>JAWNZC010000470.1:0-675000 GCA_035771165.1 Paragorgia papillata | reverse complement strand
CCCCCACTCGAAGATAAAATTCATATCTTCGTGCCACCGTGTAATATCCTCTATGTGTACTCTATTGTTATGTGTACTGTACTGTTATATGTACTGTACTGTTATGCGCACTGTATTGTACTGTTATATGTACTGTACTGTTATGTGCACTGTACTGTACTGTTATGTGTACTGTACTGCATGTTATGTACTGTGCTGTTATGTGTACTGTAGTCTGCATCGTAATGTATTGTACTGTTATGTGTACTGTACTGTACTGTTATGTCTACTGTACTGTACTGTTATGTGTACTGTACTGTTGTTATGTGTACTGTATTGTACTGTGTACTGTACTGTTATGTTATATGTACTGTACTGTTATAAGTACTGTACTGTTATGTGTACTGTACTGTACTGTTATGTTGTGTACTGTACTGTTATGTGTACTGTACTGTACTGTACTGTACTGTACAGCTGTGTACTGCACTGTACTGTGCTGTACTGTACTGTACTGTACTTTACTCTACTGTACTGTACTGCACTGCACTGCGCTTTACTGTACTGTACTGCACTGCACTGCACTGTACTGTACTGTACCATTATGTGTACTGTACCATTATGTGTACTGTGCTGTTATGTGTACTGTTATATGTACTGCACTGCATTGTACTCTACTCTACTATTAACTCTACTGTGATTAGTGTAAATTATTGTACCTGACTGGTGAACCCATCGTTCTGTAACCAAACAGAACTTATCCTGTTGTCAAAATAAAAAAACAGAAGATTATTTTGTTGATTAATAAAAACTGAAATGACACACACTATATAGTTTAATTACAAAGAAATATTTAATTCAATAAATTAAAAATATGATGGTCAGCCAAAATAATGATTAATTGTAGAAGGTCTATATAATGTTTAATAATTTTTTCTCTGTTGTGAAATGTCTTCTCTCAAAACATTAGACCTGATGTAATCAGTATTTTGGAAATACACTGGCAACCTCTATATTTTCACTGTATACACACTACTTTTATATCACTATATATAATTGTTAAAAAACCTTTTTTAGAAAACCTCTTGAACTTGGAACAATTTGGCGACTGGTATAAAAAGTCTAAATCAACAACATAAAAACATTAAAGTGACATATGTCACATATACTGTAGTTGAAAGATATTAATTTAATGACATAATAATTTAATTATTTTTTTAATGGTAGAACTGTGCGGTTATTACATCAGTTATTGTGTTTGTTTGGGTTTATAATTTATTCTAACTTGCATTTGTGACAATAGAAAATGACTCTTTACAAATCCCTCAAGATTCAATTTTGGCTTGTTTGTCTGAGTTTTGGTCTATAAATAGTAACTCCACACTGCACTATTAAAGACATGTTGGACTTTGTACTTGGGTTGGATTAAAGAAATACCAAATGGTTTTCCGTGTTTGGATACTCTGATCCAAACACGCGGGAAATTGCGAGACTGGAGAAAGTCGAGCAATTTCCAAAGTGTTTGGATAAGCGTCTCCAAACACGGAAAAAACCATTTGGTATTTCTTTTATAAAATAATCACAAGTGGATATGATATACTGTCCGACATTTTCAAAAAATCGTTTTGGCAGGAATTTTCCGTGTTTGGATACTCTGATCCAAACACGGCAATTGACCAATCAGGGCTCGCGTAGAATACATGTTATTTTATAAAATAAAATTATAGCCAATAGCTGTAGCCAGTAGGTGTTACTGTGAGTGGATG
Source organism: Paragorgia papillata (assembly GCA_035771165.1). Taxonomy (NCBI): domain Eukaryota; kingdom Metazoa; phylum Cnidaria; class Anthozoa; order Scleralcyonacea; family Coralliidae; genus Paragorgia; species Paragorgia papillata. The sequence continues at coordinate 673,258 of JAWNZC010000470.1, read as the reverse complement.
AACCATGTACCAGACAAGAAGAGAAAAACTCTACTTGACCACAGCTGTGATTTGAACCAACAACCTTTGTTTACTAGTCCAATGCTGTACTGTACCTACTACAGTGAACTCCCAGCTCTAAGGTGGACACTCTCAGGACCAAATGTGGTGTCTGCCTTAGAGAGATGTGCACCTTAGAATCGAAAGAGTTTTATTATAGTAAATAACGTACGAGTGGCCAAGATTAGCTGTCCACTTTAGAGAGGTGTCCCCCTTAGAAGGGTGTCCACTTTGAGAGAGTTGGCAGTATACAGACTGTAGTTACAAGGGTGAGTTGGAAGCAAGTCATATCGCAGTATGGTATTTTATGTTCTTGATATTTTAAAACAGACTAGTTTCTTCATACACTATAAACAGTTTAAATATCTATTCTTAATCTGAATTAAGTGAAACTGTATTGGACTGTGTGATGTAATTGCCCTTGGGAGGAGCCCTTTCCAGCAGCATGTCCCCCTCCCCGGTACTTGGGTACAGGTCATGCATCCAGGGCAGGGCCCTGGGATTCAGACCAGGAAAGTCAATGGTTCAAAACTACAGTAGTTATAGTAATTTAAGTTCTTAATGTAATTTACCAGTTGTAACACGCAATTCAGCTGTCTTAAGCTGCAATGTGTTTTGAAATAAACCTACCTACCTACCTACCTACCTACCTACCTACCTACCTACCTACCTACCTACCTACCTATACACCTTTAAAAAGAAATTAAAATACTTGTCATCAACCTAACTAATCGCGTACGCTTCTGTCGAGGTGTAAAATGGTGAAAGAAAAACACCATGGCCCAAGGCGGACGCGCCAAGTTTTCTGATTTGTACGCCAAATCACGCTTAGGGGTTTAAATTATTTTTAATATTTAGATCTTTATTATACATCTACATGCCTCAAGGGACAGAGGTCCGAAGATATAAAATACAGCATAGAAATAGTACTGTATTAAATATATAAATTATTTACCGTATATGTTTACATTATATATATGCTCTGTCTCGTACTGTACTGAAGTAGCCCTTCGCATAAACGTTATGATTTTCACCATTTGAATTTATTCTTTTAAAAATTCTGATGTCATGTATCATACCTTTTTTCGATGTAAAATCAGTGGATTTCTTCGAATCAAGCATGTTATTAATATTGGTGTCCTCCCCCGACACGCCGCCATTTTGAACCCCACGTGGCAATATTGTTGAAATGCAAGTAACCGCTGGAGTATTTGGGGCTCAAAAACAATATGGTGGAAAATATGGAAGAGTTGTGCTGTTGTGGATGGCATTATTTTCTTGGCACAGTATAAATTGAAGCTTAGAAAACACATAGTGATATACTGTAAAGTTACTGGAAGAACATGAGTAATATTTATATTCAAGAACCACCCACTAAAGGGAAGGTATAGCATTTTATGAAACTTTTGTTACATGTGAATGATGTGATTTAAAAAAATACAAACACTGTGATTTAATAGAAATAATAATAATAAATAAATATCTATATTCAGGTAACATCCAATTTAGTATACAAACTACACTGTATAGTTTAAATGGAGCCCTGGTTAAATAATATAATACTGCAAGACAGTATTATGCACCTATCAAAGTTTTCCCCCTTGGGGGAGGGGGGGGGGGGGGGGGGCAACCCCAGGGGATTTTGACATTTTTCATGAAAACAGATAAATTTTCCCACCCTGGGGCAACCCCAAATTGTCAAAATCCCCTACCAGGGGACACCTTATGCTGCCAACACCATCACATTGCTATAGCACTGACGGCTAAAAGCACAGTTTCTAAATAATGATAACAATCATTTTAAAGACTTTATTAATAAACACAATAATTGCAAAACCAGTGCATTTGGTCAATGTCATCATCTTTAACAAAGCAATGCAGATTGTGTTTACCTCGTTATTCTCCACCATCTTTTTGCATCACAGCTCCTTGCCTAGCCTGGTACCCTGGCCCAATTTCAAAAGAAATAAGGGCCAGGTAACCACTAATTTCATTCTCGCGTCATCAGGGCTAAATCCACTGATGACGATTGCAGTTTTACTCATAGCCACTAAAAACGCGTGAAATTTTAACCAATAGGAAAGCAGAAGTCTTTAGTGGTTACCTGGCCCATATTCTTTGATTGGGCCAGGGTACCAGGTTACTCCTTGCCCTGTCCTTAGTAGTACCCAGGCTCTGTTGACATTTTTCAAAATGGCGGATATCCAAGATTGCGGCAAGATGTGTCACAAGTACTTGTTGGGCTACAAGTCGCATTGTGTCAGTTTATTTACAGTGCTGTATATGTAGATTTAAATCACTGTATTGAAGATTCTTTCCTTAATTCATAGGTTCTTTTGAGCACCACTGTAGGAGATATTGACATTGAATTATGGTCAAAAGAGACACCAAAAGCATGTCGTAATTTTGTGCAACTGTGCCTGGAGGGTTACTATGACAACACAATATTCCATCGGATTGTTAAAGGTACACACATAAGAACACCTGGGTTGTTCCAAACCTGCAAGCAAGCTGTTACAAGGCTGTTTCAAGAAGCTTATAGTCACTGGGAAATAAGGCAAACAAATATGAGTGTTAAATGAATACGTAACCAGTTAATAGGAAAGCCTAATATCAATCTATTGAATTTTTATAATGTCAAATTAATTTGGTTGCCATTTGTGCAGCCAACTGACAAAATATGTGCAAACAAATCAAAGATATTTGTGCAGTAATATTTATTAGTTGCTACGCGTAGCTGTGACGATGCTACAGTTGTGATGATTTATGAAAATCATGTTTATTAAGGGCTATTTTTAAGTATGCGAATGTTTTCTCATAATAGTGCATGTCATCACACTCATGGCTCAGCTGTGCTCCTACTGTACTTTTTGCCATATGCACACGCCATGTAAGTTTTAAGATTTGAAAATGTGGCCATATAAGATGTACAGTGGCAGTTGAGAACAAGACACAACACAAACTGTTTTTCCAAAGTCCGGGTTTTAATCAGTAAATAAATATTTTTTGTAATACTGTAAAATCAAACAAAATACTAGCAAAACCAAGACAAAATGAAAAAAGAAGACCAGCAAAACAATGGTGGATCTTACTTATGGAATACTGTAATTATTCTACTTTTAGTTGGGAATTATTAGGGGACTATGTGACAATTTTCAAAATAATGTTCTAGCTACAGTGTATATAAACAAAACTTAATCTGCTATCTGAGTTCTAGTGACCCAATGGTTAGAGCGTCTGGCTAGCATTCAGAAAGTTGCGGGTTCGAGTCCCACTTAGAGCTCAGAGTTTTTCTGAGTATTACCAACTAACACAGCTTGTACAGCAAACAACTGACAATTATTAAAACTTAATATATTTGACAGGATTCTGTATTCAAGGAGGAGACCCTACTGGCTCCGGTACAGGTATGTAAAAAATACCTAATGATTGTTTGAATAGGAAACTAAAATATGATTGATTTTTATTTAACATTAAGTTTGAGCCAGAGGATTGAGATACATAATAGGATTTGGTGGAAATTTTTTTTGAAGTCTTTTTGTGATTAAACAGCATGCTGGATTATTAGTAAGAAGAATTAAATACCATAAGTACAGGAATACAGTAGTTCAGCAGTAGCAGTGCATCATGGGTAATTAGGATAAATTTGAGCTTGGAAAGAAACACTAATATCTAGCTACCATACAATACTAAAACAGTAACTGCACAAGCCAAGACTAAATTTTTTTTTATTATCATGAGTGATCTGGCACTACTCCCAAACTTTTCTATGGTTTGTTTGATGTCTCTATATATCACGCTGGTGAAACAATAGTAAATGTTTCACTAAAATATTTATACATACAGTAAACTGCCAAAACATAAATTGTTGATTATCCTAGATAAAAACGATTTATACAGCACATCTTAATTTCCTTGCCACGCCAAGAACTGATCGGAAATAAATATATTAATTAAGTGCTCTCCTAGTTGGCTGAGGTTCTAATTCTGATTTGGCTGTATTAACCAATAATAATAATTATGATATTTATTCAGGATACCCACATCACCAAAGTGTTTTTCAGTGGGGTCCTGTAAAAAAAACACACAATAACCTACAGTCGGGTAGGTATCCGAGAAAGCGCAATGTCCCATAAAGCGCAATGTCCCATAAAGCGCAGTACCCAAGAAAGCGCAATGTCTCATAAAGTGCGGGACCCGAGAAAGCGCAATGTCTCATAAAGTGCAGTACCCGAGAAAGCGCAATGTCTCACAAAGTGCGGAACCCGAGAAAGCGCAATGTCCCATAAAGTGCAGTACCCGCGAAAGCGCAATGTCCCATAAAGCGCGGGACCCGAGAAAGCGCGGTATCCGAGAAAGCGCAATGTCCCATAAAGCACGGGACCCGAGAAAGCGCGGGGTCCAAGAAACTGCAGGGACTTAACCTTGTGGAGGAGCTTTGTCATTGCCAAATTTTGTCAAGATTATGGAGTCGGAGCATCAGCTAATAAAAACAGAGCCATAGCTTAATTTGTTGAATTACGTCTTTGAGAAGGCGCAAAATCTGGTAGAGGGAACTACAGAGGTCTGAAGCCAGGCACATTTAAGTCAGTGATCTTTCGAACTCAATTATCCTCATCCATTCCGACCTCTTCCTGTCTCTTAACGTTGTATTACACATCCATACGTTCAAGTCTTCTGACATCATCTGACTGCGCATGCTTCAACACCATATAACATTGTGCTTCTGACGAATGCAGTGTACAACATTCCTTTCAGTTTCAATCGTGGTCAGCATTGGAGGAAACTCTCTAAACTTCTTCCAAGCACATCTAATTCTACAAGTTGAGCTGCTCTCTGCACCGCCACCTGCGCTTATCATGTCACCAAGATACCAAAACTTGTTCACACATTTTAACGAGTCTCTGCCAATACTAACATTCTCCAAACTCACAGCCTGTAGGTCTCCACCTTTTGTGCAGCTATCACATATATAATTCCAATTCCAATCAATCTGCCAGCAACACCTCTATATCTTTTGTGAACCCAACAGCTGCACTTTGTCTTGTGCGTGTTCACTCTCAAACCTTTAGCCTCCATTTTATCCTTCCATTGTTTAAACTTCTCAACAAGCTCGTCCACACTTTCACCAATGAGGGCAAGATCATCACAATAGAATAACTCCCAAGGAAGACTGGAAGAAGGGGGATGGGAAGACAATGGGAACAGGCTGTGAAAACGGATTTAGTGAAGAAGGGTTTGCAAAAGGAACTAGCATTAGATCGTGCGGCATGGAAAGCTACCGGCCGGATAACCCATGCAAGCATGGAAAATAGCCTTTTAAAATTGACAACTGAGAAGAAGATCCTACGGTGGCTCAGAGATGACATAAACACTTTTTTTATTTTCGCGACTTTTTTCGCTACTTTTAATTTTTTCGCGACTTTTTTCGCGACTTTTTTCGCTACTTTTTATTTTTTCGCGACTTTTTTCGCGACTTTTTTCGCGACTTTTTTCGCGACTTTTCAGATTCACGAGAAGGAACTAGCCCTTATAGGTGTTTTCGAAAGGAATAACCGTGCTTCTATTATTTTGTATGTGTATATTACAAATAGCAACTGTTAAGGCTATCAGTTTACCACAATATTCTCCTGTGAATCAAGCGATAGGACGATCGTGAACTACTTTAGGCTTGGTTTTACTGCAGCAGAAATTTTGTGTTTATGTCATCTCCAGGGGCGTAGGAACCGGGGGGGAAACGGGGCATGTGCCGCCCCCCAACTTTGTTATGAAGTGCCCTTTTTGCAACAGAAAAGTGCCCTTTTTATGATAAAACACGTGTTTCAAGTGTCCTTTTAAACTCCTACCCCCTGAACAAAGTGCCCTTTTGTAGCTGTGCCCCTCCAAGATCAACTTGCTTCCTACGCCACTGGGCATCTCTGAGCCAGCGGTAACCAAGGAGCCCACCACTACCTCTCAATTCTTGTTCCACAGCCTGAACAACAACATTCATATCGGTGGGGTTCACCCTATGGGTCCACCCTTCTTCTACAACCATGGCTTTGTGGTATTCTTCTTAGCTGCCGTAGACTTTAAAGTCGAAGTCCGTGAATACTAGCGAGAAAACCTAAAATTTCGGCTAGGTTATAGAATACCCCGCCACTTGTAATAGATAGATCATTCAGGTGCAACGGCGGTCCGTGGTTCCATTGTATGGGGGTAAGGTAATCGTAATTTTCCATCCACAAACGTACCCGATTTGTGATTAGGGTTGCTCATGGTTCCATTGTATGGGGGTCAGGTAATCGTAATTTTCCATAGTAGCAGTTGGTTCGATTTCAGAAAGTGGCGGGGTATTCTATAATCGTTCACGATTGCTTCATTGCGTCCTATCGCTTGATTCACAGGAGAATATTGTGGTAAAATAGCCTTAACAGTTGCTATTTGTAATATACAAATACAAAATAATAGAAGCATGGTTATTCCTTTCGAAAACACCTATAAGGGCTAGTTCCTTCTCGTGAATCTGAAAAGTCGCGAAAAAAGTCGCGAAAAAAGTCGCGAAAAAAGTCGCGAAAAAAGTCGCGAAAAAAGTCGCGAAAAAAGTCGCGAAAAAAGTCGCGAAAAAAGTCGCGAAAAAAGTCGCGAAAAAAGTCGCGAAAAAAGTCGCGAAAAAAGTAGCGAAAAAAGTAGCGAAAAAAGTCGCGAAAAAAGTCGCGAAAAAATAAAAAGTAGCGAAAAAAGTCGCGAAAATAAAAAAAGTGTTTATGTCATCTCTGAGCCACCGTAAGATCCAGTCCTTGTATGCTCAGATTTGTATCTGCCTTCGGATTTTTTTGTCGATCCCTGTGTCAGTAGCGTCGGGAAAACGCTCCTGCGATCAGCCAGTTTCACAAGAGAGGATTGCAAATCTTATGTTACTGTCCGTAGAGTATCGGTTGGCAAGATGTCTAGACTTTGAAGATTTAATCGACACTTTTCTAGACAGTCCGATATTTTACATCCCGATTTAAAACTAACTTTAGTATTTAGCCACTGGTTCCCAGGAGTTCAACTAAAAACATCTAAACACGACTCTACAACATGTGACGTCATAATTAGGGCCCCCAAATCGATATTTTGCCCCGGGCCCCACAATTCCTCTCGGCAGCCCTGCCTACACTACAAGTATGGTAAGCTATATGTTATTGGGCCCAGACATTGGCATTTTGAACCTCTCTTCCCATGTTCAAAGATTTTATAGATATACAGGGGGTGGACAAAAAAGTGGTTAATAACGGAAAGTATGATTAATGTGCATTGTATAACTTTTATTAGCGTACAAAAAAATATGTAAAGTTATATATTTTTAGAATGCATGCGTCAAGATCTGCTCAAATATGATATCAAAATGTCTAATTTTATCCATTGATTTAAAAATATATATTAATTTTTCATGATTTTCAATCTTGTAACAAATGAAGTAAATCTTAGTTCGACTTATTCCAATTGGTCTTCGAAATGATTAATGGAGTTTGTATACTATGAAAGTGTTATAACAGCAAAATAGTTAGATATTTTGTTGCCATTTCATTTGATTTCACTACAGATTTAGAGCGTTGCATACTTTCAAAGTTAAGGTGTTTTTTAAACCAATAACAAAATTAGAATTGGATATCATATTTGAGCAGATATTGACACATGCATTCTAAAATATATCACTTTACATATTTTTGTTTTCTCGAATGATAGTTATTCCACATTAACCATATTTTTAATGATGGCCACTTTTTTTTGTCCACCCCTGTACATTCTACATGTATATACAGTAGGTAACAGGCTACACCATGGTAATCTGGCCCTGCTTTTAAACCCAGGTATCAAGTCCAGTTCTTTTCTTGCTGTAAAAAAGTAGTGCTGCACACTGTAGTAGACAGTTGTACTGTACTGAACGATGTTGCTCCAAAAATAGGTCAGTTTTCGTTACTAAATAGTAAAATATCTCATCAGTTCACCACTTTTGGTTTTCTTGCTATAGCAAGTCTATCCATAATAGTACAGTACACAATTCTAGGTACACAATTTACGCTGTGACATTAGTATTTATATAAAATGAATAAGTTGCATGCTGTGCCCGCTGCGACTGGCCAGCTACCACACCCACAATGCTATCTAAGGAAGCACCTGAACAATCTTATCTTTTCTTTCTTTTTTCCGTTAAGGAGGAGATTCAATTTATGGAAAACCATTCAAAGTAATTACTGCATCATCTAACACTTGGTTTATTCACTTTATTCCCATGAAACTTTCAAAATTTTAATTAAAAAACATGATAATTTCTTTCTTATTGTTTTTGCCAACTCCAGGATGAGATTCATCAGAGGTTACGCTTTGTCAGGCGCGGTCTGGTTGCCATGGCGAATGCTGGTCAAAATGACAACCGAAGTCAATTCTTTTTCACACTTGGACGTGCAGATGAACTGAATGGAAAGCACACAATTTTTGGAAAAGTATACATAAATATTTTTTTTAGGATTATTTTAATACAACGATAAAGAAGTTTTCTGTAAGAATGTGTTTTTTTTTATTATGGTGGGTGTTTTTTGTTGTAATGGTGGCTGTGTTGTTACATGAGTTCAAAGCCCGGACTTTAACAGTTTAAAAATGACTTATTCAAAATCGTTTCAACAAGTTAAAAAACAAGGTTTGAAACGTTTCAGCATATTTTCGAGTACGATAATTTTTTTGGTTTAGATGCGTGCACCGCGTCGGTACCAGCTGAAATTTTAAAATGCGTTTCTCAAAGCAATTTTCTTTTTAAAATTGTAAATGCGTCTTTCAAAGCAATTTTAATACAACTTTACGAAGTTAATAACTAATTCAAATGTTTGAATTTAAAATTAAATGGCATAGATTAGCTTGCAAAGTATAACTGAAACCGAGGCGTGTTAAGTTGGATTCATTTTTATATCATCTTTGAAGCGAAGTGACTTTTTTACGAAAGCACGCATCGCATTGCTACGGCTTCTCGTAAAGTTCAGCATGCTTAATTTATCGATCAGGTGTAACTGTGACCCAAAATCAATTCTAAATGATCACATCATTAAACTATGCTTGTGCGCATAAACAGTTTGTTAATTTAGGTATTCGCAGCGCGCTCCGTGGCTCCCATCTTGCTAAATGTTGATGTCGCCTCAAGTCTCCGCATCATGGAAATATTTTTGAGCGCGCTCTTTTGTTCATTCGATGTAATTTGTTTTGTTCTGAAGCACCACATTTCCAGTGTGCCGGTATTTCACTGTAACACATGCTGTATCTTGCGCTATTTTGATCGGAGCTTATTTGGACCTAATTTAAAACCATGTTTTCCGCTCGCTTTTGTAGTCATTTGGAATTTTTTGGCGGGAAAACCCAAAATGTAGTGCAAATCGCATTTGAAAAAGAATCTACGTTGCATATAATTGAAGTGTAATAAATTATAGCTATGCATGGTTTGAATTCATTCCATTTAAAAGATTGTTTGTATTTGTTTTAGGTCACTGGTAATACAATCTACAATATGTTAGAAATGGAAAGTTTAGAAGTTGATCAAAATGATTATCCTCTTTACCCTCCCAAAATTTACAAGGCTGAGGTAGAGTATATCAAATTTTATTATATTGCTTTACGTCATGTATAAATTAAATAATTCTTATCAAGGTTTTGAAGCTGAGCATAGACCCAATATTCAAAAATGGCCGTCCAATTAAAATTATTTTACATAGAAAATAATACATGGATGTGAGTGTTGACCAGGATATCTCACATATCCTGTTCAACACGAGAAATAAATTTCATATTTCCAATCATCCATGTATTGTTCTGTTTATTATATAAAAAAATTGTCCTATTGCCTTACAAAAATTGCATTAAACTATAATGCTGATTCAGCGATAATCGTCACATGTGCGATTGTCATAAATAATCGCACGTGTGAGATTATCACTTTTATTAGTGGCGGAAAAATCAATAAAACACTCTATTTTATATAATAAAAATCAAAATAATATAGTGAGGTTTGAGAACTGCCGAAAATATTGAACATAGTTTGTAACGTTTCGAGCGAAGACCCTTCGTCATAGAGAAACGTTTCTCTCTGAACCGTGCTCTGACGAAGGGCCTTCGCTCGAAACGTTAGAAACTACGTTCAATATTTTCGGCAGTACTCAAACCTTACTATATTTTGATTTGTATTTCAACACTGCCTACGCAGCACACTACTTTTATTTCACTGTTAAAATTCTTTTAGATACATATAAATTAGCCCGTACAGTATGAACTCGTTTTCATGCATGTCGGAAATTCAAAATAATTTTTACGTTAAAACGAGGTCATAACGGCTAATTTATATGCACATATAAGAATCCTAATTCGGCGGCCATTTTTGAATAAGATCTATGGCAGTGTTATTAACTCATTCCTGTCCGAGGGCTTCCCCAGAGGTAATAAAATCGTCTGGCGTTAGCCAGAATAAAATACTAAAGACTGATTCGGACAGGAAAGAGTTAAATTAATATGGTATGACAAAATGTTTGCCGTTATATTAAATATTTCTTTTTTAGTATTATTTTTCTACTTCAGGTTTTGTCTCATCCGTTTGAAGATATTGCACCACGAGAAGTGAAGAAGCCAACAGAAGAACAGGAACCGATAAACAAGAAAGAAAAAAAGACGAAGGGAACAAAGTAAGTTTAAATTCTAAAAAAATAATAATTTGACTTTAGAACTAAGTGTGTTTAAACTGTACTTTTTGAGGGAAATTTGTCTGCTCTTTTTTCATTTTGTTTAAAAAATTAGAAATTTTAGTTTGTTGTCGTTTGGTGGAGAAGCTGAAGAGGATGAAGAAGAAGTACATACGTTAACTAAGGTAGTGTTTTGTTTTGTAACGTAAGATTACTCTGTACACGTAATTAGGTTATTACTCACGCTACTAAATCAGGATCACTAGCTAAGATTGACTATACTAAAGTTGATTTTGCGGAAGGAGAAAACCCGTCCGAGAACCCGGAAACCTTCGAAGCACAGGTGAGAGAACCAAGAAGTGACTCTACTCTCATGAGTCCAAACCTTGGATAGGCAGTCATTCATCCAAGTACTAACCAAGGCTTAACTTGAATCCTAGTCAGAGAGAGACAGTGCACCATTGAACTAAAAATAACTGGAACGCTACGTTCAGTAAACTGCGCATACAAATCTTGAAGCCAAAATTTGACTCCCATGAAGCCAGTTTTGACTCCCAGACACGCACTTCCACGCGTGTTTCTACTTTTTTTGTTTTGGCCGTGTTTGTTTTTTTTCGTGGAAAGGCTGGGTACGACTTGCATAATTTGGCTTCAAACTTCCGGTTGAACGTAGCGTTCCAGTTATTTTTAGTTCAATGCAGTGCACTAACAGTTCACGCTACCGAAGATATGAGATTACCGAACCTAAGGTTATATATGAATGCAGAATGCCTTTCGTGCAACGTTAACCCGCGTAAGATTACTCTACGTAACATTACCCGACCTAAGGTCATCATCATCACCGTCTCCTTAAATTTGTTCGTTTTAGTTTCATTGTTCTAAGCTATAGAATAGCTGTCTCAGAGAACTATTGATAAAACCATCGTTACAAATGGTAAAGTGGTCCATTGTGATTTCGATTATCGATCAAGCACAAAATCGGATGCCCCGCCAGTCAAATGAGAGTGGAGTTTAAATTCGACTTTGGAAGCCGCTAAGCTTTGTTTTGATTTTCGGTACTATGTCAAGCGGAACTTTTAGTTCCGACATTACTTTGGGAACACAATCGTTTGGTCCGTTTCCCAATGGGAATGGACCGAAAAGGAACAAGCCGTTCTGCTTTCCAAATTAGGAACGCTTGGTTCCGCTGTTTTGAAAGCGGAACAAGCATGCGTTCTCCCTTTGGGAACGTACAGTTCCGCAAATGGGTACTTTTGTTCCTTTAAAAGGAATTTTGTTCCTTTAAAAGGAACTAATAGTTCCTAAAATAGGAAGTCGTAGTTCCTCTTTACTGATAACGATTTCGTTCTGCATTGAAAAGGAACATTCGTTTAATCTGCGAAAGTTTGCAAGCATTTTTCAAACAAATACGAGGCACAGCGCTATCAAAAGATGATAGTCATGCATGGATATGTTATTAAATGTACGTGCCATGTATGCCTTCACATTTTAAGAGATATAACCAAAACACTAAGACAAAGTAAAAGTTGTTCTATAGCTATCGCTTTCGGCTGACGACTACCATAGACCTTGGTAGCCCGTGGTAGCCCGTCGGTAGCCCGTGGATTTTAATAGGTTTATATAGGGTAGCCCGTGATTGTCAATATAAAATAAGTTTCAGATGATTTGCATAAACCTAATTTATTCAGATTATCATAGAGTTGGGTAGCCCGTAGTTGTGAATATAAAATGAGTTTCACATGTAATTTACATGTTATTTGCTCTGGTTTTCATGCATATATATAGCTTATAAATTCGCCTACAGTGTTTTTGACGAACTGATAAAGCAATTGATATTGTTTATTGAATATTGCGTTCTTTAGACGCTCTGAATTGAAATTGTTCGGCTTTTTAATTTGATGGGTGTATATTTGCATCGTGGTTGGGGAAAATCCAGGCCACCTCACTCAATGAAAACAAAATAGAACGGGCGAAACAAAAGACCATTTTATTCTTATATTCGAAAGAAAATTAAAGCGGCTGTATCATCGTATATCTAATGTGTATTTAGCATTCTGTTGCTCATATTATACTTCTCGCCGTTCTCATTAACGTTTGTTGAACTGATCCCTTAAAAACAAAAGATTCTAGTGTCAGATATTTTCTAATTTTTATTTCATTTATCATTCAACGTTCTATCAGATAATTTGTTACAATAATTTTATGGCGATCGCTCGCATCCTTAGTGTTCTTGCTTCTCTGCCAGAATGGAAATCATAGTCAGGATGACGTAAGATAGACGACCACCGTGGTCCGAACTTTTCCAAGCCCCTTCTTATAAAATCGTCTTCTTGTTTGGTAAACCTCACGGGTTCTTTTCGTTTTCGCGGTGTTGGCTCTTGCAGACACATCGCTTCTCTGTTGACAAGTTCAAGTTCTTTTTCACTGTCGCTGCAATCACTGTGGCTGATGTCGATACGTTCTGCTTTCAACTGCTCGACGCAAGTGTCCATAACTTCTCCTTCGATCCCGCGCAACTTTTCCATGCATGTTCGTCCTTTGATGGCAACCTCTCGCGAGCGCAACTTCTGGTAATGCACTTTGGCGACGTTCGAACTGTGTTTTTGATCCTCAGACACCATCTTCTGCTCCTCCACGTCCAATGCAACTGCACTTTCGGTTTCTATTATTTGCCTATATCTTGTGGGATGAATGTACTTTCCGATTGCCTGAAAGACTAGAATGCTTAGGAGTTCAGTGAGTTTCTGAAATTGCGTACCGTTACGATTTACGAGCAAGTACTCGCATTTTGGTTGCAGTAGTGGTCTTATATACCGAACGTAGTCGTCGACAATTCCCAGACTGATTTTGTCAAAATATAGGGAATTGAAGCCGTACGTTTTCGCTGTTTTAAATCTAGTCTGGTCAACCATTCCGCCATTCATTTTAGCGCTTTCAAACATGTTAACGGTCAAGTGTAGGTACGTCATCGGTCGGCATCCCTTTACCTTAACAAACATAAACACCGCGAGGAATCGCGTTGCAAATGTCAAGTTTGTTGAACTTACAAGAGTCGATCGTTTCTTACACTCTTCCAAAATCTCCTTGTAACGACCAATATGAAAGGGGATCACCGTCTGCAACTCGCTCAACGAAGCCCAGCTTCGTCTAGACTCGAGCGTTTCAATATCAAGGTCGGTGGTCCAGTGGGATCGCATTTGTTTTGCCAGGCACTTCTTCGCCCGTTTTATGTATACTTCTGTTACCGAAAAATTCTGTAGCACGGATCCCGGCGGGGAATTAAACTTACGAAAATCGAGAAGTTCCGAAAAACTTGATACGTAGCCTAGTTGACCAGATTGACCCATTTTCCAGGACAACTGGAGATGGTCAAGGAAATCGGTTAGGAGTTTGGAAGAGCCGAGAAAGTAATCGATGATTTGTACAGTCGACAGAACGGTCGATTCGTCTTCTCCCGACTGTAAACAGCAAAATTTAATGAATTTAAAGGCTCGCGTGACCGAGATGTCCGCTTGCTTTTCGGCTTTGCCTCCACCTGCAGTGCTCTGTAACCAAAGCGAAAATGAACGAGAGAATTCATTTTCGACCGAACAGCAAGGTAGTGTCAGTTTGTTCCTCGTCGACTTAACCTCGGTCTTTTCTTTCACTTGACTTGCCACGATTTGTGGTTTTTCGTCGAAGTATTTATACCACGGATGTTTCACATTTACATGCTTTCGACAGCCTCGTCGACTTGCAAAACCAGGATGATCGCATACCGGAACGGGACACCGATCTAAGCCGTGCTCGTCCTTTTCGACATGGAGTCTTCGCGGTTTGTTGAAAGCCCCTGTCAAGGACTTCCAATCAACCGCAGCATGTGCCCGTAGCATTTAACAGTAAACTGAATTCGTTGGGAAGAGAAATGACGTCTGTTTTCCCAGCACAATCTTAAACATTTTACACCCACGATCGTTGCCAATTAATTTCCGTGTGGGAGTTTTCGATTTAACAAATTTGATAAGCAAGCGTACATGTCACTCGACTACAATGCACATGTCCCATGCATGTATATTAACCGAGCTCTATCCGCTACGACAATGGGAACAAATAGTTTCACAATTTACAAATTTAATTACTTCTTCCCACACGGGACTTTTCAAGAGCAATTTACATACTAAATATCAAGTGGCAGAGTCGAAGGCATATTAAAGGCGCACTGGCAGCCGCCTTACGACACATTTATGACACACATGTCATACCTCGAATAGTTCGACAACTACCGACACACTATACCAGGCTAGTTGCTTAATCGAATCTCATCTTTAGGTGCATTGCATCAACGAAACTGCATCTTCACGTGAGTGACATGGGATTTCTTAGTTAAAAGTAGAATCTGAAAAAGGAAAAGCCCAGGAACGGATACACGAGCTATG
This sequence comes from Paragorgia papillata, assembly GCA_035771165.1. Taxonomy (NCBI): domain Eukaryota; kingdom Metazoa; phylum Cnidaria; class Anthozoa; order Scleralcyonacea; family Coralliidae; genus Paragorgia; species Paragorgia papillata. The sequence continues at coordinate 658,125 of JAWNZC010000470.1, read as the reverse complement.
GTAGCCGGTAATCTAGAATAAATTAGGTTTATGCAAATGACCTGAAACTTATTTTATATTAACAATCATCAGATGATTGGATTCGATGATTAGATTAGATTATTATATTGGATGATTAGATTCGATTATTATATTGGATGATTAGATTCGATTATTATATTGGATGATTAGATTAGATTAGATGATTACATTCGATGATTAGATTAGATGATTAGATTAGATGATAAGATTAGATGATTATATTGGATGATTAGATTAGATGATTAGATTAGATGATTAGATTAGATGATTAGATTAGATGATTAGATTCGATTATTATATTGGATGATTAGATTCGATTATTATATTGGATGATTAGATTAGATTATTATATTGGATGATTAGATTCGATTATTATATTGGATGATTAGATTCGATTATTATATTAGATGATTAGATTCGATTATTATATTGGATGATTAGATTCGATTATTATATTGGATGATTAGATTAGATTATTATATTGGATGATTAGATTCGATTATTATATTGGATGATTAGATTCGATTATTATATTGGATGATTAGATTAGATTAGATGATTACATTCGATGATTAGATTAGATGATTAGATTAGATGATAAGATTAGATGATTATATTGGATGATTAGATTAGATGATTAGATTAGATGATTAGATTAGATGATTAGATTAGATGATTAGATTCGATTATTATATTGGATGATTAGATTCGATTATTATATTGGATGATTAGATTAGATTATTATATTGGATGATTAGATTCGATTATTATATTGGATGATTAGATTCGATTATTATATTGGATGATTAGATTAGATTAGATGATTACATTCGATGATTAGATTAGATGATTAGATTAGATGATTAGATTAGATTAGATGATTAGATTAGATTCGATGATTAGATTATTAGATTCGATGATTAGATTCGATTATTATATTGGATGATTAGATTAGATTATTATATTGGATGATTAGATTAGATTATTATATTGGATGATTAGATTCGATTAGATGATTAGATTAGATTATTATATTGGATGATTAGATTAGATTAGATGACTTGATTAGATTAGATGATTACATTCGATGATTAGATTAGATGATTAGATTAGATGATTAGATTAGATGATTAGATTAGATGATTAGATTAGATTAGATGATTAGATTAGATTCGATGATTAGATTATTAGATTCGATGATTAGATTCGATTATTATATTGGATGATTAGATTAGATTATTATATTGGATGATTAGATTAGATTATTATATTGGATGATTAGATTCGATTAGATGATTAGATTAGATTATTATATTGGATGATTAGATTAGATTAGATGACTTGATTAGATTAGATGATTACATTCGATGATTAGATTAGATGATTAGATTAGATGATTAGATTAGATGATTAGATTAGATGATTAGATTGGATGATTAGATTCGATTATTATATTGGATGATTAGATTCGATTATTATATTGGATGATTAGATTAGATTAGATGACTTGATTAGATTAGATGATTACATTCGATGATTAGATTAGATGATTAGATTAGATGATTAGATTAGATGATTAGATTGGATGATTAGATTCGATTATTATATTGGATGATTAGATTCGATTATTATATTGGATGATTAGATTAGATTAGATGATTACATTCGATGATTAGATTAGATGATTAGATTAGATGATAAGATTAGATGATTATATTGGATGATTAGATTAGATGATTAGATTAGATGATTAGATTCGATGATTAGATTAGATGATTAGATTAGATGATAAGATTAGATGATTATATTGGATGATTAGATTCGATTATTATATTGGATGATTAGATTAGATTATTATATTGGATGATTAGATTAGATTATTATATTGGATGATTAGATTCGATTAGATGATTAGATTAGATTATTATATTGGATGATTAGATTAGATTAGATGACTTGATTAGATTAGATGATTACATTCGATGATTAGATTAGATGATTAGATTAGATGATTAGATTAGATGATTAGATTGGATGATTAGATTCGATTATTATATTGGATGATTAGATTCGATTATTATATTGGATGATTAGATTCGATTAGATGATTAGATTAGATTATTATATTGGATGATTAGATTCGATTATTATATTGGATGATTAGATTCGATTATTATATTGGATGATTAGATTAGATTAGATGACTTGATTAGATTAGATGATTACATTCGATGATTAGATTAGATGATTAGATTAGATGATAAGATTAGATGATTATATTGGATGATTAGATTAGATGATTAGATTAGATGATTAGATTAGATGATTAGATTAGATGATTAGATTCGATTATTATATTGGATGATTAGATTCGATTATTATATTGGATGATTAGATTAGATTAGATGACTTGATTAGATTAGATGATTAGATTAGATGATTAGATTAGATGATTAGATTGGATGATTAGATTCGATTATTATATTGGATGATTAGATTCGATTATTATATTGGATGATTAGATTAGATTAGATGATTACATTCGATGATTAGATTAGATGATTAGATTAGATGATAAGATTAGATGATTATATTGGATGATTAGATTAGATGATTAGATTAGATGATTAGATTCGATGATTAGATTAGATGATTAGATTAGATGATAAGATTAGATGATTATATTGGATGATTAGATTCGATTATTATATTGGATGATTAGATTAGATTATTATATTGGATGATTAGATTAGATTATTATATTGGATGATTAGATTCGATTAGATGATTAGATTAGATTATTATATTGGATGATTAGATTAGATTAGATGACTTGATTAGATTAGATGATTACATTCGATGATTAGATTAGATGATTAGATTAGATGATTAGATTAGATGATTAGATTGGATGATTAGATTCGATTATTATATTGGATGATTAGATTCGATTATTATATTGGATGATTAGATTCGATTAGATGATTAGATTAGATTATTATATTGGATGATTAGATTCGATTATTATATTGGATGATTAGATTCGATTATTATATTGGATGATTAGATTAGATTAGATGACTTGATTAGATTAGATGATTACATTCGATGATTAGATTAGATGATTAGATTAGATGATAAGATTAGATGATTATATTGGATGATTAGATTAGATGATTAGATTAGATGATTAGATTAGATGATTAGATTAGATGATTAGATTCGATTATTATATTGGATGATTAGATTCGATTATTATATTGGATGATTAGATTAGATTATTATATTGGATGATTAGATTCGATTATTATATTGGATGATTAAATTCGATTATTATATTGGATGATTAGATTAGATTAGATGATTACATTCGATGATTAGATTAGATGATTAGATTAGATGATAAGATTAGATGATTATATTGGATGATTAGATTAGATGATTAGATTAGATGATTAGATTAGATGATTAGATTAGATGATTAGATTAGATGATAAGATTAGATGATTATATTGGATGATTAGATTCGATTATTATATTGGATGATTAGATTAGATTATTATATTGGATGATTAGATTAGATTATTATATTGGATGATTAGATTAGATTAGATTAGATGATTAGATTAGATTATTACATTAGATGATTAGATTAGATGACTGGATTAGAGAGCTCACAAGACAAAGGATACGCTGCCTTTCGGTACGGTACAGTTGAAGTGGAAAACGGCCTTTATTAGACCAGTGAAAAGTTAGTTTTGCCCAAAACCGACCGGCTACCGGCTACTCTATATAAACCCTATTAAATTGACCGGCTACTGACCGGCTACTATAGGGACACGACCGGCTACAGCAAGTCAGTAGCCCGTCGTCGCCTTTTTTTCTAAGTGTCGAGTGAAAACTTAGTTTTGCCCAAAACCGACCGCCTACCGGCTACTCTATATAAACCCTATTAAATTGACCGGCTACTGACCGCCTACTATAGGGAGACGACCGGCTACAGCAAGTCAGTAGCCCGTCGTCGCCTTTTTTTCTAAGTGTCGAGTGAAAACTTAGTTTTGCCCAAAAGCGACCGCCTACCGGCTACTCTATATAAACCCTATTAAATTGACCGGCTACTGACCGGCTACTATAGGGAGACGACCGGCTACAGCAAGTCAGTAGCCCGTCGTCGCCTTTTTTTCTAAGTGTCGAGTGAAAACTTAGTTTTGCCCAAAAGCGACCGCCTACCGGCTACTCTATATAAACCCTATTAAATTGACCGGCTACTGACCGCCTACTATAGGGAGACGACCGGCTACAGCAAGTCAGTAGCCCGTCGTCGCCTTTTTTTCTAAGTGTCGAGTGAAAACTTAGTTTTGCCCAAAAGCGACCGCCTACCGGCTACTCTATATAAACCCTATTGAATTGACCGGCTACTGACCGCCTACTATAGGGAGACGACCGGCTACAGCAAGTCAGTAGCCCGTCGTCGCCTTTTTTTCTAAGTGTCGAGTGAAAACTTAGTTTTGCCCAAAAGCGACCGCCTACCGGCTACTCTATATAAACCCTATTAAATTGACCGGCTACTGACCGGCTACTATAGGAAGACGACCGGCTACAGCAAGTCAGTAGCCTGTCGTCGCCTTTTTTTCTAAGTGTCCTTTGCAATAAGGTTAAGACTTAGTTGTTTTTAGTTTAAATTTGTCTGAAAATAGTCTAAGTTCGACAACTTCTTGAAAGCAGAAAGACCGCAGCTTTGAACTATTCCAATCGACATTTAGAACATTTTCAGAAAAATTTAAACCAAAGTCTTAACCTTATGGTAAAGGACACTTAGTTATTTTTTTACAATAAGGTAAGACTTATCTTTTTTTGGTTTAAATTTGTCTGAAAATAGTCTAAGTTCGACAACTTCTTGAAAGCAGAAAGACTGCAGCTTTGAACTATTCCAATCGACATTTAGAACATTTTCAGACAAATTTAAACGAAAAAAGATAAGTCTTACCTTATTGTAAAAAAATAACTAAGTGTCCTTTACCATAAGGTTAAGACTTTGGTTTAAATTTTTCTGAAAATGTTCTAAATGTCGATTGGAATAGTTCAAAGCTGCGGTCTTTCTGCTTTCAAGAAGTTGTCGAACTTAGACTATTTTCAGACAAATTTAAACTAAAAAAAACTAAGTCTTAACCTTATTGCAAAGGACACTTAGAAAAAAAAGTGACGACAGGCTACTAAGTTGCTGTAGCCGGTCGTCTCCCTATAGTAGCCGGTCAGTAGCCGGTCAATTTAATAGGCTTTATATAGAGTAGCCGGTAGGCGGTCGCTTTTGGGCAAAACTAAGTTTTCACTCGACACTTAGAAAAAAAGGCGACGACGGGCTACTGACTTGCTGTAGCCGGTCGTCTCCCTATAGTAGCCGGTCAGTAGCCGGTCAATTTAATAGGGTTTATATAGAGTAGCCGGTAGGCGGTCGCTTTTGGGCAAAACTAAGTTTTCACTCGACACTTAGAAAAAAAGGCGACGACGGGCTACTGACTTGCTGTAGCCGGTCGTCTCCCTATAGTAGCCGGTCAGTAGCCGGTCAATTTAATAGGGTTTATATAGAGTAGCCTGTAGGCGGTCGCTTTTGGGCAAAACTAAGTTTTCACTCGACACTTAGAAAAAAAGGCGACGACGGGCTACTGACTTGCTGTAGCCGGTCGTCTCCCTATAGTAGCCGGTCAGTAGCCGGTCAATTTAATAGGGTTTATATAGAGTAGCCGGTAGCCGGTCGGTTTTGGGCAAAACTAACTTTTAAAAAACTAACTTACAATAAAGAAGCGAAAGTATATTAAATTGTCTTCTACCTCGCTTAGTTTACAGTAAATAACATTCTACCTCGCTCAGTTTACAGTAAATAACACGACAATTATAGCATGCAAGTTTACTTTGCTTGCCCACGAAACGTCACTGTGAACGTTATTGAATTGAGAAAAACATGTAGAACAATGGAGACTGTCGGTTACCAAGGTGTCCATTTCTTGATTTTCGTCCAGTAGGATTGCGAACTGAGCTTCGGACGGCGTGGTTCTCCTTGAGTATCTGTCTCCTGGTCTTCGTTTTCTCCCCCTTCTACTTCGGGGTCTGCAAGTGCCATTGCGACGGGACACCGACTAGGCAGCACCAGCACGTTGACTAGTTTTCGAACTCGTTCCAGTTCTCCAAGACTGTACGGGTGCTGGTGGGCAAAATATGTTACATCGAAAACTTCCCGCTTCCTACCAGTGATAAGCATCCACGCGTCAATGTTGGGATCAGCCTGTGTCCAAAAGTCCCGTTCGTTTTTTATTTCTTCTCAGCTCGGCTCTTCTCATCTGCTCTCTAAACGTCCAGAGATCGCCTCTTTTCAGCTCTTTTAGCAAGTTATTCTTGATGAGATAGGCAACTTTCGCCATGTACGTCTTATCATTAAGAACCCAACCAGATGGTGGAGAGTAAAATCTCATATCGTTGCTGTCCATCTCCTGTTCCTCGTCTTCTTCCGCTGGCGACGTGTGCTCGTTTAATACTCGCGACGTTGACGGTTCTCCGCGATCGGTAAGTGGCGCGTCATGCTTTGTTGGTGGTTGTTGGCTTGTACTCTGCATATCGTTTAGCTGCTCCCGACCTTGGATATGTTTTTCACTTTCTATCCCAGTGTGGCTGGACGTGCTGGATGTTGCATTCTTACCACAATCGTCATTTTTTGGCGGTGGATCATAAACTGGTAGCACGTGATGCATCGTTGATGCTAATGGTTGTTCACCTGTATTAGGTGTGTCCTGTAGCGGCTGCTGTGATAGTTGGTCGTCTTCGACATAGTCATTGTGTGCACATAGAATTGCTGGTTGCTCGTTTGTTTCCGCGTTGTTGGGTTTCAGGTGCGTTCCAGTGGTTTCTTCCTCACCCTCGTTATAATGGCTTAGGTTTTCACGAGGGTCATCACTCCGTCTAACTGTGGACGAAGAAGGCAATTTCCGTCTTTCGACTCTCTCCGCACGAGGGTGGTCGTCATCACTTATCGAGAAAAGGAAATTTGTTGTATTCTCGTCGCTGTCGGCTGATTCGTTGTCGCTGCGCAGGTCCTGACGATTTGCGCTCCTCTTTCGGGCGAGACGTCGTGAACGAAGCTCAGCTGCGAAACTTCTGTGAATGGTTGGTTGGGACTCGATGGTGACATCGGTGGATTCTTCGCGCAAATCAACACAGGAAATTTGCTTTATTTGTTCATTGCTAAACAGCGTCTCTCCTTCGTTGGCTTTAATCGTCAACATTCCTGCATCATCCGGTTCGTACCAGAGCTCATGTGCAACGACCATGTGGCGGTTCGCGTTGATTTCCTCTGCAATCCACGCCACACAGTGCATTGCATGATCGTAGATCCAGCGGTCTATCCCTGGTAATGTTTCAGGTAGTGATTGGGTGTTGAAAATTTGGATCCGGCGTTCCACGTTTTCGTCGTCTGTCCCAAAATCAGGAACGTGATTTGTGGTTATATAGTAGGGGCTGTTGTTTAACACTGTCCTTGGAGAACCGTGTTTCACGGCTGTAACCATCCAGCCACCTTGGAGGATAGTTTTGGCGAGGTCTGACTGCATCGTACTTGCCGACCATTCGTCCACGAGGACCAGTTGAGTTTCGTTGGTAATCATCGAAGCAGAAAACTGCCTCTCGTTGGTGATCGATGCGATGTAACCTGGAGGAATAATTCGGTGGAAGATATTTGACCAAGAGGTTTTCCCGGAGTCTTTCGGGCCAACTACGACGAGTTTCCTAACCTTATGTGGCATGTTGGATGCCAGCAAACATTGATAAAATTTGTTCAGGAAGTTCACTCTGACGTCGGCATCGGGAAAGGAGTTGATAATACCCTCTCGAAAATAAGCTGGCTCTGGTGGTGTAGAACAGTCGTATGGTATAAAAGCTCTTGGCGACAATTTGCCATTCATCGATTCGGGGATGGGACACACGACAAAAGTCCGTGATCTAATGGAGAAGCAAAACCCGTTGGAGACCTCGATCACATTGAGGTCAAACTGAATCTGCTCAACAATCTCGCACGCCGGGTGAGAAAGAATTCTTTCGACCGCCTGAAAATGCTGAACCAACTTATCGCGCAACGCTTCGTTGGCAAGCAGTTTGTGTAAATAGCTGGTGACATCCATCATTTTCACAAAGGTTACTTTGGCGTTCTCTGGTTTAGCGTAGATGTCTGACCGATACAATGCGTGATCACATAAATACATCAATCTGTGTATTCTCTTGATGGTCGTTGCTACGTCACTGGTCGATGGAGGGCACGAGTTGTTGACAATATCGCCCCTTTCCGTATCGAAATGGACGACAAGCCCGTCGGACTGTAGTCTCTCTACTGCTGCATACAAATCCATTTCAAATTCGCCTTGGTTGATCACGACGAGGCAACACGGGACGAGTGGAAAATGCCTGGGGAGAAACTGGATGTTCTCTTCGCTTTCATCGTCAGAAGACGTGTCTTCCGCATTTCTATAACAGTACACATTAGACACCTCGAGCATCGCCTGGATTGTGGCGTTATTGTGATCCTTAACGACTTGAAATAACTGTCGAGCAGCGGTTTCCATTTCGTTGTTTGCCTCCGCTTTTGTTCGCACTCGAATTGACCTGATCTCTGGCTCGACGTCTTGATTGTGCAGGCTTGCAAACAAGATGTTTTCATTAAAACCTTCGGATTGTCTGAACACGATGAAGTAAGCAACCGCTGGGTAGGTTTCATCCGCGTTCGTCTCGCCGTCTTGGCTCCCACTCGATTTTGCATTAGAGCATACGCTTGTAATAGAGGAAAAAAAGAATTGAACACCGTTTATGGATGAAAGTGCGTCGTGAAGCAGTAGTCGTTTCGAAGCAATTTGAAACCTAGCTAGTTCCACGTCCTGCTGCTTAACCCTCCACGTTGCCCGACATGCCACAGCTTGTAAATTATTAGTAATCTGGAAAAAAGGTTGACAATACGGACATAAGTTCTGGTACAATTCTTACATATTACAGCACCTCGCGTTGTATATCAACAAATAAAATAATAACTAAAATGACTTACCAAGGTTAATACGTTCGCACGAAGCGAGTTTTGTAATCGCTTTGAGTCCAGCTCCTTGCGAGGCCGTGGCGGTGGCATTTCGTTGCGAAACTCGGGCTTTTCTAGCTATATTTTGTTCAAGCTCACTTAATTTATACGTTTTCGTTTATACGCATTTGCATATAGATTTAAAGCGGATCGGAATAATTTACTTTGGTCATTAATCATCATCATTATCATTATCATCATCTTCATCAATCATTATCATCATCATCATCAATCAGTAGCATCATCATTATCATCATCATCAATCATTAGCATCATCATCAATCATTATCATCATCATCATCAAACATTAGCATCATCATCAATCATCATCATCATCAATGATTAGCATCATCATTATCATTATCATCATCATCGTATTTTTCAATTTTGAATCTAGTCTGCTGGAGACATTAATATATTCAGATTAATCGCAGTGTGGCCAGTTTTGCAAGATTTCTTTTATATTAGTTAATATTATATTTTAGGACATGAAAATTAAAAGTAGTCACGACGTCCTAAATGATCCAAAACTAAGCACTGTACCCGCAGTAGACGCCACAAGTGTTTCTATGGTAAGACATATTGGACAGTTTTAATGCATTGTATTGAAAGAAGAAAGGAGAGGGACAGGCGGACGGAAAGATGGATTGATGGATGGATGGAAGCGAGGCAGGGTTTGGGAGGGAGTTTGGGAGGGAGGGGGATGGAAGGAAGGAAGGAAGGAAGGAAGGAAGGAAGGAAGGAAGGAAGGAAGGAAGGAAGGAAGGAAGGAAGGAAGGAAGGAAGGAATGAATGAATGAATGGAGGGAGGATAGGGAGATCGGGAGGATAGGGAAGATAGAGAGGATATCCGCAAGCAATCACACTGTTTTTCCAAGATTCTAGTGAAGGAGTGTTTTGAAAGGTTTATTGAAACTCTTGCAGAATTTGGGGGCTAAGGAATTCTTTATAGTCAAAATTCTGTTTTTCATTGGTCAAAACTCGAGTATAGGTTCGTGCATATTTATGTGCAGCAAGCTGCGCTCTTGACTATTTTTTTGTTTTTTGTTTTTTTTAATTAAAGGATGCCGACGATGTTGAAGGAGGTATCGCAGAAAATGTGCGTAACAAACTGAAAAAACCCAGAGAAGAACAGGAGGATGAGAATAGCGAGGAAGATGATTACAGCGGAGATGAAGCGACTGAAAGGAAGTAAGTATATATTGACGAGAAAGGAAGGTGCAACTATTGGCAGTGGAAGTGTCTAAGGTGGGAGTGAGGGGAAGTGAAAGGTAGAATAGGTTGGTTAGGTATGGCATGAAAGGAAAGTGCGACAATTGAGAGTGGGAGTGGATAAGACGAGAGTGAGGGAGAGAGAATAGAAGGAGTAGGAAAGCACAGGGGGAAGCACATTTAGAAATGGATTTTGAGAAGGGAGAGAAGGGGCGACAGGGTATGGAGTAGCAAATAGAAAGCAGGGCGATATGCAGACTATTAAAACTATTTGGTGGCTAGTGCAATACGCGCAATATTGAAAACTATTTCTCTCCAGTATATATTAGACATGTAAAGTTTTTTCTATATATAACATGCTCTAAAATGTCATCAATTTTCCAGGAAAGAACTCCGTCGGGAATCGAAACGACTTAAAAGAGAACTAAGAGAAGGAAAAAAAACAAAAAATGAACAAGAAGAAATAAAAGAAGAAGAAGTACCTGAAGAAGGTGAGAAAGGGAAAGGGTTAGACTTTCCATTCGATATGCAAGGCTTCCTTAAAGCCGGTTTTCCACTGGCGACATTTCTATTGTTAGGCCTGCGCTAAACGTCGCACACTATAGACGAATTCAGACGAATTTAATTCGAATTAACTTTCAGTCGAATATAATGTTTTTACTTGGACTCGTGGAGCCTGAAAATGACTTCTTGAAAATATGGCACCGAATTGTCACAGACAGAAGTGAAACATTTTATTCGACGCGAGATAATTTGTCGTGTAACTCGAACACGCATTATGATATCCGTCTGACTCAGACGAATTTAATTGCTGAGACGAATTTAATTCAAGTTATACGTCGCAGTTTCGTTGAATAAAATACAAACAATTAAATTCGTCTGAATTAAATTCGTCTATTGTGCGACGTTTAGCGCAGGCCTTAAAATTGAATAGATTGGAATAGATTTCTAATTATTTCCACTCGATAGCTCATAAGACAAAAAGAAAAGCTCGCTCGCGCGACAAAATGCGCCAGTGGAAAACCAGCTTTAGTCTTAGTTGGTAATCACTACTGGACCTATCTTCAGTTCCTATAATTTCTACCACTTTCTACCAAGAAGGTAACTGTCCACTCAAAACGCGCGTAATAATAATTGAGAAATCCCGCGTCTTCCTCCCGAAGAAGCAACAGTACATCCTGTACAAGTAGATTTATATTATTCTACACGTGCCTTGAGAGATTTGGGGACAACACTAAACAATCTACCAACCGTAAAGTTTTCTTTATTTTTTTTTATTTATTAATTTATTTTTTAAAAAAGTTGTAGTGAAGAGGGCTATTAATAATTGTGATTTACATATTATCTATCTATCTTAAATTGACATATAAAGATGGAGCTGGTGCCGTCAAGGAATTTCGTCAAGAAAGAAAGGAATATTTACACAAAAAGAACGAACGAATTAAGAAAAAGGGATCTGGTCGAGAACAACAGGTAATAAAATGTTTGTTTATTTGTTTGTTTGTTCAATATTTATTCAGGGATAAATAAATGTTTGCTGAAATGAAGCCCTCTGTGTAATTGTGGACGTAGGGAAAAACAAGCAAACTGGGAGCACCATGGACATATGACAATTATTAGTAATAATTCTTCACGCGGGATAAATTCTTGCTTACATCTGCCCAAGGTGGTCAGTGGTCTCCGCAATATGAAAGTGCTAAAGCTCATAAGGTCATAAGTTTAATTTTCCAATATACAGTCGTTGGCACTTAAACGTGTACACCGCCCGTCAAAACATGTTTTATGTCAACGTCAAAGTTAAATGTTTTTCTTGGAAACGTATTAGGTTTTCATTGAACCAATGCATTATTGTCACATGAATGTGCCCTTAGCCAATCACGTCTCGCTAATCCCACGGTGTTGATTTCAAAACGGTCAACTTTGGCTTTATGTTTTGACGGGCGGTGTACACGCTTAGGTGCCAACGACTGTAATTGTTGTAACAGACGTTTGATGGACGTTCGTCAAGCTCAATTACTCAGAAACGATTTCTGAGAAGGTTGCAGGTTCAAACCCTGTTTGGGGCTCAGACATTTTTCTGAGTAATTGAGCTTGACGAACGTCCACCAAACGTCTGTTACATTACACCAAGCTCGCAAACGTACCACATGCACTACATGTATACGTACAACTTATCATATAATTATTATATATACCATAGACATTTGCTTCTCAACTTTTGGTCAGGTGGTGTTGACAAACTGAGGGTTTCACTGTTTCTTTCTGTGCATGGAAACGGCTGCAATGTTGCCCTTTGGCGCTATCACCATCACGCGTTTGTTCACGTGAATACACAATGATTATTACATAAGTTGAAAGATCAATCATTGAAATTCTTGGAGTCACCTGGAAACGAGAACTTGTTCAGTACGAAATATTATATTTTTCAAAGGAGAAATACTTTACAGATCTTATAACTCCATCTTTCACGTTTCTCTCTGACGAAGGGCCTTCGCTCGAAACGTTAGAAAACTACGTTTGAATAATTTCGGCAGTACTCAAACCTCATGGTCAAAAGATTTAATACTGGAGCAATTTATGACTGAGTCTTTAATTAAAATTATAGGGAACTCAAGTGCTTTGAGTTCTAGTGTTTTGGAATTTGAAAAGCTTTGATATATAACGAAACACTTGCTGAGTTTTGCCGCGAATAACATAGTTTTATTTACTGTCTTACAGAATTGTGCCACTCACTTTATTTGCAGAGATATTTTAAGTTATTCATTGTGTTTTATTATTGTGTACTTTGTAGACGATGACGCTTTTGTCAGCTTTCCAATCTAAGCTCGAGGGAACAGATGACGATACATCTCATGATATTCAATTGAATGACGATGATGATGATGATGATAATGATGACGTCAGTGATACGTCATGGTGAGTGTATCTATATTCTTCGTCTCGTTTTTCCCTGGGACTTTTTTTAAGGTATATGTCGTACATGACATAAGGGAAGCTCAGCCAACCTCGTTCCCGGGGTCTTTTTGAAATTGGGAGGGCGGGAAAAGGCCCTGGCATTGGCTGGTCACAGCACCCAGAAATACTGGGTGAATAAATTAGCAATTTAATTTAGTATGCAAAATCATTTGGAGTAATGTTTTGTAAAATGTAAAATAAAAGTAAAAGTAAACCATAAGGGAACCCCGTGGGAGAACCCCGTGGGAGAAGTTCATTGTAATGGGCGATCTCATTGGTCCCGTTGAAGCTATTTGATTATAACTGGCACAAAACTATGCATAATTACGTTTCCAGAAGAATGTTTACGAAAAGCCATCAACCAATGAAAATGCACCAGTCGATGCCAGGGCTTTTTTCCCGCCCTCCTAATTTCAAAAAGGCCCTGGGAACGAGGTTGAAGCTCAAGAATAAAATGCAATAATTATACCTGGAGATATCTAAGTAATAGAAAACATTAATATGGAGGTATTAGCAGCTGCTTTGATATTTCTTGTTATACGTTTTTTAAATGTTGTTATAATATGGATTTCTGTGCCCGAGTACTAACGGGGACGTCAGCCAGTCTCATAATATACGCGTGTGTTTAATTCAGAGCGACTTAACGCTTTGAGGCCTGGACCTCTCCCTGGTCTCCCGAATAAAATCGTCTGGCGTTAGAAAGACTCGTCGTCAGGCTTCAAAGTGTTAAGACTAGTCTAGTAGTTATCATATATACTGCTATCTACTCAACTCCACTTCATTCCTCTACCGTACCTTACTTTCCTCTCCTCTACCGTACCTTACTTTCCTCTCCTCTACCGTACCTTACTTTCCTCTCCTCTACCGTACCTTCCCTTCCCTTCCTCTACCGTACCCTATCCTAGGGGTTTGATCTCAATTGGGACGCAAGTTCTGTTTCATAATTATTTTATATTTATTATTATTATTAACTCTTTTGTTATGTAATTTGTGGCAAATTCATTAAATTCAAATATCCTACCCTACCGTCACCCTTCCCTACTCAACCTTACCCTTTCCTTCCGTTCACTTCCCATACCTTTCCCTACCCTACTTTGCTCTACTCTGCCCCCCCCCTGCTCTACTCTTTCGTACCTTACCCTATTCTATCTAACCCAATCACACCCTTTCCTATCGTACCCTCATCCTATCCTACCCTTTCCTTCCCTTTCCCTACTTTTCCCTACCCTACTTTGCCCTACTCTGCCTCACCCTGCCCTACCTTTCCCTACCCTGCCTACCTAACCCAATCACACCCTTTCCTATTCTACTGTACTATACGTTTCTCCACTCTACTTTACTCCCCTTATACATGTAAGTACGATTGAACAATCGCATGCTGCGTGCGTAAAATGCGACTTATTTTTAATTCAAATGAACCGCTAATTTGTTTGAATTAATTCTATTTTATTGCCCTGATTTCAGGCTGCATCACAAACTTGTGTTCGAAGAGCAAGAACATAAAGTAAAAGACGCTAATATTCGTGACGAAGACACTTATGAAATATTTGATCCTCGTAATCCCATCAATAAAAGAAGAAGAGAAGAAAGCAAAAGACGTCAGAAGGAAAAGAAAAGATAGTAAGCAATCTTTCTTGGAACTTGCGTTGTGCAAGAAGAGAAGGTTAGCTTGTTTCTCACATAATCGTAACAATCGATAGCATTATCGCCCGATACCCATATCGTAGTATAATGTATTTTTATATGGGAACATTTACGACTCAGATACGATAAACTTATCATGCCACGTGTCTTAGGCTCAATCTGTTGTGAGCCCGCGTTTCTGTGGTGTTGCACGTGTCGTATAAATAAACCACGAATCATTATGCTAGAGTGAACTTGTCCGCTGACTATCTGAGAAAGCATTTCATGTTGTACTTGTCTTCTGCTGTAAGATCGGAGTTGCTACTAGTTTTGCAATGTAGTGGTTTATTACAGTTAATACAGTGTCGTCAACAGCGCTGCGGTTCATGCTTGTTGAAACAACATTGAACAACCCTGTTGATCCAACAGTGTTGTTCATGCATGCATGATACTACGGCAAGTTCTTACGGCATGATGAACAGCTATGTTATAATAACAGCCTGAACAGTGCTGTTCTATCAGTGTTGTTCTCCCCTGTTCCAACAGCCATGAACAGCTATAGTGCTATACTACTGGGTCATCATGCTGGACAATCAACAACGTTGTTGGAACAATAATGAGCAACACAGTTGGTTCAACATTATTATTCAAGCATGATAGCCGCCTTGTTTATTTATTTTTTATTTATTATATTTCGCCAATTAGTAAATAAACATACAAAATACAAATCTGGCAGGGATACCACTACAGCTTACGCCAATTACAGTACTGTTCAGCTAAATGCTTCTTTTCCTGATTTGTTGTTTTTCCAATTCAAGCCAAAATCGTCCAGTGCATGAATATATATTATTTCACACAGACTACAACGAGTTAGTTAATAACTTATGACTACACCGTTAGGACGTACACTAACCGTATTAACTCGTTTCGTATTCTTAGATGTTTCGACTGCGTTGTCAGTGGAGCACAACGTCAACTGAGTGTGAAATTACGTTTGGGATGAAATTGCTGAAAACCATTTGTTTTTGTTTTAAAAAGCCGCGAATGCAAGGCGTGAGAGCACAGTTATTACAGCAAGCATTATTCACTAATTACTCAGATCGATATCGATATCTGCGGTAAAAAGTAATTTGTATATTGCATGCGAGTTTTTGTTCTTTATTCAGAACAATTTTGTAAATCTGAGATTTTATTTAACTTTTTGATCAACTACAATCTCATGTTCAATGAGTTCAATAATGGATTACTCAGTGATCTCACTATCTTACTTAAGATATATATGATGCCGACATTGCTTTTCGAGCTAGTTGTATTACAAGAATAAACAAGTAATGTACAAAGTCTTGAAAAGAACTTTATTTACTATTGAAAAGAAGGATGAGAGAGTCTATACATATATGCATGTGGAACATTTTCTTCTTATGACATGTCGTATATATTTGTATACAGACGACGTTTGAGATCATAAGGTGGTATGGCAACACATCTGGCGTCTTGTATTAAACGTAAATTTATATTAAACACATGCAGAACTATTTTACGTATACTGTTTTAGCATGACCTTGAAAAATGAAACAAATTTTTTTAACGTATAAAGGAAATCCGGTGTGGAAAAGCCTGTTGGTGTAAATAATAAAACAGCTTTTATGACTTGCCAAAGGCAGTAACCGTTTCCTCTTTTTGTTTGTATTGAGAGATACATGAAACATTCCTAATTTAAACGACAGATGTTAAAAGTATTTAGCTTTTAGCTATTTTAATTGCTCGTCTTAGTGTCGGATCAACGCGTGCTGATAAAATTGTTAATACATTAGTTGGAATATAAATGAAAAACGCATCTTATCTAGTTCAAATCTACAAAAGGATTATGTCGGATAATGAGTATTAAACTTCCTGTCTAGTCTGTTGGTTCAAATGTTGTTTTCGCATCAAAACTGAAGTGTATAGGTGATAGTATTTTTGGTATTGGGTGAGAGAGATGGTGCATGAATGTATGAAGTGTATTTGTGATGGCATGGTAATGTATTGGGTGAGAGATGGTGAATGTCGATGTAGTAGAGATCTATAGATGGTTGTCTTTTGTTATATGAACATATTTTATTAACATTTGCCCCAAGAGCTGCGGTATAGCAGCTCTTCCAGGGGGCTCACGCAAAAAAATTACAGAATAGGTAGAAAGCACACAATTTGAAACACACTAAATAAATAAATAAAATAATAAGTTACAATGGTATAATTGAAGTTATAAAAAAAATAAAAAATAAACTAGGTTGAAGAATTAAATCTACCACTATCAATAATAAAGTTTTGAACACTTATAGAAAGCTGAATTTTAGTTTGAAAGTTCACAGAGTTGTTTGGAGGACCAAACAGCAAAATATGACATTTTTCAGAATCAGTCACTTCAACCCAGTTACAACCTAAAAGGGCAGCAGCTGAGGCAAAGAGCGAGTCACGCAGAGCAGCATAAATCGGGTAAAATAACAGAAAATGTTTGGCCAATTCAGAGGCAAAACCACATCTGCACAATGGGGAAAGTACAACGTTAATTCGATAAAGATATTCATTTAAACCGTACGTCTCTAATCTTCATCGCGAATGAAGTATAGACGCATATCTTGATAAAGATACATCCTACAATTTATTGTATTTTTTGTCAAAAATTAATTTATGAAGATTGGAACTAAAATCGGAAAGATTAAATGTTGGGACAGAGTGATACGAGACGACAAAATGTATAGGATCGTGTATATGTCGTAGCAATATGTCACCGGAACCGGAATATCTACTGCGCATGTTTTACAACTTTTAGACATTTTTGCATCTCAGATGGGTACCGAAGATGTAACCATGTGATCAGCATCGCAGTGAAATGCTCTTATAAAAAAATATACACGATTAAGGATACCGGTATTGATGTAGAAAAATGAAGCTAGGTTAATACCGTATAGTGGTTCTTAATGTATGTGACATATGTCCTTGTGGCCAACGAGTCTCGACATGTAAATTCATTAAGATTATTATGATGAATACATGCAGTATGATCTAACTTGGGATTATCCTAGCCTCTATGACTCTCGGCATATTATGCATGTACAGGGACGTAGCCAGGATTTTGAAAGGGGGGGAGCCGAAATCAAAATACATTTGCTCCCCCGGGAAATTTTGAAATCGAGAGTCGCTGAAATGCCATTTCCTGGCTTTTGGAGGAAGATTTTGCAGACTCTAAAGGTTAAAAAACGTCATATAAAATACTCAGAACACGCAAACGTCGCATAGATACTCAAAATGCATACACTCAGTAGATTGAATACACTGTTTACAGTTTATTTCCGGACACAATTGATATTGCATCAGTTTTGTAGTTACATGTCTGTCGTTTTATATCAAAAAGGGGGGGGGGGGAGCCGCGGCTTCGTCCCTGTGCATGTATTCATATGATCTATGTAATGATCGTTTTGGATGGTGGCTGTGTAGTTCTTCACGAGTTTCGTCATATAATGATTTAATGTATTCTTTATAATTTATAGTTGTGATTGTGATACCTGATAACACCAAGTTTATTTATTGCTTAGCTTTCAGCCTGTTGACTCAATTTGTCACCATGCAAACATTCAAAGAATATATGCTCCTCGTTTATCTAAAACTCAACATATTTTAAAGTCATTGAGATTATAATTTATAACAGTGATTGTGATAGCTATGTGCTACTCGTAATACAAACGAGAATTTGTGGTAATACTAGTTGACTCAATTTGTTACCATGCACGCAAACATTCAAAGAATATGTACTACTAGTTTATCTAAAACTCAACATGTCTTAAAGTCATTGAGATTATTATGATTGTAGAAGCCGCGTGTATACTACTTGTCTTTACATATCTGTCATCATTATAATTAATTATATTAGTAATTATATAGACCTCTTTTATAATGACGACCAATTTAAATATTCTTTTGTGTGCATCTTAATAAGCCTTTCTGGCCCCGTTTGCGTGCCTGCCATTCAAAAGAATCTTTGCTTCATAACGAGGCTAGAAAGGCTAATTTAGATGCACATAAAAGAATATTTAAAGCGGCGGCCATTATGAAAGTGGTCTATAGTATTCAGTGTGCTGCTGGTGCATTTCTCTTGACATACCGTAGAATCCCGCTTATAAGTCCCCCGGTTATAAAGCCCCCGGTTATAGGCCCATTTGTTTGGTAACAGAAAATACCTTCCAGTTATAAGCCCTCCCGGATATAAGCCCACCTTCCATTAGCACCTTTTATAGTAAAAATAATTACTGTTTTTGCACTTGCAATATTAAGCAAAACGTTGAGCCATAAAGTGCCAACATAGTTTGTCTGTTGCGTTTTGAAACGTTTTTTCTATACCACTTATAAGTCCCCCGGTTATAAGCCCCCTCGGTTAACGGTATCAAGTTCACCATAATAATTATGTCTTATACTATAGTGATTGTTATGGTAGCTGGTGTGTACTGCACTGGTATACTTGTGATTGTGGTAACTGTCTACAGTGCTCCAAGACTTGACCTAATACAGTCATTAACCCATTCCTGCCTGAACTGGCCAAAAACGAATAGATTTTTTTACTCTGTCTAACACCAGATGATTTTACTCGTCAAAGGAAGAACCTTCAGACATCCTATATAGGCAGCAATAGGTTAAGATTATTATGATCTACGATAACTTGTTATTGTGGTGCAGCTGCATGGTCTACAATCTCAGTTTCACTGTCTGAAACAGTCACAAGCTGACAGTCGGACACGGTAGCTAGGTTAAGCAACAAACACTAGCGGTACATGCATTGACTGCAAAGAAAGACGACAAGGCATAACAGATTTCCAACTTTCTTTTGAATACAACTGTATACAATATCCAAGATTTAAAGCTTGGCATGCATGGGTTTTGGAATGAGTGTCAGCGCAAGTGCTTCCAGTTTGACTCTACCAAACACCACAGGTTTCTTTCAGGAAAACTCTGGTTTCCTCCTGTAGTAACCATGGACCAATAAGGAGTGGTCCTTACTGAACCTTTAGGGAGAACAGTTTAGATACGACTGATATAGGGTTAGCCAGTATAAATAAAATTAGTTTAGTTAAGTTAATACACACAATTAATTTTGTTGCATATGTCTACCAGTTGTTTGTTTGTTTGTTTGTTTGTTTGTTTTTTTGTTGTTTTTCCACCGAAAGCATAATTAATTTAGTTGAACGGTGCTCAGAACTATATACTGTGGGAGGCAGCCTTGGTACGAAGATTTTCGATTGCTTGTTCATGCCATAGATGGTTCATACATACGCTGGTCGCTCCCATGATTCCATGCAATCGTATAATACCGCAGTTAATTTGCTGTTGCACGAATTTTTAGTCTTACTGTTTCAGTTCACACTCAAGTCATATAATAATAATAGTCGTAGTTTATTTAATCATGTACTAAATCCTTTTCTTTAACATGACATCTTTCTTCTCTAGCACATGCTTTGAGTTTTGTTTCATAATTATTCCCTAATCACTAATCTATATCGTTCGAACAACTGCGGACCCCATGGCCGTAGGAAGCAGGGGCCCCCCATTCGCCGGAAGTAGGGGGCTGAGCCTCCCTAAGAATTCGACGTCAAAGCACGAGTTTTCTGCTGCCAGTTAGCACAGCCGTATGGCGCAGAGGAATATCCGACCTCAAAATGCAGGAAATCGCATTTCAGAGAGTGAGAAAATCAAAAAATTTCCGGGGGCCATGCCCCTGGACCCCTTAGAGGGTTCTCGCGCCTTTGGCGCTCGACAAGCCCCGCCAACCTGAAACATCTTCCTACGGCCCTGCAACATGTCTTTGCAAATTAGGCCTATCTGAAAGAACTCGTTATGTGAAGCAATTTTGTGTTCATTTTTTCAAAAGAAAATCATGACCGTATCGTCTCTTTATATGTGATAAAGATACCTCCTGATTTACATAAACTTTAGCTTTGATTTTCTCGGCTTAGACCCCGTTTATACGATGCCGGTACAATTTGAAAACGGAACAAAATCATGCCGGTGTGTAAATACAGGCCAAAAAGTCTTGCGTTTACACGGTGCCGGTATAATATAATGACGGATTAGCATGTGACTATTCTCTTCCAATGAGAATTGAGAAGACTTTGTGAATAATGCTGACCCGAATACTGTGGTCGTATATATCGTGATTACCGTCATCAAACTGTTACGGCACGGGCGTTTTAGTGTTGCGTTTTCATTTCATGCCGTCAAGGAACCCGTCTTCATTTTGTGCCGTTTTCATGTCATTTTTGTGCCGGTATCGTGTAAACGCAAGGCCTAAACGGCATGATTTTGTTCCGTTTTGAAATTGTACCGGCATCGTGTAAACGGGGTCTTAGACAAGGTTATTTTCAAACTTACTACGCCAATGAACTTACCAAGTGGTTCGTTTTTGAAGCCGTTCAGTAAACTCGAAGTTCGTGTTTTATCAGATACAAAAACACTCGGCTTCGCCTCGTGTCTTTATATATGATAAAACACTCCTGTTTCCCCTGCTCGTTTATTAAACAGTACATCAAACTTGGTTCATTTGGTTAAATGTTTTGAAGATTTTACATGTAGGTACTGAATTTGAGCATATTTTTTAAAACAAAAGTGTTAAACTGCTATAAAGACCTTGTTGACTTTGTAAATTAAATATCTGCAATGAAAATATACTTCCATTAAGTATTCTCATTATATTCGTAGTTCAGACGTAATAAAGAGGAACCGCTGGCGCTGATTTGCATGGGCTGGAAATTATTGTGGCTATTTTTCATGTCGTATATTGCCGTCACGAGTTAGCATCGCTTTATATTTTTCGTGTGAGTTTGTTCGTTCGTTCGTTACTCATTTGTTGGTATGGAACCCCTGGCACGGCACCGCCTTTTAGACTGACTGAGTCTGGTTGATTAGTTTATTCCGCAAACTGTTAGACATTTGCACTTGTTATAGCTCAACACGACGTCTCTCGACAATTATGGCACTTGTTTTCTCCACTGTAGTACACTTCATGAATTGACGTCGCTTCTGTAGAATGTACAATATGTACCATGCCCTGGGGATGCGGCACAATATACAACTGCAAGTATAATAAATCTTCGTGCAGATGCCCATGACGTTGGCTTTACAGAAACACTATATATATACTATAGCTCTCTTAAAAATCCTTCTGGTAAGCAGTTTTAATATAAAGTGTGAACTAGAGGGGTTTGGCTCCTGTAATTTGCCAGACCACCCATTACTTAAAAGCCAAAAGAAACATGAATGACGATAAACTGATGAGCAGGTTGAAAGATTTTCTTGATAAGCGGCGTCGATGCAATAATCCATTAGATCTGTATCAGTACAGGATTGATAGTCTTTAAAAGTAAGGCCACTTGATAGTGATCATATTATTGGATTTGGAGCAGCTTAGCTTGTTCCGGAGTCATCTTAATCAAACTTCGTCTTAGGCTGGTGTAGGAGTTATCGATTCTTCTTCAACTTTTCAACTCCACCAACTTTTGTCTAGTTCTGTGGAGCCGAACTTTTCAAACTGACGAGAAGGAAGTAACGAAGTGAAAGGAAATGAGCGTTGCGGCTTATGGTGTCGATGCCTTAACAGATTGGAGTCTTTATCATAATAATTTACAACCTTTGTCACAAACCAATTGCCGCCAGAATACAGGTTGTGATCATCTTAACTCAACCAACCAGTTTTCAACCAAACCGGAGGAAAATATGGCTGAAGAAAGAGAGGATTCACAACAGCTGGAAAAATTAACTAGCATTCCAAACAAAGATTGTAGTAAGACAACGAAAAGAAGAGAACGTGTTCGACAGGATAATGTGAACGTTGCTTTTGGAAAACTACGAGACATCTTACCTACGTATCCACCAGATAAAAAGCTTTCAAAGTGTCAGATTCTACGACTAGCTGTTAGGTACATAAATCTATTGGACAAAGTTCTTCAAGAATTCGATAGTTAGTTCATCAACAAGCAATATACCGGAGGACACTACACGTTAACACTAAATCAGTGATTGATTGATAAACAAAAAGCATTATTCGACATTTAAAGACCGTGTTTATATGTTAATATATATGTTAAATTCATGTCATTAAAACGTTTTGTCGCTATATTTTCGCTATACTTTGATATAACGAACGAGACTTTTTTTTTAATAACTAAAACTATATGTTGATAAAAAAAACTTGATCGAGGAGTGTTGATATACATTTTTTGTAGAAATTGTGTTGATTTTTAGTTTCAGCCGAGAGCTAGTAAAACAAAACGAAACAAAACAAAACAAAGAAAGTCGCTCTATAGCGATTTTTTTTTTGTTTAGTAGAAATCCGGTTTATTACGAGAAGGGGGGGTCATCTTGTTCATTAACCAGGGTCCCATGCCCAAAAGGGGCCCATTTTTAATGAAACTGCATTGGACTCTTTATGGCTTTATTACTGCTTTGGGGTTCTCTATAGCCTTTTGATTACCATGTGACTACCATGACTACCACGGGTGCCTAGTTTATAGTTTGATAAAATAAGACAAACATGCATGAAGCGGGGTAGGACGCCTAAATATTTTTTGACCAGGGTACCAGAATTGCTCTCGGTAGGTATGATTATAACTGGGGAGTAGACATTCCGCATGCACTAGAACTCTTATGATATTATTGCAGCGCCGGAGCTAGGGTGGGGTGTGTGGGTGCCCCCCCCCCTCCAAGAATTGCTTATTTGTTCTATATAGTCGGCAGACAACACCCGCCAGTGGCCAGACCCGGCGTGCATGATAAAACACGAACTGCGTGCGAGTTTATTGTCTGTTGAACCACGAACCATGCATACATATATATGCATGTAGCAAGTCCAGCCGACATTGACGTAAAAATTTAGCGTTAGCGGCGTAAAATTCAGCAAGAAATTTATGGGAAAAAGGCAAGTGTGTGTCTCTATAGCATGCACATATATAAAGACACTCATTAAACATGATTGGATTTTTTAGGTTTCGTTTTATGAGTGATCATTTTTGAATGCATGGTGTATGCTATTTTAACCAGATCTTTTATTGCGGCAATATTTTGCGTACAAAATTGACCATTGCAGTAACATCACTTCAAAAGATAATTGCAAAAGTATTATTTAACATTAATTTTATTTGTCTGTACATTGCCATTGGTAGCCTAAACATTTGTTTTTACAAAAATTGTATGATTAAGTACCTTGTTTTATGACATTATTTCGTAACATTGTTGCATGAACTTCACATTGGCTGCATGCCATCTCAAGAGATGGAAGAGATTGTCTTGTCTAATTTATAGACGAAGGTTGTGTTGCTCTGCATCTTAGGTCTAATTTTAAACTTTTGGATCCTGAAGACCTATTTTTTAGGTTATAACTATATAACTATATTTTGACGCTACAAGTCATTCCGGCGCTGTTTACATGAGCTGGGGCTACCCCAGGGGCTGACTCGTGTCCCGAAATTCTTTCCTCGGCCGCAAAAGGAGATTTGAATTAACGTTAGGGTTCGTTTACATCTAAACTAAACCAATTCTTCTTTGTACATTTAGTTTATGCGAGTTTCAAAACCACAGTGAGATCCTGGCTAGCGCGGCTCATGTAAACAGCCCCTTATAGCTGTCTGTAAAATTTAGCTACAGTATATAAAAGCTAGTAAAGCGTAAAGGTCAGCGTGACCCTCTCTCAATATGTCTGGGCCTGGCTATTTGCATCTCGCAGTCTCGTACAGTTGCCTGAATATAATGTTTGTTCATACATGCATTCTGTCTGTAAATGATAGAATAAGAAACGCAGTCGGGTGAAGACATTTGATAATAAATATATTACATAAGGATTTATACGGCGTTTGCTGACAGAAATACTTTAATTCTTTGAATGTTTGCACGCTGAAAATTTGTAATAGAAACGAGAATTTGTGGTAACACCACTGTATTATTTATTGCCGAGCTCTCTACGTGTTGACTCAGACTTTTGTGCTTCTGTTGAAAATAAATTTTATCCACTTTCGACCACCAGTCTGCTGTCCTGAATAGGTGAAAGACTAATGAAAAAGATGATATTTTTTTAAATCATATACAGCTTACAAGAGTAAACTACTTCTTTGAAGCTGACTCAGAGCTGATTAAACTCATTCCTGTCCGAGGGCTTCCCCAGAGGTGAATAAAATCGTCTGGGGTAGCCAGAATAAAATACTAAAGACCAATTCGGACAGGAAAGAGTTAAAACAACAGGCAGATACTACAAATAAATGTCTCAAGCACTTCACTTTAAGGATTATTAAAGTGTATTGTGTTTTTATGTGACGTTTCGTGTTTCAGAACAAACAAATATTAAAGTCACAGTTGATTTTCGAATTTATTTATGATATCTTAAACAGATGCCGTTTTTGTTAAAACATTACCCCTAATATTTGCACTATATTTTCAACACCATTGCATCTTTTATAATCTATTACCAACCAGATACACCATTACGACGTCAGCTGTTTTATCCGCTTCAGCAATATACATAGGCGTACGGGCACAAATTTATAGGGGGGGGGGGGGCGGAGAACATTTTGCCAGACTGAAACGGAAATTGCCCGACTTTTGATATAAAAAAACCACTATAAGTGCCTGTTCAATATACTTTATCTCCTACAATACACAGATATTAAATTGTTTTGATGACTTTTCCTTATTTTCATCCTATTTTTAAATTTTTTCCCCAATATTTTTGCCCGACTTAGCTTGAAAATTTGCCCGACTTAGCAACATTTCCATTCGTCTGGGGCGGCCGCAGCTGCCCTCTCTGCCCCCTGCCTCGTACGCCTATGGCAATACACTGTTTGAGAGGAACCATTTTACTGATTTCAGTATTTAGAAGTTGGTAACAAAATTAATAAAAAATGCAGCTTGTTAGAAACATTAGAACGTATTATAACACTTTACTAAATTATCGTTATTTGATTGGCAGATTATTGATTACGTGGTATTGAATAGCCCAGCCCATTTTTGTACCCGGTTACGTTCTATGCTCGATCTGATTAAATACTTAAAACTTTACAAAATGTTCTAAAACTTTACTAAATCAATAACGAAAGGTCTATTTTGGTGTTATATAAGACAAAAAATGTTTTCGATTGTACAATAGTAAGTATATTTTCATTCGGCGAGAAACGAAAATGTGTCTTTTAACTCGACTGTACTTTGTTGAACGGAACTTCCTTTTTCTACTTCGTGAAAATGTGTATATTAATAGTTACAGCGATAAGGACACGTTAAACTATATAACCATTGTACGTAAGTTCTTCGTACTATAATATAAATCCGTGGATTTTGGTTGTTCACTTGTTCAATTGTTTTATTTATATGTCGTGAACCAACACGATGTTGTCATTTGTTCTGATAAAGGCATGAGTCAACAGGTCGAAAGTTCACCAATAAATAATAAATGTGGTGTTACCACAAATTGACGGTACCGAAAAAGATGGTGGCAGTACATTTAACCACAACGCTTTGTGACCTCAAATCAGCTCAAATAATAACTAAACATTGTTTATCATGCTAAGATGAATTAAGTAAGCTAGAACTTCTTTCCTACCGAAGTTGATCGTTTTAAAACCATATCTACCAATAATTCTGCAAGAAACAATATTTACTGCACGCAAAGCATTGTGGTTTTCGGTACGGTCAATTCTCGCTTCTGTTATATTATTGTTAGTTCTTGCGGTACAAGCTGCTCTTATATAGATGTTAAAGCTCAGAAAAAAATCTGAAACACGCTTTGTGTTTATATAATTACCTGATGCAAATACTCGAGTGAATTTGGAGGAATTCGAAAGTACTTATGTAAACACTCGCTCGGGTTCACATAAACTTTCGAACTCCCAACTCACTCTCGTGTTTGCATCAGGCAATATAAACACAGGGCATCTATTTTCTTGTTTTTAAATAATAGTATTTATTATATAAAATAGAGTGTTTTATTGAGTTTTCCGCCACTAATAAAAGTGATAATCTCACATGTGCGATTATTTATGATAATCGCATATGTGACGATTATCGCTGAATCAGCATTATAGTTTAATGCAATTTTTGCAAGGCAATAGGGCAATTTTTTATATAATAAACAGAACAATACATGGATGCTTGGAAATATGAAATTTATTTCTCGTGTTGAACAGGATATGTCACTCGTTCGCTTTGCTCACTCGTGAGATATCCTGGTCAACACTCGAAATAAATTTCATATTTCCGCACATCCATGTATTATTCTCTATATATAGTAGTTGTGTATGGTACGTTTGTGAACTTAGTGTAATATAACAAACATTTGGCAGACGTTCGTAAAGCTCAAATACTCAAAAAATGTTTCTGAGCCTTTTCGAGATGTTATGTATGTTTCTAATCCTAATCATTAATTTTAATCTTAATCCTAATCACCAACGCTAATCCTAATTGTAATTGTAATTGTTACCTCGAAATTCTAATCTTAACTTTAATCTCTAATATAAATCTTGATCCTAATCTTGATTTTTAAGCTAAATTTTTCTGTATTTCATGTGCACTAAGGGCACTCAGAGACCGCATTCTGAAAACGAATCATCCCGCTAACTAGGCTAGTTCACCAGACCAACACACGTACGCATGAAAAATGGGCTTGCCATTATACAAGAAAAAAAGAGAATGCTTGTTCCTTGGTCCATCGTTGCTCTATTGTATAAACAATGGAACTGTCAATTTGTGAATAATAAAGTTTCCATAATATAAAGATAATGAGCACATTCTTTTTTATTTCTTCTATACAGAGAAACTTACAGCTGGATTTTTTTTTATGAAATTCTTATCCAATTTTTAAATACGACGACAGACAGACAGAGAGATATTGATTTAATCTCGGTATTTCATCAATTATTTACAAATTGCTTTTCGTGAAAGCCGAGAATTTTATGTATAAAAAAAGAAAAACAGTATATACGTATTAAAGAATATAATATAAATAGATTTTGATAGTTTAATGTTCTATGACTGTGGGAAACTAAAAGACGATATTAATGTTTTGAAAGAGCTCAGACTGTTACATAACTTTGCATCACCAGGTAAGCTGTTCCACAACTTTGCACCACTGTAGACAGACAGACAGACAGACAGACAGACAGACAGACAGACAGACAGACAGACAGACAGACAGACAGACAGACAGACAGACAGACAGACAGACAGACAGACAGACAGACAGACAGACAGACAGACAGACAGACAGACAGACAGACAGACAGACAGACAGACAGACAGACAGACAGACAGAGAGAGACAAAAACAGGTAAACATATAACTTCCTGGCGAAGGTAATAACTTCTTTAACGCCGTCCACCACATATTTATATAAAGTTGTTTTTTTAAATCTTGGCTGGGGGAGGGGGTCTCGGGTCTGTTCTGTATGATGAGTGACTTTGGGGTTTTATTGTGCCTACTGACATCGCTTCTTCTTTAACTGTTCTGTGTCTGTGGTTGTGATCTGTTTGCATGTATTTTCTCTATCCAACCGCTTTCTTTTGCAATACTTCATTAGTATGGAATGCTAGACTTCAGTTTATGTGGATGGCATCATTAGCATGGAACTCTTCTCTTGAGCTTTCTACTCATGTTGAGCTGTGCAGGGCAGTGTTCGTTCCGGAGTGGGGTATTCTGGTAGTTTAGAAGAGCCAAATACTCGTCGTCACATCATTTCTTTAGGATATCGTCTTGGGGTAAATTGGAGAGGAATGTATATGTTCAAATTCTCAAGTTGACGAAAGCCTTTTGAATGCTTTGAGTGATAAAATTGTGGTCCATTATCGGTAATAAGGATGTCGGGGATGCCATGTTGGCTGATCTGAAGGCATTCTTTATTTTCGCTACGGTGTCGGCTGCTGTAACATACGTGTCACTGCATGTGTAGATTTCTACGTCTCACACCGAAAGGGTAGGATCGATTTTTCATACTGGATGAAATCAGCTGCAATTCTGGACTAAGGCCGGTCTGGGAATTCTGTTCTTTTAAAACAATGTCCTTGTCCAATAGACCTTTCTGCATGAAGTGCATGGGTAACGCGTTGAGAGATTTGATTGGCTCTCGCAAAACTTTGGACATGCATCCAAAACTTCGGACGAACATTGGATATTAGCCAATCAGATTTGTCAAAAAGAAAGATCACGTGATCCATTCACTTCATGCGGAAAGGTCTATTATATGCTAAGAAGCCAAATTGTGTTAATCTTGGTTACTTCAGCATCTCAGATTAAATTTTGCTAATCAGCCTATACAGATTACAAAAAGAATCGAGAATGTAATTGCATGCAAACATTTCTCCCTAGTTAGTTTTAATGAATGGTTTATAGTGCTGTATATAAACTTGCACAATATCAAATGAATTCAACATGCAAAACTGATTGCTATTGAAAAATTTTATTCCTTCTGTGTTGACAATGATGTGAAAAAACTTTATATATATTTTATCGTGCATGTATTCTATTAATTCTAATAGAAATTTTGTACATTTTGTAATTCAGGTTTTTAACTGCAAATATGGTTATTAAAACATACAAATAGCCCTGGTAATTTAAACATAAGTTACCCCTATCGTATCTTTAATTTCTACATGTTAGTTTTATGAAATTTGAAAAAAATATAATAGTAAACAACTGGCCTTATTAAATTTCAAAATATATTTAATACTGTGAAACGACAAAACGTCACCTAATAGAATTGCTTCGTTCTCCAAAATTACTCATCCCATTCAAGAAATAACAGGAAGTATGTGCAGTTTAATCTTTATACTTAACGTTTAAACTGTTTTCAAAGATTGTCTGCTCTTATTTTTGCTTGCAAATGCAAGTTTAAAGAAGACGGTAATCCTTTAAATAGCTTCACACAGAGGCGGTTCGTTTTAATTCCGTAAGTTTTCACTTTCAAATGTTTTTCGTACCTTCTAAACGGCAAAAATATTGTCATCTACCTCTCCTCTATTACTACTGGTTGTAGCGTAAAAATCGAGTCACTAGGTAAACGAACATCCGGTTTGGCAGTAACAATGCAGCATATCCTCTCATGTAGAATTCAGACCAGTTCAAACCGCAGATCACAACAGCTAAGAGATCTAAGACGTACGTGTTGATTTTACGGAGGGAGGAAAACCAGAGAACCCAGAATTACCAATACGTAATCAGTAAGTGTCCTATGGCCTTCAATTGGCAATAGTTGGTAATTGTAAGTGGTTCTTTGTCCTACATGAGGTGTGTTAAACTGAAGAGCATATAGCTAATGATTCAGTAAGGGTGTTGTGGTTTGGGTCTGAGAGATGGGACTTTCTCTCTGAGGGTTGTGGTTATGTTTAAGGTCACTGGGGGTCTGTTTTAGGGTTGCTGGAGTGTTGTGATTAAATTAGAGGTGGGGTTAGGATCAGGGTTGGGGTAAGGGTTGTGTTTCAATTCCTTTAAAATTCATGATTATCATGAATTCATGAATTCTTTGACCAGGCTACCAAGAGAGAGGGAAGAGGGGTGGGGGGGGGGGGGCAATTTGCCTCAGGGCCTCATACACTATGGGGCCTCAGAAATCAAGGTGCCTTGCATTATTAGTAAAAACTGTAATAGCCACAGACCCCAAAATGCTGGAAATACCTTTTCAGAGACCCAAGAATTTAAAAATTTGACTGTAAGTCAAAAAGTGAGGGGAAAAGTGGCAGGCATTTTTGCACATCAGTTCCAGGCCCCTACACGGGCATATACGGCCAATTTTGTTTACAAACTGAGCACTGTGAAAACCTAGAACAGCTAAGAACCACCACAAAAACAGCCTAATTTATTTTTTAACACAGGATATAGAAAAGCTTGTTGTACACGGTATAAGATAAATTCTGCAACTTACCAGTTACATTAAACTGTCAAAAACACGCTTCAAATGTTCTTAATAAACTGCATGACGTTTTCAAATCAAATTTCCTATAGTATACTAGAATACATAATTTCATCCTATGAGGCTATGACGTCAATTTCTTTGCAATTTTACTTTTGAATTCTTTTCAATTTCGTTTATTGTCTGCTTTTGAAATTCTGTCAAGAAAACTACCTTACCCCTAACAAATGTATGGCGTTTATGAAAATTTTTAGCAATTCGTATATTTTTTCTGGAGTAAGAATTTAGTAGTCGAACGTCTCCGTTCCGTACAGTGAACTAGAATGTCTACAGGCCTGCTCTGTGATCCGTCATTTCAAACATTAGATATAAGGATATTTTTGACTGCTCTAGTGAACTAGTGAGTCCCAATGGCTCAGTGGTTAGAGCGCTGGTACGTTAAACCAGAGACCTTGACCGGTTCGATTCCGGTTTGGGGCAGTCAGATACTTTTCTCTACAGCAGTAGTTCGACCTTGTTTTAACTTAATCTTCTTCATCTATATCGTTATTTCAACGTTTCTAATCAATCTGTTTTGCCGGACATGAAAGTGTGCATGGTCTTTCATAGGTCGGGTGTTTTTATTAGCCTTTTTAACGTAAGGAGATTAATATTTTCGCAAAACCATCAATTAAAATATGCAAGACAAATCATCGTCATGATGCTCAGCTGCCACATATTAATAAAGTGAATGGACCACGTGATCTTCCTTTTTGACAAATCTGATTGAATGTCCTAAGTTGTCCGACGTTTTGGATGTCCAAAGTATTGCGAGAGCCAATCAAATCTTTCGACGCGTTGTTTACACACTTCACGCGGAAAGGTCAATTCTGCCAGGTTCTCGACACGTTTACTGGCCCTCCATCTTTGGCCTAAAGCCCTAAACAGCCTAATATGGCGCATCTTTCTTGTTGCGTTAGATTCCTCCGCTGCCAACTGCATGTGTTTTCTTAAACACCCGAGCAATGTTTTGATCGAGCGGACACAGCTAAGGCCCTTTGCTGTTTTTCGGATAGGCCCCCTGGATCCTCGTTCTTCTGACCTCGTTTTTATGACCTCGTTCACAGGATGCCGGTTCTCCTCCGCAGAGGTTCTTTCGGAGATCGGAGATTTCGGGGATCGTCGGAGATATGTCGGAATCACCGGATATGTCGCACTCGTTATGTCCAGCTGGTGATTCCGACACATCTCCGACGATCCCCGGAATCTCCGATCTCCGAAAGAACCTCTGCGGAGGAGAGAGGGATGCCGGTACTATGCGGATGAATTTATAAGGACAGAATATGCCGTTGTGTGCAGACAAAGACAAGCCGACTTGAAGTTCACAACAGTTTCGAAAGTGTCCACACGTCACCACTCGATCTGGAATCTTCTAGTACAGTGCAGTAGTGCACATCTAGTACAGTATTATTAGCGAGTTGTGCCAAGTTTATATAATCAAGATGTCTTGTCAAAAGCATTTGGAAACGATGAGCCATTTAGTTTAGTTTAATGGATTTGCCACAAGAAATAAATTATACACAATACATCAACAAATTACAGAACATTACTAGAGGTGGCAGGGATCGGGTACAGGACTAACGTCCCAATTGCTACCCAATCTCTTTACAAGAATTATAATATAAAAAGTATATGCATAGGTATACATATACACATACACACACACATACATCAATAGCGTAAGTACAAGTAGGTAGTTTAGTTAGGTACAAGTTAATAAGTTTAGATTTAAAGGAAGAAAATAAATTACAGGCTTTTATATCTGAGGGCAGAGTATTCCAAAGTTCAGCAGATCTAATAAAGTACGAGTTTCTAAAATAATCCTGTTTGTACTTAGTGCTTAAGTATATAAGGTTATCAGTTATTGGGGTCAAAAGTGCGTGTCTATAGCGTGAGACGAAGGTGTTCAAGAAATTGTTTATATCAATAGACACAAGACCATATCTGGACTTATGGAACAGTAACAAGTCAGAGACTTCTCTTCTGAATTCTAAAGGGAGAAGGTTAGTTTTTACAAGTCTCTCGGTGTATGACATATTTCTGGGGTAATTTAAAATAAATCTGGTGGTCCTCCGCTGCACATTCTCAACAAGTGAGCGGTATTTGATTGTGTATGGAATTTAAGGAATAATATGACGCCACCAAAGCGTATAGTGCATTAATCCTATATACTGGTATTTTCACTGCACTGGGTTGTCATTGCATGACATAACAGTGTGACGTTGTCATACAATTTCGATCCATATCAATCCGGTACGTTTTGTGAATTTTTAGCGTTGTTTTCAGTATGATATTAGTGTCACTGTGATCTGTGGCACCAAGGATTCTAGGATCTGTAGATTGCCCAGTCAGCTCTCTCCCACACAATACGTCTTGTCCGATTCCAGCCAAAACATTGCTTGACGTGCAAGATTTCTGAGGCGGGTAAAAAGAGTCACCCACATGCGCATATTTAGAGGACATAGAGTTTCCCATATACGGCTACGGAGGAAGCTATTACTGCGTAGTACTAGTAGGAAGGTTTCTGATTGGTTTAAGTCACCTATACGCAAACATTAGTCAGTAAAGAGCATGGGAACGAATTCATTAATTGACAATGTGATATATAGCCAATCAGAAAACGGTTGAAATACAAAATTGTTTTACTTCAGGTTAGGGTTGGAGAGGTGGGACGGTTGGTGCGAATTTCAGTAGCGTTTCGTTGTTCTCCTTACGCTGTCTGCGCCGCTATTGCGTACTATGAGATTGCGCGCTATCGGGTTTCGCTTACGTTGCATACCTTGAGTTGTCTGTCATCAACCATGTGTTGCGTGCAGCGCAGCATGTCTCCTTTGGTTTAACCTTGGTTAGAAGTTTAATCGTATTTAGAATTCCGGAATTATATGGAAATTTCCCAGAAAACCGCGTTCATATTAGCCTTATTTGGTAGATCTTCATCGCATTCCTATTCTGGGTCTCCCTCGTTCACGTTTGATAAATATTTTTTCTTTCTTATATTATATATTAATATTGAAGAGATATTATATTTGCATTTGTAAAACGCATTGTATCATCTGACAATATGTGTCAGTTTGTCTTTATCCGGCCTCCACTGGCTGGACAACGTTCATTTGGACGATGACTACCTCCACAATTCGGACACGATTGGTGACGATTTCGTTGGACTTTGTCGTGATCAGGGCCGTATCTAACATGTCGTAATTGGGGGGGTGCCAACCCAAAATTTCCGAATGAAATTTCCCCCCCCCCCGAATCTTGCAATAATAATCACAAAACTTTGCCAACTGTAAGTATGTAACTGATTATTTCCTGGCTGCGGTCGGGATCGGGTTACGTACTTTCACATCCCGCAAAGGGGTCGCGTGACGACGGGACCCGTGGGAGCCTTGCAAGTTGCAATATTCACATTCCCAGAGTCAACGTTTGTGTGGCGGCCACTGGGAACGAGAATGGAGAATTTAGACAACGTAATTTTAAATGTCTAAGTATTATTGTATTAAATTCGACCGACAAGTTTTCACCAGTACATTTATTTTTCATTTAATCAGTAGATTTTGGCAAATCTTTCAAAATAGTCTTAAAGAAAAAGGTGCCAATTTTCCGAATAGACCCGCGAGTTTTCCGAATATTGCAATTTTGTAAAATTTGGGGGGGTGCCGCACCCCCCCAATACCCCCCATCGCTACGGCCCTGGTCGTGATTTTCTCGAGATGACTTGAGGGCGTCTGGCCGTCTACTGTCGCCAAATCACTTTGCGTGAGCGATTTGGCTTGTATTTCGCACACGTTGGCTGCGCGACCAATTTCGACGGCTTTTTCC
Organism: Paragorgia papillata; assembly: GCA_035771165.1. Lineage (NCBI taxonomy): Eukaryota > Metazoa > Cnidaria > Anthozoa > Scleralcyonacea > Coralliidae > Paragorgia > Paragorgia papillata. The sequence goes on along the minus strand of JAWNZC010000470.1, from coordinate 623,449 downwards.
AGGGTTAGGTCGGTTTGCCTCAACAAACGGGCACGGACTTGATCGTTCTGAATCCCACATACAATTCTGTCGCGTATCAAACTGTCGTGAAGGTCGCCAAACTCACACGTTTTGGCCTTATTGCGCAAGTCGGTGACATACGCCATGCAAAGGTTGCCGTGTTAGTATGCCATGTTGGCGATATTAAAATCAGGTATTCTAACTAATCCTAGGTATTTGTACGGTTATGAGGTACTTTTTCATTCATTCAACCGTTTTTTTACTGAAAGTCTGAAACTCCATTCTTTTACTTTTAAGTGCCTGAAATAATGAAATATCTAAACTGGATCGTTTAACTTTTTCTTGGTTGAGTAGCATTCCTATATAGCTAGCTACATAGGTTTTAGTTTACCTCAGACAATTTTACAGTAGCTTTGGATTTTGCATGTAGTCTTATTTATGGAATTCAGTATAACGTTTCCACCGGCGTATAGGCAGCAGGGGGAATGGGGGGCTGCAACCCCCTGAAATTCTGAAGTGGGGATCTCAGCCCCCCTAATATACACGTGTGATGGCTCAAAGAAACATCCAATGAATCTTTCTCTTTTTGGACTTCAAGGCGTGCGTTTTGGAGGCCTCGCATTTTTTGGTTTGTTATTGGCGACCGAGAGCCCTTTTTAGAGCAAAGATCTATAATTAATTGGTATTTTATCTTCAGAAATCTCTTAAATCTCCTCGCGAAATGCGCAGGAAATGGGGCACAAGTGATTGGTAGGAAATGTAGCGGTTTAGTTTGTATATACCATTAGTTCGTGCTAAGCGCTGCGTTAAACGGCAATTGAATATTTATTGTGCATTTGTCAGTGCTATAAATGACGGGGACATAGAGCAGTCACTCGCAGAAATTTTTTTTGGTATAATTTCGATTTGTTGGGATATTTGCGCTATATTTTATTTGTAACTATAAAATCGACTGGCTACAATAGATTAACAATTAATTATACGGTGGTTCTGTCGCAACATTAAAATACCAAATATGAATAGAAAATTCAATTTACGTGTATAATTTTAAAAGAACCCTCAAAATGACGAAGAATATCAATTTACACCTCTTTCATCTTTCTTAAGCTATTTAGTTCTTAAGCTACTTTAGTTCTTAAGTTATTTAGACTTATATATAGCTAGAGTATGCGATATTCAAATAAGATGATCTCTGTCTGATGTCATAAGGTTTACTCAACGTTTTACCCTGCGAGCAGAGCCTTCTTTTCCTTATTTCTTCGCTGAGAGAGAGGAAGAAAAGTAGGCTGCTGTATTCGTGACTGGTTTCCATTGCGCATGCATGTCAGTTGCTTGGTTACAACCTCGAACCCAGTCCCAATCAGAGCAGAAAACAAAACGAGAACCGGTTAAACGGGTCTTAAACGGGTTATTTCGTCCTAAATCTTGGATGAAGCCAAACACGAATACAGCAGAGCCTACTTTTCTTCCTCTCTCTCAGCGAAGAAATAAGGAAAAGAAGGCTCTGCTCGCAGGGTATCAACGTTTTGACGTTTTAGAAAATATCTTTATGTTTATCAAACGAAATCACTTGAAATTTGCCTCCAATGTTTAGTTTACAAACTGTAGCATTTCGCAAAGTTTCACTAGTGATTTCGTACAACAATCTTAATGATGTACTGTATACACGATTTTCTAATATCATAAATTGCTGTGCAAATCTTTTGAGGTCATATGTTACCTCATTTGACTTTATACATAAGCCTAATTACCTTAAGAACTTATCTTGGAAAAGCTGTAAACCCTCCCCCCCCCCCCCCCCCCCCAAATGGTCTCCAAGACCGTTCTCATGAAAAGTTTAAATTCGTGGAGAAACTTATAGGGGGGGGAGGGAGTTATACAGTTTTTGTTGAGTACACCGTGATGTGTTATATACTATATTTCAGGCATGCATATGCTATAAATTACAATAGTAATTAGGTTATAGGGTCTAAAATGCCTTCAACTAGTTTTTACATTTACGACTTGTTTATTAATAAATCTAAAGATATTCTGATGTGTATCATTCTATGTTCTGGTTTGATTTCAACAAAATTATGTAATTTATGGCTTTCGGATTACTCTTAAATACTTGCCTCAAATGCAGGAAATAGTGTTTCAGAGACCCGAGTATCTTTGGCCTGTTTCAAACATCGAACTTATCTTCGTATGCATCCCGAATGTAAATGAGCCTGCATGAACAAACTGAAATTTACTAATTTTATTTGCACATATTTATATATATTTATTTGTACATTATTTAATTAGATTTGACACATGAAAAAATGGTACTAATTTCTTTTGTGTTTTCTTCTTCAATTATTAAGGAATTTTAGTGTTTCAAATAAGACAGATCTTTATTTTTGTTTCATAGCCACTTTGTAAGTTAAAGGTGCCGTCCAGTCCTTTCTGCGCATGATCCGAATCTTTGTTTATGCTAGGACCCAATCTCGTTCCCAGAGCCCACGTTCCCCACCCGGGAAACGAGAGACTCTGGGATAATCCGTTTGACATCGATATTTCATTGGCTGATGAACATGATTACTCTTCTTCCGGATCACAAGAATCCTGTGATGGCGTGAACGGATTATCCCAGAGTCTCTCGTTTCCCGGGTGGGGAACGTGGGCTCTGGGAACGAGATTGGCTAGGACCCTCAAACATGACATTCGTAGATAATTACATGAAGTACTCACCTCAGTGTAAACCGTTAGGAACAACATGGCAGAAAACCAAGCGATTCGGCGAGGATATCTCTTCGGATTTCTTCTATTTCTTCTGAAAATGTTTTGTTTTGGTTACAAGTAATGAAGAGGAAGCAAGAAAAGCTTACAATCTTGAATAAGGTATCAGTATATTATTTTCTAAATAGAGATGTAAACATTAGTTTCGAACATGCGCAGAACGGACTGGAGGGCACCTTTAAAGGGCATATGACTTGAAAATTAAGTTTGTCTTATTGAAAAGAACATTTAAAATGATAAAATAACATCTTTTGCAATTTTTGGTTTCCTTGCTTCGTTTTTGAGATATTCCAGCTTGTTTGATATGCAAATGACACAACTTTCTACGTCACATGTGCATAATGAGTTATCAGAAAAGGTTACATATCTTTGCTATTATGAAAACATGGGCTCGACTCAAAGAAAGCATGTGCGTGTTTCTACCCACAACACCAAACATGTAGAATTCCAAGTGATTTCGTCTCACAATAGCAAAGATATGTAACCTTCTTCGGTAACTCATAATACTCATTATGCACGTGTGACGTAGAAAGTTGTGTCATTTGCATATCAAACAAACTGGAATATCTCAAAAACGAAGCAAGGAAACCAAAAACTGCAAAAGATGTTATTTTATCATTTTAAATGTTCTTTTCAATAAGACAAACTTAATTTTCGAGTCATATGCCCTTTAAAGGGACAGCAACAAGCAGATTTCACTAAACACATGCATATTATGGATACTAAACTATACGTTTTAGAAAGTATATATAAATTCAACAGTAAATAATAACTTTCCACATGTAATGAGTCTGCACGCCGGTTGTAAGGTAATTGACCAGAGGCCGTGGAAGCACCTGAAAAGTGGGGGGGGGGGGGTGGGCATCGCCAAAAAGGGGCACCTTGGTTATTTTCAAAATAATTGTATAATTTAAAACCTTAAAACGTTGTACGGTTGTATTAAAACTTCCATTTGATCATCACCATTTTGTTTTTAACATTTCTTGGTCAGCGGCATTTCTTTTAGAGATAGAATACTTCAAGTAGCGCCAATCTGCTGGAAACTTACATTATATCATATTTTATAAATAACTCTTTTACGTCACCCCTTGGGCAACGGCACAGTCACTCTTTTCTACAGCAAATAGCAATGTTATACTTCTACGGAAAGGGTACATTAATTCTTCCCAGTATAGGCAATTTGCCGCAGTAAACCTTAACCGCCACATGTCACATTTATAAAAAGGGCATTTTTATTTCAGAAAAAGGGCACATTTTCCAATTTTGAAAAAAGTGGGGGGGGGGGGGGGGGGGGTAAGACAGACAAGACTACAATTTATTTTGAGATCTTTATCTGACCAATAAATCAGTCAAGGATTTAGAAAACATACATTTGATCAGGGGTGGACTGGCCAGTTGGGCTTACCAGGCAAACGCCCGGTCACCGGTGGGCTCCTTGCCTGCATGTTGGGCCCGATTTGGGCCCTTAAATTTTTTTGACTTTGCAAAAGTAAAAAAAGGCTATGTATCAATCAGGCAATAAATAATTATCTAGCATTTATAGTGCAAGCTATAGTTTCTTCCGACATTTCGAGTTCTGGAATTATGAAGAAAGCAATTAATATAAAACCAGTTCACTGTAAACGTGGTGCACAGAAAAGGTGTAAAAAAGGTGGACGACTTGCAAGAAGCAGCTCCTCTGAAAAGAGAACAATGTTTAGGGTCCGTAGAGTTGGAGGGAAGTGCATGTACCAATCTTACCCTTTTTTCCCTCCTAATATAGAGTCGTTCTTTATAATTTGTTGAGATTACTCAAAAAGAAAATGTGGATCTAAAAAGTTTGAAACACTTCATACATCTGATCTACAATCATATTAAAATATATGTTGTATAGTCGATAAGCCGTTCGCGCATGAGAAAGAATGCGTACGGAAATGAGTCGTCCTTTGTTTTTATTGGTAACCCTCAAGCCTTAACAGGCTTTGACCTTACAGTCCATGCATATTTTAACATTTAATATACTATTCAAAGCCTAATTTGGACAAAATCTTTGTTAAAAATGAGGAAATGTGCCATAACAAACATGTTTTAAAACTATTAAAAGTTTGCTCAAAACTGCTGTCAGAATGCGGGAAATGCCATTTCAGAGACCCAAATTTCAAAAAATTTCCAGGGGATGGTCCACATGCGGGCCCACAACAACTTGATTTGGAAACCGGGCCCCTTTTACAGCAAATCACCCGGGCCCCTCTGACGTAGCCAGTCCGCCCCTGCGTTTGATAACTTATTTACGAAGATTAATTCTTTGAAAGTTTTCATGGCGGTAATGTAATATAAATACGTTTTGTGGAAACACCACGTAAAATATTTCTTTGCTAAGCTTTCGGCCTGTTGACTCAGGCCTTCATCAGAGCAATGACAACAAGTTGTTGGCTCACGTCATTTATAAACTAAGCAACTGATCAGTTAAATCACGTAAAAATACAATGGTGTATCACGTTAATTTATTAATTAGAAAACAAAATCAAGAATGTTCTCCGAATAGGGCACACCACGTGCTGTTTAATGGCTGCCCTTCCTGAGAAATAGTGCGATGTTTTGCAATCTCAATAGACTCCCTTGTTCTTCGCGTGAAGTATTGCTTGTCGCTGGGTAAGAGTGACGACTCTTCCCACTTTACGATGGTCATACTTCCAAGCGTGTTTGGCAACAGCAGATTTATCCTGTTGGGCTTTAATGCAACATGTCTTGTGCTCCTTCAGGCGAGTTGAGAGATTTCTTCCCGTTTCCCCGATGTAAACCAAGCCACACTCACACGGAATGCGATACACTCCAGGCTTAGATAAGCTATCCACCTCATCTTTATGTGTGAAAAGTACATTTTTTATATAATATGGTGGGTAGTGAGACCTTCACTGGCGTTGTGTGAGGACTAATTTGGAGCATTATACTTAGCGTTCCACCACAGCAGCTATACAACGCATTGTTATTAGTGGTATGTTTCATAAATTTGCCAGTTTATTTCGCTCATTTTTGAGCTTAATACTTTATGTTTGACCACACCAGTTAAGTTTCACGTGAAGTGTCTAGTTTCAGTCGATAGGTCGTAAAATATGCCTGCGGTTTGATGTATGTTTGGGAGAAGAATGAAGCGTTGAAGGATTTATGTAGGTCTGAAGGTATGAAGGTATGAAGGTATTTCACAGTAGAATCCTCTCAATCTTGTGAGATGCTGGTCCGATGTACGGAAGAGAAAATGAAGGTGGTTCTTGCTGAGTTGCTGGGGCTGAGTATTCAGCTCCGGATGTACCGAAGGTGTCATAGAAGCTTGAATCATCTTCTCAGGAAAACCGTTGTTAGTTTTAAGGTGATCTAATTCAAACGAAATTCAAACATATGACTGATTTTCCGTTTTCTCTCACACACAACGTGTGACGTCTTACTCAAATTGCATAGCCAACAATTCAAGATTCAAGATGGATAAGATTTGAAAGGCATGAAAGCCATTTTTCATTTGTTCTTCCAAATACACTCTTGAAAACCTGAAGTGAAATTTCGTTTCATAGGTGTTATATTTTGAACGCTTTCTTATACTCTTTATTTACACTCCCTCTCACTGTCCTTCTCTCTCTCTCTACATGCCTTGTGACTCCTCATATACTATTGGTTACTCATTAACTAATTATTTCCTGAACGGAAGTAGTTAGATGGGATACTCGCAGTTGAGGTGACCGCGAGGTACTAGGTCCGAGTCAACTTCGGAACAATCATTGGGATTCGGATTTTTGTACTCGGATTTTTCAAAATGGCGGCCACAATTTCGGTTATACGTCCATGTCCTATTTACACGAATTGCCATCCTTAGGTTAGGTTGTGTGTTGGGGTAAGGCTTTCATGAAGTACTTGGGTTATGTAGGACATGGAATTATTACCACAATTTCAATCCAAGGAGTGACAAAACTCAACGAAAACAATAGACACCTCAATGAGGACCAAAGTAAGAATTTGTAAGAATAATAAGATTTAAGACTCTAAAGTTTTTATTTTATTAAGAATCGTGGTGCAAATTTAGTAAAATGCTTGTAGTAGTCTGGACGAATTTTTATGGCTCATATATAATATATATATATATATACTATAAGTGGGCTTACCTCAAATGTTGATGGTCGCTACTGCCAGTTTCATTCCCAGATAGGCCAATCTCGTTCCCAGAACCCACGTTCCCCTTACCCAGCGGGCGGGAAACGAGAGGCTCTGGGATAATCCGTTCACGCCACCACAGGATTCTTGTTATCCGGAAGAAGAGTTATATAGAGTTCACTGTGTTCATCACCCAATGAAATATCGATGTGAAACGGATTATCCCAAGAGTCTCTCGTTTCCCGGGTGGGGAACGTGGGCTCTGGGAACGAGATTGTACAATAGGCACTTTAATTCACGCGAAAAACAGACAAACAAACAATTACTCTGGAAGAGATCAGTACTATCTTTACCCCTGCGGTGCATGCGCGCGCATAGGATAATAAACAAAATTGAAAAGAATTTGATACCTGCAAGGGCAGAAAATCAACCAAGCTCCCGAATCATTTTGAGTCATTCTTTTTATCACAATGATGTAATTTCGTACCCAGGGTTTGTTTTCTGGGCTGATGATGTCCTACGATCGTTCCAAAATCCAAATGAAAGAGGGACTAACCGGGGGCCCCTTCGTTGACTTTGGCATATCTGTTTAATATGATACATCACTATCAATAGCTCGCGAATGCTCGAGAAATTGCTGATCCAATTCAAACTTAAATGGTCACAAAGGATTAGGAAGTAAAAATTATCTTAAATCCTCGTCTCAAATATCACTAGTTCATTTCCACTCAGAACTAAAGACTAAATATTCGTTTGTTTTATAAACTTTTTGACCACGTATTGAAAAGTTTATCAGTTCTGTTGATTGCTGTCGTTTCTGCGTTTAGTTTATCATAAAACACCGTTATATTGATGGTATGTTGCAAATGAAAAGCGCTCTCACAGTTTCACATGCAAGTGCGACATATTTGAAAAGATTTTATCAGAAAGCCACATGATGCACGCGATATCAAGTGGGTAAATTTCTATAATCCAGTTTGATGAGCATAATTGTAAAGCTTGCTGTCAGTTCTTGCCAACAATCGCACGCCGAGTTGTCGATTAAAAACGCAGTAGAACACGAAAGACTGACTGCATGGTCTTGTGGTTAATATTCATTTATGTTATTACTATATTACACTGAGTGAATAGTTAGTCTTATATTTACAAGAGTTTCTAGTCTAGAACGCATGTTTTACTTTCAAACGTCGTAAGCTAATGAACGCGATCTGCACTTCAATGTTCAATTATCGTGCTAATCTAATTTACAGACTACATGCATCACGTCCAAAAGCATTGCAAATATTATCAGCTTTCTGACATGGTTGATATGAACAACTTGTTTAGATTTTAGCATGGCAATTGTCTTGTTATGTTTATCTTCTTCGATCGACAGCTTGTTTTATTACTGACCTTGAGTCGTATAAGATTCATAGGCCGCGTTATGATTTGAAGAAGTTTGTGTATATTCTATACCATATTGTGCACTATAAGGAAATTGTTTGTCCCATCTTGCGCTCAAATATTCACTATCCATGGTATCCATATCATGCAAGAGTTTGTCGAGGAATTGAATATATCTCATAGCAAGTCTTAAGATTTCATTTTTAGACAGTTTCTTATCGTACGGATAAGTTGGCAATAGTTTCCTCAGTTCTCCAAATGCGTGATTCACGTTTTTCTGCCTCCATCGTTCTCGTGTATTTGTAAACATTCTCTTGACTATTTTGCTTTGTCGAGGTTCCTCTGCAGCATGGTAGGTGCGATGGTAAGCCAGTCGATTCACAGCAACTTTCTTATTTTCTCTCAACGGATAGTAATCGGATATAATATCTTGCGGCGGAGATGGAGATGAATAAGAAAATGAGTTCCAAGGAGACAACGTTGATCCGTCGTCGTAGTTGCTACAATTTACTGCTGCAGTTGATGTAACGAGTGGTTTAGTTTCCGTTGCGTGCTTGGCACTGACCATTCCAGTGAAGTTAATATTCTTGCTTGCTAACACAACAGCCTGCGACATGAACAGAGCACGCTCGTATCTCGTTCAAACCTTTACAGAATGATATAGCTTGATAAATGAATTACTTAACGAATATTTTGTTATTGGATCTGCATTCTATCGTGGATATCTAATAAAGCTTGAAGAATTGTTCACAAGCTTTTAAAGTCCCGCCTGGCGCCGTTTGCGTCAATAAGTGCCGGAAAATGCGCACTATTAGATGAAACATCAAGATAATGTTCCCTGATAACTCGTATTGTTTACCTTGCTAGCCTATCAACCAATCAGTTGACGGCTTTGGAGATTATCGTAAATTGATGTCAGGTTGTTTTAAAAGTGCAATTACCCAGTTAATTGCTTTCCTTCAAAGACTCTTTATAGTTGGTTACCTGGGAGGTCTAAACACAAACAACGTTATCTTTTTTATAGTTTTATGTTATATTTATAATTGGGCTTCTTTCCGATACAAATATTACACCATCTAGATACACAAAAGTGGTTTATTTAATAGTTTTCTGCAACTGACCAACCGCTTGGTTGAGGCCGGTTTTAATTACTGTCACATGTTAAATGTATCAAGACACAGCATTCTAAATGCAAAACATTTAGCACTTTTACAGAATTAACGGCGATCAAATTAAATTAAAACAACGACCTGTTTATACTGTAGACACAAAATGGCGTTGAGTTTATGAACAACAGATTACGGCATTATTATGACCATAACAAAATGCACCGGATATATGGGTTCTCTTATTTTCAACCATGCAGTATAACAGCAACTAGTACAGTATACATTTTATGTCCTTGCTTGTGGAAGGGGAGATGGTTTGGACTAAAGAATGTTATGACTTCAATATAATTTTAAAATAAACATGCACGTCTGGCATTAAAAACCCCGTCCCAAACACCAAATGGTGTATCTATTAAAGAAAGTAGTTTGAAAGTCATTTAACACAGCATGTTACGACGATGGCGATTTTACTTATTGAACTATGAAGACAATACACCGTGCTTATAATATATACACATAATATGGCCGCAATTGTTTGTTATTTTTTATTTTATAACACTGAACAAATAAACTAACACACTCTCTTTAAAATATACACATCAATATTTTGTTTGTCTGTAGTCGGTGATTTGGTGACCTAATTAACATTGATGTATACCTAGATAAAGTTACAAATACATCAACTGTCGGAACATTTATTTCCACAGTACAACGATCAAGGTCGTTAATTTGGCCTGGTTTCATTTTTGGCGGTATCCTAACCCTCTTTGGCGTCGCTTCAAGGAATGACTAGATGACTAATGGATTAAAATAGTGCTGGACCAAGTCACCAAGTTTCCTCTGCCCAGCGGCCTCTCGCCGTTCAAGATTATATTGTATGCCTCAAAATCTTTCATAGACGTACAAACATATCGACTTTTGTAATCGTGTGAGTTTTTTGAACAATGCCTACACCCTAGTCTTTAATATCTAGAGCTAAACAACATCTACATTTGAATTAAATTAAATTTACAAAGCATATGCGTGCGGTTTGTGTGGTCTGATTAACCCGTTGGCAAAGCCCATGCAGAAGCCAGTATGAAAGTTGTGATGTTAAAACACAGCCTTTCTTTGCGCTACTCACAAGTTTTTGTTTTCGTTTGACTCGATGTACAACACAGTTAGATTGATTTTAAACGTTTCGTGACATGTACGCTGCATGCGAAGTTGCGGTGGAGGGCATTATTATTTTATCAATCTTTCATAAAACTGAAGATATTACAGTTTAATTGGTGTTGAATGAATGAGAGGTGAAAACACATATTTCAACTAGAGAGAAACCGGAACACTTTTGAACTGCCATGTATAGCAAAAACTGTTTAAATTATTTGAGAGGTATTCGGCATTACATAATAAAATGTAATTTATGCACATCTTAAATGCTTTTCCTCATCCGCAATAAGCTTATAGTGGCCCTCTTAGTCTTAGTTTACCCCCACCTTAATTCCTAGCATTCCCAGTGTAGTACGTATGTGCTCGCGGCAGTAAATCTTAACTTGTCATGATTGAGCGAACAAAAATTGTAAATCCCTTCATCCAATTTACTATTATAAGTAAGTAAGTAACTGCAGCATCAAGCTGATGTGGCCGTGATTATATATTATAGTTCATGGAGAAAATTCAACAGAATTGAAATGAATGTTTAATCAGATGACAGATGTTGTATAAAATCGGATACATCCTGATTTACATAAACTCTCGGATCGATCGATTTTCTCATACAGCTTAAACAGCTTATATCTTAAAGATTGTTGATAAACCAGAATAATTATAGATGTGTGAATTTGATAAGTGATATACTGTACAATATTTGCGCCTTGTTTAATTTCTGCCGCCTCGCTATCATTTCCATATGCAGTTTGGTCGCTCATATATATATACCTATATACGCTAAGAGTTTTGCGGAGTGTTGGATCTACTTGCTGTCAATCAGTAAAAATGATTGAAAGCTCACAAAAAATCATGTTTGTATAATATCTATAACTTGTTTATTCTTGAAGGGAAAGTTTGCTAATACTTAAACGATGGTTCATATTGCATTTCAGTTTCAATATTATTTATATTAGTCTGCAAGAGAGGAACATAAAAATAATGTATTTTATTATTTTAAATAACCCATTGAGCTCAACTTCAAAAACATGTGATCGATTTTTGATTTTCACGTCTGAGATCCAGATGAATGCAAGGCGGATTACCATTCAACTTTATTTGTCAAGCGAGCGATGTTTTTCAATCGCTTTCTTTGTCTTATGAGCCAGAACGGTTGAACGGATCTAATCGAGAGCCTATAAAGCTAGATTAAAGGCCATTTGCCATTACGTGCCGCTTTTCCCGCGCGGGCGGAGCGGGCTTTGAAAGTTGGAAATTCTCAACTTCCAAAGCGCCAACTGAGCAATGAATGGAAAACAGCCTGAATTTACACTAGGTGTAAAATGTCGCGCGCTCGATATTTTTCTTTTGTCTTGTGAGTTTCCGTATGAAACAAAGTAGATTCAATTTGTACTAGTGAAAAGTCGAGCGCGCGATATTTTACGCCTAGTGGAAATTCATCTTTGACATCACTGTGTTCAGGGGGGGGGGACAATTTGAAAGTTGTCTTCAACTTACCCGGACGATAAACGTCGAGTTTGGACTTAGAATCAATTGAGTTGTTTGTCACCTGACCGGCGTTCTAAAGTTTCCTTGCAAACATCGAGAAACATGATGTTCGGGACTACATCGGGTGTTAATCGGCGGTGGTCGTGCTTGAATTACATCAGGTACAAATAAAATGATGTCAGGCAATTATGCCAGGCTTTAGCATGCAATTCAACAACAAAGACGTTTTAATGCAAGATGCAGATGGAGCTTTAAGTATATCAATATGCTATCATGGCATTAATTCCATCTGTTTAATTCTGACATACTTTGGCATATGTGCCAAGCAATGTATTACTCATTTTGAACACATCAATTCTAATTAGTACTTTTAAGAAAGCGATGAAATATCAATTTACTCTGCTCATGTTTTGCCTCTGAATTCATTTCTGAACTAAGTCTTGGTTCAACAAAAAGAGATATACCTTACTCTCACCCCGTACCAGTTTTGTTTTACTCATCATAACACACTACTCATGCACTAGGCAGTGTAAGCTCCTAGTAGCGGAGTACAGCTAGCTTCTATTGCATAGACATACGTCTTATTAAATGAAAGTTCTTAAATTCTTGTCAGCAAGCATTTTTGACCTTTCATACTTTTGTATGCCGTGAGCAGTCCATAGGATCTCGATCATAGCTACAGAATGCGGTCTGAAAATGGACTGCGATAATCAAGATCTCACTTTAGTCACGTATTTAACCAAAGAAACACTGATATATTTTCTAATGTACCGTCATCCGACGTATACGATCATAGTAGACAAGCCACAGAAAGTGTCTTTTTTTAAAAATGACCTCTTTTTAAATTACATCTGCAACGGAGACTAAAATTATATCAATATAGGTGTGTAATAACGGCAATTATTATACCTGAACTTAAGATTATTCTTCATACGTATATTAATACTATTGCTTCATAAAGTCAAAACAAGCGAATTAAAGAACAGTTAAAAAGTAGAATGCTGCGTAGGCAGTATTTTGGATACAGATCAAAGTGGTAAACTGCCGAGATTAGTTTTGATAACGAAATACTGTCTGACATTTACAGCAGTTTACCACCTTTTCACTTTAAATTGAAGAACAATTAGATTAAATTCTCCAATATCAATTCACATACTGACAAGCACGACACACGAGGCGAAATTTTCAAGTTAAACAAGATTCAGACCCGATCTGAAATCCGTGTGGGGACGCAAGGTATAGAGTGTGACAACATTGTCAGTGAGTGCATGGAAATTGGAAAATGTTAGCCTGTGTGCAGTAGGGAAATGTTGGCACACAAGAACTACAAACGACACCACTCAGGAGTTTGCGTTGCAGTTGATTGACAATGTTCTGCCATTTTGAATACATGCATTTTCTGCCTGGCGCCTCTTCATGATTTTGCTCGTGCAACGCTGCTCGCAAAGCATATATAAGCGCCTGGGTACGGTCGAGGCTGATACGTTATGCATATAATACTGCATGATAAAGTTTGTCAGTTTCAACTTTTACTGCATGTAGATCGTTTTCATGAGTCCGGCCTGATATTCAGTTCACGGGTCTAATCTCAGGTCGCCTGCTAGATCGAACTGAAATTTTGAGACCGACCTACTCCAGGCCAGCTTTCCATGTAAACAGAATCTATAAGTCTAATTCGAACCGATTCGGACTACGAAAAAAAAGCTTTTTCACCGACGTAATAGGAACGAAGTCCAGCCTGACTTCGGGCTGGTTCGGGCCGGCCTTATGTTACACCCCCTTACATTGGAATTTGTGTAGGATGTATGACGTCAGTGCATGAGAAAGCGTTGGAGGATGAGAAGGTTAAAATCGTGTAGGCCTTCAATGTAACAAATGTAAATGATTATCGCTGTAGATAAGTACTACGACCTGAGATTAGAAATATCTAGAATGTGGCAGCCTCTTGCATATGACGTCAAAACGATGGATCTGGATTCTGGCGGACAACTTCAAAGTTCTGATGTTCAACAAAGCAAATAATGAAAATTTTATTTTTTATAAGCATTCATCCTTTACCAAGGGGATAAGTGTATTAAGTGCAATGGTCTATTGTGGTCTCCGTAATCATGGGTGTGTGGCTTGGGGTCTGTACCACATATAGGGGGCCGTTCATATCACCAGGCTGATTTCATTATGTCACGAAAATCTTATTTATTTATTAACTTTACAACCATACAAGTGTGCGAAAGAATTAATACAAGTTAAAAATAAAAACGGTGCAAGACTTGATCATGGTTGAAGGTATGGTCAACAGGACATGAGTCCCATGTGAAGACCAACCTGACAAAAAAATACGGAGTAGACATAAATTAAAGACAATGACTAATACACTATTTATATACGATAGGACAGATTAAGAACAACAGCTTAAGTTGTAAGAACGACACTTAGAGCAGTAGGTTTTCCAAGTGCGCATGAGAAGAGTAGTAAATATAAAGTTGGTGCTTAAAAGAGGAAACAGACGTACTATTACGGATGATCGGAGAGAGATTGTTCCAGAGAAAGACAATTCGGTTAAAAAAAGAGCTCCTAAAAAGAGAAGTCCTGCAAGGATTGGCTTGAAGCAAGTTGTCCTTGCTTGAACGGGTGCGAAACGAGCGATGAGAAGAAAAAGAGACAAAAGAGGAGATTTCTAGATCGTAGAGGCCTTGTTTGTACTATTTGAGAAAAATATTACTATTTGAGAAATGCAAAGCAAAATTGGGTTTGTTTTTCTGTGGGTATAGCACACGGAGTATTATAATTCCTTTTTGTAGTCAAAGAAAGATTTTCGTGACATAATATCAGCCCCAGTACCTAGGATCTGTCACTTACACGGACCTGTTGGGTACCAAGTATCACATCAAGATATTTTAGAAGTTAGTCCTAACTAGCCAACTAGGAAGAGCGAACATTATGTAAAAGGATTTTTCTGTAAATAGATAGATAATAATAATAATAATAATAATAATAATAATAATAATAATAATAATAATAATAATAATAATAATAATAATAATAATAATAATAATAATAATAATAATAATAATAATAATAATAATAATAATAATAATAATAATAATAATAATAATAATAATAATAATAACTTTATTTATATAGCGCACAAATCCAAAAATTGTCCATGGCGCTTCACAATAGTATTTCTAATATCAAAAAAACTACGTATCGAATACATACAATGCATATAAAATTATCTACAAAAATAAAGATTTATTATTAACAAATTTAGAGAAAAGATATGTCTTAAGAGACTCCTTAAAAATACCAAAACTAGAAGACTTGCGATGGTGGAGGCGTTTGAGGAGTGAAAATGAAGGCATAAAATGCAGAAGGAAAAAAGATAGAAAAGAACATACCGCTAGCGCGCTGTATCTCACCGCTGCGTTCCAAAATTAAGTCTGTATTGTTGGATCATAGTTAATAGAAAATTTAAAATTTAAATTTTAGAAAATTTACTTTTTGTTCAGGTTTATGGAAATGTGTGCACTTTCACGGTTACTGTATAATGAAGCAATCGTCCAATAGCAACATTTGGGTTCAATTGCTCAACCGTACTATTTAAATATTGATAAAGCTAAACTGAACAAAGGATTTGTGCAGCTTCATGTACCTTTCAACATGAATCTTAGCTTAATGTGGTACAGCACACTAACCAGTCAATTTAAATTAACTTAGAACAAAAAATCTTTTTAATTACTCTTATGAATATGCCCATGCCGGCAAATTGTTTCACTGGGCCGGGTTAGGTACACAATTGGTTGCTATGACACCCGGCCACACCCTTTTTGCCATTATAATTGGGTACTGTACCACCTTAACCGCTTTGTTAATTGAAGTTTGCCGAGTTTAGTTAGTACTTGGGTAGGCGAACGCCTGAAAATATTTTCAAATCCAGTAGGGCTGATTTAGCTGAACTAGATATGATTCTTGAAAGGTGCGGAATTCAGAAAAAAGAGAATGCGTAGAAACCAAAAATGATTCTACTTGGCTCGATATAAAAGTGGAAGATGGGTATACAACACGAGAGACATATATATAAAGAGAAAAAAGTCAGAATAGCTTGTGGCTATTGGGCTAGCATGCATGCAAATGCTGGTATACGGTTTAAAATCTGCCCCTCTCTATGGGAGAAACCAGGTCATACTATATACAGTCATTTTATAGTACCCCTTATCATAACAGTATTTGGAACAATATATACACATAAATATAAATGAATGGTTTAAAACTGTCGAACCCAGATGTGAAAATGCCACAAAAGACTTGTTGGTTAGTTTTCTTTTTGCAATGGAATCGCGACGATTCTTAGGCAATAGATACTAGTGACTTTTCGGAGATGATTTGGTATTTCTTGGTGTATTTCAACTTTGTCAATATACTTTTCCTTTACTGCATCAGTTCATGATGTGATGCTTTTCCTTTTTTCAAGGGCACAGACTTTCTTAATAACGCACTTGTACTTTCCTATGGCCCTGAAGATCCTCGTTCATGGAGAACAATTTGCCTTTCCTGCAATACTGCTCGCAATGTGTCAGGATTATTAGAATATTGCTTCTAATCTTGATTCGCTGACATTAATTATGTAATATCTATCTATTCTATTTTGTTTTAAGTGTGTTGGGCCCGCAGTAATTGACTTTTCGGCTGTTGCGGTGTCCCTGCCAAAACTGCTTTCGTTCTGTAGTATAATTATGTTTGTAATTGTAATGTCAGTTACACATTACAATTACAATTACAATTACAAACATAATTATACAGAACGAAAGCAGTTTTGGCAGGGACATAATGCTGATTCAGCGATAATCGTCACATGTGCGATTATCATAAATAATCGCACATGTGAGATTATCACTTTTATTAGTGGCGGAAAAATCAATAAAACACTCTATTTTATATAATAAATATGTACAATTTTCATCAAAACATTTTCTAAGGCTTCGGTAGCAGCTACAGAAATACATTGATACGCAACGAACTACAGAAGAAGAAGTGGGAAGGCATTTCCATTTTGACTGTAACTTCATGTCTGTGATCATCTCGCACTCATGTCGTGTGCATGGGAGGAATTTCTTCGCTACTGAAATATTTTCTTATCAGTTCATTATCAACATTGGGCATTTACAGAGATAAAGATATGTTCAGAGTACGTTTGTTTGTAAGTTTCCCAAATTCTACACACATCTGATTATAATCTTATAGAGACGCAGTATAGTTCTACAGTACAAAATTTATAAAAATAAAGTGACAGCGTTAACTGGTGGTATAAATCAGTTGGGTACATTTTGGTTTGAAAAGTTGGAATGAACATCTTCAAACCGCAATATATAAGTACATTATTTACAGCTGTCCTGTTCTAACGTTTGAATACGAAAAAAACGATACACACGATTAACAAAAAGCCCAAAAATGTCCTAGAAACCGCACGCGACAACTTACATGCTATGCATGCATACATGGCTTAACAGCGTCTTTGCCTCTGGTCAGCCAGGTAACCCAGTTGCCATTGTGCGCTCTTATATAGTGTATATGTATATATATATTTCTAAAATTCATTAATAATTCATGAGGAAAACACAAAGAAAAATCATGAGCGTATCGGATCTATATATGTGATATAGACTCGCTCTAAGTTTCTCGCTGGTTTTTAACGGCTGAGATAAGCTTAATTTTCAAAATTACTACGCCAATGAACGTATGAAGTGATTCTTTTGGAAGCCATTTAAAAACCTTGCAGTACGGGCTTTATCGGCTCTAAAACACTCGGCTATCGCCTCGTGTTTTATATCCGATAAACTGCCCTCCTGCGCGGTTTATAAATATTACTTATAGCCACGTCATTCTGCAGTCAGTAAACTGGCACGATTTTCATTTGTTTTGTAGCTTTGGCTGACTTCAGTTTTACAAAAGTTTGCAAATGAAACCTTTGGAAAGTTGGGAGAGCTGAATCATTTGCTCGTCATACTTACTGTAGACAGGACTTGTCAAAGCAGTTGATTGTCAAGTAAGAGTTTTAAAAATTCGTAACTGATTTAGATCACTTGCACTTATAACTGAATAAAATTGTAAAAGTTTTTTTGTTTGTTTTTCTGTACAAGCTGCCGTAAGCTGTCGTAGCAAACGAAAAATCTTTACCAACTTCAAGCTGAAAACACTACTAACAAGAAAAACATTTACTGAAAATAAACTGACACAATGCGACTTGTAGCCCAACAAGTACTTGTGACACACGTACGGTTCGACTAGTTCCCAGGCGTATAAATATCGAAAACAACCTCGGTCTACCATTTGAGTTCCAGTGGCTCAATGGTGAGAGCGTCCGAGTCCCGTCTGGAGCTCAGAGTTTTTCTCTGAGTTTAACTTACGACAGCTTGTACAGCAAAAACAAACGAAAAAACTTTACCAACTTCAAGCTGAAAACACCACTAACATATAATAAAATTGTCATTAATGATTTGCTTTGCATGTTGAGCTTCGGAACTTTGAAGTTGTCTCCGCGCGATTTCTAAATATAGTCAAGCAAGTTGAAAATACGAGGCGAAACCAAGTTTTTTTTAACTAGCTTGGCTGTATTTATAGACATCGGAGGATGAACACTGACGAGTGTACATGTTGGATATAGCTTCTCAAGCGAATCAATATTTTAAGAGAAAATCGACCTCAAAGTTTACTAATTTTGACTGTAACTTCCTGCGATTTCTGAATACTGATCTTTTGAATTTTCCTCATGAATATTAATGATTAGTATAAATACACAGGTGCATGATTATAGAAAATCTCGTGCGATGATTGGTCGAGCTACCTCGGATTAATTCTCGATAATCACCTACAGCGTTTATTCAAAATGGTCGCCAGCCGGTTTGTCAATGACAGAAGAGGAAATTAACAATTTTAAAGAAAACGCTCTTCCTAAAAGTATGAAAATGTGTATTTATACTAAAACAATTATTCGCCTCAGGCTCAGTGAATATCGGTGAATAATAACCTCGACTTCGTCTCGGTTATTATACATCGATATTCACCTCGCCTTCGGCGAATAATTGTTAATTTGAGAAGATAGTTCTTACATTGGCACTTCTTAATTATTTAATTAAATTAGATTAATTGTTTTAAATTCCATATACTTAATTAAAAAGATGATTTTGTTGTTTAAACTAGTCTTGAGTTCAAGCCTGGTTATCTTATAATCAGAACGAACATGCGACTATCGTTTACGATGGAAGTTTTAATTTTCAGTCTATCGCATACTACAATAACGACGTCGCAACTATATCGTCGCGGGAAGAAACTCTTTCAGTCTTAATGTAAACATGGTTTCCATCACAACTGAAACAACCTTGGTCACTTTCGTACAGGAAAAAGCTTTTTTAATGTTAAGATAAATTGTAAATATGGTTTCCATACAATATCATAAGTCATAACGATTGTGCGACTATCGCAAGATATTCGATCATATAATTGAAATGAAAGCTTGGATACCGCATAATCGATTGTAAGGTAGGTCAGTGTGAGGCAACCAAAAGGCTAGTGTGGATGTTAAACTTATCATATCACAATCATCAAGATTCCCCGGGGGCGGATTTAGGGGGAGTGGACTGGGTAGCTAGCCACCCCCCTCTTTGGTAAAAAATTAATAAAAGACGCTAAATATAATTATACTGTAAGTACAAGTAACTGAAAAATATAACCTTTTTTTTCTATACTACGGAGTGCTCAACGGTGCCCTCAAATGGCTCTCAAAATGCAGGGAATGCCATTTCAGAGACCCAAGAACTCAAAACTTTCAGGGGGAGCATACCCCGGACCCCCCTTTCAACAATTCTAGATCCGCCCCTGATTCCCACATGTTAAATTTGATTGTATATATTTATTTTGTCGTGCGACCATATTTTGTTGTGATCACAGCATGCAGTAACGTTGTGAAAGACTGAAAGTAGACTACTGCATGTGATCACTATACGATTGCTATATGTTCGCATCACGTGTTTTATATATCGGGCAAAACAACAATAAAACACTGCTAGTATATATATTACTACAATTTAATCGAAACGTTAGATCATTAATAAAATGTTTACCATCTTCGGAGTTACCGTTGTTTTGTATATATTATTATATTAATATACATATTATATATATAATATATAAAATAAAATTAGCGTGCTGCGTGGTAACCTGCAATCAGGCCAATTCTCGCCCGCCCGCCTGCCTCGCCCCCACTTGCTTTTTAGCGGAGGACGAGAATAATGCCTGATACTCAGGTTAGCTGCGTAGGCAGTGTAGAAACAACAATCGAAATATAGTAAGGTTAGATATACTGCCGAAACAGAAAACGTAGGAGTCTAACGTTTCGAGCGAAGGCCCTTCATCAGAGAGAAACGTCAATATATATATACTTTCTAATAATTTACGATGTAATTTACTGACTATACACTAATGAAAAGCAAGATATGCATGCACTAATCGACAAGAAACAATCAGCAAAATACCTCGGTTTTCACACTTTTAATCTCAACTCACAGTAAATTATATATACTTTGAGAATATTTACAAAAGAGTAATACAAAATAAAACTACGCACACTAGTCAACAAGAAACAATTAGAAAATACCTCGGCTTCCATATTTTTAATCTCAACTCACAATAAATTATATAGTGTAAAAAAGTAGAGTGCTTGCTGCGTAGGCAGTGTTTTAGATAGAGCAAAGTGAAAATGTGGTAAACTGCCGAGATTTTTCTGAATATTTACAATAGACTAATAAAAATAAGACTAAATACACTAATCAACAAGAAACAATCAGAAAATAACTCGGCTTCTATACTTTTAATCTAATTATTCAGTCTTTATATACAAACATGTATTTGTATATATAAGAATCATTTGCCACTTGCACGCAGTGCATGTCGATAAGTCTCTAAGATAGGAAACTCTGAAGACAAAACAGAAAACCCAGCCCTTTATAAATGTCATAAAACTAGACACACTTGAAATAGATTAAGATACTTATCTTACGGCACATTTGCGGAGTAAAAAGGAATGCAATATATCATTGCTTTAATTATTATCAATAAATAATCTTAGATACAAGTGTAAGAAAAATAAAAAACAACACCTGCTGTCTATGCATTAAGGTCAAAGATCTAATGTTTTTCAAAAAAGAAGTTAAAATAAGATGCTATCTCTTTTTACTTTGAAAATAGTTAAAGTGTTGATACTTTAAAACCTGCGAAGAAAGAGAAAAAGATTAAAATCTCAGTTGGATACAATTTCTACTCTACTACTTAAACATTGTCACGCAACAATGATTTTGTTGCAAGTTGAAAAAAGTAGACTCTAGTTCTACTTGCTTCAACATGCTGATTCAACTTTCAACAAAATCATTGTTGCGTGACAATGTTTAAGGTGGGGGTGGTACTACGTGCAACAACGCTATTCAACTTGCAACGCAACAATGTTGCAGCAATTTGTTGCTCGTATTACTTCACCTTTAGTCACTCCTTGAATCAGCTCCTTAAAATATCAATAGTCTATATAACAGTGGTTTGCAAACTTTTTCTTCTGTTGGCCCATCTGATGATATGTGTCCTTGTTCATGCCCCCCCCCCCTCCTCCTTCCACTCTGCCACTACATGAGAGTGATCGATGAATGACCCCCAAGTTTTTAACTGCCCCTATACTTTCTCAGGCCCTAGAAATAAATCATTCGTCCGTAGGCATGCGTATGACATATGCCAACTTTTACCCTTAGCCTGGTCTCCTTCGCAGACGTTCTTATGACTACCCTTAGCCGTATCTGACAAATTTTATTCATTTTTAATTTCATTCTTATTTTATTCTAGTTAAGGTGAAGTAATACGGGCAACAAATTGCTGCAACATTGTTGCGTTGCAAGTTGCCCGTATTATCTCACCTTAACTGATTACTGGCAACTATAAAGTCAAATGACTATATAGGGTCACTGAGTATACAGGGATCACCTGGTAGACCTTTTCTACTTGTAATGGAAATGACTCCAATAGAGATAAAAGGAGACTAATATGTAGATTATAATTATAACGTATTACATCTAATTAACAATTCCATGCTGGTATTGAAACTTTTCTAGACTCGGATAAATTTCTTATGCAATTGTTTTGTCTTTGATGACCGTTCGTGGTTCCCTAGGCCTGAGCAGTGTGTACGACCCCCCTGGGGTCAATTGTGCGACGTTTAGCGCAGGCCTAATTACGTCACGAGAACTTGCCTGAAAAGTGTTGTAGCGCAAGTGTGAGCTTCATTCTAGTTCCCTGTTCAATGATTTAGAAAGAACCTTGGAAAAATCTTCATGGTTTATATTGCAAAGACAAACGAAATACAAACCCGACAACTATAAATTTAAGAAATAGAAAACATTTTCCCGTGTTTCTATATAGAGTTATAGAAACACGAGGCCGGGAAGTTTGTGAGAACGAGAAATTACAGTGGGAACAAGAGCCCGCATGGCAAGTGTTTCCACACTATTTCGAGTTCTTCCAAACTTCCACAAGTGTTTCTACAACTCTAGAGGAACACGGAAAAAATGTTTTCTATTTCCTTTTATAAAATAACTCGTCAAAATAGATTAAATTAATCCAAATAAAAAGCGTACATTCTCATTACTGTCCATGGATGGCGTATTTGATGGCGTTTGATGGCGTATAATGGTGTTTCTGTACAAATTTTAATTAGAATGATGGCTGCATGTTTTCCATATAGAGTTATAGAAACACGGCTTTTAACCAATCACCGCTTGCGTTTTCAACACCAATAAACGACTAGATTATAAAATGAACTAAAATGAAGCTCAGACGTTACACAAGGTTTTACGGGATAAAACCAAGTTTCTTATGAATACTATACTGTCAAGCTAGCGTAAGATCTTACCTCATTCCCCCAACTGGTCCAGTTTGGAAGAAGATTACGAGCAAACAGTTCAATGCATTTTGCATCAACAGGTAAATACTTGCAAAAAATATCTAAAAGGAAAACCACGAGTAGTGTAGTGAACGCGTGTAACATAGACAAGAAGTAGTTCTCAAACTCATAAATAATTCATGAGGAAAATTAAAAAAATATCAATATTTAATCAATATTTTGAAATTGGAGGAAGATTATAGTCAAATTTAGCAAACTTTGAAGTCGATTTTCTCTTAAAATATTGATTCGTTTGAGAAGCTATATCCAACACTCGTCAGTGTTCATCCTCCGATGTCTAAATACAGCCAAGCTGGTTAAAAAAACTCGACTTCGCTTCGTATTTTCAACCTGCTTGGCCGCTGTGTTTAGAGATCGGAGGAAGAACACTGACTCGTGTTGGATATATTAGTATAATATTACTCAAAACACTGAAAAGTACGTTGAAAAACAAAGCGAAAACCGAATTTTCTTTAACTCTTTAACAAGTAATCGGACGTTTTCGTCTCTACTTATATATGTTTTACTCTGGCTGACGCCAGACGATTTTACTCGTCAACTGGTCTGGGACCTCTTGCAAAAACTTGCCTGTTAAAGGATTAAACCAACGTCGAGCCGTTTAAGTTTAATTAAACACATGCAACTGAACCTCGTTCCCCAAGACCTTCGTAAGACAAGATGGCGGCGAGGCGATAGAAGTCAGAACAGGTCCAAAGGCTGAATTTTGGCAGATCACGTTAAAAAAATTTTCCGATACATTTAGTAGATTTTTTTTGGTGACTTCTAAGCTTTAAGAGTAAGAACGTAAGATATTTTGTCTGCTTTTCACAGTACGTACGCTTGCACCAAGTCAACTGGCGGGAAAATGTTCCACATACAACCTCGTACACAGGGCCATTTATAGGGAACTGGGCCAAGATGGCGGGAACAAATGGCCCTGGTGGAGGCTAGGCTATCTCAGCCTCTGATTGGTCAAGAGCTTATGGCGTAAATCAGACGGTTTGATTTTGTATTTTTTTTTAATTGTATTTTGACCTTGTCGGTTGTTCCTGCACACGGCACGGGAAATTATATTTTAAACCATGCAATAATTAAGTGTAATTAGGTATAATTACTGTGTAAAGAGCTGAGTTCTAGTTAATAAAATGCACAATATACTGCGCATTTTGAGCTAGCCTCCACCAGGGCCATTTGTTCCCGCCATTTTGTTTTATTCGCCATCTTGGCCCAGTTCCCTACAAATGGCCCTGGGTACGAGGTTGTTCCACATATACATTGGAGAATTTCGTCACGTGATCTCGCTTCGCCATCGTGTCTCGCAAACGCCCTGGAAACGAGGCTGGAGGAGACGCAACTGTCATCTAGTAGTACAATAGAATCAAGCTCCTGTCTCAGGTAGCTTTCTCTATCGTAGGATCTCTTACATTTTATGTTACGTTGCAAGCTTTAAGTTCAATTAACGCCAAATCAATTGATATGACATGTCGTGTGATACTTGCAGGCACGATGATATGGAAATCATGGTTTATACGTCGATTATCTTTACTGAAGAGTCACTGAAAAGTCTTCCGTCGTATTACAGTAAGAGACATTTATGATAAAGGTTGTCTTTATTTTATAATGATTAATTATTTAATTTGATCATTACAGACGTACGGTAAAATCGTCTGGCGACGGAGTAAAATAATAAAGGTGCCGTTATTCGTTGGCCAAGGCAGAGTAATTTATAGATAAAAATGGGTATAAAGTTTCTTTAGGTTAAAAAAAAACCAATTCGGAATTCTTGCCAAAATGCTGGCATATCTTACCGTTTAATGGAGGTTTCCTGGAGTGAAGAGAACACGGCACACTGCAGATGAGTTGATGTTGTGGTAAAGTTCTTTCTGGGACGTCTTGTTTCTCTTCAATCTTAACTTCATCATTGTTCTCCAAAGATATTTCAGTTTTGTTTTCATTATTTTTCTCGCTACTTGTGTAAACTGGCATTTCATTAATTCCGTTATCAAAATTCTCACGTCGAGATTTCTTAATTGTGTTGTGTTTACACGCTTTAATTCTGTCATCAAATTGTCCAATTAATAATGGTTCGTAAGGTTTCTTGTGAGTTGAGTCCAAGTCAAATACCATTTCTCCTTTTCTTGTCACCTAAAAATAGAAAATAATTATTTCTGATATGATGTACTCAACTCAACAAACACAAAAGTATTCCATGTATGACATTGTTAATAACTCATGACAAAGCAGTAAATAAAAACTTGGCATGTCCAGACAGCAGTACGACACTATAAGTAGTACAAATTTCACCACCATACACATTGTAAGCTTCACTCTGCCAACCACGTCCCCAGTCGCTTTTCAGGAATAGAATTATGAGAAATCCCGGCGGGTGGCCACTGAGGGTGGCTCCCACTGACTCCACAATCGCGATGCAAGCTTCGATAAACGGAGAAATTTATAACTTAAAATGTTCTTAAGAAGAGTCTGTAGGGAAAGCAGTAACTCTGCCACCTGACTCGCTTCACTCTGCCACTTGACTCCATAAAGCTCAACGCTTAGAAGCCTCCCTTGTATAAGACGTCCGGACGGGGGGTTACGGCTTTAACGCCCGTCAAGGAATCAGAGTTTTGAGGCTTAATACGCATGCGCATTTTTAGTAATCTACAGTGCAAGTTGCGCAATCGCAGAAAGTGGCTATAACAAGATGTTGATATTATGACACAGTTCCAAGACTAATTCTATTGTTAGCAAAAAGGATGTGATTGCAAATCCATGTGGAGCAACTATACACCTACAAGTACACAGAATACGTCACTCTCGGCACCCGACGCCAGACCCTCCCCCCCCCCCCCCCCTCCCGAGCTTCTTTCAGGCTTCTATGTATTTACAATATAATTCAAGAGGCTGAGCGCGACGTCAAGCGCGAGAAATGACGCACAACGCCCTCATCAAAAGTCTTCGTATTAGGTTTTGTGAAAGCAAATACACTAATATAATGTAAACAAAATCCTGACGACATTGCACTGTAGATTTCCGTAAACATAAAAACAAGTATGTTACACGCGTGTGACATACTCCATCTCAAACTCATTAATAATTCATGAGATAATCAGCCAATTACAATAGTTCATTCAATCACCTGATTGAAGCTGGATCCAGTAAAACCCAAGATATTAGATGAAAACCGTTGTTTATCTAATTCTAAAGATCTCAATTATCTATGGAAAATAAACAACACACTCATGAATAAAATTTCATGCGGGTTTATTTTAATTGTATTTTCCAATAAGCCATTCGCACGATGACGTAAAATGGCGTTGGGTGATTACAACTACCAGAATGCTTTGCTAGTATGCTCCATTTATCAGCACTAGGATGCTAGCAAAGCATTCTGGTAGTTGTAGTCACACAACACTATTTTACGTCATCGTGCAAATGGCTTATTGAAATCGCTCGATTGAGATGCCATATCAACAACTCGCTTATCGTGTTTCGTCGGGGGAATCCAAACACTCGAAAACAATAAAACCACTCGGCCTTCGGCCTCGTGCTTTCATCAAGTTTTCTCGTGTTTGGATCCCCTGATGAAACACTCAAACTCGTTGTTGATATACTCTATCACCACGCATCTTTTGGGCTAATCAATATTGCCCTATAGCTTTAAAACCAGATGACATGTCCAGGCAAGTATTACCATTTGGGTAGCACGGGTGGCGTGTGCTGTTAGGGCGCTGCCTCTCACCGCTGTACTTAAGCCCGGTTGAACGGGGTTAGTACTTGGATGGGTGAACGTTTGGGAATAACCCCGTTCTCGAACTTGAATTACATGTGAGTAGAGTTTAGTTGGTCTCTCCTGGGTTTTTCGCAGGGTTCTGCGGTTTTCCTCCCTCTGTACGTAAAATCAACACTTAGGTATTAGCTTATGTCGTGCACTTTTAACATGAGCCTCTGGCTCGGATGATTGGGCGACCACTCATCCTGTGCTTACGACGTTAAATAAATCATTACTCAAGGAACGTTCTTTAAGCAATAAAACTTAAGCAACAATAACTTTGTTAATGTTAGATCTGTATTTCCCCTCCTGGACTGTTCCAATACAGCCAAGACAGTATTCTTCGATTGGTCAAATGTTCAAATAAACTCTACGAGATTGTTTATAATTAATTCCTCCGCGGTTTCCTGTCAGTCCCTTTGGAAAATAAACCGGGCATGCAAACCAACGCCACAAACATCAACATCAAGCTGCCATTTGCCTTGATTCTCAGAAATATAAAACAAAATAAAATTTTAATTGTCCTGGATATTAACGTGTTTACTGATGTACTTAGGGCTCACTTCAAACACTTGCCTCCCGTGATTGGAGAACTGGTTGACAAGCCGTAATTGACGGTACCGAAAAAGATGGCGGCGGTACATTTAACCACAATGCTTTGCGACCTCAAATCAGCTCAAATGACAACTAAACATTGTTTATCATGCTAAGATGGATTAAGTAAGCAAGAACTTCATTCCTACCAAAGTTGATCGTTTTAAAATCATATCTTCCAATAATTCTGCAAGAAACAATATTTACTACCCGCAAAGGATTGTGGTTAAACGTACAAGTCGCCACCTTTTTCGGTACGGTCAGTTACAAATTTACACTCAGGGAAATGATGAGGGCGGTGTTGACTCGCTCGGTTCACATTCTCAGAAAATTTGACTATTCTATATACAAGTGTATATACTCAAACTCAAATTTGATCACTATTTTTTATTCATAAACTTTGTAAATTATTTTCTATATTTTTAATTTAATTTAATTTAATTTAATTTAATTTAATTTAATTTAATTTAATTTAATTTAATTTATTTTAATTCCTATTAGCTTATCCACGGTTGTGCTATAGCATTGCTACCACACCTATGTGTATTTTAAATAATATTTGCCGTAAAGAATCTAATATTATTGCATTTTGCTGAGATCTACTATTCAGCGATCTGGGTTTGAATTCTAACATGCAGGACATCAATTACCTTAATCCAGTGCCATTCTCCTACATGTTTACAAGACCAACTTGGAAAGAGTTCTTCCAGAACAAACTTTCTGTATTTTTGTTTATTTGTCACCCATATGGCGACCAGGGCCATGTTCGAAGCTAATTCAGAAATTGGCAGCTTCTTGATTTCCCAAAGAGGAAGAGAAGAATATCTGCATAAGATATCAAAATTGATTTGTTAGAGGGGAAAATGGGGGTGCTTTGAACTTTCTTTCTTATTTTCGTTGAGAAAACGCATACCATCTCGAGCACGGTGGGATGTTAGCGCGCTGCCTCTCACCAAAAGTTAAGCCGGGTTAGACGGGGTTAGTAGTTAGTATATTATAAGTGATATTGGGCATTTCACTCGATTACATAGCATGTTCTAAGGATTTTGGGTGAAGGAAAATTCGAGTGTAGAATATATACATTTATAATTAGTAGTTAGTACTTGGATGGGTGACCACTTGGGAATGACCCCGTTGTCCAGCTTGGAAGTCGTGTGAGTAGAGTTGTAGTTGATCTCTCCTGTGCTTTGAGGGTTTTTCGCTGGGTTCTCCAGTTTTCCTCCCTCCCCGTAAAATCAACACCTACATCTTAGCTGTGATCCGTGGTCTGAACTGTGTCGCATGGCGGCTGCATGGAGCGCCTTTGCCGCTGGCTGCACGTAAGGATGATTAGTCCCCAGCCCCTTATCTTTTATATGGTTATATCAACTAAAACTAAATGTACATATTTATGTGGACTTACTTTGCTCCTCTTTTCACCGACTTATTTTCCCAAGGTGGATCAATAACAATCATGTCATATTTTGTAGAATCTAATAAGAAAAAGGGGCACACGTCTTCATGATGAAGTTAGGCACCTTGCAAAATATTAACTATTCCATAAAATAAATAAGGGACCTTTTAAAACGTACATGGACAGAGCTCTCATTTGCTGAGTCACAAAAATTAAGGATCTAGTCTCGTAAGTAATGTAAAGTATATAAAAAATATATAACAGCGTTTATATGTCCAAGTTTGCCATAGTCTATGGCCAGCAGTTCCACGACATTTAATTGTAGCCTACTTACAGACCCGCTAAATAAACCCATAAGAGGTTTTTAAAACACCTCAAAGCAGGCTTTTAGCCAGAAGGGCGTCCAGGCGTCCTGGGACACCCTAGAATAAAACGTGGACGGCTTTGGACGCCCAAAATTTAAAAAATAAAGGAGCTTACTCTCAATGATTTGCCTAAGATATAGATTTTTACGAAAAGTAGCTTATCAATATCGCTAAATCAAGTCATTGCAATTTAATGCATGACGACACAAATAAAACATGTTCGAAAAACTGAGAATGAAACTGACATTCTACTTTAGTGCACCACACAGACGCTGACATGAAGTTACTTCCTTATTAATACCGCTGTACTAACGTTTGTGATATCGTCGTCTCGCGGTGGCTTCGGACTTTTTATTACATTTCTGGACATTGGGGAATTATCATGCACCACGGAAATTGGACGCCTTCTCTCAAAATCCTGGCTGTAAGCCTGCCTCAAAGAGAACCAGTCGGAGTCCTGCATAATACGCTCAACCCCCAAAACTGTTTGCAGGTCCTAAGAACTTCACGTTCCAATTTTTTTATAAGATTGAATCCTGCAGAGAAATCCTGCAGAGAGATATACCGCTATTGTGTGCCAAAAAATTCAAGTTGTAAATAAATAAAAAACAAAACATAACAGACCTAATCCAGCAGCAAAACTCCGGAAGTAATTATTATCAGATAAGAAGAACTTGCTTTGAGCGGGAAGAACATAATTTGCCTCAGAAACTGACATCAGTATGGCAGTGTTCTTTTCATTATGAACTGTTCGCTTGACGACATCTGAAATGTTGTATGAAACATTTTCAACTATAGAAAAAGAAA
Source organism: Paragorgia papillata (assembly GCA_035771165.1). Lineage (NCBI taxonomy): Eukaryota > Metazoa > Cnidaria > Anthozoa > Scleralcyonacea > Coralliidae > Paragorgia > Paragorgia papillata. Next base: position 593,541 of record JAWNZC010000470.1, on the reverse strand, counting down.
ATAGCAGTTAAATTGTTTATTTTTACATATACGTAATGTTTGAGTGAGCAAAATTGCAATCATATCTTGACGTTCCAAAATTTCATCTTCACGGACGAATTTTCACTGTCATATTGACCTTTTGGAAAGAAAGAGTGTTTAGAACACTAGTACGCATCTATTTCGCACTTAATTATCATAATTGAGTAAATACAATAGGCGAGTTTCAGGGTGTTGCGTGCATCATTTTTCAAAAAAACTGGCACACTCCACTCAAAGTAAACATACTGTTTAAAATCTACAAAGTATAGATACAGTTTCTGGATGTTCAACACTGTTATTCTGCTGTTGTTGGCTCGCTAGCAAGTCTGTTTGCCATTGCTTACTTTGTGGGGAACCCGCCAATTCCTTTGCAAAATGATGCGCGCGCAATACCCTGAAATTCGCCTATTCTCAAATTCATGAATAATTCATGAAAACATAAAGGAAATCAGTTACCGAGACGTTGTTATGAAATGTGGTAATAAACGCCCATAAATTAAGTATGGGTTAATCAATGGTCACGAGTGTGATATGGGATTTAACATCGTGAGAACCATTTTATCTCATGACTCTCTTGCAGTGAAATAATTTTGTTTTTTATTTAACTTACCGAGAAAGAAACAAGAGTTAGAAAGGAAAATACTCATTAGTATGCGATAAGCAGTCAAAACAATGGGATAACTAGTTATCCCACTATGCATACTCATCTGCATGCTAATCAGTTGAATAAAGGATTTAATGCTTCTGCTAGAACAATGAATTGTGGGTGTGTCATGAGTGTGAGTTAAAAAACTCGGCTATCGCCTCGTTTTCAACACCGTTGATGTTAAAGTAATGGCTAAAACTACCTAACTGCCAAACTAGAATTAAATAGACCCCGTAGGAAATATATTTAAAAATTATATGTTGTAATCGTTGAAATACGTGCGCACGCATGCTAAATTGCACAAGTTTATGTTTATAATGTTGACGTGAGCAAACTTTCAGTTGCTATTAGGGACCTTAAGCAAGCTAGGACGACGACGGCAAATAAGTTACTACATTTAAAAGAAACCATGCATCAGGACGACATCGTATATTGTATGCTTTATGTATTTTGTAAGATCTTTAAAAGGTATGCAGCCATAGCTTCGACAACGTGACGTATGATAGATTAACGCCTAAAGTAAACTAACAACTTTTCTTTGTTGTCTTTGAAAACGCTTCAGTTGACGTTGTATGTGCAACGAGGACGGTGTTGGGATTACTCTTGGGACTGCAAATTATTCAACATTTTGTTTTTGGTAAAAAAATACTATCGTGACGTTCGCGTTGTGCTTGCTTAAGCCTGGTTTCCATATAGCCGTAAGAGCCGGCGGCATGGCTGCGGCAAGGGGCGATGGTCCAATCATAGACAGTGTTGAATTAGCCAGCAATAAAAAGCTGTGTGCGATTGGACCATTGCCCCTTGCCGGAGCCATGCCACCGGCTCTTACGGCTAGATGGAAACCAGGTGCTAGGGTAACCTGAGTACTAGGGTAACCTGGGTGCTAGGGTAACCTGGGTGCTAGGGTAACCTGGGTGCTAGGGTAACCCGGGTGCTAGGGTAACCTGAGTGCTAGGGTAACCTGGGTGCTAGGGTAACCCGGGTGCTAGGGTAACCTGGGTGCTAGGGTAACCTGGGTGCTATAGGGTAACCTGGGTGCTGGTAACCACGTCTAATAAAGTTGACCTGGGCAGCAGGGTGACCCTACCTTGCTTGTAAACCCGGGTTAACTCTGACCTGAGTGCCAGGGTAACCTGAGTGCTAGGTAACCCTACCTACATGCCCTAAATATACCCAAATTAGGTAACCGTATAATTAAGTAAACGTATCCAGGTCAATGTTTTTGTCTGCCTCTATACAACATACAGCAACTATAAGCAAATACCTGGATATAATACAGAGTCGTGATCTTTCAAAGTGCTGTTAGTGATGGCTGAGAGCAGCTTACTGTTATGACTTGAAGCTTGAAGAAAATCACTAGTCTCTAAAACAAAGTATGGGGTAAATATCAATAATAATAATTTATTTCATCACAAGATAATATACATAGTACAAATAGATATGAAAGAAGAAAATAGTAATTTTACAGGCAATATACAAGAAAGTAAAATTTGTTTGTTTGGCATAGATCCCTTTTATAGAAAAATCAAAGGTCTCAATGAGACGACTCACGGATATGCAAGCAATCACAGCTAAAACCACTAGAAAATGCATTTGTTTGACAATGTAAAGAAATAGTGTAGTTCGAACCGTGAGTGTTTTTTTTGCCCAATACACTTACAGTTGAGACATAATGAAATTCATTCAAATGACCTTAGATGTATAATTTGGGGTATTTTTTTATGATATTGAGGATGAACAACAGTTGTCTCATTGAAATTGACAGCTGACTCAGTAATAGTAATTATACAATTCAAAGCATCAGCAACTGCCTGTACCATAAGAGCATCACACCAAGTGCCTTGAGCTGACATATCCTTAATATAGTTTGCCCAAGACTTATCAGTAACACTGTCAATAAACTGTTCTGGATGAGCTTGAATATAATCAACACCTGCTTTCCTTACATTTAGATGATAATTAGGATTGTGATATAATTGGTGAGAAACGGCTTTAAAAAAGAAATCACCATTGCCACCAACATCAAGAGGCTTCAGATTTTTCAAAAGGAGCCTAGCTTCCAAATAGGAAAGTCTCTTTTTGCTTTTACTATGGAAAGTTTACTTGTGAAATCGTGTACAGGTTTTGTTTTAGAGGTTATGTTTGGAATGAGCTCTTGGGAAACATCTTGCACTACATCAAAATGCACGTTATTACTATTCTGAATGTATAAAATCGCATGGTTATCAATGGGTAATGGCTCATTTAACATACTTGTCATTATTACCAAATTTTGTATATACATAAATGTCTGTGCAAAATATAAAGAAGCTGCAGTTAATATTTCAATATCAGTTCCCCATACACCAACATTCTTCATTTTAGATGCTGTTAAATAATTATCTACAGAAGTATACCGATGTGTGGTAATGAAATGAAGCGTGAACAAATGTTTGCAATAGAACGAATGATCGACAACAGACTCGTGTAAACCGCAGAAACGGTGAAACAACAAGTGAACTACGAGTTCATCATGAAACAAACGGTTAAACTGCAGAAACAGTAAACATCAATACACTGATGGAGCTAGTAATATGCTATTAAACGGCAAAAACACATGAAAAGAAACAGGGCCGGCGCGAGCTTCTAGGAGTTGGGAGGGTACGATTTCCGAAGGGCACATTACGTGGATTGCGCAATCACACCGCGTAAAACCAGTTTCAAGAAGAGGCCATTTGATCAGGGTTTTTAACTTTTGGTGTATATCGAAACAAAAAAAGCAAAACAGTACGTTTATTCTACTAAATCGTTATTTAGAAGTTATTACAGATTCCTACATGCAATAATATATAAAGTAATATGACAAAATGAAAATTATGAGATTCGATATGTTGCAAAGAAAACATTAACTACCTATATCCCTGAAATATAATACAGTCACTCACTATAAATTACAGTAAAGGAAAACAACATCATGTCCGCTAGCTGGAGTTTGTTCGCATAAAAAAACACAAATTCGATAGCTAGTTAAAAGAACCAAACAAGGACATTCTGCCTTCACGACCATTCACAAAATCCTGAGTTAGTCTGTTACTTGGGTCGTGGGAAGATAACGAATATTATATATTTGGCTACATTTTGTTCATAACAATCCAGTTGAAAAAGGCATGCATGCTCTGCGCGCACGCGTTTTGTTTAATATCCAAGGCTTGGCTAAAAAAGGGCACTTCTTCGCCAAATTATTGGGGGGGTAAATACCCCCCTACCCCCCCCCCCCCCCCCCCCCCCCCCCGGTCGCGCCGGCCCTGAAAAGAAATCAACAAACTCACCTCCTAGCTTTCGAAGTACTGTAGTAGATAATTTAGAACAGAGCGCGCAAAGCAGGCTGGAGGATTATATGCAAAAGTCGAGTGATAGCATATACTCCCAATACTCCTACGGAGTATCCGTGAGTCAAAAATGGAAAATACCAATTATAGTAATCATGCAAATGTATAAAAAATATGTGAGTTATAAAAAAAAGCGAGTTATTTGAAATGTGTGTCTGTTAACGCTTTTTACAGATCAGTGCTATGAACCTTGTCGGCACAGAACACAATTGATGGTACCGAAAAAGATAGCGGTGGTACATTTAACCACAATGCTTTGCAGCCTCAAATCAGCTAAAATAACAACTAAACATTGTTTATCATGTTAACATGGAGTAAGCAAGAACTTCATTCCTACCAAAGTTGATCTTTTTAGACCTATCTTCCGATAATTGTACAAGAAACAATATTTATTATGCAATACGATTGGTTATTAAGAAAATTGGCGCGAAAAACTTGCAGCACCGACCAATTACATTGCATGAACAGATATTTCGATTCGATTCGCGCGAAGAAATTCGCCTAGTGGAAAACCGCCTTGAATGACCGAATTAGCGCCCCCGTCCGAATTAGCCCCCCCCCTCCGATTTAGTGCCCCCCCTATAAGTACGAAGAAAATAATAAGCACCCCGGGCGCTAATTCGGTCATTTACGGTACTCTATACTGCACTTACAACAGTACATCGATGCCTTTCACGGAACCAAAACAAGACACAAAGTGCTAAAATAACATAATACACATTACTATTACATCCTTTGTTAAAAGGAATTAAACGTTTCCCGCGCGGAAGAAACAAGAAACCCAAAATTTATCTCCAACCATGCATAAGCCCAAATACAAAACCCAGAAAAATAATGTCGTACAAGCGTACAAGCACACTTACCTTTATGTTTTTGTGAGTTAGGATTAAAATAGTTTTCCCATTGCTCAAACTTCATTAGGGCTTCTATTCCAATTAGAATCTTTTTCCTTACCTAATGTGCTAAAAAAGCATACTTGCTAAATCATGTCATGCGACATGTTACAACGAATCATGAATCAACCCTTCTAAAAATAAGCCATGTTAGGGGCTGTTCACATGAGACCGGGTTATCTCGGGGGGTAGGGATAACTCGGGGGCTAGGGTCAAAGTTGACCCTATTTCACATGATAAAACGCAACTACCGAGTTGTCCCTGGCCCCCGAGATAACCCTAGCTTCATGTGAACGCTTCACCCCGAGTTATCCCGAGCAACAGCATAAATACGCATGCCTAAGTTGACCCTACTCCCCGAGATAACTCGGGTGAAAGCGTTCACATGGAGGTAGGGATAACCCGGGGGCTAGGGTTACCCTATCGCTCCGACCGAGTTATCCCTACCCCCCGAGTTATCTCGGTCCCTACCCCCGAGTTATCTCGGTTGCATTTAGTTCAAGCAACCAACGACTTACTCCAACTTGAAACACCAGCCATGTCTTGTTGTAGCTGAACACAATCTGTTGGGCTCACAATTTTTCTAAATAATACGCTATGCTATCGTCTGCAAAAAGTTCGGTGTCGCATTTAACCGAAGCAGGAAGGTCGTTGATGTAAATAATAAATAAAAGTGGCCCCAGAATATTGCCCTGCGTGACTCCCAAGGTGACATTTAGCCATTTAGACGTTTCCCCATTAAACAACACAACAACAACAACAACAACAACAACAACAACAACAACAACAACAACAACAACAACAACAACCAAATTTATTTATACTCACAACTTACATTTTTATCAGTAAGTAGAAAAAATAAAATTTTAAAGATTGAGTAATGGCTGCCTAGAAATAACCGAGGAAGGCTAATCGAGCTAGGTAGCACTCAACACGTTGGCGTCTTGCCGTCAAGAAATCTGGAATCCAAGCCGCAAGTTTACCCTTAACGCCATAAAGATGTAATTTGTGGATAAGACGTAGGTGGGAAACTTTATCGAATGCCTTTGCAAAATCTATAGAAAGATTGTATCGACTGACTCTCCTTGATCCATTGAGCTGAGCCATGTTGGAATAATTAACAAGTTGGAATATATAGCTGAGAAAAGCATGAATGGTCTTCACGAAAAACATGCTGGTTATCACACAATAAATTCAAGTCCGACAAAAAATTCATAATATGTTTATGGATTAAACGTTCAATCACGTTAACATTATGCTTGTCAAGGAAATTGGACGATAATGCTGAGCGAGTGAACGACCGCCAGATTTATAAATCGAAACTACATTTGCTACTTTCTATCCCACTTTTCACCCTGCTATTATTAAGAGGAGAATTTTATCTATGTCACGTAATGTGCGTTCAAAACTGATTTCTACTGATCGTATCTACATTCATAATTATCAAATATTTTTTATCTTTTGAGATGTTTCTCAACCCCCACATGTACTTAAAAAGTTTGTTGACTGTATGAGCTACACAATAATGCTAAAATAAGAGATTGTGAGGGAGACGCCAAAAAGAAAATTTTGGTTGAACAAAAACAAATTTTGCATTGATTACTATATAAATATGGCGGATTCAACATTTTTGTAGCATACCTACCATCATAATTATGATTGTTTTATCGTTTGATATATATATATTGTTTCTCAACCCCCAAATGCTTATAAAAAGTTTGTTGATTCTACAGACTACATAATAATGCTAAAATAAGAAGATTTTGAGTGGTACGCCAAAAAGTTCTAGGGTTTTGAGCACTTATCTTCTTAACGTATTGTAATCTAGCGAATCTAAGGCTAACACAGTACCGGACGAATTCGAGTCCTATTTCGCCGTGTAAATAGGCGGAACCGTATGCTAATTCGAGACCAGTTCCGAATTCGTCCGGTACCGTGTAAACGGGGTCTAAGGGCCTGTTCACATGAGACCGGGTTATCTCGGGGGGTAGGGATAACCCTAGGGATAACCCTACCCCCCGAGATAACTCGCCTCATGTGAACAGGCCCTTATAAAATAAAGTGATACCTAATAATTCAAAAACTCATTAATAATTCACGAGGAAAGCACAAAGGAAATCAGTACCATGTCCGTGGTTTTATACCTGATAAAACTTCTTGACGTCAGAAAGAATACTAATGAACATACAATTTTATATAAAGAATACTAATGAACACAAAATGCCAAACGAATCGTTTTTGAAGCCATTCAAAACACTCGCATCACGTGTTTTATCAGATCTAAAACACTCGGGCTGCGCCCTCGTGGTTTTAAATCTGATAAAACACTCCTGTTCGTGTTTTAAATATTACTTCAATAACATAATTTTGCCTTTCACCTTTTTATGATATTCTAATGCATCTATTTCTCCAGTGTTCAGAGAATGTTTTCTTTTCCGTTTTTTCTTCTGTTAACATAAACACATTAAAGATATCATTAGCTAGATAAAACTACAGACTGCAGTATTTTAAATTATAGAATAGAGGAAAGTTTTAACAGTCCGAGCAAACATAAAAAGGATGAAGTAAAGGAAAGAGCATGGAAACTCAATAACTAAACTCCTTTGTTCTATCTTTTTGTTCGCCTTTATGCAATTTTGTGCACGATGCACGGTCACTGAAAGTATTGTATTTTAGCTAGTATAATCAACGAATTATCCAATAGCAGCGTTTCAGTTCAATCACTCAACCGTGCTATTTAAATATTAATAAACCTAAACAATGAGCTGTGATTTTATGTTGAACCGTACCTTACACCGTGCACATCGCACGGTACACCGTGCACATCGCACGGTGTAAGGTACGGTTCAACATAAAATCACAGCTCATTATAGGCGCTTTGAAATTTGCAGACCATATATCTATTGACTATGGTTACAAAACAACGTCTGTGGGTATGCCAGTATCAATCCGTAAGAAAAGTTTACTAGTGAGGAACGTTAGTGAAAACACGTTAAACACCACACAAAACAATTTTGAGTGTGAGAAAGTCAGGCATATGAAGCGTTGAGGAAGAAGTAGTGTTTTGAATTGCTGTAAACGCATTGCATCTATAAGCAACAAACGGGCCAAATGCACAGCACTGATAGCAGTCACAGTCAGACACCTGAAGTCTCCTTCTCTACAACAATCAAGAGTAGTTAACAGTCAGCAGAGCAGCACTCTCAGAAGCAGTATTGCAAAGCTTACCCACGCTTAGCTGAAACGTTAAGCCAAAATTCCCGCTTCTTTGAAGAAGTTTGTGAAAACTTGAAAATATACCCGGAGGAAAAACGAAAACCTTTTCCAACTCTGGGAAAGAGGGACCGCACAGAGAGAGAGTTACAACTTACAAGTACAGTATAAAGAAGGGACAAACAGAGAGAAAGTATAAGAAAATGGCATATACATAGAGGTGTATAAAGAGAGAAAACCATACAAAGAGAAGAAATATTAAAGTGAGAAAACATAGCAAGGAAAATTCAAAGTATTAAAGAGACAAAGCAAACATATAGGTGGGAAATAAACAAAAAGAAGAGGTAAACATAGGGAGGAGGTAAACACAGAGAAGAGGTAAATAGAAGGAGGAGGTAAACACAGAGAAGAGGTAAATAGAGCGAGGAAGAAAACATAAGGAAGAGGTAAACATAGGGAGGAGGTAAATATAGGGAGGAGGTAAACATAGGGAGGAGGTAAACATAAGGAGGAGGTAAACACAGGGAGGAGGTAAACATAGGGAGGAGGTAAATATAGGGAGGAGGTAAACGTAAGGAAGAGGTAAACATAGGGAGGAGGTAAATATAGGGAGGGGGTAAATATAGGGAGGTAAACATAGGGAGGAGGTAAATATAGGGAGGGGTAAACATAGGGAGGTGGTAAATATAGGGAGGAGGTAAACATTAGGGAGGAGGTAAATATAGGGAGGAGGTAAACATAGGGAGGAGGTAAATATAGGGAGGAGGTAGAGGTAAACATAGGGAGGAGGTAAATATAGGGAGGGGGTAAATATAGGGAGGGGTAAACATAGGGAGGTGGTAAATATAGGGAGGAGGTAAACATTAGGGAGGAGGTAAATATAGGGAGGAGGTAAACATAGGGAGGAGGTAAATATAGGGAGGAGGTAAACATAGGGAGGAGGTAAACATAGGGAGGAGGTAAACATATGGAGGAGGTAAACATAGGGAGGAGGTAAACATAGGGAGGAGGTAAACGTAGGGAGGAGGTAAATGTAGGGAGGAGGTAAACATAGGGAGGAGGTAAATATAGGGAGGTAAACATAGGGAGGAGGTAAACACAGGGAGGAGGTAAACACAGGGAGGAGGTAAACATAGGGAGGAGGTAAATATAGGGAGGAGGTAAATGTAGGGAGAAGGTAAATATAGGGAGGAGGTAAACATAGGGAGGAGGTAAACACAGGGAGGAGGTAAACACAGGGAGGAGGTAAACACAGGGAGGAGGTAAACATAGGGAGGAGGTAAACATAGGGAGGAGGTAAACATAGGGAGGGGGTAAACACAGGGAGGAGGTAAACATAGGGAGGAGGTAAACATAGGGAGGAGGTAAACACAGGGAGGAGGTAAATATAGGGAGGAGGTAAACATAGGGAGGAGGTAAACATAGGGAGGAGGTAAACGTAGGGAGGAGGTAAACGTAGGGAGGAGGTAAACATAGGGAGGAGGTAAACATAGGGAGGAGGTAAACACAGGGAGGAGGTAAACGTAGGGAGGAGGTAAACATAGGGATGAGGTAAACGTAGGGAGGAGGTAAACGTAGGGAGGAGGTAAACACAGGGAGGAGGTAAACACAGGGAGTTGGTAAACACAGGGAGGAGGTAAACATAGGGAGGTAAACATAGGGAGGAGGTAAATGTAGGGAGGAGGTAAACGTAGGGAGGAGGTAAACGTAGGGAGGAGGTAAACACAGGGAGGAGGTAAATATAGGGAGGAGGTAAACATAGGGAGGAGGTAAACATAGGGAGGAGGTAAACACAGGGAGGAGGTAAACACAGGGAGGAGGTAAACATAGGGAGGAGGTAAACACAGGGAGGAGGTAAATACAGGGAGGAGGTAAACATAGGGAGGAGGTAAACATAGGGAGGAGGTAAACATAGGGAGGAGGTAAACACAGGGAGGAGGTAAATATAGGGAGGAGGTAAACATAGGGAGGAGGTAAATGTAGGGAGGAGGTAAATGTAGGGAGGAGGTAAATGTAGGGAGGAGGTAAACATAGGGAGGGGGTAAACATAGGGAGGAGGTAAACATAGGGAAGATTGGAAGAAGTGATTCAGAGATCTTTAAGTAGAGCATGGCCATAAGAAAAGAAAAAATTATGGGAAAAGTTAGAAAACTAAAACTGTTACAAACCTTTCTCAATATCTCCCCGCCATCACACGTCCAACTATTATCAATTTGTTTTTCTGATGAGGTTGTGGTGCTTGTTGCAGAAGACATTAGGTTTTTATTATTACCAATAATGTAGGGATCAGACGTACTGAATATACATGATCGACTTTGAAAAGGCAGTGATCCACAAGCTACAGCAATTGCTTCTTCATGATCAACAAGACAACCAAAAGAACAACTGAATATAATACTCATTTTTGACTGTGAATGTTGTAGTCATTGTGATGACAGTAACATGAAGTACATCCCAAAATTTATTTTCGGGAACCGCTGACAGCCTGACGCAGAATTTCTCAACCCAAAATTTCTCGGAACGAAAAACTGAAAAAGTTAAAATTTTGACCGTACAAAATAACACAAGTTTACTGGAGTTTACTGGAGCTCAAAGCTGAAGATCGTCTTTGCTGTCAAACATGAGCGAAACATTGTCCACTACTGCGGCTACTACTGCTCTTCATCAGACATCAGTTGTCAGTTCTACATCTGACCCTGAGTGATCTGCCGCCAAACATTCTACTCACAATTTTTGGTTAATATCTGGATATGAAGTCACTTTGTTTAACCTCTCGAGTCGAGTTTGTCGTATGTGGTATATAAACTACGCCAATGATCGCAGTTTATGGAAGATTTTAGACTTCAGTCTTTATAAATACAATTATGTACTATACGCAAGATTATCAACAGAAGAATTTCAGAGTATTCTCAGGAACTTCATATTAAACAGTTATCTGATACAGGAATGTTATCTCTTAATATCAACGCCACATCTTGAAGAGATCAAGAAAAAAGCTCTTCATTTGTCTACTTTGACTTTGTCTTATTGTCACCTAAACAATGTTGACATTGCATCATTTCCTGGTGGTATAAACAAGCTTTGTCTGTCCCATTCAGTTGTACCTTCAGGAAAATTTGAAACTTTAAAAACTAAAGATGTTTTTCCTGCCCTAGAAGATTTAGACCTCACATGTTGTACTCGGATATCAACTGAAGATATTACAAGTATTTGTCATCTTCACACTCTCAAAATTTTAACATTAAGTGGTTGCTATCGTATTACAGATAATGATGTCACAGAAATTGCAACCAAATTAAAGAATATTATTTTCTTTGATTTATCTGATTGCAAAAGAGTAACTGATGTTTCACTGCAACACATTGCACAGCATATGAAAGATATTAAAGCAGTGCAGCTTTGCAACTGTCATTTGATATCACCATGGGGTCTCACATGTTTGAAACATGGTTGTAGTAATTTAGAGTTGCTTGATTTGATTTGATTGGATGTAGTGAACTCACTTGTATCGAAGCTTTGGAGATATTTGTAAACTGTAGTAAAATAACTCTTAAAACATGTGATTTAGATAACGTATAAATAATTATATTATTAATGTACTTTAATTATATCATTTTATATTTTGACCTACATATCAGTAGTAGATGGTTATTCACTTGTTCAGTGGCCATCCAAGATTTTTCAATAAGCTAGATTTGTTTTTTTTTGGCATACTAACAGATTGAACATGCACTTCAAACAAAAAACATATACATTACTGTACTTCTATATGTAATTCCATATGAGAAAAATATACTATCTGTTTGAATTGTTCACGTTAATAAATGACAAACTTATTGTAATATGCTATTTTTTTGTTAATCTGGGTTGACATTTCCATTGACATTTCAAAAATGTTGAGTTTTGTGACTTTGATGGAATGATTTGTGACTGGATGCAGACTTGCCAAAAAGTGAAAAAGGACTTGACTGTGAGCATGCACTACTAAAAAAGTATGGACTATTTTCATTTATCTATTTTTCCCTTTTATTTAACACTTCTGAAGATGCTGTTTCTGTTTAGCAAGGGTGGACATAAACAGTGTTTTCACTTCATTATTTTCACTTATTTTTTATGAGCCTAAATTTTGTTAGATAGAACTAATTTTGATTCAGGATATAACACTTCAGTACAAATGCACTGTTATCAATGTGTGTCAATGTGTTACGCTGAATTTTTATTGGCATATTGCACTACCTAATCATTTACTATGCATTTATTGTTCCATTTACTGTGCATTTTTGTACTATTTACTTTGCTCCATTGCACAATTTGATCTGTTGGTTTGCCTTTAGGTATCCTCACATAACATTCTAAAACTACACTATTATCTATTTTAGTGTTACTGTATATAAAAACAAATATTAAAGGTGCTGTCCAGTCCGTTCTGCGCATGATCCGCATCTTTGTTTATCGGGACCCTCAAACATGACATTCGTAGATAATTACATGAAGTACTCAGCTCAATGTGAACCGTTAGAAGCGACATGTGGCAGAAAACCTCGCAGAAAACCTCGCGATTCGGAACACCGCTGCCAAACGTTTTGCGCATGCGCGACGTCCGAGCTCGTCCTCAGAAAATTAAAAGAGCGGGAAAACACTGAAATATTTGGACTGGTCCGAGAGTGCGCAGAAGTGCAGAACGGACTGGACAGCACCTTTAAATGAATGTTTTCATTTTTTCTACTTTAATATAATAATTAATTTTCATTCAAGGCAAGAAGAAATTAAATGTTCCGTTTTGACTGTCACCTCGTTGAATGGAGTCATAGTCCCTAGAATTTATAAGATTTAATAGAACCACGGAATGGAACATATTTTTCATGGAAAATAGTCTTTTTTATAATTTTCGACGTCGGAATCCCTCGCCAGTCGCCGCAGAACCTGCGATGAAGCAGGGCGCGCGTGGCCTGTGAATGAAACAACAGAAAGAAAATGGCGGAAGGTACTTGAATAACTTGATAAAATGGCATTTCTTCCCTATTTCACTTCTTCGTTTAGCTCACATTCGTGTGCATATGTACTCTAATATTTTATCGCTTTTATGTAGTAACGGCATCATCATCGAGTGACACTTTCTCAAAAGGTTAGTGAATTGCCTTTAGACGTGTTTTAGTTAAATTTTCTGTCTTAATTCGGCTGAGCAGTGAGCCTGAGGCTGAGGAGATTTTACTGTGTTATAAATGATTGTCTCTGATTTGTTTTGAATAGCTTCTACAAATACCACAACATCAGTTGTAGCTCCTCCAAAATTTGTTTTTGGAAGCGGTATGTCAGAAAAAGTAAAGGTAAGCTGACTTCGAACATTTTTGCATGTGATCATGTCAGAGATTTTAGCAAATATTGTGTTTTCCCCAACAGACGTTCGTCAAGCTAAAAAACCCAGACTGAGATTAGGTTAGGGTTTATGTTCTGGTTTTGTTTTATTAATTTCCATACTTGATGGACTGATGGTCCTATAGAGTTATGTATGAGTCAATTCCAACTGCGATCATTCCCCCCCCCCGGGCAAACCCCCGGGAATTTGACTTTTCCGGAAAATTTCGGTCAAATTCCCCACTATGCGGACCGAAAACACAGTCAAATGCCCCACCACCTGGGACTGTCAAGGCTCTATTAAAAGATTTTGTTTGAAATATTTCATTCATAGACAACAAAAAATTCACTACCATGAAGTTTCAACATCCTTCTTTGCATTCCAAACTTTAAACAACGGCATTTTCAAACGTTCCTGTGAAATATCGACAGAAAAGTTCATGCAGAACTTAAGAGATGGCTAGAACGAGGAGATTTTTTAACGTGCAACCGCTGATCAACTTTTTTCAATAGTCAAATGCCCGACCGGGTGGGATTGCTTTGCATCAAATTCCCGCCTATACGGAGCTCACCTTGGGTCAAATGCCCGGGGTTTGCCCGGGGGGGGGGGGATGATCGCAGTTGGATTTGACTCGTACATTAACCTATATCATGTAACTTGTTCTGAGATATGCATAGCATAGACAGATAGACTCAGTTTCACTGAAGATTTTGGACAATTTATTAGATGTTTGGATAACTGGACAAGTGCAGTTTAGCATACTAACTGTCAAACATTATCTCTGCAAGCTTAACTCAAACATGAATCCTTAAATGCCTTCTCAGGTGATCAGTGGAGGAGTTGGTCTGCTAAACTTTACTTTATGCACCAGTCAATGTAAACCTTCACCCACCCCAGGCCGTGGATAAGTGTGGACTTGGATTTTAAAACTGGGAAAAACTGTTGCAGACGTTGCCCCCAAGGGACTTACTGCAAGGAAAATCCCTCACTCTTGTTGTGCAAAAAAGCTCTTGAAGCTTCCCATAGTCATTGTTATAGGTGTTTCACAAAATAATGCTCAAAATTCACATGCGATTAAGTTATAATTTTTTGTTAATTTGTTTAATATTAATAAAACGAACAGTTATACAGTGTGCTACATGTTATATACAGCAATCCACAAGTTTTTCAGCATACTCCCAACTTGGGTCAGCTACAAGTTTAATAGTTTAATAGCTTAATCATCAAATATACAAATACAAGCATAATCTGATGAAAGGTGGTCCAACAGGGCAAAGCCCCAATTGAAATGGACTACCAAAAGAATACAACTACAGTATATACAATATTAGGATAAAACATACAAACTATGACCATGTGCACACGGCAACGCCCCCGAGCGCCCCACACTACTTACCGCCCTCAAGGGAATCGAAAACAATCATCTAATTTACTTAAACAGTACGAAAACGCCTGGAGACGCTATTGCATGCACACAGTGTATATCTATGTGCAAGTTGGTAATTTGTAACTATTAAACTTTCTTAAAAAATGAGCTCTAATTGAAAAAATTCTCCCAGAACTCTATGCTCTATTAATAGTATTTGTGTAGTTTAAAAAAAGAAAATTGGGAAATTTTATCAGGCAAGTGCATATTTATACAATCGTGATCACTAATTTGAATTGCAGATTAGTTGTACTGAATTTAAATGAGATTTTATTTTGCTAGCCTGATGATTTTAATATCAGCCATTTTAAAGCCATTTTCAGTTTTCTCTTTTCTAAGATTGTACACTGGTCCTATGGGTGGAGAATGATAAAACAGATTTATTCCCTGCATATCAACAATGTTTTATATGTCCAAAACCAGAATATATCCTCACAATGTCTTGCTATGGGTGGGCAGGGGCTAATACATTGACTGGTGCATTAGCTTACTACTGTTTTGATTCACTTGGTTGTGTAGTGTTGTGCTTTTAATAGCACTCTAGCTGGTAATACTACAGGAGCTCCAGCAGCTACATGTATATACACTATACAGTGTACTGTACTGTGCTTTATACACTATTTGCCAACAATGATGCATTGCTGCTATATTTTAAGTCAAGACAGTGTTCTTTTTTAGCTAAACCTTCGTCTTTTTTCTGCTATATTGAGGAAAAAAACAAACAAAACAAAAGAATAGTGCTGCATAGGCAATGTTTTGGATAGAGCAAAGTGAAAAGGTTATAAACTGCTGATATTTTTAGTAATGAAACTCTCCATTGTGCTATTGTGAAGGGCCCTGCTTGAAACTCAGTATTTTATTAATACAGTTATTATCTTTGCAGTTTACCACCTTTTCACTTCGCTATAAAGTAAAAAAAAGAGGGTTGTGCAGCAATTGTACTGTACATGATTGTATACTACAAAGCTCTCATGGGAATCAAATGCATTATATAGAGAATAATACATGGATGTGCGGAAATATGAAATTTATTTCGAGTGTTGACCAGGATATCTCACGAGTGAGCGAAGCGAACGAGTGACATATCCTGGTCAACACGAGAAATAAATTTCATATTTCCAAGCATCCATGTATTGTTCTGTTTATTATATAAAAAAATTGTCCTATTGCCTTGCAAAAATTGCGTTGAACTATAATGCTGATTCAGCGATAATCATCACATGTGCGATTATCATAAATAATCGCACATGTGAGATTATCACTTTTATTAGTGGCGAAAAAATCAATAAAACACTCTATTTTATAAAATAAATTGAAGTGTTAATCCAAACTTGTGAATTTCAAAAAGTGTAAATTCTTAGTTTTAATAACACTTTTTGAAAACTCGCTTGTTTAATTCAACCCATTGCTGCCTCGGATGTCTAGGGATTTGTTGGTTTTTTTGATGAGTAAAATTGTTTGGCATTAGAGTAAAACAATACAGGGGTTGTTTTTGGTCCAGACTGCAGAGTTGGGTGATTTCCGGCAGGATCTCAGGTGGGCTAAAACTGTAAAATCTTAGGGCAGTGGTGCAAAAGATGTCCCAGGATGAGGGGCTGGTAGGGACATCCAAAAGCTTGCCATATTACAAGCAAATGAAATGCAACTTAGTAGAACTTACTGTAGTTATTGTTTTAAGTACTGTAAAGTACAAGTTGTTTCAGTTATATGTAAGATAAGTTGTACATATACAAGTGGTGCATATGGTACATTTGCAAGCTTGGTGTACATATTGTAACAGACGTTAAGTTTGGTAGACGTTAAGGGAGAGGTTCATTGAGCTCAATTACGGTACTCAGAAAAGATTTCTCAGCCCCAGACAGGGTTTATGAACCTGCAACCTTCTAATGACTAGTTAGATGCTCCAACCATTCAGAAGTTATGGATGGCGCAGCTGTACAGGGATGGCTGAGACACCAAGAATTGTTGTGCAACATGTTTCAGGGTTGCCAAAGGTCATCATATATCTTGGGTGTACCATTGCCCAACTCTGTGCAGTCTGGTTTTTGGCCTGCTCCGGTAGCAATGGGTTAATCACTTGTTAACCCATTTCTACCTTAGTAGGATGCCTGTTCAAAGGTTTTTCTTTTATGAGTAAAATCATCTGGTGCAGTGACATACAGTAGTAGACAGAGTAAAACAATTACATCTAAGGGGCTGTTTTGGCCATCTCAGCCAGGAATAACTTACAGTAATTCCAAATTGCACTCAAAATTAAACCATTTAAAAATTAATATTTATTGACATCATAATTTATTCGATAATTGGAGGTCCACTAGGCTACCGGTGTATACAGTATTCCATTAAAACATGGTTTTAGAATTAGGGGTGGGTGATTGTGTCAGCATGTGGCATTGTGCCTACATGTACAGTACATATAATGTGTACATGTGCAAAGTTTGAATTTTAACAAGAATAGCATGATACTAGTTTCTGAATTTCTACAATTTAGCAATCTTTTCTTCAACTTCACTGTTTATCAGTATTTCAGCCTGAAACTTTTCTGTTAAAAAAATAAAATTCACTGTTGATACTTAACTCAGGTTGTTTGGAAACAGGTCAAAGCTTCAGAAAAAAAAATATATATGGTGAATCCTACAGAAAGTTATATTCTTGAATACAGTAATGTCAGTTGCAAAATGTTATTCTGCTGATTCACATGTAATAAATGTTTTGTTTAAATCTTAAAATCTTTCTAGCAATCTGTTGATGATGACAGTGATACATGTGAGAAAGAAGGTAAGAAGTGCATTACAGTCAAAATGGAAATACCTTCCCACTTCTGCTTTTGTGGTTCGTTGCATATTACTGTATTTCTGTAGCTGCTACTGAAGCATGAGAACATTTTTTTGTTGAAAACTGTACATAAAAAATATAATTAATTTTAGCTTTATTAAATGGCATTTTAATCATAATACAATAGATGTTTATCCCAAATCGATACCAACAGATGAATATACATTAAGAATTGGTGACTAGTATATCGCTAGACTTTCCTCATGCTTCAGTACCGGCTACAGAAATACAGTAATAAACAACCAACAGAAGCAGAAGTGGGAAGGTACCGTATTTCCATTTCAGGCATTTTGACTATAATAGTACTCGTATTTTTAACTTTTGTTAGCTGTTAATATTTAGAAAACTCTGAACTTTACATGTTTGGTTCAACTTGTCTGTGGACGATGACAGTGATAATCTGAGAACGAATTAAGTAGGAAAGGATCTCTGAAACTGTTATCATATTGAAATATACTATACAGTACAAGACAATTCTCACTGGAATTTCAAAATTTTGTTCTCACTTCGTTTGGCTCTGGCTAAACTACTTAACCTGCAAGTCAATAGTTTAGAGTATTTGACATTGGATGTTTTAGAGATTTATCTACAGTATGGTTGTTTTATTAGAAGAGCAAGGTGAAAGTGGAATTGACTTTCTTGGTTATGCATCTGCAGCAGTGAAGGTACATCATAATTGAAAAATTAAACAAAATGTCTTATTATTATATACACTGTAGTGAATAATAACATGGGATGTGCGGAAATATGAAGTTAATTTTAAGTGTTGTTCAATGAGTATTGACCAGTGATCAAAGTGAATAAGTGAGATACAGTATCTTATCTTGTTCAACATATTTTTACTGTCGTGGCGATAGAAGCATTCCTAAAATATTTTTGCAATATATTTCTCAAGTTGACCAATTCATTTGATGAAAATTATTGCTAACTTCCTGTTTTGGATTTGATTGGTTTCTGGTTTTTAAACAACCAATAAGAAACAGGATTATTTGCCAAACACCAATCAAATTCAAAACAGGAAGTTGTCAACAAATCTTATCAAATTAATTTGTCAACTGGCAACAATATTTTTGGGAACGCTTCTATTGCCACGACAGTAAGCACCCATGTATTGTTCTGTTTGTGTAAAAAAGTAGAGTGCTGGATACAGGCAGTGTTTGGGATAGAGCAAAATGAAAAGTTGGTAAATGGCTGAGGTTAGTTTTGGTAATAAAATAGTGATATTTTGAGTGGAGTCCTTCATCTGAGTAGACAGAAAAATTCCACTTGGCTACAAGGATGACTGCTGTGGAGGCTACAAGGATGACTGCTGTGGAGGCTGCAAGGATGACTGCTGTGGAGGCTACAGGGATGACTGCTGTGGAGGTTACAAGAATGACTGCTGTGGAGGCTGCAAGGATGACTACTGTGGAGGCTACAGGGATGACTGCTGTGGAGGCTTGCCACGATGACTGCTGTGGAGGCTGCAGCGATGACTGCTGTGGAGGCTGCAAGGATGACTACTGTGGAGGCTACAGGGATGACTGCTGTGGAGGCTACAAGAATGACTGCTGTGGAGGCTGCAAGGATCACTGCTGTGGAGGCTACATGGATGACTGCTGTGGAGGCTACAGGGATGACTGCTGTGGAGGCTACAAGAATGACTGCTGTGGAGGCTGCAAGGATCACTGCTGTGGAGGCTACAGGGATGACTGCTGTGGAGGCTGCAAGGATGACTACTGTGGAGGCTACAAGGATGACTGCTGTGGAGGCTACAAGGATGACTGCTGTGGAGGCTACAAGGATGACTGCTGTGGAGGCTGCAAGGATGACTGCTGTGGAGGCTGCAAGGATGACTGCTGTGGAGGCTGCAAGGATGACTGCTGTGGAGGCTGCAGGGATGACTGCTGTGGAGGCTGCAAGGATGACTGCTGTGGAGGCTGCAGGGATGACTGCTGTGGAGGCTGCAAGGATGACTGCTGTGGAGGCTGCAAGAATGACTGCTGTGGAGGCTGCAGGGATGACTGCTGTGGAGGCTACAAGGATGACTGCTGTGGAGGCTGCAAGGATGACTGCTGTGGAGGCTGCAAGAATGACTGCTGTGGAGGCTGCAGGGATGACTGCTGTGGAGGCTACAAGGATGACTGCTGTGGAGGCTGCAAGGATGACTGCTGTGGAGGCTGCAAGGATGACTGCTGTGGAGGCTGCAGGGATGACTGCTGTGGAGGCTGCAAGGATGACTGCTGTGGAGGCTGCAAGAATGACTGCTGTGGAGGCTGCAGGGATGACTGCTGTGGAGGCTGCAAGAATGACTGCTGTGGAGACTGCAGGGATGACTGCTGTGAGGCTGCAGGGATGACTGCTGTGGAGGCTGCAAGGATGACTGCTGTGGAGGCTGCAAGGATGACTGCTGTGGAGGCTGCAGGGATGACTGCTGTGGAGGCTACAAGGATGACTGCTGTGGAGGCTGCAAGGATGACTGCTGTGGAGGCTGCAAGAATGACTGCTGTGGAGGCTGCAGGGATGACTGCTGTGGAGGCTACAAGGATGACTGCTGTGGAGGCTGCAAGGATGACTGCTGTGGAGGCTGCAAGGATGACTGCTGTGGAGGCTGCAGGGATGACTGCTGTGGAGGCTGCAAGGATGACTGCTGTGGAGGCTGCAAGAATGACTGCTGTGGAGGCTGCAGGGATGACTGCTGTGGAGGCTGCAAGAATGACTGCTGTGGAGACTGCAGGGATGACTGCTGTGAGGCTGCAGGGATGACTGCTGTGGAGGCTGCAAGGATGACTGCTGTGGAGGCTGCAAGGATGACTGCTGTGGAGGCTGCAGGGATGACTGCTGTGGAGGCTGCAAGGATGACTGCTGTGGAGGCTGCAGGGATGACTGCTGTGGAGGCTGCAAGGATGACTGCTGTGGAGGCTGCAAGAATGACTGCTGTGGAGGCTGCAGGGATGACTGCTGTGGAGGCTACAAGGATGACTGCTGTGGAGGCTCCAGGGATAACTGCTCTGGAGGCTACAAGGATGACTGCTGTGGAGGCTACAAGGATGACTGCTGTGGAGGCTGCAGGGATGACTGCTGTGGAGGCTGCAAGGATGACTGCTGTGGAGGCTGCAGGGATGACTGCTGTGGAGGCTGCAAGGATGACTGCTGTGGAGGCTGCAAGAATGACTGCTGTGGAGGCTGCAGGGATGACTGCTGTGGAGGCTGCAAGAATGACTGCTGTGGAGACTGCAGGGATGACTGCTGTGAGGCTGCAGGGATGACTGCTGTGGAGGCTGCAAGGATGACTACTGTGGAGGCTACAGGGATGACTGCTGTGGAGGCTACAAGAATGACTGCTGTGGAGGCTGCAAGGATCACTGCTGTGGAGGCTACAGGGATGACTGCTGTGGAGGCTGCAAGGATGACTGCTGTGGAGGCTACAGGGATGACTGCTGTGGAGGCTACAAGAATGACTGCTGTGGAGGCTACGAGGATGACTGCTGTGGAGGCTACAAGGATGACTGCTGTGGAGGCTACAAGGATGACTGCTGTGGAGGCTGCAAGGATGACTGCTGTGGAGGCTGCAAGGATGACTGCTGTGGAGGCTGCAAGGATGACTGCTGTGGAGGCTGCAGGGATGACTGCTGTGGAGGCTGCAAGGATGACTGCTGTGGAGGCTGCAGGGATGACTGCTGTGGAGGCTGCAAGGATGACTGCTGTGGAGGCTGCAAGAATGACTGCCGTGGAGGCTGCAGGGATGACTGCTGTGGAGGCTACAAGGATGACTGCTGTGGAGGCTGCAGGGATGACTGCTGTGGAGGCTACAAGAATGACTGCTGTGGAGGCTGCAAGGATCACTGCTGTGGAGGCTACAGGGATGACTGCTGTGGAGGCTGCAAGGATGACTGCTGTGGAGGCTAAAGGGATGACTGCTGTGGAGGCTACAAGAATGACTGCTGTGGAGGCTACAAGGATGACTGCTGTGGAGGCTACAAGGATGACTGCTGTGGAGGCTACAAGGATGACTGCTGTGGAGGCTGCAAGGATGACTGCTGTGGAGGCTGCAAGGATGACTGCTGTGGAGGCTGCAAGGATGACTGCTGTGGAGGCTGCAAGGATGACTGCTGTGGAGGCTGCAAGAATGACTGCTGTGGAGGCTGCAGGGATGACTGCTGTGGAGGCTACAAGGATGACTGCTGTGGAGGCTGCAGGGATGACTGCTGTGGAGGCTACAAGAATGACTGCTGTGGAGGCTGCAAGGATCACTGCTGTGGAGGCTACAGGGATGACTGCTGTGGAGGCTGCAAGGATGACTGCTGTGGAGGCTAAAGGGATGACTGCTGTGGAGGCTACAAGGATGACTGCTGTGGAGGCTACAAGGATGACTGCTGTGGAGGCTGCAAGGATGACTGCTGTGGAGGCTGCAAGGATGACTGCTGTGGAGGCTGCAAGGATGACTGCTGTGGAGGCTGCAGGGATGACTGCTGTGGAGGCTGCAAGGATGACTGCTGTGGAGGCTGCAGGGATGACTGCTGTGGAGGCTGCAAGGATGACTGCTGTGGAGGCTGCAAGAATGACTGCTGTGGAGGCTGCAGGGATGACTGCTGTGGAGGCTACAAGGATGACTGCTGTGGAGGCTGCAGGGATGACTGCTGTGGAGGCTACAAGAATGACTGCTGTGGAGGCTGCAGGGATGACTGCTGTGGAGGCTACAAGAATGACTGCTGTGGAGGCTGCAAGGATCACTGCTGTGGAGGCTACAGGGATGACTGCTGTGGAGGCTGCAAGGATGACTGCTGTGGAGGCTAAAGGGATGACTGCTGTGGAGGCTACAAGGATGACTGCTGTGGAGGCTACAAGGATGACTGCTGTGGAGGCTGCAAGGATGACTGCTGTGGAGGCTGCAAGGATGACTGCTGTGGAGGCTGCAAGGATGACTGCTGTGGAGGCTGCAGGGATGACTGCTGTGGAGGCTGCAAGGATGACTGCTGTGGAGGCTGCAGGGATGACTGCTGTGGAGGCTACAAGGATGACTGCTGTGGAGGCTCCAGGGATAACTGCTGTGGAGGCTACAAGGATGACTGCTGTGGAGGCTACAAGGATGACTGCTGTGGAGGCTGCAGGGATGACTGCTGTGGAGGCTGCAAGAATGACTGCTGTGGAGACTGCAGGGATGACTGCTGTGGAGGCTACAGTGGCGCCCAGAAGTTTTTTAACATTAGCGTGTGTGTATCGTGCGTGTAACGTGCGTGTACTACACGGAAAAACTACACGCACTGTGAGTGTACTACACGGAAAAACTACACGCACTGTGAGTGTACTACACGGAAAAACTACACGTACTGTGAGTGTACTATACGGAAAAACTACACGCACTGTGAGTGTACTACACGGAAAAACTACACGTACCGTGGGTGTATTTCAATCAAATCGAACCATACGTTTCTCTCTGACGAAGGGCCTTCGCTCGATCACTAAGTTCTCTGTTTCGGCAGTTTACCTTACCTTGTTATATTCCGATTTATACTTATACGGGTTTGTTGCAAAAGAATCAAGTATTTGCGTTTGCACATGGATTTGAATTGTTTATTGTCAGGTATGATCTCCGATATATAAAGAGCGAAAGGGCTTCGATTCTACAGATTCGCACGAGCTTGAACGGATAAGCGGTCAAACGAAGGTTAATTTAGATTGACTCAAATGACATTTAAGGCACGGCATTTCAATATACATGCATATGTTAAAGAATACTCACAGTTTATCTTAATGCTGTCGTAGCATCACTGACATGCACGTCTTCCAAATTATAGATTTCAAAAATAATCACAACACTTTACTTCCAGTTAAACATCCATATTAAATTTTATATATTTGGCATTTAGAATGTTTCCAAATGAACGTTACATGCAGAACGTTTGCTTTAAATAGGCATTCTGTTGTGATGACATGCCGACTTGACACATCTCAACTCAAATGAAGTAAACACCTGCGATTTAAACTTGTCTCCAAGCGTCTAAATATCCAGCGATTGATTGAACTCTTGTCGAAAACTCCTCGCAGACAGAACATCTTAATTTCTCAACCTTTTTACCATCTCCACTAAACCTTTTTACAGTATTAAGGTAACGTTCAAATCACATTCCTACTTTTCACGTTTAGCCATATCGGATACACCTGAGACGCAAGCTATACAGCTTTAAACAGCGAGCCGAATGACCAAACCATGAAATGGTGTTATCACGTTTGAAGTGTGATCTTTTTAGACATGCGAGATAACAGCTGCAAAGCCGAAACTTCCCGAAACTCAATGGCAAGACTTCGTGCGTATATCTGGCCTGATGATTTGGTGACGCGCGTGACACAGCGATTTCGCGAAATATATAAAAAACAGAACAGCATCGCTAAATGAGCTTCGCAACATTCAGAAAAATTGCTTCGCAGATTTTCGCAATTTTCGAATTGCGAAGCGCTAATTCGGACTCTGGGCTGTTGAAACATCAGTTACATGTAGTGCTACCAAGTACATCTTACCTAGATGAGCAACCAGGGGTGTAGGAACCGGGGGGAAATGGGGCATGTGCCCCCCCAACTTTGTCGTGAAATGCCCTTTTTGCAACAGAAAAGTACCCTTTTTATGATAAAACATGTGACTCAAGTGTCCTTTTGAAGTCCTACCCCCTGAACAATTTTAAAGTGCCCTTTTGAAGCTGTGCCCACTCCAAGATCAACTTGCTTCCTACGCCACTGCATGTGAGCAACTTTCACAAACATATTGTACTACTGTATTACTCCAAGGTTCAAACTTCAAACAATGTTATTATATGTAGAAATAGTACAATCAAGCAATCCAGAAAAGGAATGATGATATTACCAAAACCAATGATGCAGGGCATGACCCAAAAAAAAACATGTCATGATTTCCACCAAAACATTAAATTGCCTATGAAACGAAAATTAAGTTCGTCTTATTTGAAAGAACACTTAAAATGATAGAGTAACATATTTTGAGGTTTTTCGTTTCCTTGCTTCGTTCTTGAGATATTTCGCATGTTGCGACGTCACACGTGCATAATGAGTTATCGAAAAACGTTATATATCTTTGCTATTGTCAAATATAATCACTTTGAAAATCTACATGTTTAGTGTTCTGGGCGAAACACACGCACATGCTTCCCTCGAATTATTTTGGTTTGATAATAGCAAAGATATATAACTTTTTTCAATAACTCATTATGCACATACATGTGACATTAAAATGTAAATTTGCATATCAAACAAACTGAAATATCTCAACAACGTAACAAGGAAACGAAAAACTACAAAACATGTTACTCTATAATTTTAAGTGTTCTTTCAAATAAGACAGACTTAATTTTCGCTTCATAGGCACTTTAATGAATCCATCCACATTCCTTAGCCTTTGAAATTGACACCGTGAGATCACTGCAATCATCCAGTTGCTACTTTTGAATTCTCCCGCCAAAAAGGTTTAGGAATGCAGACGGATTCATCAATGTTTTGGGCAGAAATCATGGCGTGTTTTTTTGGGGCCATTCCATGCATCATCGGTTTTGGTAATAAATTAATTATGTGATTTCTATTTTCAGAGATCAGCAGATTCAGATGATTCACCAACATCACCACATTATAGCTGTCCAGGTACAGTATTTAACATTAATATTTGCTCTATAATTTTTTATAAAAATTTTAAGACATATTTCTATTGTCCGTAACTGTAGTTCAGGATTTTCAGGATGGGAGGAGAAAATAAGGGTAGAAGGGTAGAGTTTAATATATACATGTACTTAGATTATGTGATAGTGAGAAAACACTTTTATAAAATAACATTTATACTACATGTGCCCTGATTGGTCAATACCCATGTTTGGATTAGAGAGTTTCCAAACATGGAAATCTAAAGCACTTTTGTTGTATTTTATATAAAAGCAAAATAAGGTAGAAACACGCAATGTATTACAGTATAGTCATGTACAAAGGCTTTGACTGAGAAGCTTCAATGAAAAAGCAAGTTCAACAAAATGCTTAACTTGTAGAAAAATAATACAGTGATGATAAATAAATACAGTGATTTGTGCTCGTGAAAACACGGCAAAAAGGTTTAATCAGTTCATGTCTTAAAAATGACTTAATTTAATGAATGGAAATAACATTGTTTATAAATACCTCTTATATTCTTGCCTCATAAACTCACTTGGTAGAAAAAAGACTAATTGATATGGAGCAAAATGTCCACGAGGTTCTAACATATTAAAATCAAAAAAATTTTCCCACAGCTCGTGTTTTTGTTATGCTTCTCTCAAGTCTTACAAGTAGTCTAGTACATTACAGTAGTTCTGGAGTTTTTAAAGTTTTGTTGGTTGTTGCTGTACAAACTGTTGTTATCTGTTGCTGTAATATTCAGAAAATACTGAGCTTTACACATTTTATTCAAAGCATGTTAGCAATCTGTGGATTATGATCACAGTGGTACTGTATATCTGAAAAAAGAATTACAATTGTACAGTAGGTAAGAAGTGATCTCTGAAACTGTGGTCATGTTGGCTCTGGCTAAACTACTTAACCCTTTCCCTCCTAGGGGTTCTCACTGAGTAAAATAGTCTGGTGATAAACAGAGTAAAATAACAAAGGGCGCTTTCCAATTGACAAGGTTAGACCGATCAGTCCGGCCAGAATGGACTTGCTTTTGATTAGGACCAAATTTTCCAGTCAGACCATCCCAGGTCTCAAACGAATCGTGTTCCATTTTACCGGACTGACCGGTCTAATCGTGTAAATGGAAAGCCCCCAAAGTGACTGGTTTTGGGCTGTTTAATAGGGAAAGGGTTAATTTAATTCTTTCCTGTCCAAATTGGTCTTTAGTGTTTTATTCTGGCTATATAACACCAGACGATTTTATTCACCTCTGGGGAAGCCCTCAGACAGGAAGGAGACGATCTACAAGTCAATAGTTTAGAGTAATTGGATGTTTTAGAGATTGATGTACAGTAATATTGTTTTATTAGAAGAACAAGGGGAAAGTGAAATTGACTTCCTTGGTTATGCATCTGCAGCAGTGAAGGTACATCATATCATTGTAAAATTAAACAAAATGACGTCTTATAAATAGTGAATAATACATGTCTAGTGTCTACAGTAGATGCGTGGAAATATGAAATTCATTTTGAGTGTTGTTCAATGAGTATTGACCAGTGATCAAAGTGAATATTAAGTAAGATACAGTATCTTCATCTTGTTCAACATATTTTTAAGCATCCATGTATTCTGTTTGTGTAAAACAATAGAGCGCTGCATACAGGCAGTGTTTGGGATAGAGCGAAATGAAAAGTTGGTAAACTGCTGAGATTAGTTTTGGTAATAAAATATTCACATGATGTATCAAGTGGGGTCCGTCGTAAGGATAAAGGACTGGGGGCTAATCATCCTTGCTCGCAGCCAGTGGCTGAAATGCAAAGGACGCAGATCAACGTGACCGTGTCAAGGCATATCAAAGAACTGTCGTATGGCGGCTGCTCCAGACCACCAGTTCAGACCACGGATCACAGCTAAGCAGGGGTGGCGCCAGTAGGCCCCCCATCAGGGAAAATTTACAGATTTGTTGGGGAATATTGATTAAGCTGAAAAAAACTGATTAAGCCAGACAAGTCAGTAATTAATTAATTAATTAATTAATTAATATTGAAATAAAACTCCTTTAGAAACACAGGATATGGTATATATTGTGTAGAAGCTAACAGTATTAATAATTACAACACACAAAATTCCATTTTCTGTTTGCAATATTGAACGAAAATGGCAAAGGTTAATGACCGCATTAGGTATTCAACACATTTTTCTTTATTGATAGCATGAAAATAGATGCTGTAGCTTGTCGGTTATTGCAATAATTTCACACTGAGAAGATGGAAAAAGCTATTCTAGATATTCAAATTTAGCCCCCCCTGTTGGGGACCTTAGCCCCTCTGTCGGGGGGTTCCTGGCACTATACCCCTGCAGCTAAGATGTTAGGTGTTGATTTTATGGAGGGATGCAAACCGGAGAACCCAGCGAAAACTCTTCAAAGCACAGGTGAGATCAACTACAACTCTACTCACATTAGTTCCAAGCTCGACAACGAGCTCATTCCCAAGCGGTCACCCATTCAAGTACTAACCCCGTCTAACCAAGCTTAACTTTTTGGTGAGAGGCAGTGCACTAACAGCACACGCCATGCACCCGTGCTCCCCTAACTCCTCTGAGTAAAATGTGATGAAAGTAAGTACGTGCATGTACAGTATATAACCTGACAGAAAAATTTCATTGGCTACAAGGATGACCGCTGTGGAGGCTGTCGAAACATTAGTTAGTGCTATAGACTACTTTCATAATAGCGACTAATTTGAATATTTGTCTGCAATTCAAAAGAATCTTTGCTTCATAACGAGGCCAAAAAGGCTCATTTAGATGCACATAAAAGAATATTTAAAGTGAAGGCCTTTATGAAAGTGGTCTATACCAAGTACACTTTCCTAGGGGCCGTTTACATGGACAAACGTTGTCCCTGGTAGAAGGGTCACCCTGCCCCCCGAGCTACCCTGGGGGAGCCAACTTTATGTTCATTTTACTTAGACTGACAGCGAACGTTTACATGGGGAATTTCATTCTTGTCTCGGGTAGTAGGGTCACCCTCTTTGCGAGGTAGGGTTACCCTAGGGGGCGAGATAAAGTTGACTCGCCTACCCGAGGCAAAACTGCGAATCAAAATGGCGGCAAAAAGTGAACCAATTGATAGAGCAGCAAATATGAAGAGAAAAAAATGGTCTTGGTCTCCAACAATGGTTGAAAACCTGATAATTGGCCTGAAGAAGTATAAAAGCTTCTGTGAGTTTAATTCTATCGTTTAATTCTAACAGTACAGTTACAGTTTCTTCCCGACGATCGGCTATCTTAAATTAGATGCATTAAACTATACCCAGTCCTCCAGGCTTAAACCGATTCAGAAGTCATAATCTAATTCCTCATGTAAACACACAACAAAGTTGTCTCAGGGGGTAGGGTGTCCCTCTTACCCAAGCCAACTTTTAGTCCATGTAAACGGCCCCCTAGATGAGCAACTTTCACAAACATATGTACTAGTACTCCAAGGGTCAAACTTATATGTACAAATGGTACAATCAAACTATCCAGTAAAAATATAATTATATATTATGATTTGTATTTTTAGAGATCAGCAGATTCAGATGACGATTATAGCTGTCCAGGTAACATTAATATTTGCTGTAGATATTATTTTTTATGAAAATTGTAACAGTAATACAAGGATAGAGGATAAGATTACTACAGCCATTTACAACGATCACGAGAAATTGTTGCGTTTTGTATTCCTGGCATAAATTAAGTTTTTTAAGGACAGAACTGTTTAAATTTCAGTATTACGGTAAATGCATTAGGCTTTCAAGTATATATTTTTTTCATGCATAGTGTAACTGAAAATATTTGTAATGTAAACACCAACTACCAGCGAAACAGAGATAAACCTATCCTATTTATTTAATATTTTTCTATTTTGGGATGGGGATTTTTCTCCTCTCTGGTGGAACCCTGACTATATAGTTTGGAGGGAGCATGATTACAAAAAACCGTTTTATTGTTATTTGTACCACAACATCTTCAGAGAATAATTTATAAATGTTACAAGTATGAGATAATATAGTAAAGTTCAACCAGTCACTTTTAAGAAATGGTTCATGGTTTGGTGAGTTGGCGTGGCCCCATTATGGTTTGGTGAGTTGTGATGTGGCTCCATTATGGTTTGGTGAGTTGGTGTGGCTCCATTATGGTTTGGTGAGTTGGCGTGGCCCCATTATGGTTTGGTGAGTTGTGATGTGGCTCCATTATGGTTTGGTGAGTTGGCGTGGCCCCATTATGGTTTGGTGAGTTGTGATGTGGCTCCATTATGGTTTGGTGAGTTGGTGTGGCTCCATTATGGTTTGGTGAGTTGTGATGTGGCTCCATTATGGTTTGGTGAGTTGGTGTGGCTCCATTATGGTTTGGTGAGTTGGTGTGGCTCCATTATGGTTTGGTGAGTTGGTGTGGCTCCATTATGGTTTGGTGAGTTGGTGTGGCTCCATTATGGTTTGGTGAGTTGGTGTGGCTCCATTATGGTTTGGTGAGTTGGTGTGGCTCCATTATGGTTTGGTGAGTTGGTGTGGCTCCATTATGGTTTGGTGAGTTGGTGTGGCTCCATTATGGTTTGGTGAGTTGGTGTGGCTCCATTATGGTTTGGTGAGTTGGTGTGGCTCCATTATGGTTTGGTGAGTTGGTGTGGCTCCATTATGGTTTGGTGAGTTGGTGTGGCTCCATTATGGTTTGGTGAGTTGGTGTGGCTCCATTATGGTTTGGTGAGTTGGTGTGGCTCCATTGAGTTATGAATGCACGCAGGAAGTTTGGAGAGCACAAAAAACGGCGTATATATATATAAGTTGTGAAAGGCGATAGCAAAATGTGCTTCTCCCAACTTCCCAAGTGCATTCATACCAGTGATTCACACTCACAGTCAATGGGGCACCCCAAATCATGGATATTCTTTTTATTACATAGAATATTGTAAGACTTATTACTCGGGCTACCTGTGGTGGCCGAATCTAGGTTTCGGCTCCGTTTGTTTTCTTCGCCACACAAAATTGCAAAATTGCGCAATACCTCCCATATATGGAGCCTACACTTCGAGTGTTCGATCACTTCGAATTAATCGACAGTCATGTTCCTGTATTCCTATTCTGTGGTTGTATCAAGCACATCACTGATCAACCATATAAGCAACATACTTGGAAAACCTACCAACAATTTCGTCGAAGGCAAGGCTAGCCGGAGCTGTTGCATCCAAGTGGCAACCGAACAACTGACAACGATATGTACAGTATATATTTTCTCATGGCTAAACAGGTCTCTACATTCTATAAATATTTAATACCGCCGGTACAGAGGTGAGGATCAAAACGCTAACATTCTGGATCTTTATATTGGCACTGTATACACTTTCTCATGCTTTTGGTCGAGCAATTGCGATGTTCATAGGTTTTCTACATGGCTTCAGCAATACTAACAGTTGTTCAATGATCTGGCTCACGACTGTCTGTGAATTGGTCTGAACTCAGGACCTGGCATGCCAAGGTTCAGCAGGTTGCCGCAATCATCAGTAGCCCGAGTGTACACCTAAGCAGGCGTCTTATTGATAATAAACACGGCTTGAAATCAACGTATGCCACAGGAAGTGTTTCAGACCAGTTGATTGTTTGTTTTGTTCTTGGCGAGTGTTTTACCTTTTTCTTTCCGAAAATGGTTTCCCGCGCTTTTTCCTGTGTTCCATCGAGAATTAGAGTACACACGACAACCAAGCAGAAAAGTTGTTGTATTATTAAAAGTTAAAAACAAACAAAAAATACCCCCAAGAAAAGAATTAAAGAAAACAGTAGACACCTTATCTCGACTACGAGTTTTGTCAATATTTGTCTATTTGTGTTACTGTATGTCGTGTAACGGTGATGATATGTATATATGGAGAATAATACATGGATGTGCGGAAATATGAAATTTATTTCGAGTGTTGACCAGGATATCTCACGTGTGAGCGAAGCGAACGAGTAACATATCTTGTTCAACACGAGAAATAAATTTCATATTTCCAAGCATCCATGTATTGTTCTGTTTATTATATAAAAAAATTGTCCTATTGCCTTGCAAAAATTGCATTAAACTATAATGCTGATTCAGCGATAATCGTCACATGTGCGATTATCATAAATAATCGCACATGTGAGATTATCACTTTTATTAGTGGTGGAAAAATCAATAAAACACTCTATTTTATATAATAAATGTACAGTATATAAGTGGATATTATTCCATCCGGACTTGCAAGCAGGCTATAGCTATCAAATATGAAGTTCCAAATATGAAGTTGGTTAATGTCAGACGACTTTAATCACCTTGGTACGACGTCGCAAGCGAGGAATAAATATATCTTATTTAGACATGTTCTGTCGCTACGTTTTTTCAACTTTTTGTGCATTTTTCTTTAATTATATTAACCTGCTGTAAAATTATAATATTTTGATGCTTGGCAGATTTTACCTACATTCCCAAGAAGATGCTGAAAACAGAAAGCCCCGGTAATGTCACCTTTGTTACAATTCTTTTTTCTAACTATTTGTCGATGATTAAATTTTTGAATATTTGCATCTGGATCGATTTTCTATTAATATTGGAGTGACCACCTAACAACTACTGTGGCGTTGCAGACATGTTGGAGGGCATTCTGACATTTTCTATTTAATGTTAGTGAAGGGACATATTGGTTGGACAGTTATTTGATGTCGATCAGTTTTGCTTTTCCTCTCAGAGTAGCCACTGAATTTGTAATGAGGTCACTCCAATATGGCCGCCGTTGGCTCTAATTATCTGGTGAGAAAAGCCAACTGTGAAGCGTCAAATTAAGTTCAGGTTTTTGTGCATTTATGGTTAGCAAAATAAATATATTGGCCAGACTAAGCCCATTTCGCAAGTGTCTCGGTTTGATTTGTTTGCAATGATCTCTGGTCAATGCAAATATGCTGGCTTCAAAATCAGCTCATCCGACACAATAGAAAACTCGATCCAGTCCTATTTTTCAGATCAGTGGGTGATACAAACTATAACCTTCGGACATTTCAAGTAGTCTTTGTTTACCAAAACCGCGCGTACTAATAATATGAAAAATAGTTTCATGTATGACGGAGCATACCTTTGGAATTCTATTCCAAAAGAAATTAGGGAAAGCAAATCCCTTTCTTCCTTTCAAAAGAAAATCGCTACTCACATTGATAGTAATAAGTAAATAGATTACCATATCTTATATTTTCTAAATAGCTCCTATCACTATTCTTCTACATGTACACTTCTTTTGCACACGCCTGTCACGCCTCTCGTGGAAATCAGCTTCGGTTGACGGGGACAGCGTGTTTAAATAAAGTTTTCTATATATACAGACATATTATAATAGAAGTGAGAATTTATGGTAATACCACGTTTATTATTTATTGCAAAGCTCTAGACCTGTTGACTCAGGTCTTTGCTCATTCTCGTACCCAGACCCACGCGCTCCCCCACTTCACGCATCAGCGCGTGGGTCTGGGTACGAGAATGGTCTTAGCCTGGTACCCTGGCCCAATCAAAGAATATGGGCTCAGGTAACCACTAAAGACTTCTGCTTTCCTATTGGTTGAATTTTCGCGCGTTTTTATTGGCTATGAGTGAAATTGCAATCGTCATAAGTGGATTTAGCCCTGA
This sequence comes from Paragorgia papillata, assembly GCA_035771165.1. NCBI lineage: Eukaryota > Metazoa > Cnidaria > Anthozoa > Scleralcyonacea > Coralliidae > Paragorgia > Paragorgia papillata. The sequence continues at coordinate 560,492 of JAWNZC010000470.1, read as the reverse complement.
TGACGCGAGAATGAGATTAGTGGTTACCTGGCCCGTATTTCTTTTGAAATTGGGCCAGGGTACCAGGCTAGAATGGTCTTTGCTCTGATAAACACCGGAGTCAACAGGTCGAAAAATCAGCAAAAAATAATAAACGTGGTGTTGCCATAAATTTGCACTTGTATTTGTCGATGTTTTAACTTCATTTCAAATTTATTTTCTTTCTATATTTTTCAGAATTAAAAGGTTATGATGTGCTGCGTCCATCTGCATTGTCAGCTATTGCTAATAAACTTACAAATACCAAACAACATGGTAGGTCACATCAAATACTATTCTCCGTTAATAAAACGAGTTGAAAGCTTGTGACGAGGCATGATCGCTAGTATCATATGGGATAGCTTCATTATGGAGGGACAGCTTCATTGTGGGTGAGCACTGTAAAGCCCTAATCAAACGAGAACGCAAGTCATCGGAAGTTGGCAGTCAGAATTTCTGTGGCGGTCGTTTGAACACCCAAATTAACAAAATAAAGGTTTCATGAGTGTTTTAAACAAGTTTTAACTTTGTCACGGTACATGATATTTTCGGGAAACTATTCAGAGCGGCTGGCTGAGATAGCGTGACTGCCAACTTGCGATGACTTGCGTTCTCGTTTGATTAGGGCTTAACGTAACCACCGAAACCTTTTGATCGTGAGGATACTGGACACACTATTCCTTACAACGTTATTACAGTCCAATAATTTATTGGATTGTCATCAATATTTTCACCTAACCCGAACCAAAACCGTAACCTTACAGTCAGTAACCAAGTTTACCATCTACAATCTTGGACAGAATTGTCTGAAAATGACGAATTCCTAAATTTTCAATAAAACACAGTTGTTTTTTTAGCTTTGTAATATTACAAAAGATCTACAGTACAATTTAATAATAGAGCCTCCGTCTCTGCTCCCCCTTACCCGCACCGGTACCACCCGCACGAGAGCTCTTAATTAATTTACATATTGCCCGACCCTTCTTACCCTGGTCCCAGAGGTTCTACGCCGCCCGCTCACCCCCGAATGCTGAAAGCGGCGAGAGAACCTCTGGTCGAAGACGCCACCAATCTCACTTTCATGTTGTAGTAATCTAAAACCCCCCTAACAGATTTCTTAGCCAATCAGAAAATGGGGTCAAGATCTGACACTAGCGACTTCATTGGCTCGGAGCGATCAAAGAAACGGCCAGTTTGACCAGAGGTTCTCTCGCCGCGTTCAGCATTCGGGGGGGGGGGGGAGCGGGCGGCGTAGAACCTCTGGGACCAGGGTAGACCCTTCTATACTAGACAAACAATCTGTTTCTAATGCATGTGGGAGCGTATTTGTGTGATTTTTAAACAAACTGTGCAAAATCGCTGCGTCCAAATTGATTTTTATTTCATTATGTTGAATTCGCAATTTTCAGACAATTTTGGACAAAAGGCCTTGGGACACCATGCGAAATCGTGTGCCAACAATTTTGTCCAGGATTGTAGCTTATACACTAACCCGACCCGACCTACTAGTGTGTTCAATAGAGTCTTAGATTAAACGCTAATCTTGCCACCAATAATTCATTGCATGTGTAAGCGAGTAAACCGGCTAGTGGGTCAGCTAGTGGTACTAGACTGTAAACTCCGTCACTGATTAGGATTTGGGTTTTTGTTTAGGTTAGGTGACGCATATACTGCCTCCTCCCCAGGCCCTCTCAAAACTCTGACCTGTTCATGATGCAACAGGGCCTGCGGGGGAGGCAGACCCATGTAGGTCATATTTGACTTGCTGTGCCCACGTTTATTGTTGTTCCATGTTTGACATTTGTCTTTCTAGTATATCGTCGTGCTTTACCTACTCTGTCTCAGAGCAAAAACATGAAGGCCTGCGTCAACAGGTCAAAACCCCAGCAAATAAATTAATTTACATGGTGTAACCACAAAGAATTTTCAACTATATATGAAATTGACAATTCTTTTAATTGCGCCAATGTATTTTTAATAAGTGGTGCATATTTTATAACCGCATGTTAACGACTAATTTATATTTTTATTAAACTAACAGGTGATGAAGAAAATAACGAGAAGGTTGCACAAGATGATAAATCAGCAAAGGTATTGAATTTTCCCAGAACAATTGCAGCATTAATGTATTATATACTGCATGTATATATGTCTTTGTAATATCTTGAGTTCTGATTAGTCAACGCACGGTCTGTAAAAAAGCGTATCCGGAGCACGGTCCGTCTTTTTTCATATTCGTACTGCTGTTCCGGGTGTTGATTTTGCTGGCGTGCATTTCTAAAGTTTTCACACTAATTTTGATACAAAAGCAGTGTTTAAAACGTTTGCTCTATATTTAATTATTTTTAGCTTGCTCGTTTAGCTTGCTCGTTACAGCCTTGCACCAAACGCCTACAGGTTCAATGACCACAGGGCCCCTGAAATATTATCTGAGATCTCAGTTTGAAGAACACTCGTGCATAGAGACAAAAAGCACAACAAAATCTAAGGCGCAACTTGTCCAATACCTTAGGTTTGCTTCTACTATTAGGTATTGGATAAGATTTATGGGGCCCTGTAGTCTTTGCACTTGTGTTTTTTTTAGACTGCAGTTTCAACTATATTCTACACCAACATGTCCATCTTTCCTTATCCGCTTGTCCGTCGACATATGTACGCATTGCGTACCTATTTTTTAAATATCTTGTGACACGCTGTAAAGAGCAAACTGGAAAGAACTAAGTGAAGAGAAACATCTTAGTCATTACATCTTGTATGAAAACGCTGCCAGCAGATGCATGTGACTGAATTTTTAGCTTTGCATCTCTACTTTTGTCTGGAAAAATCACTTTACTTTGTTCACTTCGCAGGCTGGACAATGCTTCAAACAACGTCTTGATAAGTCAGGTCTTCTTAAACAAAGTCACTTAACGATTTTCCTTCTTGTGATATCTTTGACCCTCCGAAAGTTACAAATGTGAACTTCGTTTGGGGCTAAGAATCTTGTTCTGATAATTTGAAAATGATCTTTGCAATTGTTGGATTGTTCAACTTAGTTGATGTTATTTGGATCATTTTGGTATTTTCGTTTTTCCTTCCAGACTCACGGCGAATCATCAAGTAGCAGCAGTTCATCGGACAGTTTAACCTCATTATCACGACCGCATCTTATTGATACTCCTGCACCATTAAGTACTGGAGTACAATCAGAAAACTATTTTCAACAATTTCTTGTAGGAAACAGGTACAATATTATATTATATTCAAATTGTTTTTCTATTAAGAAACAACTTTAACATTACTATATTAGTTTTATTGGAAAACCTTATCTCGTGGAATTTCTTTTGAAGAATGATCTGATCTCTATATTTATTAACTATACTCGTGCATATTTCTCTTCATTTTATATTTTTTATTGACTTTACAACCACAAATTACAATATATTGTTGGAACAGACAACAGGACTCAATAAGTCTCATATTAAGTCCTACCAGCTCTATACTACACCTAAAGACACTAGTAATATATCGTGATAAACACCCAATTGTTAAGTACGTAAACAAGGTATCACGTGGTACATAAGAATACACCACGTGATTGCTTTGACATTAATCTGCGGTTAACGAAACTGTCGCATAGGCAGCGATTAAAAAATCGTTGATGTCTCGCTCTACTGATTTGAGTAGTAACAAATGCATAAAATTACAATAAACGACTGAACTAAAATCAAGGAACAATACAATACTAGGAAAATTAATACATGCAGTCCTTTTGAGAACCATGCTGCTTTCTGCTTTTGAAATCATGCTATTTTCTAACCTATCGAAATATAGCAAGATTAGATATATACTGCCGAAACAGAGAACGCAGGAGTCTAACGATTCGAGCGAAGGCCCTTCATCAGAGAGAAACGTAAAGAGTGTAAACAAACAATGAGCTTATTACAAACAATAAACAATAAGCTCTCTGACGAAGGGCCTTCGCTCGAAACGTTAGACTCCTACGTTCTCTGTTTCGGCAGTATATCTAACCTTACTATATTTCGATTGTTGTTTCAACACTGCCCACGCAACACACTACTTTTATTTCACTATTTGGATTATTTTCTAACCTAGTCTTGTAGCATAACATGCAGTGACAAAAATACTTTGTCATTGTTAGTGTTCTTTCTCTTACGTTAACTCCCGATTATATTATTTTTTTAAATAGGTTGTGTCTTACGCACGCTGTGATTGGTCAGGCTATGCATACACGGTGTGACGTCACGGCACATTTCTTAGTCTTATTTCATAAAAGAAATAGAAAATGGTTGCCCTGTGTTTATATAACCTGATGCAAACACTCGATTGAATTTGGGAGAATTTGAAAGTACTTATGTAAACCCTCGCCTACGGCTTGGGTTCACATAAACCTTCGAATTCTTCCAACTCACTCTCGTGTTTGCATCTATATAAACACGGGCGGCCATTTTGTATTTCTTAAATGTTGTATCTAATTAACTAAGTGTCAATTCTTTAGTTCGTCGTCTTCATCAGAGTCCAAAGGAACATTTGTGTTTGGTCAGAATCTTAGGGAACGTGTTAATGTAAGTAAAATAGATAATATATTTTATAATAGATTTTATTCGCTCAATATGTAAGTCTACATGTAGATTTAAACTGCAGCCTTGCGTACAATGTGCAACGAGGACGGTGCTGGGATTACTCTTGGAACTGCAAATTATTCAACGTTTTGTTTTGGTTGAAAAACACTATTGTACTTGGGTCGTCGTCGTGACGTTCGCGTTGTGCTTGCTTAAGGTCTCTATTTACTCTGACGTAACCTGAACCATCAATAAATAATAAACGTGGTGTTGCCAGAAATTATTTTAACTCTGGTCTTGGCTTCGTATAACTATATTAATTTGTTAAGTAACTACCTTCTGACTGCTTTTCCTCCGCACGGGCACCATCGGCTTATTTCACAGTTATTCCCCAAAATAAATTTAATCAACAAATAGATTACATTTTTCCATGGGTGTGTACTGTAATAGATCACAGACGACGTCGCAGCGTGTAAAGAACAAAAAAGTACGACACGAGACGAAGTCGAGTGGTGGGACTGTTGTTCTTTACACGCTGGGACGTCTTCTGTGATTTAATAGGGACCTTACGATGCTAGGACGACGACGGCGGTGAAGAAGCAACATAAACTTTATAATTAAAAAAAGTCACGGCTAACTGACTATTATATTTGATATTTGAAGCTAGTTTAACGACTTCCAAAACGCCCCAGTACTGCTAAAAAGATTGTAGTGTCTGTATTGAGGTCAATCTTAAACAACAGTTCTCATCTTTTGGCCGTTGACGTCGTCCTGAAGACGTGAAAATGCTCTCAGCGGCGTTGTAAAAAGAACGAGGACGCTGTTGAGATTACTCTAGGGACTAAAAATTATTCATTCTCTTTGTTCCACAACTAGAATTTTTTTGTTTAGAGGACGTCGTCGTTGAAGTTGCCGTCGTACTTCGTAAGGTCCCTATTACAGTACACACGCATGGAAAAATGTAATCTATTTGTTTTATACAATAAAAACGTCAAGTAGTTTATTGAAGAATTTCTGGGGCATGAAAAAAAGAAAAACAAGTGTGGTGACGTGATTTGACGCCATCTGTGCGTGTGTCCTTTAATAGATCATGGGCAACAACCAATGAGAATGCACATAGAGGTCACGTTATTGTATAAAATTGTATTGGTGACGTTTTTGTGACAATATTGGTCGTTAAGTTTTTACTTATTTTTTGATTAGGTTGAAACTTCTACAAGTAACGATGCTGCAGATGTATCTGCTAAAACGTCCAAACAAGGTCGGTGCAATATAGATTATTAGTTTTAGGTAGTGAAAATGACTTTCTAATTTAGGACAATTTATAAATATTTTTATTACGCATTACATGATATTATTATATGAACGGGTTACTTCCGGTAAAATCACGCACTGTGATTGGTTGCTGTCGTAGCGAGATTTCTCTGTAATGCCCGCAAACATTATGAAAATTCTTAATGCCCTACGATCGGAAACAAACAAGAAAATCATAAAAACAGCTTTAAAAAACCTTTGTTGCCGAAAAAGGCAGAAAATAGATTAAATAAATGACGAAGAACATTATGAAAGTAAATTTTAGTATCCAGAGAAGAAAATAACGACAGAAAATAACGCTGGTCCGGTGTTTTGACGAAGTTGAAGGAAGCGTAGACCTGGAAATACAAGATTGATTTTGTAATAAAAAGTCCCGTCTAATAAACTACTATAATAACCTCGATCATTCTGTCTATACGGTAAAATATTAAACCTCGCTATCGCTCAGTCAATACAGCAAGACCTCGGTTTGATATTTTACCTTCTCAAACTCATTAATAATTCATGAGCTAATTAGCCAACAAGAGAAAAATATTCGGTCATGTGTATGAGTTTTGAAACCCGATAAAGGTCGCGCAAACTGAATTTATAATTAAGAAATCAGATAATAAACGGCACAAACAAAGAACCGTTTATTACCACATTTCTTAATTAAATTCAACGTGAAACCATTGTCTAATCCAACATGCACTAATATCACCAAGTCCCTCTACTATAATTGACGATTGAGAAACTATTTCATAAACTCGTGTATCGTGTTTTACCATGCAGGGGTTGCAAACACTCGAGAACAACAAAAATCACTTGGCCTATTACCTCGTAATTTTCAATGTTCTCTCGTGTTTGTAAAACATTCGAAAACAACAAAACTCACTCGGCCTATTACCTCGTGATTTTCATTATTCTCTCATGTTTTACAAACACTCGAGAACAATGAAAATTACTCGGTTAACGGCCTCGTAATTTTCATTGTCCTCTCGTGTTTGCAACCCCTGGTGAAACACTCCCACTCGTTTATGAATATTACGTAAAAACCTCACTCTTGGTTATTAAGTAGATAATAATTTTAACTTTTTTATTTGTTTTGTCTCTTTTAGGTGATAGTCCCAAATCATTAGCTGAGTTGGCTGATGAAGGAGACAAAACAAGTGTTGAATCAGGAACAGAAATACCGCACAATTCGATTGCAGCTGCTGCACAAAAATATGAAAGCGAACACTCTCCTCCTAAACAGAACCTTGCTAAAGTCCATGTTATGACTGGAGAAGAAGACGAAAGAAATGTTTTGCAGGTTAGAAAGTAATAATATTTGTCGTTACCAGAAAGGAGTATGGCTTCTTCAACTTGCAATTCATAGAATGCAATAAAACATCACGCTTACTTTACAAAACAATCGTATACTGAGAGTAAAATGTAGGCTGTTTCACTGAAAATCACCCACTTTGTCTTTATTTTGCGTCAAAAATATATTTTTTCTGAAACTTTCATCACTGCAATCTACCGTAGCACAAAAGATGGCGGCATGCACGTTTGACCATAATCCTTTGTGTCCAGCAAAACTATATCTCGAAGAAAGAACATAAGACAGAGCTGCAAGGATACTAAAATTGCTAAAAAAAAGCTGTTGTCTATTAAACTCACGTTGCAAACATTAGGGCCGTTTAGACGAAAGCTGTTAAGACGCGGCTTACACAGGACGCGCTTTACACAAGAAGCGAAATACTTGTTTAAAAGATACAAAGACTTATGTTCGCGTCTTACACAAGCCGTGACTTGTTCAAAAACGTCGTATAAATGGGTCAGGTCGCGTCTATAGATAAGCAGCGTCTTATCGGCTCTCCTATAAATGCATGGCCCTAATATTTTGCTCTATTGGGCTTGCAAAGCATCATGGTAAAACGTACGGCCTCCATCTTTTTTTGCAAAAAGCGAAGGCGATGGTTGTGAGTATTGGGCTACCCGTTGTGGCCATAATACAAAATGGCCGCCAAGTTAGCGATGGGTGAACGTTTTGGTCTTCGAAAGTGAAAACGCTAATCTTTTCAAAAGCCATACAGCCATTGCACACTGTCGAACTTTAGGCTTAGTTTTGGTAGTGGTTTAGTTTGAATGGGCCCAGTGGTTTTCTAGCTTTTCCGCGGACGAACGGATGGACAGACACGGCTATTAATATATAGATGAGAGAACCAGTAGATAAAGACTCCTACTACATGTAAATAACGTAATAATGTCAACGACGACTTAGTAGCTTATTGGAGCCTCGATATTTGAACAAAAAGATAAAAAGAAAATTGGAACTGAACACTAATTCATAACAAGTTTTGAGTTAACAATTTCATGATAAGTAAAACACGGAAAGTACTTTTGTGAAGTATTGTATGTGCAAGAATAATTCCTAATCACTAGGTGCACTATATACCTTGCGTTTTCTTTGCAGGTTAACTGTCGCCTCTTCATCTTCACTAGGTTAACTGTCGCCTCTTCATCTTCACTAGGTTAACTGTCGCCTCTTCATCTTCACTACGTTAACTGTCGCCTCTTCATCTTCACTAGGTGCACTATATATCTTGCGTTTTCTTTGCAGGTTAACTGTCGCCTCTTCATCTTCACTAGGTGCACTATATATATCTTGCGTTTTCTTTGCAGGTCAACTGTCGCCTCTTCATCTTCACTATAGGTCCACTATATATCTTGCGTTTTCTTTGCAGGTTAACTGTCGCCTCTTCATCTTCACTAGGTGCACTATATATCTTGCGTTTTCTTTGCAGGTCAACTGTCGCCTCTTCATCTTTTGCACGGAAACTCATTCTTGGTTGGGAAGAGGAAGAGTGATTTTGAAGTTAAATGACCATTGCCAGTTGAACTCAGAGGGAACGTTTCATTCAAGATTAGGTATGTTTACAAATTGTTTTTACTTTCTTCTTTAGTTTATTATTAAAGTTTGATTTTTTACAAAACTGGTCTTCACCGATTCAGGTATAACCATCTGTATATATACTGATGACATAGTTATAATTTCGGCATGGACAGAACATCTCTCTTATTATACCTTATAATGTATGACTTGTGCTGCCATATTCCCGTTTTTATTAACATATTCTTATTTTGAACAGTTGCAAGAACACAAGGAAGCTTACGCTTGGTTCTCAATACTAAATTATGGCCTGAGATGGTGATTGAAAAAGCTTCTGAACGAGCCATTCGTGTTTCTGCCATGGAGGATGGTCATATTCAGTTATATCTCATTATGGTTAGTAGCTAAATTTTGATAAAAGTCTATTTTTTTTAAAATCCGGAGAGAGTAAACCAAAAACAAATATAGTCAGTCTCTAGTTCCCGTGTAATATTTTTCAATGTTTTACGGTGACATTGTCCTGTCTTGCTGGATATTGAATAATATGATCGAATACTGGGTGCCGTTTAGCCAGGGCCGGCCCAGGGGCACATCATCTTTCCCAGAATAATTCTATTAAGTACCAAGTAAAGGCTCTTAACTCATTCCTGTCCGAGGGCTTCCCCAGAGGTGAATAAAATCGTCTGGCGTTGGCCAGAATAAAATACTAAAGACCAATTCGGACAGGAAAGAGGTAGTTTATAACTCATTCCTGTCTGAGGGCTTCCCCAGAGGTGAATAAAATCGTCTGGCGTTGGCCAGAATAAAATACTAAAGACCAATTCGGACAGGAAAGAGTTAAAGTCATCGCAGAAACAGGACGACAAGCTCGCTGTGAGTACTTGCATCTAATTAAAAAGAACTCGCATGCAGGAAAAAATAAACTCTATACACTTAATGTCTGCTCCCGAGGGAAACAGTTAGTTTTGATTTCCCGAGACGAAACCAAAAACTGCAAAAGCTGTTACTTTGTCATTTTAAATGCTCTTTCAAATAAGACAAATTTAATTTTCGTGTCATATGCACTATTAATCCGGATAACTCTACCGCCAAATAAAGCCTCTTTCCACTCATTGCAGACACTGCAAGTACTTGCATCTAATTAAAACATAGTTCCTAGAAATAAATTGTCTGGAAACGCGGTCAAAATCTTTGTTCTATATTGTTGTTCACGTTTGTGCATCTTCACGCTTGCTGAACACATTGCATTCTTTTGGTATAATGAAGCAATCAGCCAATAGCAGCGTTGCTGTATAAGGTCAATATGAACTTAAAACAAAGGATTTGTGCACTTTGAGGCCATCCTCAACTTAAATTGCAGCTCATTGTTAGCCGCTTTGATGTTCGCCGCGTTTCCATACGATTTAATATAGACACTTCCTGAATTCGCTTCATTGCTCACGAAACAATGGCTCCAAGTCGAGGTTGGCAATGAGATCGTAATGCATTTACTGTTATTTTTCATACCCAGCCGCTGTTCGTGCTTACTGAAGCAAATTTGGGAAGTATCTATTCTAAAGGCTGTTTTCCACTTTGCGGTATTTTTCGAGCGAAGCGACTTTTTGCTTTTGTCTTGGTTGGTTAGTTCCACCTGAGAGCTTACGAGACAAAAGAAAATGTCGCCTCGCTCGACATTTTTCGCCAAGTGGAAATCCACCTTAAAGTGTCTATGAAACGAAAATTAAGTTTGTCTTATTTAAAGAACACTTAAAATGAAGTTTTTCGTTTCCTTGCTTTGTTCTTGAGATATTTCAGTTGATATGCAAACTAAACATTTTAACGTCACATGTGCATAATGAGTTATTGAAAAAGTGATATATCTTTGCTATTATCAAACCAAAATAATTCGAGGGAAGCATGTGCGTGTGTTTCGCCCAGAACACTAAACATGTAGATTTTCAAGTGATTATATTTGACAATAGCAAAGATATATAACGTTTTTCGATAACTCATGCACGTGTGACATCAAACAAACTGAAATATCTCAAGAACGAAGCAAGGAAACGAAAAACTGCAAAATATGTTACTCTGTCATTTTAAGTGTTCGTTCAAATAAGACAAACTTAATTTTCGTTTCATAAACACTTTAAGGACTATGATTAAAATTAACTCAAGGGGAAGCACTGCAACGCTGTAGGTCAAAGCTAGGGCTATGGATTGGTTTTGCTTGACAAGAAGCTGAACAATAAATGTATATTTTTGGGTGTGTTTTTTAGGCTCCAGCAAGGGAGGCTTTGCAGTTGTACACCGCCATCGACAGACGAATTGAGACTCTTAAGAGAGAGCAACCGTCCAATCAGAAAACTTCTGACGAGACCCAGGAATCACGCGAAACAACAGAAAACATTTCCCCTAGGAAAGATGATGATGAAGACAATAGTGAAGTTATAAAAGAGGATAACCATGAAAAAGAACGTGAAAACTTTGACACTGAATCAAACTCTCAAATTGAGAGTGAGAAAAGCACAAGCTGAATTCTAAGAATTTTCTTTGTAAATTAAGCTATAAAAGAATTGTCTTAAACTATAATTTTAGCCGAAGTCGGACTGTATTTTCTTATGTGGAACAATTTTATTTTTACAATTTTCTATAAAATTTTTCCACCAAAAGTTTGTGAATATGCTACAGGCGACAGCTGTGAATTGTGAAAATTTGTTGTTAAATAAAACTGTCTAGTGTTCGCTGCCATGTTATTATCAAAATACATTTTTACGTTGTGTTCATGACAGTCTAAGGTCAAACGTCGAACTTTACATGAGACGAACTAAATTCTTCAAATTAAGTTCATGACAAGATCGACGTTTGACTGAGTTAAGTTCGACTGATTGTTTTTGGATAGTCTGAGACGTTCTATCTGTCTGACGCAGACGGATAGAACGTCTGAAGATCGTCCCTTGGGTCAAACGTCGATCTTCTTATGAGCCGAACTAAATGCATAATTTAAATTTAGTATGAAAAATTATGATAATATGGATTTTGGTATGAGAGCATGCGTAGTACACTATTTTTTGACGCGTTCGAGGGACTGGAAATCTAAAAACATCATGGCGTCTTTATATGACCAAGTGGATGATCTGCACTGTTATTCTCAAGGAGTGATTTTAACTCCCCCTTTACTCCATTTTAGGGGAGTAAAAAACTTTGGCATATTTTAACTCTATTTTCGGAGTTAAAATAACTCCTTCGAGGAGTAAATTATTTTTACGGAGTAATTTGAACTCCTCCTTTAAGAGGGAATTTTTTCCCCATATTTTGACTTTATAAAGTATAAAGAGTGATAAACAAATTCGGCAAGAAAATATTTTTGGCTTTTTTTTTAAGCCATTTAAAAATCCTTTGCGTATAGGTGTAGTTCTGTCATTTCTCTATATGGGTATTAATTTTTTAGCAGATCTGTTAAATTGCCTTTGAGAAAACGTTCTTTGAGTTGGGTTAGGTAGACTTGGAAAACATTTTGTCCAAAATAGAAGAGTGTTTATTATAAATATTAGACCACTGACCTTCAGAGTGCTACAAAGTAATTGGCTCTTGGCGAAAATTAGGTTTTCGTCTTAGCAAGCTCGGATGGCGCAGTGGATACGGAAAGTTGACTTCTAGACACGCTCTGTGTAATCGACGCCGGGGGATCGATTCGGGTGACGTGCAACCTTTTTCTTTTCTTTTTTTACTCCTGAAACAGGAGTAATTTTTACTCCCTATTAATATGGGTTATTTTAACTCCAAAATTCAAGAATTCGAAAATTTTAACTCCGACAGTGGAGTACTTTTTACTCCCAAAATCGGATAGTTTTGAACCTTTTTTATTAACTCCTGTTTTGGGAGTTAAAATTACTCCCTGATAAAAACAGTGTGTGTATCATGTTTTCAAAGCACACAATACTTTTGTCTTGACTCGTGCTCCATTTTTACTAGGATGTACCTGAATGTATCTCTGGATACTGAAAGGTTTTTTTAAAAACGAGCATTCGAGTATGTATTCTAAACATGATTAAAGCTGTCCATCTCACGTCGTGAGACGGCATGAACGGAAACGAACAATATTAGTTGTATTGTTACGTGACAAAATAAGTAGAGTTGTCAGAAAGCAAAGTTGTAACATGAGCACTCGTCGTTTACGTAGAAAAATAAGTGGGCTATAGATTGAGTTTGGGCAACAGGAAACTTTTTAAAATTTGCTATTTTCGATTACGGTTAGGGTTAGGGTAGCCAGAAAACACAAACTGAAATAATACGTCTAAAGGAAAGAATACATGCATGCATCGACTAAAAAAGAAAAAGACTTTGATGGACGCTTTATTGTCATTATGGTGGAATTGCTGGAAAAATTTTCCCACGTTGGGAATCGAACCCGGGCCATGGCGGTGAAAGCGCCAGATCCTAGCCACTAGACCACATGGGAAACTGTCTTACACTAACAATTGGGATCTCATCGCATTTTCACAAAGCTGAGAAATCGGGACCGCAGTAATTGGGGTCAAACCTGTTGCGATATCCCTAGCATTTTTTACTGTTTTTATGTAATGTGCTGAAGCTTAATAAATCAATAAATAAATCATAAATCAAATAAGAAAAAATTACTATTTTAGAAGTAAGTAGCGTTTCCAAACTAATGTTTGCTTGAAAAGAAAACAACTAAAAACTGTCACATGTGCATACAATGTTTGGAAAAGCTGCGTGTCTGAAAAAGATTTTGGCCATTACTGCGTTGACGGGGAATCGAACCCAGGTCTCCCGCGTGGCAGGCGAGAATTCTACCACTGAACCACCAACGCTTTTGATGTGCTTTACCATTGTTGTCAGACTTTGTAGTACAGCAAAAGGATATAATATTTCGATACTTTTCGACATGTAAATAAGCTATTTTTTAGGATATCTTGTGGTCACGTCAAGTCAAAGTCAAATATTCGAAGAACATCCACGGTCAACATGGGCATCAACCTCTATAGTTTTTGAAAATATTAAAAATTTCTTAAAAATCGTAAAATAATCTTGGAAATAATAAGAAAATTATGGAATATTTCTCAGAAGTAAAAAGCTGCTACCAATCCAAAAACGTGAAGATTTCGAACCAGTTAGTGGCTAGTTGACCAGGAGTCAGACGCGCTAGGGTTAGGGTTAACCGTTAGATAGTGATCGTCAGATCGACGAAAGCTTTCGAATGATATGCATGAAGTCGAGGCTGGATATAAAAGATAACAGTAAATGCATTAAGGTGAAGTAATACGAGCAAAAAATTGCTGCAACATTGTTGCGTTGCAAGTTGAAAAGCGTTGTTGCACGTATTACCACTTACCTTAAACATCGTCACACAACAATGATTTTGTTGCAAGTTGAATCAGCATGTTGCAGCAAGTAGAACTGGAGTCTACTTTTTTCAACAAATATTTTTCAACTTGCAACAAAATCATTGTTGCGTGACAATGTTTAAGGTGGGTGGTAATACGTGCAACAACGCTTTTCAACTTGTCAACAAAGTTGCGTTGCAAGTTGAAGGAAAATCAGACATAGTTTAATGCTACTCTGGCTTAAACGTTTTTTGAACGTAGCTTGAAGTTACTGTGGATCATGAACAGTAACTTTTTAAGCTACGTTCAAAAAACGTTTAAGCCAGAGTAGCGTTAAACTATATGTCTGATTCTTCACCTGGCTGCGCTGGGAATTTATTTGTTGAATAAAAATGTTGCCCGTACTACCTATGCATTATGATCGCATTGCCAACCTCGACTTGGAGCCAGTTTCGTGGGCTTGAGCGAATTTGGGAAGTATCCTTTACGTTTTTAAAAGAGGTCCAATATAGTGATTGGATGTCTTGCTACAATAAGACTACAATACAAGACTCTACAACAGAGTTGGAAAAAAGCTGCGGGTATGCGGGTACCACCCAGAGGAAGGTTTACTTTAGTGAGGAAGGTTTAAAGTGAAAACACGTGAAACAACACATTCGGTAATCTGAGAAAGTTACAATTGATCAAGTAAGGTGTCGAGAAGAAATGCGATTTGCAGCAAAACATTGGCTAACCAACAATTATGCAGCATTACATGTGTGAGACATGTACGCTGATATCTGCTGTGATGTCTGTACCTTCGCAGCAGTCGGGGGTAGTTGGCAGGCTATCAGTCAGCAGCGGTCAGTTATTAGTAGCTATTGTAGTATGCCAAAGCTTACCTAGGAAAACCTAGAAAACCAAGGTACTGCAAAAAGTCACGCAGTATTTATAAACGTTGCAAAATACAAAATTCTCGCTATATATTTTGAGGAAGCTTGTCTAAACTTAAAAACCCATCCGGAGGAAGGTTGAATACTTTTTCCAACTCTGCTCTACAATAGATTTTACCTGTATACGTAATTAAGACATTTGACGTATATTCATCCAGAACTATTCTAGTCTTGTGTCTGAGCGTGTTTGACCTGGATATATCCAAACGCAATCTCATGATCATATGCGTTTCTTACTGGTTAAATCGTGGTTAAATTGCTCATGAGTTATTGAATTTTACTGTCGTGGCAATAGAAGCGTTCCCAAAAAAATATTGTTGCAATACATTCCTCAAGTTGACAAATTCATTTGATAAGATTCGTTGACAACTTCCTGTTTTGAATTTGATTGGTGTTTGGCAAATAATCCTGTTTCTTATTGGTTGTTTAAAAACCAGAAACCAATCAAATCCAAACAGGAAGTTAGCAATAATTTTCATCAAATGAATTGGTCAACTTGAGAAATATGTTGCAACACTCTATTTTAGGAACGCCTCTATCGCCACGACAGTAATAATTTGATAAATATATTTCTAACGTTTTGAAGGACTTCACCAAAATCGGTTATTACTTTGTGTTTCGCGCACGAATATGCATTAGGGTTAGGATTGGGGTTGGGATCAGGGTTAGGATTAGGGTGTTTTCAGGGTCAGGGTCAAAGAATAACAAATTCGTGCGCGAAACACAAAGTAAGCACCCAGAAATCGACAGGAGCCTTTAGGGATCTGTGGGAACCTTATGTCGTGAATTAATAACCACATTTTTGAGAAAATATTTTCATTCTAAAACGCAAGATCTACTTTTGGCTGTTACTTTAAAAGTTCGTTTCTAATCTCCCTCAGCTCACGCCTTTGTGTTGAATGAGAGAATGTAGCATCTGGGGAGCCTAAAGGCTGTTTTCCAGTACGTGCGCTTTTCCCACGCTGACGGAGCGGGCTTTAAAAAGTTAGAAAGTTTCAACTTCCAACGCGAACTAAACAATGCACGCCCCGCCTGCGCGAGCAAAGCGGACGTAATGGAAAAAAGCACTTACTGATTTCCTTAAATATTTTATGTTCATCATTTTTCATACATTGTTTCTGTCGACTAGTTCAAGTGTGTGAGACCAGGACACTTTCTTTAGATGTTCCGGAAGAATCACCATCAATGAACTTTATCAAGCAAGATGAAGGCAAGGATGGAGATCAAGAAATCAACTCGTTTACTCCGTCAAGTATTCTCCTTCTTCAAAAACAATGCAGGATCTTTAACTTGATCTTTTTTGTTCCTTAATTAAAGGTCACCCACACTTCGCCTTGCTTTCTTTTCTTTAAGCGTTTGTTCATAAACTTTTAGTTCTTCAACAGACATTGGAGGTTTCTAAAGACAATAGATAATGAATAAATACAGTACAGTAATATTAGTAAAAATAGATTATCATACAGACTCAGATAATTATTATAAAAAAGATAATACTGTATTCTAGTTTGCGCTCTCCAAAAGCCATTGTAAAGTGTAATAACTGGCGGCATATGGCAAGGGAAAATGCTGATAACTAACATTGTGCCAATGGCACATGTGCCCCCTTAGGATGCCGTTACTGCGCCCCTTTCCCGTTGTATATTATTATATTTGATATGTAGTGCAATTCCTATTTCAAACCCGATTTTGGATTTATAGTCGTTTTACGTTTTAATCAGTATGTTACAGCTAATAGTATATTACGATTAATTATTATATAAAATAGAGTGTTTTATTGATTTTCCCACCACTAATAAAAGTGATAATCTCACATGTGCGATTATTTATGATAATCGCACATGTGACGATTATCGCTGAATCAGCATTATAGCTTAATGCAATTTTTGCAAGGCAATAGGATAATTTTTTTACATAATAACCAGAACAATACATGGATGCTTGGAAATATGAAATTTATTCTCTATTTCCTATTTATAAAATAGGTTGCATCTTACGCATGCTGTGATTGGTCAATTATTGTGTTTATATCAGGCTATGTAAACACAGTTGTGATGTCACAGCAGATTTGTTAGCCTTATTTCATAAAAGAAATAGAAAATGGATGCCCTGTGTTTATATAACGTGATGCAAACACTCGAGTGAGTTGGGAGAATTCAAAAGTACTTATGTAAAAAATAACATAAACTTTATTCACATAAACTTTCGAATTCTCCCAACTCACTCTCATGTTTGCATCAGGCTATATAAACATGGGCGGCCATTTTCTATTTCTTAAATGAAATGAGTATATTTGAATATTTTGTTTGGTATTTTATATCCTTCAAAACTCTTTCAAACCCCCCTCAAAATGCAGGAAATGCTATTTCAGAGACTCTAAAATTCAAAATTTTCTGTGGGAGCATGCCCCCAGACCACCCTAGAATTTGGTCGCGCCTTCGGCTTTACTAAAAAATAAATGTTACACCTCACTACACATACAGCAACAGACTACAGCACAACTATATAATATTATATGGTAGAAAATTTAACACCAGGTGATGGTCCATTTTAGAATTGCTGGTCCTTTTGTATTTTACTCTCAGTGGCTATAATGCCAGATGATTTTACTTGACAAGGGGAGAGTACGTTCTCCAAGGGTTAATCAGTACATGTAAATAATTTTTTGAAGAAAGAGTGACTGACAATAATTTGGTGCTAATGAATAGAAAAACACATTTCAAGCAGACTGTGAAGCTCTTAATTGCACATCTTCGGGATCCACCATAAAATCTTCTGGTATCCTGGTATAGACCACACACCCAAGGTTGTGAGTCAGCTAGACTGGGCCAGGCAGCTGTGTTTATAATAATTATTAAAAAAATCAACCCAAGATCCCAGGGCTTAGTTTGTGTGCCAAGATCCTGCTTCTTGCTTGCTGGGTTGGCATATAACATGAGTAAGTGAGCTGGCTCAGTTGCCAATTGAAGAAGAATTTTTGTGTTTATGTGATAGTTTTCATCCTGACCAGAATGAAATTTTACATTGATTGAGTTTACTTAAATTAATTATGTAATTCTTTCTACACCAGCACAATTAATAATAATAATTAAAATCTTATATGTACACACGATGGTATTTAAAGCACAAGTGCTTGTGGGGTCGCAATTCAAATTTTTTTATCCCGGCCAGCTCGGCTAATGAGTGTTTAGATGGGAATGTTTTCATCTCACCGAACAAGATCTCACTAAATTCAAGTGAGATCCACTTGTCCATAAAAACAAAAAGAAATAATCAAGAGGAAGATAACTATCCAGCAAGATCTCACTTACCAAGCTATCCTGGTTACTGCCCAGCTGGCTCACCCCTCACATAAACAGCCTCTTAGCCAGAAAGAAACAATTCTGCATCTTATTATATATTTATTTTGGCAGACCTAAATTGGGAAAGTGCAGTCTCAAAGTGATTGGGAGAACTGTGTTTAACACAGAATTTTTGGCTGTAGCTAACATCCTGTATAAACTGTAGTTGAATTAAACACAAATTGGACACCCCTTGCAGCTGGTAAGGGTAGTTCTACGATATAAACAGGACATCACAAAGCAAAGCATTCATCAACACTTATGTTTTAATATCTCCATGACAAATTCCCATGACAAGGAAAATTGTCTGGTGTTAGCCAGCCTGAGAGTAAAATCCTAAAAGGCCACCACAGTAGAGAAAGGGTTAAACCTTAAATTATAAATGTTTATCAACAGCTTGTTATCCCAATAAATAATTTAAAATCCTGAAATAAACAACTTACTCTTCTTTTTTCTTTTGGGGGATAGATTTCATTCTAAATACAAAACATGTACAATAAAAGTTATATGGTGTTGGAATATTCTGAGTTCTGATTGGTCAATGCATGGTCAGGGGGGAGATGAATGGACTAAAGACAAATTTAGATTGTGGCCTGTGGGGTCCCAAAGACAGAAGTTGGCAGGTTAAATACCTGTTCCAAACACAAGAGCAATTATCACTTCCTAATTATATAAATATCAATTGCGGCTTTGTGGCTACATGTAATTTAATAAAATAATTTTATTGCTCATTTTGTGAAGTTAGCTACCCAAAACGATACATACAGTACCTGCATGTATCCCTCATATACGAAGTACCCCCTCTCCCTGGGTTATACCGTAGTAGATGCATTGGGGTCCTCTATATATTTGATAAGATGAGTTGGTCTCATATTTTTCCAATTAATTTTTCGATTAATAATCTCTTATTTAATATATAAAAAATTTGTTCTGTACAGTATTTTTAAAAAAATATTCCAAAGTCTACTACTGCAGTCAGAGATTGTTCTTCATATTTTGTTAGTAATAATCAATTAGTATCTTAGTGCTTACCATTCGTTTCTGTACGTATTCTTCGTAAAAATTTGGCATATTGAAATAATAGAACACAGCCACAGGAAAGAAGACATAAATTGTCATCTGAGATAGAAATATTCACATTTCAAACATATTTTACTTTCATATCAAATAAAAACAGAGAGATGTATTAGCACTTACTCGTAAAAGTTCTATTTTTGATCCCATTTCCAATAAGTGGGGAAAAAAATCAAAGAATGATAAATTATCTCAGACCATTTTCAGTTTTTAGACTTTATAATTTTAAGAGACAAGTTTTTAGACTAGCAGAAGACTGGTAACTAATCAACCTTATCGGGCGTTTGCAGGCGACTAAATTTTAAGGTGTGGCAGCCCGCAGTAGGGGCATAATCAGACGATTCGCTGATGACTGCGCAAATGATTGGCATAAAAATACGAAAAATTATTTTTATAAAATAAAAATATAAAGTTACCTCGATTTAATATGTGTTGACTTCTACAGGTATTTGTATCTTTCTTGGGTTGGTTCAAAGTGACATATCCATGTCAGATGACGTCACAGCGTGTAAAGAACAAAAAAGTACGACGTCGACACGAGACGAAAACAAAGAGGCGTGATCACGTGATGTACACTTCTGTGATCTATTACAGTGGACACACGCAAAATATAATTTATTTGATGAATATAATAAAAATGCAACTGGTTTATTGAAGGATTTTCGGGGCATAAAAAAGAACTGAAAAGTAGTCATGATCAGCTGACGTGGATTTGATGTCATCAAGAATCGAACCAATGAAAATGCACACAGAATGAGAAGTCGCGATATACGCGAGTTTCAGTGTTACGCGCGCATCATTTTTCAAAAAACCGGGCACGCTCATACTGTTTAAAATCAACAAAGTATAGATACAGTTTCTGGATGTTTAACACTGTGTTTCTTCTGCTGTTGTTGGCTCACTAGCAAGTCTGTTTGCCCCTAGTTAATGGTTTGCCATTGCTCACGCCAAGTGCCCGCCAAGTGCAAGCCAATTCCTTTGCAAAATGATGCGCACGCAATAAGCTGAAATTCGCCTATTGAATAAAACTAAATACCAAACACAGTGCTACAAAGCGGTGCCCTGTGGCGTTCAAAACATCGCGTTAAAAATGTCGCGTCAAAAATGTCGCTTGTTAAAAATATCGCGTCAAAAATATACTATTGATTCCTAACGAACGAACGAACTCACACACACACACACACACACACACACACACAATATAAAACGGTTTGAAAGTTAGCTGCGCCCGCAAGCTAACTTTCAGGGCTGTCACATCTTGAAATTGGAGCGCATGTGATTCACTAGCGATATCGAAACGAACGTGTCTATCTCAAATTATACACTAATTTAAATAGTACGCGCGTTTTTATTGGTCAATAGCCATGATCTATAAAACAGATTACGTCACTTATGCGGTCTGATCTCTGTAAACCAATCACGGATTTCGCTAGATCACGAAATGACGTTGCATGATTTGTATTAACCCTTTGAAGCTTGAAGACGAGTCTTTAGTATTTTATCTGGCTAACGCCAGACGATTTTATCCAGGCCTCAAAGGGTTAATCATGGATCACATCGGACAACGCGATTTATCTTTTTCACGGCCCCGGGATTCGCCGGGAAAATTTAGTAAGTCTTTCAAAACATAATTTATTTTTTATTGTTTCCATTTTGCCGTTGTCTGTTCAGTTATAGATGCACTGCAGAAGACGTCACAACGTGGTAGTGACGTCTTCTGCGTCACAACGTGGTAGTGACGTCTTCTGCGTCACAACGTGGTAGTGACGTCTTCTGACGTCTTCTGTGCATCTATAACTGAACAGACAAAATGGCAAATGGGAATCTATTTGTTAAATTGGGGGTTTTCACAGATCCCCATATTTTCAACATCGCCGATCAAAATAACTAATTTCGTCAGGCAAAATTTTGGTTACAAGTCCATTTCCAATGTGCACTAATTTCTGGGTTAGGATTAGCGTTGGACCAAAATTTCGACTAAAGTTGGCGATATCGCGTATTTTCAAGTGACTTTACCTCTGTTTATTAGTCTATTTTTTTTGTTTGTTTGTTTGCTTGTTTGTTTCTCTGTTTCTCTGTTTGTTTGTTTGTTTGTTTGTTTGTCTGTTTGTTTCAGTTTGTTTCAGTTTGTTTGTTTTATATCACATGATATCTTACTGTAAACTGAGTATTGAATTATTTAGAACTGAGTGAAAAACATGTTTGATTGCGTCATTCCCAACATTAATTCTGTGCTTCAGTACATTGCGACACACCCATTTGTCGCGAATATTACCAGGCCGAGCAAATTGTGTTCACTAGTCGAGATTTAATCGTCTCTACATTTACCTCTTAATATTTCCCGCCTAAAACATACGTGAGTATATCAAAGAACGAACAAATGAACAATACTAAATTTGCTGTTTTTACAAACAGTGAAATAAAAGTAGTGTGCTGCGTAGGCAGCGTTGAAATACAAATCTAAATGTAGTAAGGTTTGAGTACTGCCGAAAATATTGAACGTAGTCCCTTCGTCAGAGGGAAACGAGAGAGACGTTTCTCTCTGACGAAGGGGCTTCGCTCGAAACGTTAGAAACTACGTTCAATAATTTCGGCAGTACTCAAACCTTACTACATTTCGATTTGCTGTTCTTACAACTAATTGCTTTGAAGAAAACCTATATATAGTATAATGTTCATAATCTCAAGTTAAAAAACAAGCGACAAGAACTTAAAATGTTTATACATATAAAACAAAAAAAAAAACCATTTCATCACAGACCAGGTATTATATACGCCAGATTGTCCAAAATTTCAGCCTACAGAAAAGAAAAAAAAAATAGAGGAATTATGATTAGTTATTGCAGCAAGATTCTCAAACATTAATAATTCATAAGAAAAATTCAAAATATTTAATTAGTATTTATCAAATCATTAATAATTCATGACGAAAATTCAAAAGAAATGAATGTTTAATCGGCATCTTTAACTACGGATAAAACATTGATTAATAAAACATCAAGGTTTTATCAAAGTTAATAGGCACTAGTGCCTCAAATTTAGCTTTTTCTGACTATAAATGATCTTATCTAACCTTTCCTACGACTCTTAAACAAATTGTTCATCATTTACACTTAGAATTTGATAAGTAAGTTAAAATATGCCCATCGTATTTTCAACTGGCTTGGTTGTATTTAGAAATCCGAGGAAGAACACTGACCCGTGTTCGATTATATTACATAAAAACCAGCCAACAAAACACCTTGATATAAAATGAAGCTAATGTATTGTCTTTCTTCTCACTGAACGGTGGCGTGTTGACTTCCAGAAAGATATTGACTTCCAGAAAGATATTATAATCCGTTCAGGCTTGCTTTTGAAATCCGATACGTATAATTGAAATGAACATTCCGAACTTACGTTGCAATGTTCCGAACTACGTTGCGAGGTAGATACAAATTTAAGTCGGCAATTTGTTTCTGCTTAACCAAGTATCTATTATTATATTCTATACAACAAATAATCTTCTTCTCCGTGATTTTACCAAAGGAATTCAATTCAAAGCTTATTAAATTCGAACTTCACGACGAACTTCACAACGAACTTCCGTACCAAGTTCCCAACCTTCCAACGAATGTTGACAAACGAATTTCAAAAGCAAGCTGAAACTGACTATAATATGGTTAAGATTCAGGCAACGGACTAACGACTACGGTATAGAAAACTAAACAGTTGTAGTAAATAGTGTAAAAAGTAGAGTGCTGTCTTTTAGATAGAGCAAAGTGAAAAGTGGTAAACTACCGAGAATAGTTTTGATAACAAAATACTGACGTTTCGAGGGGATTCATGAGAGTAAAACCATTTTATTCTAACGAAGGATTTGGGGAGTGAGAATTGGTGCAAAAAATATTCATTTTGGTCAGGTCTACTGTATATTTCTGTAAAATGCCTGATAATAGTTACCTGAGTATTAGCACTACAACCTGCCATTTCAGGCAATTGGGAGGTGAGGCAGAATAATGGCACAATTGAACAGAGAGCTGTATCCAACAAGACTGACAAACTACCATGAACTTCCATCTGATCCTAAAATATTAAAAAAATAAACATATATTGTAATGACATTATTTTATAACTACAATTGTACAAAATATTACATGTACTGTAGTTTAACGCTACTCTGGCGTAAATGACATGTTTTTTAAACGCAATGTAAAAAGTTACTGTTCATGACCCAACGTTTCGACACTCCAATCTAGTTGGTCTTTATCAGAAGTGATGGTTGTGAAGACATGTCCCATATTTATACTCTCAAGAACCAATGATGGCGTTATCTATTTACAAGTTTGTCTCATTCCTGTCCGAGGGCTTCCCCAGAGGTGAATAAAATCGTCTGGCGTTAGCCAGAATAAAATACCAAAGACCGATTCGGACAGGAAAGAGTTAAGGCTTCTGGTAATACAGTAGACCACCGTCACCCCTCTTTAATGGAGGAAGGTGGACGCTATTGATATGCCAAGCCTCAAAACAACGTCTTTAATGGTACCTTGAACTGGCAGATATAATTTTTGAATCATCCCTCGCGCTCTCACGCACGCGTGCCTTTAGAAAAGTTAGATGATTGCGTTACCTGACGTTTCAAACACATTCCAATAGAGCACAAAGATTCTCCCAGCAGTTTAAGATATGCTGCCATATCCACAACATCTGTTCCAGACGAAAGAAAACCTTCAGAGTCTCTAGAATGTGATCCACTCACATAATCATGACGAACTTTTGTTGTTGAACTTTTTCCTTTACTTAAACCTTTCAGAGCAGATTTACGATCTAATTCAGGCTTTCGTATTATTCTTGCTTTAGCTCGCCAGTACTAGGAAACAAACGAAACATTTTACTAAAAGTTAGTATATGTAAATAGTGAAGGAAACATTTTACTAAAAGTTAGTATATAAATAGTGAAAACAGATCAGTGGAATGTGAAAAAAATATTCTGCAAGCTTAAAGTTAAGATCCTGTTACATAACACTGTAAAATTTTCCATGCAACTTGTCTTGCAAAATGGGAACGGTGTTGACGACACGTAATTGTTGCAAGATAAGTTGCACGAAGCGTGTAACATGCTGTGCAATGGTCAAGATTGTTGAGAGAGAGACAAGTTACACGAACTATTGCAGCGTGTAACATACTGTGCAATGGTCAAGATTGTTGAGAGACAAGTTGCATGAACCATTGCAGTGTGTAACATGCTGGACAATGGTCTAGATTGTTGTCAGACAAGTTGCATGAACTGTTGCAGCGTGTAACATGCTGTGCAATGGTCAAGATTGCTGCAAGACAAGTTGCACGAACCATTGCAGTGTGTAACATGCTGTACAATGGTCAAGATTGTTGTCAGACAAGTTGCACGAACCATTGCAGCGTGTAACATGCTGTGCAATGGTCAAGATTGCTGCAAGACAAGTTGCACGAACCATTGCAGCGTGTAAGATGCTGTACAATGGTCAAGATTGCTGCAAGACAAGTTGCACAAACCATTGCAGCGTGTAACATGCTGTACAATGGTCAAGATTGTTGCAAGACAAGTTGCACGAACCATTGCAGTGTGTAACATGCTGTGCAATGGGCAAGATTGTTGCAAAACAAGTTGCTGCAACCCTTACACGGAGCAGAACTCGATTCCGCTACTATATATGCAACTACCGCAACACGTCTCGCACAATTTTAACAGCGTGTTAACAGCGTGTTACACGCTGCAATGCTTCGTACAACTTTGTCTCGTAACGATAGTCGCATAAAAAATGAACCGTGTAAGAGGGTCTTTAAAGCAGTGTTACACTACAGTAGACATGCAAGTTTTCATGCCACTTGTCTCACAACGGCTAAATCTCTTGCGTTGCAGTTGCCCGAGCAAGCTGGCTGTTACGCTATGCAATGTTTCTTGCAATTTCTTATTTGTCTCGCAAAGGTGGCCGAAGAGGACTGGAACGGTTTACAAAGCCGTGTTTTTATTGGCTGATCGTTCAAATTGTTGCGAGAGCGAGACAAGTTGCAAGAAGGGTGTTACCCTGGGCATTGCTTTAATAATTCGTTGCAGCGTTGCCACAATCGTTGCGAAAAGTAGAACTTGATTCGACTATGTGCAACGTTTGGTGCAACAAAAATGTTGCGAGACTTTGTGATTGTGAGCTATGTTACACCTAGCCTGGTACCCTGGCCCAATCAAAGAATATGGGCCAGGTAACCACTAAAGACTTCTGCTTTCCTATAGGTTGAAATTTCGCGCGTTTTTAGTGGCTATGACTAAAACTGCAATCGTCATAAGTGGATTTAGCCCTGATGACGCGAGAATGAGATTAGTGGTTACCTGGCCCATATTTCTTTTGAAATTGGGCCAGGGTACCAGGCTATGTTACACCATGCAATTTCTCGTGAAACTCGCGTCGCAACAAAATTGCGAGATAAATTGCACGAGAAATCACATATATGTGTTTTAGTGGGTACAGAAATGATTTGTGAAAGGTTTAAGTATGTATAAAAAAGCTTCAAGTGCTTGCTATTACAGTCATTTGCAACTCACTGTTCACCCAAATCTTCAGAAGTTTGTTCGGAAGTTCATAATTCGTTTTGAACTCTGCATTTGATTGGTTGCTTGGTTCCTAGCAGCCAATCACGAACTTTGAACTTCCCAACGAACTTCAGAAGGAACTTCCGAAGATTTGGGTGAAAAGTGAGTTGCAATTAACTGTAATATCGTTTAAATTTAAAATCACTTACTTCTTGATCGTCTCCTGGTAATTCTTTCCACATTTCTGCCAATCTTCTGCTTGTAGTAGCAAAGTCTAGATATTCAAATCAAAGATGTACAGTATATATGAAACAAATTGAGCTGCACTTTAAAAATATGTCTGTTAACTATACTGAAAAGAAGTTACCACACAAAAGCGTAATATTTTAGGTAATCAGAATATCAGATAGAGAAAATGGGGAAAGGTATACCCTTTTAGTACGGGTTACTGTATATAGTATTCAAAACTCATTAATAATTCATGATGGAAACACAAAGGAAAATCATGACCGTGACGTGTCTATGTGATAGAGACACGCTCGCTATTTTCGATGAACTTTTTCTTCGATTTTGCGGCTCAGACAACTTCGATTTTCAAAATTGATTTCTATATGAGCTTGATTATATCGATAGTTTTTGAAGCCATTTAAAACATTCGCAGTACGTGGCTATCGCCTCGTGTTTTAAATCTGATAAAACACTACAGCTGCTCATGTTTTAAATAGTACAATCAATTTTATCTCAGCAAAGATATTTTTAAGTCACTATTATTTAAGGAAAGATTCATGGTTTGGCATTCTCCATCAAGTTATAGATACAGGCAGATAGATAGTTGGTAGAGCGTGGAATAAGCGTAAAAAAGCATTGGAATCGTCGTCGCTAGTTGTACAGAATATGGAACTATGTGCCTGCATCATTTACCCATGGAGGAAAGGTGCCCGCAACACCAAGAACCCAACGCCTGGAATCTGAGCCTAACTGTAACTCTAGATTTTTAAACCTCGCTACAGTAGCTCAATGGATGGACTGGTTAGAGTGTCTAACTGGTCACTAGGAAGTTGCAGTTTCGACCCTGCATGCCTGAAGCTCAGAAACACTTTCTGAGCATTTAAACTTGACAAACATCCACTAAACTGAAATAAAAGTAGCGTGCTCATGGGCAGCGGAAGGTAAAAATTATTGGGGGGGGGGGGGGACTGCGAGCACCTGAAAGGCATGAATTTTTAGGTCTCAGAAATGCTATTTCCAGCGTTTTCAGGTAGTTTTCAGTGAGGTTTAATGAGATGTTGAGTGAGGTTTTGAGTCGGAAATACAAAGTCACAATAAAGAATTATACTGGCACGTTTGCGCAATTTTAATATTTTGATACTTCAAGATAAAATAAACACGTCTTACAAAGTTGGCTTGTTCGTTTCCAGTACCAGGTGCTCGTAGGGTTGGGTGGGGGTGCAGATTTCACCACACACCATTACAAAAGGGATGAGAAAGCACCAATTATTTTAATTTTAACTCAAGAAATCAAAACAATACAGTTATATATGGGGGGCCAGTGCCCCTCAATGGGCCAGTGCCCATTTTTTACTTACCCAAATCTGGTTCTGTCTGCAGTAAATGTTTTCTTCTACTCTTAGTAAACAGAGAATATGCTGAGACTGTCTTATTTTTGGCATCTTTCTTCAGTTTCTCCAATCTCTAAGAAAATGATGTTGAAAATGAGACAAGAATGTTAAAACTACAATTCTTAACTAATACTAACTGTATTATTGTATAAATATTAAAATTTTCACCTTTTTTGCTCTCTTTGACAATGGTTTATCTTTTTTGGTTTGTGTTTTCTTTTTTAAACCTGCTTGATCATCTTTTTTCTTTTTTAAACCTGCTTGCTCATCCATTTTCTTTCTTGAATCAGATTGATCAGCCTGAATATTCTGTTCTGCTGCCTCATCTTGGGATATTAAAGATGGTTCTATACTAGCAGAAGGCTTGTCTTTTGTGGTAACTTCATTTACTTCAACATGTTTTGATTTGACAGGACTCTTTTTTATAACTAGTTTAACATGTGGTATAGCTGAAGTATCAGATGACAATGGTTCTGAACTGTCTTCTTTATTACCTCTCTTTTTCCTCTTTTTCTTTGTTTTCATCTCAGATTCAAGTTTCCCTGAAACTTTACTGCTTGTTTCTTTACTGCTTGTTTCTTTACTGCTTGTTTCTTTAGCCTTTGCAACATCTTCTTCACCTTCTGACTTAATCTTTTTCTTGTTCACAACAATTTCACTAAAAATTAAAATAGAAATCACAAGGTTAAATTTTCATTTTTTAATATTTTCTAGATCAGTCTGGGGTATCAGTGACATATACACAGTGCAGTGCTTTCAATGAGTGCAGTGCTTTCAATGAGGCGCCGATCACGCTCGCCCACACACTCCCAAGTTCGTTCTGCCAGCGCGATTGATTGTGCTGGCAGATAAGTAATTTGTCATAAAATGCGCTTGCAGATTATCTTCCACTGCCTAGAAATGGAGTAAATAAATGCTCAGTTGTATATAATATGAAAATAATGGAATATCTGAGTCTTGTTTACTCTGTGCAGGAGTATACAGTCTAGCTTATAAAAACAAATCAATAAACCGGCTGGCGGTGTGGTTTTGAACAACTTTATGCACGCATATTTACGAATTATGGCATCACAGGGAGATAAATTGTTCTTGGTTTTATTAAATTAACGGGTTTAGATATTAAATATTTTTAGTTTGTTTCTAGTGGCAGGCTAACTGCACTCTCCAGTGACGTACTGTATTGTCTTGCTGCATATTGTTTAATTGATATTCGTATTATTAAAAGACTAGTCGAAATCGGCGAAAATGCAAAATATCGTTCGTTTGCTCACGGGGACGTCCGCTGCATGTTCCGGCGCGGCAATATCGGGATAAACACTACAAAATCTCAAACTTTATGCTAGTTGTGCAGATGAAAACCACAAATGACACTTAAAACATTGGTTTGAAGTTCATTTTTATGATAATAGACTGTTAAAATTGACCCAGGAAATGTAACAGGAAGTCATCAACATAAACCGGCGCTGTTTTTCAAGAAAAACCAAATCGCGCTGCCCAGTTGTGAAATCTGCTCTGGTGAGCGCGATCCATCGCGCTGGCGTATTTTATTCATTGAAAGCACTGCACAGATAATTTAGGCACACTGGTCAGTGGAAAATTTGTGAAAATATTTGAGCACCAATCGGGCAATAACTCTTTAGGGGGGATCTAGGGGCATGTCCCTCAGAAAATTTCAACTGTAAGGGATGATTTATGATATTTTGTCTTGTTTGGGCACCCAAACCAGTCTACCAGCATCTCAAACCTCCTGGATACAGCCCTGGGTATGGTCTGTAAAGATATTTTGGATTTCTGGGGTCTTTGAAACAGTAATTATTTGTGTATTTTAAGAAGCATTTAAGTATTGATACTTATTACTAGCCCAAAAAAAGGTTGGCATTGCTAAATGAACCTATCAGCTTAGGACTACACCAGCTGGTATACTATATTACAGTCACTTGTACCTAAGTGGAAACACCACCCAATCACCCATCAAAACATGTTCTATGTCAACGTCAAATGTAAAAGTTCTGCTTGGAAACATGTTTCCCTTCGATACGTACATCTTAGCCAATCATGTCTTGCCAATCCCATCGTGTCAATTTTAAAACAGTTAACTTTTGAACATGTTTTGACAGGTGGTGTTTCCACTTAGGTGCAAACGACAGTATAAGTCAGGTGGTACTGTATTATTGTAGCATAACATTTTAGTCATAAAGTTATCAAAAATGTACAATATTCATACCCTTCCTTCTCCTTCTTGTGTTTATGATGATGTTTGTGGTGATGTTTTTTTTCTTCAGTTTTTGGAGAATCATGTGGTATTGTGAGTTTTAATACAATATGTTCTCCATTGCTATCATTTATTTTCCCCTTTCCTTCTTTCTCTGATCCATTTTTCTCCAAATTACTGGTTTCCCTTTTTCTTTTCGTAGTCTTTCTTGAAGTGGAACTTTTCTCTTCAACTTCTGTCTTTTTCTCAATGTTGGTCTTTTTGCTGGCTTCTTTCAAAGTGGTATCCTTTGAGATTTTCAATTTCTGAACAATTGCTTCAATTCTTGGTCGGCGTCTTTTACTTTCTGGCTTCTTTTCTGATTCAGAATGGCTGCTGTTACTTGAAAAAACTTCAGTTTTCTTGCTAATATTTTCTTCTTTTTCTTGATTACAATCCACTCTGCTCTCTTTCATCTCCTCTTTTCTTCTACTCCCTCGTTGCTTCTTGGAGTCAGATCTTTTAATCACTAATGATGAGTGACTGCATATGTTTGTATCACTATCTTCCTGGATCTTATCTACCAAGTTTTTACTACCTTCAACTTTACAATCAATAGTTTGTTCTGGAGACATTACCCTTTGCCTTTTTGCTTCAGTTTCTGTAGATTCTTCATCAATTAATGAGAATTTACGTTTTGGAATCCGTACTCTTGTTGAAGTTCTTGTTAGACTAGAATCGTGTTCGTCATGTTCTGTGTCATCTACATCTTGCTTACTCAAAGGTGTTGTAGATAACACATTGTGTACTAGTGAAGAACTTGCATGTCTGCGACTTTTACGTGATTTTTGTTCCCTGTCACTATTTTCTGGTAAAGACTTTCTTGGTTTAGCTAGTACAGTTGACTTTGCTTCTGTCTCTGAATGTGAATCACTGACATTTTCTAAATTGCCTGCTCTGTTTTGCTTTGAATAAACTGCAGAGTCATCTTCCAGTAAAGCAAAGGTTCTTTTTGGTTTAGGAGTTCGTGAAGAAGCTCTAACTTTGGTAGATAAATAGTTTTCTTCAGGCAAGTCAGGCTGTTCAGTTTTAATGTGAATTGTTTGTTTTGCAATAGGTTTTTCTTCAGTTTTTGATTGTTTGCTCACAGTATGCTGACTTGATGCAACCTTAGCTTTGGCAGCCTGTTCAAGTGATTCTTGGGCAGTAATTTTAGAGAAATCAGTGTTGTAGCCAAGTGTTTCAAGATAATTTTGATATGTTTTTCTTGTCTCACGTTTAACCCTAGTTCCAAGATATATATTTTCACTCGACTCTAGTCCTTCAAATCCAACGAAAGCATCAACGCTACTTCCTTTATTATCCCTTTCTGTTATTTCACGTTCAGTGAATAGCATTTCTTCATCATCATGTTGTTTAGGTTTAGGTTTTCTCGACGAACGACGAACATTTAATAATGCAGATATTCCTTCTTGCTTAATTACAACATTTGATGGCTCCTCAACTCTATTTTCTTCATTCGGTTTAAAACTCTTTTTTCGTCTGTTTCTTCCTTGTATCGACATCTTTTATATAATATTTAGTAAACTACTGCACTATTTCTGCAAGTGTCCAGAATATTAGAATAAAATTGTGATGATCATGGTTCACAATATACCAGCATGCTTTGCAAAGCTCGTAATGTCACCAAACCACAGCTGACCCAAGCTTTTATATCTGTAAACCATGATCGCCTCGGATTCTTTTGTTCTCCGAGGGAATGTAAACCTCGTATTTCCCTCATCGCTCATGCAAGAGGGAAATTTAATTCTTTGTCTTCTAATTTTCCCGTGCATGTTGATGACGGAAAATTAGAAGACAAAGAAATCCTTTGTCTTCTTCTAAATTCCCGGCTTGCATATATTTTCCCTCATCAACATCACGGGAAAATTAGATGCAACTTCTCTGATTAACCGTGTAAATTTCCTGTCGGTAAGATTCTCAACGTTTTCCTCGGCAATCATAATATTACAAACTAATAACATGACCCGGCGGCGGGGAAATTTAATCGCTAATTTCCCCCAAGTCATGTTATTACTTATAATAATTGCCATACCGTACGAAAGTAGCGACCCCCCGAAAGTAACAGTAAAATTGGACGGCTCTTAATAAATCCCGATAATAGCGAACCCCCCCACCCCCCTCCGAAAGTAGCGATCCCCCAAAAGTAGTAATACACACAAATATGGCTATGTGCACACGGTAACGTCTCCGAGCGTTTTTGTATTCTTTACTAGTCTGTTCTCAAAGGAATGGAAAACAATCAACTCATTACTTGAAACAATACGAAAACGCTCCGAAACGTTACCGTGTACGTGCAAATAATTAATAGCTCGTTTTCATCTGACGTCACGGCGGTCATATTGGTGTATGTACCGAAACTATGAAATAGCGGCCATATTGGTGTACCGTCTTTATCCTATGGGAATTTAGCACTATTCTTATTCAAATATTTCGTATTGTTTCACCACCCCAATGGGGCTCTTGTTCGTTGATAGTAATTTGCGTCTTTTATATAGGAGATAGGGCGTGTACCGGTGTAAAAGATAACGATTTTAGCAGCCATGAAGTAACGACACCCCTAAAGTAACGACCCCCCTAAAGTAGCGACCCCCCTAAAGTATAACGACCCCCCTAAAGTAGCGATCCCTATAAGTAACGACTCCATAAAGTAGCGAACCCCCTAAAGTAACGACCCCCCTAAAGTAGCGACCCTCCTAAAGTAACGACCCCCCTAAAGTAGCGACCCTCCTAAAGTAACGACCCCCCTAAAGTAGCGACCCCCCTAAAGTAGCGACCCCCCTAAAGTAACGACCCCCATAAAGTAGCGACCCCCCTAAAGTAACGACCCCCATAAAGTAGCGAACCCCCTAAAGTAACGACCCCCCTAAAGTAGCGACCCCCCTAAAGTAGCGACCCCCCTAAAGTAACGACCCCCCTAAAGTAACGACCCCCCTAAAGTAGCGACCCCCCTAAAGTAACGACCCCCCTAAAGTAGCGACCCCCTAAAGTAACGACCCGGCCCCCTAAAGTAACGACCCCTCTAAAGTAACGACCCCTATAAAGTAGCGACCCCCCTAAAGTAACGACCCCTCTAAAGTAGCGACCCCCCTAAAGTAGCGATCCCTATAAGTAACGACCCCCCTAAAGTAGCGACCCCCCTAAAGTAACGACCCCCCTAAAGTAACGACCCCCCTAAAGTAGCGACCCCCATAAAGTAACGACCCCCTAAAGTAACGACCCCCCTAAAGTAGCGACCCCCTAAAGTAACGACCCCCCTAAAGTAACGACCCCCTAAAGTAACGACCCCCCTAAAGTAGCGACCCCCCTAAAGTAGCGACCCCCCTAAAGTAACGACCCCCCTAAAGTAGCGACCCCCCTAAAGTAACGACCCCCCTAAAGTAACGACCCCCTAAAGTAGCGACCCCCTAAAGTAGCGACCCTCCCAAAGTAACGACCCCCCTAAAGTAGCGACCCCCTAAAGTAACGACCCCCTAAAGTAGCGACCCCCCTAAAGTAGCGACCCCCCTAAAGTAACGACCCCCTAAAGTAACGACCCCCCTAAAGTAACGACCCCCCTAAAGTAGCGACCTCCCTAAAGTAGCGACCCCCCTAAAGTAGCGACCTCCCTAAAGTAGCGATCCCCCTAAAGTAGCGACCCCCCTAAAGTAACGACCCCCCTAAAGTAACGACCCCCCTAAAGTAGCGACCCCCCTAAAGTAACGACCCCCCTAAAGTAGCGACCTCCCTAAAGTAGCGACCCCCCTAAAGTAGCGGACCCCCCTAAAGTAACGACCCCCTAAAGTAGCGACCCCCTAAAGTAACGACCCCCCTAAAGTAGCGACCCCCCTAAAGTAGCGACCCCCCTAAAGTAGCGACCCCCCTAAAGTAGCGACCCCCCTAAAGTAGCGACCCCCCTAAAGTAGCGACCCCCCTAAAGTAGCGACCCCCCTAAAGTAGCGACCCCCCTAAAGTAGCGACCCCCCTAAAGTAGCGACCCCCCTAAAGTAGCGACCCCCCTAAAGTAGCGACCCTCCTAAAGTAGCGACCCCCCTAAAGTAGCGACCCTCCTAAAGTAACGACCTCCTAAAGTAGCGACCCCCCTAAAGTAGCGACCCTCCTAAAGTAGCGACCTCCCTAAAGTAGCGACCTCCCTAAAGTAACGACTCCATAAAGTAGCGACCTCCCTAAAGTAGCGACCCTCCTAAAGTAACGACTCCATAAAGTAGCGACCCTCCTAAAGTAACGACCTCCTAAAGTAGCGACCCCCCTAAAGTAGCGACCCTCCTAAAGTAGCGACCCTCCTAAAGTAGCGACCTCCCTAAAGTAGCGACCTCCCTAAAGTAACGACCTCCTAAAGTAGCGACCTCCCTAAAGTAGCGACCCCCCTAAAGTAGCGACCCCCCTAAAGTAGCGACCTCCCTAAAGTAACGACCCCCCTAAAGTAGCGACCTCCCTAAAGTAGCGACCTCCCTAAAGTAACGACCCCCTAAAGTAGCGACCCCCCTAAAGTAGCGACCCCCCTAAAGTAGCGACCCTCCTAAAGTAGCGACCCCCCTAAAGTAGCGACCCTCCTAAAGTAACGACCTCCTAAAGTAGCGACCCTCCTAAAGTAGCGACCCCTCTAAAGTAGCGACCCCCCTAAAGTAGCGACCCCCCTAAAGTAGCGACCCTCCTAAAGTAGCGACCTCCCTAAAGTAGCGACCCCCCTAAAGTAGCGACCCTCCTAAAGTAGCGACCCCCCTAAAGTAGCGACCTCCCTAAAGTAGCGACCCCTCTAAAGTAGCGACCCCCCTAAAGTAGCGACCCCCCTAAAGTAGCGACCCTCCTAAAGTAGCGACCCCCCTAAAGTAGCGACCCTCCTAAAGTAGCGACCCCTCTAAAGTAGCGACCCCCCTAAAGTAGCGACCCCCCTAAAGTAGCGACCCTCCTAAAGTAGCGACCCTCCTAAAGTAGCGACCCCTCTAAAGTAGCGACCCCCCTAAAGTAGCGACCCCCCTAAAGTAGCGACCCCCTAAAGTAGCGACCCCCCTAAAGTAGCGACCCCTCTAAAGTAGCGACCCCCCTAAAGTAGCGACCTCCCTAAAGTAGCGACCCCCCTAAAGTAGCGACCCCCTAAAGTAGCGACCCTCCTAAAGTAGCGACCCCTCTAAAGTAGCGACCCCCCTAAAGTAGCGACCCCCCTAAAGTAGCGACCCCCCTAAAGTAGCGACCCCCCTAAAGTAACGACCCCCCTAAAGTAACGACCTCCCTAAAGTAACGACCCCCCTAAAGTAACGACCTCCCTAAAGTAGCGATCCCTATAAGTTTGTCTAATTTGAAAGAACTTGTAAAATTGTAATAGAACATCCTTTACAACTTTTTCATATCTCTCTTCGTTTTCAAGATATTTCAATTTGTTTGATATGTAAATGAGATGGTCTCTGACGTCAGGTGTGGGGTAAAATATTTTCACATGTAACAAAACCAGTTATATCTCTAAGTTTGTTCAGCGAAATCATTTGAAACTGTGCACATAAAAACTCCTTGCGACGCTGAACATTTCATGTTAGATATGTAAGTGATTTTGCTCTGTATGAAAATATTTTACCCTACTCCTGACGTCAGAGACCAATTGATTTACATATCAAACAAATTGAAATATCTTGAAAACGCAGAAAGATACGAAAAAGTTGTAAAGGATCTTCTATTACAATTTTGAGTTCTTTCAAATTAGACAAACTTAATTATTAATATGCCAATGTCCTTTAAATACCTTGACTACACTTAATATTTTTTGCAAGTGTTTTAATTTCACTTTCGTATACTTGGCAACAAATCGGTAAATATGATCATCGTACTATTATTGGTAAACGCAAGAATGTTCGAACCATCGATCGAACTTTTAGGAACGACACGTCACGATCATCGGATCATGTCATGAACCTGTCCTTAGTTATTGATCCGAACATCGATCGCAGATTAAACAAATAACCAGACTGCTTTGCGCGCATGATAAGTTGTGGAGGTTTCGGGGGTCGTCGGAGATGCTCGGAGGCGTCAGCTGGACATAAGTAGTGCGGGCGAAACTAGTCCAACGTTCCGGAACGCACTTCTTATGTCCAGCTGACGATTTCGACGCATCTCCGACAATCCCCCGCGACATAGCCGATCTCCGGAAGAACCTCTGCGGAGGCAGCATATCCTCTCATCTAGAATTACCAATAATCAGTAAGTGTGCAATGGCCTACAATTAACAATAATTGTTAATTTTAAAGAACTAATTCTCAACCCCCCACCCCCAACCTCGACCCCAACCTCTAAACCTTACCCTAACTCTAACCACAACCCCCCTGGAAACCCTAAACCTAACCACAACCCCCCGTTGGACCTAAACCTAACCACAACCCTCCGGGGGGAAAAGGAAATCAGTACTGAGACGGTGAACTGGAAACCCGGTCTTAATTAGAATTTTGCCAACTTTCAACCTGATTTTTTCATAAAATACTGATTTGTTTGAGAAGCTAGATCAAACACTCGAAAGAGTCATCCTCTATCCAGTCACCTGGCAATTGGTTAAAAAACTCGGCCTACGGTCTCCTTTAATTTTCAACCACTTCTCGGTGACTGGATATCGGATGAAACACTCTTCCTCGTGTTTGATCTATTACATCAAAATGTTTTTGTGGCATTTTTTACAAAGGTCTTTACCTTAGAGGTACCTACTGTTACTTAGAGGAACCTACTGTTACTTAGAGGAACCTACTGTTACTTAGAGGTACCTACTGTTACTTAGAGGAACCTACTGTTACTTAGAGGAACCTACTGTTACTTAGAGGAACCTTCCCATCTTTACACCCGTGTCTGCCAGTATTTCCCGCGCCCTCACCGCAAAAGAAACCGGCTCACTGAATTCAAGAAAGTGTTTCTGCTCAAAAGCCCTTGAGACCTTGTACGTGGTTACATCATCGGCTCCAAGAGGACATCTCTCATACGCATGCAGGCAGTATATTTCTACCGCACTCGTACCCGAGAGCGTCACCTTACGAAATATTTATTCCATTGTATGCAACGGCAAAATTTCCTTTTCTTGTAAGAAAAAAACAACAACCTATGAAGCTGTAACGGCAATGCAGAATATTTTGGACCTGATCTTGGTTAGTTAGGGTTTGAGGGTTAGGAATTAGGATTTTAAAACCACATCCTTTAATATAGTCAGAAACCGAGTTTTCCGCCTAGCTTAAAGTAAAGAGCTATTTATATATTGACCAATGTGAACAGTCATTCCAACCTAGTTTCCAGGGCCTTTTTGAAATGTGTGTGGGGGGGGGGGGGGGATGGTTGGTCACATGCCACCCAGAAATACTACTAAATTAAATTGCTAATTTATTACACCCATGCAAGCCATTCTGAGTAATTGCAGTCCCGGTCGTTGGAGAAGTTCGTTGTAATGTTGGCGGTCCTGTTGGTTTCCCGAGGAATCTTAAGAAAAGCAATCACCAATGAAAATGCGGAGTCCACCAGCCGATGCCAGGAACATTTTCCCACCCTGCCAATTTCAAAAAGGCCCTGGGAACGAGGTTGCACTCATTCCTGTTTTTAGTATCCAGTGGCTTGGTTACACAGACAAAAACGTTTCTGACTTGTATTATCACGTGACTATTACAAGCTTCGCCAAACCTTTATTTAATAAATCTGAAAAGTTTATCAAGTTTGTCACTTTAGAGGACTTCATGGAATTATTGCACAATTTTTCTGTTTTTCGCTAAGTGTTCATTCCTGGAATTCAACTGTACACGTGATTGTTACATAGTTTTTTTTTTTTAATAATTTAATACTAACTAGGGTACTTTAGTTGAGTGTACTGCAATCTCTAAGCTATTATGCTGCTTTAAAAGAGCTTTTTTAATATTATGAGCGTGTTTGTCAATTCGTTTGGACTTTCGTCCTGTTAAATGGTTTTCATTAATTACATCAATCTGATCCTCCATATTTCCAGAATTTTGACTACTTGATCGTGAACTGTGATGATTCCATGTTCTTCTTGGTGTTCTAAGAAATCATATAAATGTAGCTGTAAAACAAATGGCCCAGATTACTGACAACTATGAGACTGAAACACAACAAATAGCATTACTACACCAAGTAAATTACATTTAATTGCATTTTTAATAGTTTTCTTGTGACATACCTGATACACTAATGCATATTAATACCAGTTGTATCAGCCAAGTCGTGCGATTGGGTAGTCTGCGCCGCAGACGCCCAAACCAGAGGCGGCCCAATCGCAGACTAGCAATTAGGCTGTCTGTGTACCGTGCATGCAGCGGTTATTTTTAATATATTTAATAAACATTGCAACAAACAGAAATAAATCACGATAAAAGTGGGGTATTAAAATTAAACTTACTCATCAGAAACATGTTCTCTGTTTGTTTTCAAAGTCAAAGCACTGTATAAATCCTCAGTACTTGGTGTAGTTAAACCTCGACTAATATCCTCCGTTCTTGGTGCAGGTGAAAATACTGGTGTTTGTGTTTGAAGTCTGGGACCTCTATACTCGTCATCCTCATCTGGAAAATAAATATGTATTAAATAGTAAATACTTATTAACTAAGTGTGACATCAACAAAGAGTAAAGTGAAAAGGCTGGAAAACTGCTAAGTATATTTTTAACAACGAAACACTGAGTGAATTATAACGAATCTCACATATCTAAGAAATAGAAAACATTTCTGTGTTTCTACAGAGCTATAGAAACGAGAAATTACAGTGGGAACACGAGCCCGCAAATAAAAAGCGTAAATTCTCATTACCCTCCACGGATGGCGTATTGGACTGCGTTTGAAGAGGTAGTGGATGGCGTATAATGGCGTTTCTGTACGTTTTAATTAGAACGATGGCGTATTGGATGGCGTAATCCATCCATGTTTTCCATAGAGTTATAGAAACACGGCTTTTAAGCAATCACCGCTTGCGTTTTCAAAACGTTATTTTATAAAACGAAATGTGAGATCACACATTTCCCTCTGATGATAGGCTCCGCTCGAATTGTCTGTATTTCGTTATAAAAACTATTCTATGCAGTTTACCACCTTTTGATTTTACTCGATCTAAAATACAGCATTCTACTTAGTGACATCTACAGATGGAACGTGTGCTGTTAGCGCGCTACTTCAAAAGTTAACTAAGCTTAAAAACAAACACTATAAAACTCCCTGCATGATTCCTCCCTGCATGGTCCCTCCCTGCATGGCCCCTCCCTCCATGGTCCCTCCCTGCATGATCCCTTCCTGCATGGCCCCTCCCTGCACGGTCCCTTCCTGCATGGCCCCTCCCTGCATGGTCCCTGCCTGCATGGTCCCTTCCTGCATGATCCCTCCCGACATGGCCCCTCCCTGATCCCTGCCTGCATGGTCCCTTCCTGCATGGCCCCTCCCTACATGGTCCCTCACTGTATGATCCCTTCCTGCATGGTCCCTTCCTGCATGGTCCCCCCTGCATGGTCCCTTCCTGCATGGCCCCTCCCTACATGGTCCCTCACTGCATGATCCCTTCCTGCATGGTCCCTCCCTGCATGGCCCCTCCCTGCATGGTCCCTCCCTGCATGCTGCTTGGTCCCTTCCTGCATGGTCCCTCCCTGCATGGTCCCTCCCTACATGGTCCCTCACTGCATGATCCCTTCCTGCATGGTCCCTCCCTGCATGATCCCTTCCTGCATGGCCCCTCCCTGCATGGTCCCTTCCTGCATGGTTCCTTCCTGCATGGTCCCTCCCTGCATGGTCCCTTCCTGCATGGCCCCTCCCTGCATCGTCCCTCCCAGCATGGTCCCTCCCTGCATGGGCCCTCCCTCCATGGTCCCTCCCTAGGTAAACTCAATATTTAACCCTTTCCCTAGCTAGAGTTCTTCCCTTGGCGAGTAAAATCGTCTGGCATTAGCCAGATTAAAATATAAGGCCACCACGGTAAGGAAAGGGTTAAGCAATTGAAAAAATTTGAGTCTTACATTTTTTACTTCCTCTTGACTTCTTAGCGGAACTTGTCAAACTGGTATGAGATGTTGGACTAAGTGACGTATTTAATAACTGTTGCTTCAAAAATAATGCTCTTTCCTCGTCAAAACGCTCTCTCTAAAATAATAAAAAGACTTCAAAACACCGTTGAAATCATTGGGGGGGGGGGGGAGGGTTCACTCATATCAATATATGTTAATATATAACATGTGTTTGCATATATTACAGAAATACATGTATGTGTATGTATTGTAGATGTGTACATGTATATTTATTTATTTATTTATTTATTTTGCCACAAGAGAGTATCAAAAAGTAGATTAGGTTATAATAGTGCAAAACTTTAGCAAAAGGATAAGAAGTGGCAGGGTTCTCGCAACAGCTTACGCCAATTACTGCGGTTCCAGCCAATTACTGCGGTCCTATATATGACTATATGTATGTATTCAGTTCAAAAATGCATTAATTCATGAGAAAAATACAAAAGGAATCTTATTACCTTGTCGGTGGTTTTACACGTGATTAAACCTATTGAATCGATAACTTGCTCCAAATATTGATATTCCGCGAACAAATTTGAAAATAATTTAGTTATCTAAAATATTGCATACGAATAAAAGCTGATTTGACCAGAAGCGGCGCCATCTTGAATTATGATGTAAAATTTTCAACGAATTTTCAAAATAGACGACATTTTGATGCCTATTTGTTCAAACAGTCAGGAGTTCTTTGAATCCTTTAATCAACTGTGAGTTCCACTCTTCCATGCATGGTTTTCCTGTTCCGAGACGTCTGCCTGGCGTTAGTTAATACATCAATTATAATTCAATATAATATTTTAGCCTAAAAACCTTACTCTTATTTATTAAAAAGTTAAAGGTGATCTACAGTGCGATCTGCGCATGATCCGCCATCTTTGTTTTGATGGCCCACAAACATGATATTCATCGATAATTACATGAAGTACTAAGCTCAGTGTAAACCGTTAGGAGCAACATGGCAGAAATCCGAGCGATTCGGCGAGGATATCTCTTCGGATATCTCTTCGGATTTCTTCTATTTCCGCTAAAAATGTTTTGTTTCAAGTACAAGTAATGAAGAGGAAGCAAGAAAAGCTTACAATCTTGAAAGAGGTATCAGTTTTTGTTTTTTGTTTTTGTAAATAGATGTAAACATTAGTTTCGTACATGCGCAGAACGGACTGCAGATCACCTTTAATAAACTATTTTTAAATCTGTACCTAAAAAGTAATCATATTTTATTGTTATTTTCCTCACCTCCTGTCCTAATTTTATAGCAGCTTCAGTAAATTTCTTTCTTTCTTCGCCAAACGTTTTCTTTTCATTTTTAAACAATTTCATTTCTTTCTCCATTTTCTCTTTTTCGGCGGCAATGAGTGAGTCGTTCTAGAAATGAAAAAATGCGAATGAATGAGAACAATCATGATAGATTATAATTCTACTTATAAACACTCAGTTGTCCTTCA
This sequence comes from Paragorgia papillata, assembly GCA_035771165.1. NCBI lineage: Eukaryota > Metazoa > Cnidaria > Anthozoa > Scleralcyonacea > Coralliidae > Paragorgia > Paragorgia papillata. The sequence goes on along the minus strand of JAWNZC010000470.1, from coordinate 519,205 downwards.
GCAGCGTATATATGTGATAGAAGAATAATTTCAAATGAAGTCGAATCACTGCTGTAGAGAAACGTTTTCTGACTGCCCCAACCGGGAATCGAACCCAAGGTCTCTGGTTTAACGTACCAGCGCTCTACCACTGAGCTATTGGGACTCCCGGCTGAGGCAGTCAGAAATATCCATATATTAAGACTCCGTTTACACCAGAGCAAAAGTATCCGGATTCACATTGTTTTTTATTCCCACGAGATGTGAATCCGGATACTTTTGCTCTAGTGTAAAGGGGGTCTAAATATCGCACTGGTACGTTAAATATATGGATATTTCTGACTGCCTCAGTCGGGAGTCCCAATAGCTCAGTAGTAGAGCGCTGGTACGTTAAACCAGAGACCTATATTTATTCATTTATAAGAAATATGGAATATTAATAGTATATTACGATTATATAATATTACTGATATTACCAGAACATTATTATTATATATTAATATATACCAGAAAGTCGACTTGTCCAGCGTTGCTTGCACTATCTTGAAGGTTCTACAATTAAAACAAGCATATCGTCAACTTTTTGTATATTGCTCCTAATCCCCGCAAGCTAGACAACAACTGTCTTCACGGTGGTTGGTATTACTTATTCGTAAGATCATGCAGCACTCGAATATGGTATAGACTTGTGATCAATCCATTTTTAAAGCTGGATTAAAGAGAACCCAAGTCGTTGCAAGGTTTAGTAGAATACGATTGAGTAGAAAACTACCTGAATATGCTCTCCTTGTTGCATAACAATATATTTATATCTATCTAATTCATTTGTTAGTTTTCTAATTTTATCATCGTCAGCGACAACTTCGGATTCTGTAGTCTCTTCTATAAAACAAAGTCGATCTACATTTTAGAAAGAAATATTTAAATGTTGGTTCACAGTAACTAGATAATTCATGGTGTTCTCTTTTTACTTTTTCTAGAGTTACCTTTCTTGGAATTTTCCATTTTTTGCTTTAACATCGCCCATTTTCCCCGGATGCTTTTTTCAATTCCTTCAAAAACATCAAATTGAAATATATTCAACATTATAAATAAGACTTTAGTACAATAACATTTCCAGTTTGCTAGTCTAGCAAAAAGACTGTGAATTCTCAGTAAAACATTCTGAGCCCCAAACACAAGTCAAACTCAGATTCAATCCCATCTGGAACTTAACCCTTTGAGAGGTAAATTTTTGAGAGGTCTCCTCATAACGAGTAAAATCGTCTGGCATTAGACATTAGAGTAAAATATTTAGGTGGCAAGAAAAATGTCTGATCACCTGGAGACGAAAAGAGCCACATTAGAAATATTTCTGCCATTGGTATCAAACAAAGAACACTGTACAAGGTTTAGAAGCTTAGTTTTTGCATTTGTTGTTATTATTAAGCTTAAAACGTGTTATTTCGTAGTTTTTTTACTCTGCCCGGTAATAAAATGACCGACAATAAAATAACAGATTTTGTGAAAAAAAAATAATGATAGGAATACATATTCTCCCGAAATTCATCAACTACCAATCACGTTTTGTCTACTCTTCCCCAGACTCATAAACAACCAATCATATTTCGCCTTGTAACGTCTTGTTGACGAGCCGGACGAGCGAAACGAGAAAGAAAGTAACCCGAAAATTATTTTGCCGACAAATTCAATATTAAAGATGGGAATGTCAATAAAGAAATGAACTCTGACCATCGAAAACAGCGAATATTATTAGGAAAACGCTTAAACATTACTAGAATCAACCGCCTCAGCATCTGGCTCCTGGTTTCAGAGCAAATACAAGAAAAACATTCTTGGCCGTAAAAAGCCGCTGAAACTGAAGCTTCCGAAAAAATATTTTCATCGGCAGATTCGGATTTTATGTCGAGAGCTCTTGGATATTTTACTTCATACGACAAAGTCTTTTTCTTTTACCAAGTGAGTTCATCAGGCAAGAAAATTAAAGGTATTTGAACAAAATGTTATTCCGTTTTAATATCGTTTTCAAAAATCAAAACGTGTACTTTTCAAATCACGTTTTGTTACCATATTAAAGTACAAACCACCATATATTTTAGCGAGTTTAGCTTGGCTCTTGAACACAACAGGGCTACAAAACAATTTCAGGCTTGGTTATAGTTCTCTCACAATATATAAACATAGTGTTGTTGTTTTTTACTGCCTTAAAAGACTCAAAGACGGTGCTTTTTAAGATTCGTTCAAGAAATTATTTGCATGTTTGCTTGTAATTGGGCATTTCTTCGCCCTCGCTTATATTTAAAACTTTTCCTGTTGAATCCCTTACACATACCTGTACTTACCAATAATTAGCCTGCGTAGCAGGCGTTACTGGATGAGGGGACTGGGGAGAAGGCTTAGAAGTTACTTCTAAGCCCTCTTCCCAGTAATAACCAATAATATTTTAGTAATTTCAATGCTATTTTATTTGTGTCAGTACTAAAAAAATTAGATTAAAGTCTATAAAAGGTGTCACTCAAAATTGCTGTAAATTTCCTTGTTTGGAACTTTGGATAGCATAATCCAAACATGGGTATTGACCAATCAGCGCTTGCGAAGAAATACCTAATGGGTTTCCATGTTTGGATAGCCTGATCCAAACACTCGGGATGTTGCTCGACTTTCGAATTTTACGCTTTGCGAAAGTCTCGCAACATCCCTCGTGTTTAGATCAGGCTATCCAAACATGGAAACCCATTAGGTATTTCTTAAGTCCTGCATAAGGGTTAACTCATTCCTGTCCGAGGGCTTCCCCAGAGGTGAATAAACTCGTCTGGCGTTAGCCAGAATAAAATACTAAAGACCAATTCGGACAGGAAAGAGTTAGAGAGATAGTTTATAACTCATTCCTGTCCGAGGGCTTCCCCAGAGGTGAATAAAATCGTCTGGCGAGCCAGAATAAAATACTAAAGACCAATTCGGACAGGAAAGAGTTAAGCCGACTATGCTTCGTCTGCCGCTATGCTTATTACACAAGAGCCTCTGGCATCCAGAGTAGTTTTCACTACGATGTAGTTGTAAACTTAAAAAACGTAAGCATAACCGTATAACAAACCTAGTGAGAATAGTGGTGACATAAGCGTAAGCATTTATAAGAATGAACATCTCCATTCTTCTTACGCCTATGCATGTTACGCTTATGTCACCACTGTTCTCACTATCTTTTTTATGCCTCATCTTACTCTTACTCTTTCTAACATGTACATGTACAGTATATTTGGTGTTAGGCCCTGTTTATATGATCCCGGTATACCGAAATCATATAGATAATTTACTGTTATTTTCCAAGTTACGTTTATATGGCGCCCGCAGGCCGATCAATTCAGTTATAAATTCATTTATGAGAAAAAGGTCAGCGGTTACTACAAAAGGACCCATAAACCTGCCTCCTCCACAGGCCCTATTGCATCATGGACAGGTTGAGAGGGCCTGCCAGATCCTGTAAACAAAATGGTGACTGATCCCATTATGCACAGCGAGACTAGGCCCTAGAGGCGATAGTTTTGAGAGGACCTGCAAATTTTTTCCGGCCGCTGTTCGACAAACGTACGTCCAAGTTCTTTAAACACTGTGACCCACCAGGAAATTCGGTCTAAACTTTCTTACAGATCATGACAATGAAGAAACCAATATGTTTTAGAATTACCGACCTTCTGCCAATAATATTTTTAGCGACAAAAAGGAATTGAAGGGGGAAATATCTGCCGAACAAAAGCAAATTCGACGGTCAGGAAAGTAACAGGTTTTTCGTATTGTTTTTTGGTTTATTTAGCTATCGAAGACTGTCAACTGACCAAGAGTTAAAGAGATTTAATTTTGTTAAATTGTAGGCTATAGTGTAGCGTAATTCAAGTTTCAGTTGTTGTGGAAACCGAAAAAGTATAAACCAAAGAGTCTCTGGGTAGACTAAAGTGTATTCTCGTTGATTATTCCGGCCGAAAGTTGACAAAGTTCAACCGTAATTGCTTTCTTCAACAATTCCTTCATTTTAAAGCTGGGATTCGTATGTCATAAGTCTTCAATGGCCTTCAAAATCTTCGGATATAGCCATGGCTATTAACAATGTTATTAATTATGCAAATTTATTCCGTGCCAAGTTTTGCCAAATTTTTTACAGGATCTTGCAGGCCCTAAATTCGGCGTGTGTGACCTGTCCATGATGCAATAGGGCCTGTGGAGGAGGCAGCCCATAAACCACGATCTTGGATTGGTCACCCATTACCTGTCATTGATATAGGGCGCCCGCAGTCCAGTTATATATAGGTCAGTGATCTCAAGAGCTTGGCATTCTTTGTAAATATTTTTCTACGTAATGTCTACTAATGTCTACCTTCGCGAACAAGGTCAAGCGGCATTTGGTAATGTCCTCCAGAAAGACTGCTCACAGATACAGCATCGTCATCACTGTCGCCTTCATCCTGCACAACAGATAATATTTAAATTACAGTAAACCTAAAACTATGCATCAAAATTTCGAAAAATATCGTTCAGTTTCAAGACCCAAATTCACTTTTAAATCTCGTGGGCACCACTTTCTTGAATGATAAAAATGATTGTAACCAGATAATCTATTGCTGCTAGACCAGTGAATGGTTTGGTACGTTTTTCCCTTAAATTAATCTGAATTGGAACTACGTCTAGTTCAAGCAATATACTTCTAGTTGATTGCAACGACTGATTGCAACCATTCACGTCATCATTCAAGATAACCTGCGTGCAGCCGTCTGAACCTCTTCCGAAAAATTCGAAGGAGAAGGACGGCTGCACAAAGACTACATTCAAGATAGCGGCACACAAAAAACTCAAAGGTAATGGGCACTTATTCCTACGCACTTTTTTCAGAAAACTAAACTATTTTTAAATTTTCTTAACGCATCTTTAAAATACACGACATCGTCGACATTGTGATGCCTATTTGTTCAAACAGTCGGGGATCTCTTTAACAAATTATAAAAATAAGACATAAGAGGGCGCTCAGAGATTGTATATACCTCCAACAGCAAGTTATTATTACACATGTTTAAAAGAAAAACGAGCCATCCCACTAACCAGTCTAGCTCACGAGACCCACATGTATGAATGAATAAAATGCTTGATTGCACTCGTACCAAAAATTATGCAAATTTTTTGCAAAAAATTAGAATGAGCGCAATCAAGTATTTCTTCTACACAGAGAATCTTGTTGTCACATTTTCATGAAATTCTCATCCAAATCTCAACCGAGCTTAGTCCTTTGTCTATGATAAAAACCTGTGCAGTACTTTCTGAGATATCCTGACAACAAGCAGACAGACAGACAGACAGACAGACAGACAGACAGACAGACAGACAGACAGACAGACAGAGGTAAAAACATAACCTCCGTCATACCCTGGAATCCGTAGCAACATCTTCATTTTCTTTGTTAAGAAGGTTGACTAATTCATTTTCAGTATGTTGAAGTAATTCTCGTAAATCGTTATTTTCCTCCATAAGTTCCTAGGGCAAAAAACACAATATTATCACTTTATATTATTACATAGTTAATAGAAAATACATATGGTTTGGAAACCCGGCAAACTTCATAGCGGTTAACAACCGAACTACGATTCATGTCGAAATGTACCTGAAGGTGCACAAATCCTTTGTTTTAGCTTTATCAATACTTAAACAGTGCGGTTGAGCAATTGAATCCAAACGTTGCTACTGAATGATTGCTTCATTATACAGAAAACACAATATATTCAGTAACTGTGAAAGTGCACAAATTTTCATAAACCTAAACAAAGACATAAAACAACGACTTTTGTCAAGCTTCCAAACCATGTTTATTTTCTATTATCACTTTACGTTATTATAAGTCATACCATGACTTGAGAGATATTATTGATTAAATTGTCCACGAAAAACAATCGCTCGGGGTTTGTGTGGAAGTCATGACGGCTGCAGACCCGAGGAACTTTCGCACAGCCTCCCGAAGCTTGAGAGACATGTAATATCCCAATATGTCATGAATTATTAATGACTTTTTGAATTCTTCATCACCGTGACATCGGCATATCATTTCTAGCAGTACCTTTTGTCTTTCTTCATAATTATTCACAATTAATCGATACATATCTTCTCCATGTCTAATAAATAAAATTTTAGATAGTAAAAAGTATGCTTTAGTATTTACTAAGCAGGAAATCGAATTTATCAAATGGATACAAAGGAAAAGAGTCCATTGATACCATCTTTACAATGGAAGAAGAAGAAAACGTTTAAAAAGAAGAAGGAAAAGAACAAAAAAGAAAAGAAAAAATAGAAAAAAAGAAAAAAAGAGAAGAAGTCAAGAACAAGAACAAAAGGAGGAAGAAAGAAGAAGGGGAAGGAGAAAAAGGAGGAGGAGGAAAAGAAGAAGGAGAAGGAGAGGGAGAGGGAGAGGGAGAAGGAGAAGGAGAGGGAGAAGGAGAAGGAGAAAAAGAAGAAGGAAAAGGAGAAGGAAAAGGAGAAGGAAAAGGAGAAAGAGAAAGAGAAAGAGAAAGAGAAGGAGAAGGAGAAGGAGAAGGAGAAGGAGAAGGAGAAGGAGAAGGAGAAGAAGAAGAAGAAGAAGAAGAAGAAGAAGAAGAAGAAGAAGAAGAAGAAGAAGAAGAAGAAGAAGAAGCGAAGATAGCACCGACAAAAACAAAGTGTTCTGTGTGCCCCTGATCATCGTTACCGCCCGATGCAAAGACCGTCACCTAAAGACCATTCGTCCAATCAGAAAGCATTGACAAGTGACGATGGCTGCTAATTATCCAATATAAATCTGAATCAAAGTTCATTTTGATCGGATAATTGACAACATCGTCAATAACGTAGTTGCTAAGTTCCAAATGAAATTCGCAACTTCCCAACAAAGCTGGCAACATACCAATAGAATACCACAGTGATTTCATATTCAGAATGATTCAATCAACTGTAAAATAACGCTTAATCTTAAAGTAGTACAGAGATTGCTTTAGGTTTCTATCAACTTACTTATTCCCTTTATTCCATGTGCCTCGTTTTCCATCAGCTCTTTGAATGGAATTTAAGATTTCCATTCCCAAACATCTTTCTTTCGTCTTGTTATTTAATAGCTAAGAAAGAACATATACGGACACGGTTATAACAACTTATATTTTGATTAATTCTTTGAAAGTTTTCATGGCGATAATAAGCAAGTTTTGTGGGAACACATAAAATTAAATATTAAAATATATTATATATATATATATATATATATATATTTAATATTTATATTTATATTTATTTTTTAAAAGAAAAATCACATAAAATAATAATCACCACGTAAAATATTTATTTAATATTTATATTTATTTTTGATTGTTTTTTTTTATTAGCAAATAAATATTTTACGTGGTGTTTCCTCAAAACTTGCTTATATAAATTATATTTTCTCCATTTCTTTTTGTTTTATCAAAAACATAAAAAAATCTAAATCGTCTCCAAGTACAAACTAGTGAAAATATAGTTTTCCAAAATGCCAATAAATTTTCAATGATTATAGTAATTATGCAAGAAATATTTTACACACCTGCACTAATCTTTCTTTCAATTTTGTCATTTCTACTTCTTTCTTCCTAATTTCATGCTCAAACTGTTTCCTCAAATGCTGTACATCGCACTTCATTTTCTTTATTTCTTCTTTTAGAGTTTTCACTGAACTTTCCAGTGACTTCTTGGTTTTTAACAAGTCTATTTGTTTTCCTTTTAACTGAGCAACTTCTCTCTGAGATAAATCTAGTTCACTCTGTCAAAAAGAAGAAACTGTAATCAGTTGAAAAATCCGTACATGTTTGTTCAAAATCGTTTTTCGCAGTCATTCCGAGATAAATTTCCAGCAAAACGGTGTCAGCGATTTTTGATATGTCGAGTTTTGCTGATTTTATTGACGACCAAAGTTGAAAATGCTGTTTTTCGATCAACATTCGGACAGAATAAGTCATAAAATCGAAACCAGGCAATAAATAAATAAAACGCTGACACCGTTTTGCTGGAAATTTATTATTTACTTTATTATTAAGTTGCCCCGAGTGAAGCTCTCTGGTTGTATTTAAAAAATTCACAACTATTATTGGTTTGTGTTTATCGCAAAATGAAATGCCAGATTGTATTCTACAAATTAATAGCTTTCTAACGATATCTATTTTATTTCTCTGGCATAAATTCTGACGAATTGAGAGCGCTTTACCGAAACGACCTTGCAAACCTTAACGAAGACCTTCAGGCAGTCAAAGATTTTCATATTTAAACATCGCCATTTTTCTCAAGTCTCTACGGAAAGACATCTGATCTTCACAAGGTAGAGCAGAGCTCTTCGAACGACTTGCTCAAGTAACGGAGCTACTGACAGCTCTTGAGTCTTGTATACAGGAGACTTCAGAACAATTTTTGAAACTGAAGGAGGATTGACCGTCGTAAGCGTTCCGAAAAATATTGTTGCAATATATTCCTCAAGTTGAACAATTCATTTGCTAAGATCCGTTGACAACTTCCTGTTCTGAATTTGATTGGTGTTTGGCAAATAACCCTGTTTCTTATTGGTTGTTTAAAACCCAGAAACCAATCAAAATTCAAAACAGGAAGTTAGCAATAATTTTCATCAAATGAATTGTTCAACTTGAGGAATATATTGCAATGATATTTTAGGAACGCTTCTATTGTCACGACAGTAAAACTTGAGAAGAACGCCAATGTTTAAATATGAAAATCTCTGACTGTCCTGACCGTGTCTCAATAGGACCGTTTATACGAGAGCTGATACGACGTGGCTTAAATAAGACGCGAAACACTCGTATAGAAAGGTACGAAAATGTATGTTCGCGTCTTACGCTTTGCGCGGCTTGTTCAAAAACGCCGTATAAACAGGCAAGTTATCTGAGGCGCGTTTTATCTAAGCCGCGTTTTATCTAAGCCGCGTTTTATTAGCCTGCGTGCAGACGCTTGTATTTCCGGTGATTAATACGTATAAGCTTATACGTATTAATCACCGGAAATACAAGCGTCTGCACGCAGGCTACGTTTTATTGGCTCTGGTATAAACGGCCCTAATAGCTTAGTGATCAGAGCGCCAATGCATTGATTGGGTTCGATTCAGTCCTGCTTGAAACAGTCAGATTTTTTATATTACATTGTAATTATTAGTCAACAACAATGCAGTTAGGGCAGCACGAATCCACTTCTCAACACCAGATTCGAGCTACATCAAATTTATATCACTCAATCTTTTCAGCAAGTAGGTTGAGTTGATGTCTGTCGGCTAAGGACCAATAACAACAGTATTACGGCTATTTTCCCCTGAAAAAACATTTAGCACAATTTATGCTATTTTTGCAAACAAAATTTCTGGCACATGTACAAGCACCACTCTTAATTAACGTAATATTTTCCTTTCTAAAGCAGTTTATAAAAGAAAGGGACGGTTTCATTGCTTATGGGGAGAGCCAGGTCGGTAAAAAAATTACCGGGTTAAAACTGAGTTTATTTGCTCCAGAGAGATGAGTTGTGAAAATATTTGCTGCCAAAATGATGGCTTATAGAAAATTCTGTCAATTGTTATATCAAGACTGATCACTGACCACGACAGTCCAGAGTCTGTGGTAAAAGCGTTTGACATCCGTTTCAATAAGTTTCGTCACGTTCTGAGAACATACATTATATACGTTTAAAAAAGTTACGGTATACTCACTGTACCTTACAAAAACTTACGTTACGTACTGAAAAGTTACACTACGTTCAGAAAGTTACGCTACTGTACTGCACCTTTCAAAAAATTACGCTAAGTTCTGAAAAGCTACGCTATTGTACTTCCAAAAAGTTAAGCTACACTAAAAAAAGTTAGCTAGGCTTTACATTCTGAGCCGCAAGTTACACTACGTTCCAAAAAGTTTTTGCTAAGTTATATATGGCTGGCCTTTATAGAGTTCACTGACACTGGTCCTTCAGAGATGTTATACACTACGTTCAGAGATGTCCACATGACTTATGTTACGTTCAGAAACGTTTTCGCTACATGCATATAATTCAGAAAAGTTGTGCCAAGTTCTAAAAAATTACCTTACGTTCTAAAAAATTACCTTACGTTCTAAAAAGTTACGCAACGTTCCGAGCAGTTTTTGCTAAGTTTTGAGAAGTTACGCGATCTTACACTACATTTTCAAAAACGAGCTTCGCAATTTCTAGAAGAACTGTTTCGGAATTTTTAGAGATTTTCAAAAACTGAAATATGCTTTGCAATTTGCAACTGGCTAATTCGGATCCTGCTCAAGTTGTGAGGTTTTACAATACGTTGTGAGACCTCATCTTACGTTGTGAGTCCTTACTGCGTTATAGCTTGTGAGTCCTTATATAATTCTTAGAGTAAACGATACGTTATGCTGTAATCGCTTACGTTACGTTGTGAGACCTTGCGTTACGTTGTGAGACCTTACGTTGCGTTGTGAGACCTTACGTTACGTTGTGAGATCTTGCGTTGCGTTGTGAGACCTTACGTTACGTTGTGAGTCCTCGTGTTATGTTGTATGAGACCTTACGTTGTGTTGTGAGACTTTACGTTGCGTTGTGAGACTTACGTTACGTTGTGATACCTTGTTACTTTGTGCGTTACGAGACCTTTAACGTTACGTTGTGAGACCTTACGTTACGTTGTGAGACCTTACGTTACGTTGTGAGACCTTGCGTTACGTTGTGAGACCTTACGTTACGTTGTGAGACCTTGCGTTACGTTGTGAGACCTTGCGTTACGTTGTGAGACCTTGCGTTACGTTGTGAGACCTTGCGTTACCTTTGAGACCATATTGTATGTTACGTCATGACACCATATTGTGAGATTAGGTTACATTGTGTACTACCGAAGCTTTTAAATATTTTCAAAATTTGTGTTGTTAGGGAACAATACATGATCTTTTACTTGTGCAAAAATAGCACGTGAAGTTGGGTTTGCCTAGCCAACTTGTGTGCGTGCCATTGTACGCGTCAGACAAAAAGGGCTGAAGTTCGAGTTGTCATGTTGCCATTTTGTTTACTGTGACAGACGGGCATTAAAAAATTTATAACATTTTTGGACGGGTGTTGAATAATTTAAGACAGGCTGTGAGAAAAAAGAAGATTTTGATTTAGTTGAACTGCCCCTATAAAGGATGTTGCAATAATTTTGCAAATTACGTAGTATACATGTTCATGTATATTTAGAATAAATTATGTGTATAAATATATATATGCAAGGTGCAAAAAATATATATAAAAATATACAACCTAACGAGTTCAAGAGCTGTCTTTTACATTATCTGAAATGAAAGTTGAATTAGTCCAACCAGAAAATCTGGGGGAAACTAAACATTAATTACCTTTAAGCGAGTCTGACTTTGAACCAAAAATTCATTATCACAGTCTGATCGCTGTTGCCTAAAAATTAAAACAAAAATAGAATAATTAAGTTAAGAGCAAAACACACACATGTGCAACTTGGTACAATGTAACAGACATGTAATTGGTGGATATTCATCAAAATCTCTGAGCCCCAGGCAGGAATCAAACTGCCAAATAATAACTGTCAGAACAACAGTGGATGCATGAATGGTTAGAGCATCGAAAACATTGTCTCACTCGGGAGCTCAGAAACATTTGGGGAGCATGGGTGGTGGGTGGCGTGTGCTGTTAGCGCGCTGCCTCTCACCAAAAGGTTAAGCCCAATTAGGTGGGGTTGGTACTTGGATGGGTGACCACTTGAGAATGACCCCGTTGTGGATCTTGGAACTCATGTGAGTAGAGTTGTAGTTGATCTCTCCTGTGCTTCGAGGGTTTTTCGCTGGGTTCTCCGGTTTTCCTCCCGCCATAAAATCAACACCTAACATCTTACAGTAGCTGTCATCCGTGGTCTGAACTGTGTCGGTCATCTGTGGTCTGAACTGTGTTGCATGGCGGCTGCTTGGAGCGCCTTTGATATGCCTCGACACGGCCACATTGATCTGTGTCCTTTGTAATTCAGCCACTGGCTACAAGTAAGGATGATTAGCCCCCAGTCTTTTATCCTTTTATTAAGTATTTCAGCTTCCAAACATCTGCAGTAATTTTTGTAAAAAACTAGAGTGCTTCATTAAGGCAGTGAGTATTTTGGATAGAGCAAAGTGAAAAAGTGGTAAACTGCCATGATTAGTTTTGATAACAAAGATGAAGGGCTCTGCTCGGAATGTCAGCATTTTATTATCAAAATTAATCTTGCCTAATTACCACCTTTCACTTTGCTGTAACTCAGTTTATAAATTATGTATGTAAATTTAAAAGTATCATTACGTACTTTGCTTCTAAGTCATCTTTCACTTGATTGTTCTTTTGTTGAAGTTGAAGAAGATCATATAAATTATTAACAAGCCTCACAACACTATATCCATTAGAAATACTACATTTCCCATAGAGTGACGGAAACCCAAGCACAGCTAATTCCTTTAATAAAAAAAACATCAATCATGAAAAACTAGAGGTCTTACAGTGTTAACTTTCCCTATAGAAGTCAGAAACATCATCAGCTAGCTACTTTACAGTGCTGTATTTGATTAATAGGTCATTTCAGAAAATATCCATACTCCCCCCCCCCTATGGAGGAAATGGCAAATTAGTCCTTTGAAAAATTCGAAGTTTCTAGCAAAGACATGGAGCGTTAGTAGCACTATAAAAATTGGTGTCCTCCAAGTTGATGAATAGTACGAAGAACACTCAACATTAAGTTCATGCGCAGCAAAGAGCTATAAGTTTCACCTAGAAATGAATGACATTTGGTACCGGTACTAGCGTTATGCCATGATTTTATTGGCTAAACAATTAATGGGTTCCCGTTATTGGAGGTTTTGCTTCTGTGGGTATTCTCTGCCATTGTTAATGTTTGTTTTAGTGTAATTGTGTATTTTAGTTTAAGTCTTGTCTATAATTTTGTACTGGTGAAGCTTATAAATAAAATAAAATAAATAAATAAAATGGAAATTGATAGCCCAAAAGACTCAACCTAAATTCACAGTAGCAGAGCCTGCCTGATACTCAGGTTAAGCTACAACTGTTAAGACCAATTCAACAATACTGTAAAACTCAAAGTCTTTACATATTTTAAATACATACTTTATATACACTGGTACTGTATGATTCCAGCGCTCTAAATAATGGGGGTCAGGGGTCAATGACCCCCCACTTTCACAATTTGATCACCCAAAATCACTTACGGGTGGTCAACTTGACCACTCAAGTTTTAACGAAATAAGGTTTATGTCATCACTTTCCTGCACTCTTTTATAGTTCAAACACAGGGGGTAACATAAACCATTCCAGCTGAAATCTTCAAATGCAATTAGGACTCAAGGTTGGTTTTAAGCCAATTTATTAATGCTTGCGTAAAGTTTGCTGAACTTGTGCAGTGCTGCTTTGTCGCAAAACAACTCACTAAAAGGCCACTTAATGGCTTCCCTTGATTAATTGTTGAATACAGAAGCCTGTCAGTGTCTAGTCGTAACTGCTAACTAGTCACTATGCATTTAAGGCCGTCATACGGTTCGGCTTCCCCCAAATCTCACCAAAAAAGTGTTCAAATATTTTTTGTTTCACTTTCTGTGCAAATCAAGAAATGAACACTTTTGTGTATAATGTACAAATTAAGAGGGGGAAATGGTTGACCCCCAAATTGTGTACTATCTGACCTCCCAAATTCAAGCTTGAGTGGTCATGCTGACCCCCCAACTTCCCAGCGTTATTTCGAGCGCAGATAATTCTGAAGAAGGAAAACATCTTTAGTTTAACATTGAAAATCTCAAATTATAGAAATACAGTTTAGACTGTAATCAGCTAAATTTCCATGCTGAGATGTTTATTTTTGAAGAAGTATCAGTTTAATAGATGTTGGGTACTTGCATGGGTAGATGTTATCTCTTTCTCAAAACATCTTAACATCAGAAATGCAAAATTATGTAAATACTGTGAGAGTGTAGGTTTAATCAGCTAAATTTCCATGGTAACATTTATATTTTGAAAACATGGCAGACTAAACAATTTTTATACAGGAATAATGTAACAAAAACAAATCCAAAATCTAAAGACAACTCGAGTCTTAAGATTTTCTTAAAAGTGAATTTAAAATAAAAAAATACTTGCTTGTGTTGTTATAACTAGAAATCAATTCAACAAAAGGATGAACAATATTTCCCAATTGTTGCACCTCTCACAAATTGACAATATTCAATTCAAACAAAAGATTGTTGTTTCACAAAACAACAAAATTTAAAGCAGTAGAGAAAAGAAATTTGTTTTCTAAGACTTTTAAATGATCAGCAGCTGACAAAACAGCTGTCCATAGTTAATAAAACACGGACATGTTGTATTTTCATAATCCTCAGCCAACATTTCACATATTAAATAATTACAGTACCATTAATATTATACACTTATAATACAACTGTTCTTCAACAAAATAAAGATCAGAAACATTCACAATGCTTTACATGAGAATGTGAGATGACAGTATAAACCGGGATTTTCCTATTAATAAATATAAAACTTTCGTATCATATAAAGCTAGTCTTATTAAATAAATACCAGTTTCGTTTGACATTTGCCAGACCAAAAAACGCCTGTATCCTATTCAATATTTGATTAAAAAATATTCACTCGGTATTTTGTCCATGCAACATCATATAGTTAATAGCACTAACCTGATTCAAATAAGCGATACACTGGTCTAAATTATTTTCTGTACAGAACAGTTTTTCTCGAGGTTTTATAAACATATTTGGCGACAAAGACAGTCTGTCAGACATCAGCTCAGGACTGTTGGATTTCGTCATGTATATCTCAAACAAGTCTCTATTTGGCGATGGCTCTGTCATTTTAAACTTCTTTAATACAATCTTTGCAGAATTTCTTTCTTCAATCGTTTAGTGTAGAAATCTTTTTGAAACATAATATCTCGTATTGTCCACTTCCTTTCATTTCCCTCCATTTGAAAATTTCAAAACAAATTTTTAATGTGTTCCATTCGCGCATGATTAACTTATAGTCAACCGCTGGTTTGAGTCCGAGAGGCGCTCTTTGCGGCAAAAATAGGTACGCAATGCGCTTCGCAATGGGGAAGCAACCCGGGGGGCATTGCTTAAGGGGTGTTCTCTCGGATTCAGAGTAGGGTGTACCGCTGAGCGTCTGAAACGCTGACCTGTTCCAGACTAAGGAATACCATGTTCCAGACAAAATGGGGGGAAATGGTGCCCTATTCCAGACTAGAAGAAAGAAAACGTTCCCTATGCCAGACTAAATACATGGCATCCTTAAAAAACAGACCCTGTTTCAGACTAAAAATGGCAAAAACCCTCTTGAGCGGTCTCCGTATAGCCGATAATCCGATATATGGGAGTACCCCACCCCCGGGGAAAGCAAAAAGTTAAGGAAAGATTGACAAAAGCATGTTGGTGTAGAATATAATTGCAAACTGCAATACAATAACTTCGTTCAATATAGTACGAAACTCATAAAACGTACGTACAGTGTACACCAATTTACACACCAATTTACACACTAATTTACACACGAATTAACACACGAATTGATACATCAATTAACACACCAATTTACACACCAAGTAACACATTAATTGACACACGAATTGACACACCAATTAACACACCAATTAACACACCAATTAACACACTAATTAACACACGAATTAACACACCAATTAACACACCAATTAACACACTAATTAACACACGAATTGACACACTAATTGACGCACCAATTTGCACATCAATTAACACACCAATTGAGTAATTGACACACTAATTATTAACGAACTAATTAACAAACAAATTAATGACAAACTAATACAAGTTGAGACATTTGTGGCTATGTTGTGCCTTACGTCAGTTTTAAATTACGTTTTCTATTTGATATAACGACGTATAAACGTATATGCTATACGTCATGATATCAATTCATTTTGTCAAACTCCGTTGGACCACAGAATAGAAATACGACCAGAAGTCCAACTCGCGTGACAACTTGTCCGCATTTCTTTAATGCGCAGGCGCGATATTTTACGCCATCCGACGCCATCCTACGCGATCCTACGCAATGTCCTACGCCATCCTACGCAATCCTGGCAAGTTCTCCCGGCAGTTTTGACCTAGGATGGCGAGGAATCAAGATGCGCGAGGCGACATGAGCGAGGATAGAAACTTCAAAGGTTCCGACGCGAGTTGGACTTCTGAGTATTTATATTCTGTGGTTGGACTCTGGCTTACTATCGTGATTAACCGATGCAGTTAAAGACCTGGAAAACAAAGCATCGATTTTTTCTTTTCTTTCTTCAACAGATTCTTCATAATTAATTGTTGTCACTGTTGTAGTAGGTTCGGTCTCTTCAAGATTCTCATAATCCATAATGTTGGGTATGGACGACGTTTTACGTTTAATAATAAGTGCGACAAGTTTACAAATAACAACGAGTGCACTGTAAGAAAACATTACACAAACAATACCCATATTCATCTTCCCTTGCTCTTCATCTGAAATATCAAGCAATTGAAAGGCGGCTACTCCACACAGTACAAGCAAGAAGATGGCTTCTGTAATGTTTGCTCTTCGTTGTTGATAAGGCTGAAAGTAGCAATGAATGCTTAGAATCACCACTGATGCAAATACTAAAGAAACCTAAAAATTACAAAACAAAAAGCAAAATATAGTTCAAGTTTAATACTCATTTATGATTAGATCATATAAAAAACACAAAACAAGTCTGGCTCTTTATTACCTCAGCAAGGAAGTTATATTTTCACGTTTGTTTGTTTGTTTGTTTGTTTGTTTTGTTTGTTTGTTTGTTTGTTTGTTTGTTTGTTGCGGTCTGGTTGTGTTTGTGTGTCAGTTTGGTAAAATAAAAATTACACAGTAGAAATTGTGTCACAAGAATTTGCATTAGCTAGAGTTAGTGAAAGAGTAGGCGCTGCTTATAACGATGGTCTCGTGACAACTCCAGTCTTTTTGAGAACGAAATACGCACCTGCTTGTGGTTCCAAAACGGAATATAAACGTCTAAAATAACGACAAGAAGACGTCGTAATAGATCCACAGCCCACCACCATAAACATTCTGGTTTAAGTTTGTTTGTCAGTGTATCAACGTAATGTGGATCAAATCTGAAAAAACTTGATGCAGTCATAACTATTATTAATAAAGGTATAATCAGTCCACAAAATACCATAATGATGATTGCAAAGACAGCCATTGCCAAGTGGTCATCTTGGTAACATATCACAGACGCCTGAGCAAAAAGACGTAGTTTCCCTTGAATAGGAGGACAGTCTAAGATACGAAGTGACGTCTTGATTAAACTTGTATACATAAAAATTAACAAAACCCAGAAACACTGTACAGCATTTTTCCTTCTTATGAGAATTTTTCTCTGACAGCTAAGAATAAAAGCGACAAAAGAAACGAGAAAAGCCAAAACTGAAGAGCTGTATCCAAAAGCAAGCATGGTGAGGTTATCAACACCATCGATAAGATAGCAATCCGAAATAAAATAGCTAAAAAACGGAATGGTGAAGTCAAAAATAGAAGATATGAAGAAAACGAGATTGTAAATTTCGGTCTCATGAGTTGTGCTGTATGTCACAAGAGGAAAAAATATAGGAAGCACTTGAAAGAAGAAGAGTGGTCCTCGAAATTCGTTATCCAATCCAGGATTGCAATAAAGAACAAGAGCACATATAAGCATTGTTAATAAAACAGAAATAATACTAGTCCATGTGCATGTTGCATTCTTTTTGTCTGGAACGCACTTGAAACTTTGAATTCCAACAGTAAAATTCTTTTGGCACTTTCCACATAAATAACCATGCCTATTATTTGCACAAACCAAGCTATCATCATAGTTGACAGAACGAAAAGAACAACCACTAATTTCAGCAGTAGTGTTCGGCCGTTTAGGACACTTGCAATATCCAAATGGACACGGCATTACTGTAAACTTGTTATCGACCAAACCAGCCCAATAACCTCCTTTAATCTGCACATAATGACCATCCGCACTGCACCTGTTTCGAAATAAATATGTACAAAAATTTAATATTTTTTAACCAAATTTGTTAACTAGGACACGCGAGTGGAACCTACACTTAATATCTGATCCCAAAAAGAAAATTTAGTTTTGTTTTTAAAACATCGAGACTTAAAAACTTTAATAAATAAACACGTTCTAAAGAAGAAAAACGTATTGATTTATCTAAAAAAATGTTTTTGAAAATGTATATAGTTTTAAAAAACTTAGTAGAGTAAGCTCAAATGGTCAGCTCCATAAAGCCCTAATCAAACGAGAACGCAAGTCATCGCAAGTTGGCAGTCAGAATTTCTGTGGCGGTCGTTCGAAATCCCAAATTAACAAAATAAAGGTTTCATGAGTGTTTTAAACAAGTTTTAACTTTGGCACGGTACATGATATTTTCGGGAAATTATTCAGAGCGGCTGGCTGAGATAGCGTGACTGCCAACTTGCGATGACTTGCGTTCTCGTTTGATTAGGACTTAATGCAGTTGGCTCACATTTGATCAGGGAGCTAACTAGTTTGGAATTTCTGATCTAAACTGCGGAAATCTAATTTCTTTTTGGTGTGAACACGATATGGTCAATATATAGGTGGGGTGACTATAAGGTGCTCAGTTGTTTCTTTCAGAATATTTAACAAGGGCGCGCGGGGGGGGGGGGAGCAAAACAGGCAATACTTACTACGTGGGGGCAGGGGAGCGCCGAAGGTGCGACAAACTTCCAGGGGGTGCCGGGGGTATGGTCCCCCGGAAAATTTTGAATTTTAGAGTCTCTGAAATAGCATTTCCTGCATTTTGAGGGGGATTTGAAATAGTTTTGAAGGATATAAATTACCAAACAAAATACCCAAATATATGAATACACCATACCGTACAAGGCATACATCATGTAGGAGGACATGTCGTCATTGTCGTGGACTCATGGGGATATGTTTTATAAGTTTATGTTCCAAAATTACTATGTATATTCAGATTTCAGATTGAGATTGTATACAATACGTCTATATAATCGTGATTCTTACTGTTTTAAAATTGGAGTTTCAAATTTACAAGATATTAGCGCATCATGATGTCCAATCTTATTGCAAAGGAGAGGCCATAGCTACGGCCTGTATCAATAAGCATTGTTATACAATATAATTTATGCACGTTTTACACACGAGTGACTGTTGTGATTTGTATAAACAGCTGCTAGTGTATCGCTGTATAATCCTGTATTGGTTGGGACAGGGAAGGGGGGGTGACTAGTCACTCCAGTCACCCCCCCCCTGTATCCGCCCCTGTGATCGGCATGTAATGTAAAACGCGCTGCAGACAGTGCTATAGCAGTACAGAGGGTTGCATAACCTAGTACATGTACACTTCATAACTTTCACTTCACCATCGGAGGCGTGGAAAGAGTTGTTTTTTTCATTGTAAGGCTTCAGCTGTCGCGAGCAACCTAGGATCCGTGCCGCCCTCAAGTTAATTGCTCAGTTAATTAATTCCTTAATTATTCTGCGCTTAATTAATTAATCCTTAATTGACGGTACCGAAAAAGATAGCGGCGGTACATTTAACCACAATGCTTTGCGACCTCAAATCAACTCAAATAACAATTAAACATTGTTTATCATGTTAACATGAATTAAGTAAGCAAGAACTTCATTCCTTCCAAAGTTGATCTTTTTAAAGACCTATCTTTCGATAATTGTACAAGAAACAATATTTACTATGCGCAAAGGATTGTGGTTAAATGTACAAGTCGCCATATTTTTTGGTATGGGCAATTGATTGTTTAATTTATACATTTATACATACACTCCCCCCCCCCCTTTCTCTCTCACACATATTACTTACCCAATCACACCGGTTTTGCTTTTATCACAGACGCAGGTGTTATCCTTTTGCAGAAAGCCAGGCCTGCACGTGTTTTGTACGATTGTGAATTCCACGTACACAGGAGGGTTGGACAAGTCATAAAAATATAGCTTAGCAGATGCATTTGATTGTGGTTTAAACTTTCCATTTAAAGTGTATTGAAACTCAACTTGTGTTCCCTCCTGCGGTTGGACAATATACAATTGTGGTTTAAAAACTAACCATTCAGTATTAAGTCCACTAGTGTTTGGCGAGAGATCATTAATTAACGTAAACACAGGTTTGTCCAGTTCATCGTAAGCCGCTATGTCTAGGAATGCTGCTTCTCCTGGGCAAATCTATAGGAAAAAATAAGTTTGAACTAAACTGATATTTGACTTTATAATAAACATTTATTGCGGTGTATATTTTAGATGCATTGAATCTTATTTTCTAACCGACATAACATTAACGTGCGCGCGCAGTGCAATATCGCAATCAGGCTTGAAGATTCGACTGCCTGAGTGCCCTCTTGTTAAAACTGGGTTTATGAGCAACTGGAAATATCGTAACAAACCTCAAGATTTTTGACGCCATTTTTCTCCACCAAGCTGGCTACATCTGTTGATATGACGTCATGGTTATTTATAGTTCCATTAGATTGCTGACACTGCAAAAAATTATTATCTTGACAAACAACGTTGCCTTCATAAAAGAATGACGACTTCCATTTCAATGACTTCTTAAAATTAATACTTTGAGAATCCTGATCCCAGCTACATAATATCAAAGAATCAATGTTGATGGCGGGACCTTTCAGAGCAGCGGTGTTGTTTATAAAATGTATACTAGTCTAGAAAACACAAATTAAAGTAACAGTAAGTAGAAATATAAAACAACACTGGAGCCAGAAGGTGACTCGTTTTATACAATATCGTAAAAATTCAAATGGTTTTATTGAAAGATTTTTGGGGCATGAAAAAAGAAAAATAGTTACGCATTGCGTACATGCGGATACTAGTATTTATTTATTTGGCTTATATAATGATTGAACAATGTAAATTGTTCACTGAAACCTGCTGAAAATACTAGATAATCTTGTGAAATATCACCGGGCAGATGTTTACATGGAGAATCCGATCTGTTTGGAGCACTATTTTCTGTGCTTCCCTCAATGCCTGCCATGTTGTACAACACGCACCAATGTCACGCATGTTTATCAAGTCATTTTCAAGTGAAACCGTGTTTACATGAATTAGATTGGGAACATTCAAGCCAATTCTTGCCTGAATCTCAAGTCAGTTCACACAACTTCGTGGATTGACTTTAGCCATTTGTTTTAATCCGATCGAAAAGTTTCAAATAGATCTTCTTCATGTAAACACAACAAGGAGAAACAACATGATGCGAGATTTGACTTGAACACTCAAGCCGCTTCATGTAAACAAGGCCTCAGGCCCTGTTAACATGAAACGGATTGACAGTCCAATCGGATCGAAAAACGCGAGTGAAGTCAATCCGGGCGCATGTTTACATGGAGAATCCGATCTGCTTGGAACATTGTTTTCGGTTTTGGAACACTATTAATTTTCTGTGCTTCCCTCAATGTCTGCCATTTAGCACGACACGCACCAACTTCACTCATGCGTATCAAGTCATTTTCAAGTCAAACCGTGTTTAGATGAATCAGATTGGAGACATTCAAGTCGATTCTTGCTTGAATCTCAAGTCAATCCACTCCACTGCGTGGATTGACTTCAGCCATCAGTTTCGACCATATCGAAAGCTTTCAATCTTCTTCATGTGAACACAACAAGGAGAAACAACATGCGAGATTTGATTTGAACACTCAATCCACTTCATGTAAACAGGACCTAAGTCTCCAACCCAATCTTAACCCTAATCCTAAAATGACATTTTCTATTGAACTCACGTTACTTAAGTAAATCGGCAAAAATAGGAAACACGGTTGCTATAGCTAATCGAATTGTTAATTAAGAACTGGCGTGATACTTATATCACTATCGCTCTAATGGTGTACCTGGCAAATACCAATACATAATTTATTTAGATACGGTAAAATCATCAGTAACTATTTACAATTTTACATAATTAAAGTGCCTATGAAACGAAATTTCACTTCAGTTTTTTATTGTATTTGGAAGAACACCTAAGATAATGAAAAATGACTTTTACATGCCTTTCAAATCTTATCCCATTCTTGAATTATTGGTTATGCAATTTGACCAATGACGTCACACGTTGTATGTGGGAGAAAACAGAAAATCAGTCATATCTTTGGATTGGTTTAACTACACGAAACCACACATTGCAGATGTAACCAGACCATACATACCCTAAGGAAAATCCAATCCAAAGATATAACTTATTTTCCGTTTTCTCCCACATTACAACGTGTGACGTCATTGCTCAAATTGCATAGCCAAATAACTCAAGAATGGGATAAGATTTGAAAGGTATGTAAAAGCCATTTTTTCATTATCTTAGGTGTTCTTCCAAATACAATTTAAAAAAACTGAAGAGAAATTTCGTTTCATAGGCACTTTAAGGAAACTAATTAATGTTATTATGTTAAAAAAGGGTAATGTGCGTGATTCTAGCGCGAGGAAAAACCATAGGAAATTAAAACGCAGGAGGAAGATCGCAAGGCGCGAGGGGCTGATGGGAAGAAACGCGAAAAATGGAAGCGCGCGGTGAGAGAAGTCAAGGGGAGCGAAAAATGGCAGCGCGAATTCCCGCGCGTTTTTCCTCGCGTCCCTCGCGCTTGAATCACACACTTGTCGAATTTCACTCCCCTGACCCTACTTCTCTAGTTTCTTAAATAAATTCTTTCTAACGAGACACAAGAGACGACTGGGCATGAATCAGCTCTGGTAATACATGCATTGATTCGTCTCAACAATGATCAACACGCTTTTCGAATAAGTATTGAATATGTCGTGATGTAACGCAAGCAATACCAAGCAAAGCGGATTTCTGCGTGTAAACTTATAGCTTAACTCTTTCCTGTCCGAATTGGTCTTTAGTATTTTATTCTGGCTAACGCCAGACGATTTTATTCACCCCTGGAGAAGCCCTCGGACAGGAATGAGTTATAAACTATCTCTCCAACTCTTTCCTGTCCGAATTGGTCTTTAGTATTTTATTCTGGCTAACGCCAGACGATTTTATTCACCTCTGGAGAAGCCCTCGGACAGGAATTAGTTAAACAACTTGGCCGAGCGCTTAGCACGTCAACACTACATTAGTTGAAAAGGTATTCAGAATTCAGCCGAATTCAACCAGCGAACCAGTACTAGTATCCGCAAAAACAAGTCTGCTGACGTAATCTGACGTGATTTAAGTCATCTGTTAGTAGATCACGTTCACGTTATTGTATAAATTTACTTACATTCCAGTTGTTTTGCGAGACATCTTTTTCTGAATATGTGATAAAACATTCTGGATTATTGACCACAGCTACATGATAAATATTTGCATTAGAAACAACATTGATGGCGCCGCCAAAAAAATCAGCATGATTATTTTGAAAAAGAACATTAGTTCCAGGGTGAAGAATAATCTGCGAGTTTTCTAGATACAATGCACCTCCTTTGTTTCCATTATTTCCAATAAAATGTAGTTTCCCATGAACATGAACAAGAGAACTGCTAAATAATGCTGCTCCAAAATACTTGTTGCCATAAAAGACATTTGTTCCGGTAAAGTTAATATCAACTCGATCAGCAATAAATGATGGCATGTAGCCATAATTATTAAATGGAACATTCGTATTGTTCACGAACGTACAATCTTCAAAAACTGGTATCACTCTAATGGGACGACGACCAAATAATGGTGAAACTACTTTCACAGCTGAGCCAGTAGGCCCAGCATTATTATGAAGATGTACTCGTCGAAATAAAAACGGTTGTTTACCAGAAATGTCGGACACAATACCCTGGGACTTTAAAAAAATATAAATCCCACTTCCACTTTTCGACCAGTTTTTTTCAATTAAAACATCAGTCATAGTAAGAGTAGTTTTAGCAGATTGGTCCCACAGTGACATAATAAAAGCACCACCAACTTGAGCGCCGTAATTTGATAAAAATTTACTTGCAGTTATTTCAATACTGTTGTTCATTGAGTTATCAAGTAACTGAATATGTAGTGCGCCACCAAGCGTGGCGAAATTGCGCTCAAATTGACATTCGTTTATTCTCACTGTGTTTAGAAAAGAAGTTTTTCCACCGAGTGTAATGTGTATAGCTCCTCCACGGACAGTGACATTATTTGGATCTTTATTTGCAACATAATATCTTTCATTGTTTACATGTACACTGTTTTGAATAAAATGACTGTGAAAAATATCGACGGACATATTTCTTTTCTCATTATTAAACAGAATACCAACAGCACCGCCCAGAACATACGAAATACTGCATATCTTGCCACAAGAACGATTGACATTGTCTACTGAATTATTTTCAAACTTGCAATTCTCGATACGAACGGCGGAGTTGATAGCGAACAGACCAGTGGACCAATTATTTTGGAATGTACACGAAAAAATAGAAATACTCTTCGTATTATTGACCACGATTACTGGAATTACAGTTTTAACATTAATACACTTTTCAAATGTAATATGATGAAACTCCAAATTAAGATTAGGTCCGTTGACCTCAAATATTCCAGTTGAGTAATTCGAGCAAATCAAAGAAATGTTTGACTTTCGCTCAAGTCCAGAAGATATACGAAGACGCAAATTTCTTTCTTCTGGTAAGTCAATCACAAGAAGCTCCTTAACATGGTACACTTGGTCTTTAAAAATGATGTCTACAAAAGTTTCATTGTCTGTAGTAATATTATTCAACGCATAACCCAGAGACTTGCACGAGATAGCCGTATCCTCGGCCGTATCATTTCTTAAACAGTTCGATGTATCTTGTCCAGATTGTTGCGAGACGTAAATAACAAGATGAGTGTTTCCTGGGTTGAAGAAATACTGCAATGAAAACAAGAAAAAACAGAAGCGACGTATTAAGACAACATCGGCCATTATCAAGTTCTTCCCAAATGCGCAAACGCAAAAAGATGTTTATCTTTAGATTTTACTGCATTCCACTTTTAGTGGAATGAAGATGAAGCAAGATGAAGATGAAGCAAGATGAAGCCAAGATGAAGCCGCTACAAAATCAGACCATTGCGGACAGTGGTCGAGATCTGGTTGGAAAAGCAAATGAGTGCAATGCTTAAGACAGTATACACAGGTTTGTCACATGCATGCTATAAAGTAATTATAATACATGATTTATTATGAACTTAAAAAATAAAAAAAAGCCAAAGGTCAAGTTTGTTTTGGTTAATCACATTTCGATTAATGATTAAGAAAAATCTGGAATTGCGAAATTATTTGAACACCCCGTAGACAACGACGCAGAAAAGAAATGGTAATTTGCTATGTGCACGCTTAGAAGTAGTGAACTGGTAGCTAAAAGTATAGTTCGACTATTTGTAATATTATATTACATGTATATATCAATGATGGTATAAACAAGTCATATAATATGCATGTATAAACGCAACATTATTCAGACACTCTCTTGATATCGAATGATGTCACGGCGCAGCATGTCCATACGTGCAATGTTATTGTTCAAACGGATCGACCCTTTCCCACCCAGGCAGAAGCTCTACTTTGAGACAATGGCGTTAGACATTACAAAGTAAAATAACAAAGGGATTTGTTTTGGCCAGTCTAGAAGAAAAAGGTTAAAAATAGCTGTAAATTGTTCAGGCAACCGCAACATTCCTCTGCCTTATTATTACATGAGCCGCTCTCTCCTCCGCATGCTTCTTGAGCTTTTTTGAGCTCTTTAAAGTGTGTTGAACTTCTCCGTAGGTATGGTAAAGTGTGGCGATTCAAATATAAATCAAAATCAAGTGAGCTTTTACCCTTTCGTTCTACATGAGATTTCCGTTCTCATTGAGCTCACCTTTAGGACACGGCGTTATATAGAGCAGAGTAATTTTCCACCACATTACGCAATCTCCATAAATTCATTACTCTGTGCTCTGTAGTCTATAAACCTCTGCAATATTAAACCCCTATATATTGAAGAGCTCAAAAAAGTTCAAGAAGCCTCTGTGGAGGAGAGAGCACGAGCCGGGCTAGCCCGGTTAACCTGGATCACGCGATTTCCTCGGCCGCAAAAGGAGATTTGAATTAATGTTAAGATTGTTTACATCTAAACTAAACCCATTCTTCTTTGTACATTTAGTTTATGCGCGTTTCAAAACCACAGTGAGATTCTAATCAATCACGTGAGCCCAGTTAACCGGGGTAGCCCGGCTCATGCATGTAAACAGTGTCAACACACGATTATCTCTAACAAATCTGAAAATTCCTGCTATCAAAACTGAGTTTGCTAAGTCTAAATTTTCATACAGTGGTGCAAGTCTCTTCAACTCATTGCCTGATGATCTGAACGATATTGCTAGTCACACTGTTATTTCATATAAGAAAAAAAAAAATTCTTTACTGCCTTAAATCACAAAGTTGATCATGTTAGTAAATTTAGCTGCAATGTTTGTAAACATGTTGTTGTTTGTCGCTGTATCACCTACCGATCCTAATTTTGGTTGGTGATGCGGCGACAAATAGCTACATGTCTGTAGAGGGCCGTTGAAAAACAGTAATATTGTAGAAAATAAATAAAGTTTTAATAATAATAATAATAACAGCCCCTAATTAGATTACATTATCAATCGCATATACGTCACGGCACAAGCTACAGACCAGTTGTCACGCAAGTAGTTCACGTAATTTCCGAATCAATAAATAATGCCAAATTAGACAACGAACCCAAATTGTTTAATATCCTATATAGCCTGTGGTGAAGAAGCGGGCGAGGGCGAAGAAGCGGGCGAGGGGGAAAAAGCGGGCGGAAGAGCGCGCGGGCGGAAGAGCGCGCAACTAAATTAACCTTTCCAGCCTAAAAGTCCTTTTCAATTATAAACACAAGTACGAGGTTTGAAAAGCTAATTTAAATTCACATAAAAGAATATAGATTGGAGATATCTTTATGAATTGAGCTCTTGCACGTATTCCCAAGCTGGGAATATATACAAAATCCATATAAACAAAAAAACCTGATTCATTATTTGGTCGACTAATTAAACGTCGCTACTTTGAAGTTCCCAACATGGCGACTTTGACGTCACCTGCAAGAGCCCATGCCAATACGGTGGTATGTCCACGCGTCCTGGTTCGTGAACTGCCTCCTGCCGCAGCCGGAGATACGGCTGGAAATCGAGCCTACGGAGTCACCGAAACCTAATTTAACCCTGCTCTGTTAATAAAATTATGAAGGTCCGACAAGGGGCACCACAGCACAAATAAGAAAGCTCATCCACGTTTACTAAAACGCAACAAGCCCCTGAAAAACAGTGTTAGCATTGCACCATCTTTCGACTCATTGTTGTCAAAGGCGATTCTATCATGGTTCCAGAAAATCATCACATCTTTCACATGTGACATGCGTCACTCTATGAATGTTAATTGCCAGCAGCGACCTTTAGCAGGGCAAACCCGTCTGATCGCCATCATTATACTTACTTGCTTTTGATTAGGACCAAATTTTCCAGTCAGACCATCCCAGGTCTCAAACGAATCGTGTTCCATTTAACCGGACTGACCGGTCTAACCGTGTAAATGGAAAGCCCCCCTAGATTGAAAGACTCGTCGTTCTTCCCGACGGATTATGCACGGTTTTACTTTTCACGGGTTACTTTCGAAAGACCGTTATTTTCCGGTAGTCATTATTTTCGAGAGACTGTTATTTTCGGGTAGTCGTTACTTTCGAGACTGTTATTTCCCGGTAGTCATTATTTTCGAGAGATTGTTATTTTTGGGAGACCGTTATTTTCGGGTAGTCGTTATTTTCGGGTAGTCGTTATTTTCGAGAGACCGTTATTTTCGAGAGACCGTTATTTTCGGGTAGCCGTTATTTTCGGGTAGTCATTATTTTCGAGAGATTGTTATTTTTGGGAGACCGTTATTTTCGGGTAGTCGTTATTTTCGGGTAGTCGTTATTTTCGGGTAGTCGTTATTTTCGAGAGACCGTTATTTTCGGGTAGTCGTTATTTTCGAGAGACCGTTATTTTCGGGTAGTCGTTATTTTCGGGTAACCGTTATTTTCGGGTAACCGTTATTTTCGGGTAGTCGTTATTTTCCAGAGACCATCATTTTCGGGTAGTCGTTATTTTCCAGAGACCATCACTTTCGGGTAGTCGTTATTTTCGGGTAACCGTTATTTTCGGGTAGCCGTTACTGTCTGTGTTCGTGGCAAAACTACCAAACGTGAGCCGATCATTGGTTACTCATCAAGGCACCGCAATATTCTGTAAAACTGTGAAAAAATATGTTAAGTGAAATTCATTCTTGTTCGAAATAGCAAAGTTTTGGTTCAAGATACCGAGGTTTTACTGTAAATTAAATTTAAAACAAGATTACCTTTAACCCTGCACACAAAAATATTTTAACTCGACGGCCATTTTAGAATAAGGTATACAAAATGGCGTATAAAAATTGAAAAGTACAAAATAGAGACATATAGTTATAATTTCTTATCAAGCTACCATCACGTTAAACATAATGACAGAAATACATGAAATATCGGAGAGATGATTTTCTAAGAAGACTTAGTTAACCTAAAACTAATACATGCTATCAGTTAATATAAAGAGTACTCTTAAAGATTAGGTTTCTTCAATGAAGCAGCAGTTAGAATCGTTGTCACATTTGCAGCAAAAAGAATGTATGTTTTGTTTCCCCCCCCGAATAATCAAAGATAAAAGGTTTTTTTTTTCATAAAATACGCTCAATCATTTTCGACGTCACCCTCTTAGTCGGTCTTTTTTTATTGACCCCACCACAGATCAATTATTGACTTTAGCCTCCTCCACAGACAACTTTGTTTCTTCTTAGGTATACAGTACTTCCACTTTTTTTCTCAGTCAAAGAACTTCCATGAAGAGTTTTCATGAAGGGCTAGGCGTTTGGCAGTGCGAGCAACGCGAAAATATGTTTTGGTCGAGCCCAACTATCCACATACTTCCCTGAATTCCAGCCAAATGCACAGCCTTTCATGGAAGCTTTTTGACTGAGAACAAAGTGTAAGTATTCTACCCCTAAGAAGACACAGAGTTGCCTGTGGATGAGGCTATAGGTTGCTTCTCGTATATCGAGATACGAGAAGAGATAAAGACAAGAAGGAATTAAGTTCGTGTAAGCAACCGCCTTGTGCATCACGACAATTGCATTTTATGAACTGTTTTTTTTTCCCCTTCGGTGGTGAGATATTCTTTTTATTTCGCTGGTCAGAGAACACGAAAAGAAAGAGAGCCTAAAAACGTTAAGACACAGATTTGGATTTTCCTAGAGTTGATATCAAACCAATCAACGGACCGTTACAAGTACATATGCTAGATGTGCGGTGCCATCATAATAACATATATTTCTAGTTGATAACTAGAAAATGATGGAGTAAAATTCTTGCATTATAAAAAGTTATGAATTCGTGCGGCTTCTCGTCGCTAAATCGAGCGGAAATGCTGGCCAAGTCATCTATTACTCACAAATTATGACTTCTCTTCCACGATCAACTTTCAAAGCCAGTTACTTTTTGGAAGGTCACATCTCCTTGGCAACCACTTACCACAAGTCTTACTTGTGCAGGGAGGCAAAACCCGGGGGGACCAGGGCCATGCACAGGACATTGTCCGCGCGGTGTAGTACAGTCTAAGGGTCTAGGTACGAAGTAAGCTGGCAATTTTCAAGTTGATCGCTTCTGGCGCACTTTTTTTTTAAAGATGCTCAAAATATTAACAAATTCAACCTAATTTCTAACAGCTTGCTTAAAGTCCGATTTACTTTACACTCACTTTCTCTGCCACATATTTGTAATCGTGTAAAGTATTCACAATTTTTGCAAACAAGTTACACTCAACGATTCTACTTGGAAAAATTCCAGCGAAGAAACCAAGCTTTACGAGCAAATACCATCGAGTTGAAAAGAATAAAAAAAAATTGGTTAAGCATAACTTATGTCGTTCTAAACATTCACAAAACACTAACACGTACGTTGTACCAAAAACTTACATGCAAAGTTACAAAATTATTATTGTAAGAATTATTTATAATTGTTGCCATGCATTAATTGTCACAAGAAGTGCATATACGATGACAAAGAAGAATTTAGGTCAATGGTATTTGGGAACAATTCACTATGAATCGATAATTGAAAGTTTAGTTTCCATGAACAGATGTTGATTAGATTTGGAATGATTGTCACCGGCTGTAAGAAACAATTAGGTGATTCTGATTGATTGTGACGACCAATAACTGGATGAACATTCTGGATCTCATTAGCTTATACAATTGACGTTAGCCTACTGTTACGACGAATTACGTGACGAACTTTTCACGACGTACACGTCACACAGACGTCACACCACAGTTTTACGGGACAAGTGTGAACACTTAAACTCACAGGTGTATCCTATATAGCCCGTGTGTACCCCTAGCAAGGACACGGAATGCACATCCCCATGCATCTGCGTCGGACCCTAAAAAAAAACAATAAAAGAAATGAGACATTATATATAAGACAGTTATGGCAAAGTGAAAATGTGGTAAACTGCCGAACCGGAAAACTGGTGTTTCGAGCGGAGTCCTTCATCAGAGTCAAATGTGATTAAATTAAAGTGTATATGAAATGAAAATTAAGTTTGTCTAATTTGAAAGAACTCTTGATATTGTAAAGTAACATCTTCTACAGTTTTTCCATATCTTACTTCGTTCTTGAGACATTACTATTTGTTTGATATCTAAATGATCACACTGCATACGTCACATTGTATAATGAGTTGTTGGAAAATTAGGAATATCGTTGAGGTTATCGAACAAAGTCACACGAAACTGGGCACCTACATAAGTGTATTTGTCTCACGACTTTAAACAAACACAGGTTCAAGCGATTTAACAGATTAATATCAATGATATACACGATTTCTCAGTAACTCATTATACAATGTGACGTGTGCAGTGTGATCATCTACACATCAAACAAATAGTAATATCTCCAGAACGAAGTAAGATATGGAAAAACTGTAGAAGATGTTAGTAAGGCCTGGTTTATACAGCGTGCTATGAGCGCACCGAACTAATTAATTAATTGGTGCGGCTTTGGCACGCTGGTAGAACGCTGTCCGATTTATACATGAAAAATTTTGAACGAACCAAATTTATTATAACACTAAAATGAAATTATGGATTATAATAAATTTTATTCAATCATCACTTATTTAGGTACGGTGTTGGCACGATCGTATAAATCACCAGCGTGCTTCACCGTGCTAAGAGCGTTCCGCACGCCTTCAAGGAGCGAGCCGCACGGTTAAGAGCGGACCTAATTCAAAGAGCGAACCAAATTGATTTATACAGCGTGCTATGACCGAACCAATTAGGCAAATAATTAGTTCGGTCCGCACATAGCACGCTGTATAAATCAATTTGCCAACACCGTACCTAAATAAGCGATGATTGAATATAATTTATTATAATCCATAATTTCATTTTAGTGTTATAATAAATTTGGTTCGTTCAAAATTTTTCATGTATAAATCGGACAGCGTTCTACCAGCGTGCCAAAGTCGCACCAATTAATTAATTAGTTCGGTGCGTTCATAGCACGCTGTATAAACCAGGCCTTAATTTTCATTTCATATACACTTTAAATAAAAATCCTAAATGATGACGTAGATTACCTCTCTCCATCCCCCGCAGTCTGGTTGCCGATCGATTGTAAAAAATAGCAAATACTTAACATACTTTTAGATTATATACACCCTGTTTTATTTCAGTCTTCCGTTACCAAAAACATCAGGAGTTTACCACGTTTTCATTTTGCTCCATCTAGAACACTGCCTACGCAGCAGTCTACTTTTTACACTCTCGCTCTATTGTTAGGGTCGTTTTCATTTACGTTATAATATATTCACTATCTATCGTTCAATCGACGCCATGTTGAAATGCTTTGATTTAGATTTAGTCCACGAATTTTTACAAAACTTTGAATGTCATTGCCGAGATAGTTAAAAGTCCGTTAATTTATCACAACAAAAATTGCATTTTACTTTCTGAGGCAGAATGCTTCGTAACATTACCATACATAGTAGTAACATGACTGCATTGTATAAATTCTTACCCCCAACATGCATTTCCTTTGCTGTCTAAAGACCGTACACGTCATTCAATCGCTTCTGCAGCGGTGGCGGAAATTGTTCAAAAAATTTCTTCCAACTGTCAGCGCCCACTTCAGATTTAAATCCGTGAAGTATCTAAAGAAAACCAGGTTCAATTTTTCATTTTATTCATAATACTAAAGCAAAAAAAAATTTATTCGTGATTGGTTAGAAACAGCTAGCGCAGTATATTGGAAATCCAGTGTAAAATGTTAAAATAGACGCCTATCTGATTGGCTAAGAGAACAATGAAAATCTCGCTAAGGCAATCATCGTAGTTTGTCTTGCACTTGAAACAAAACAATATATAAAGCTTCCATAAGTTTGCTGTTAATATTGCAGCGACTTGTTACAAGCAACGCTGCAGCAACAGGTTGCAACTGATCGTGTTAAGCCTGGCCCATACGCTGCGATTTTAGTCGGCCGATTTTTATCG
Organism: Paragorgia papillata; assembly: GCA_035771165.1. NCBI lineage: Eukaryota > Metazoa > Cnidaria > Anthozoa > Scleralcyonacea > Coralliidae > Paragorgia > Paragorgia papillata. Next base: position 486,529 of record JAWNZC010000470.1, on the reverse strand, counting down.
GCTAGTCAACCGATAAAAATCGGTGTTTACCATACAAGTGTGCCATTTACATATAAAAGGTCACATCTTTAGCCACTGGAGCCACCATTTTTACGATCATCAAACCAAATAACTTCGGGAAGAATAATGAGTGATCAGTAAACGATAAAAATTCCAACCTGCCACTTCAAATTTAGTATAAATGTAAATTGCTCTTGAAAAGCCCCTTGTGGGAAGAAGTAATTAAAATTTGTATTTGTTTGTTTGATAACTTGTTACAAACTTGCGAAACATTTGTTGCAGCATTGTCTAAACAACCCGAAGCAAGCAATGGCGCAATGCAAATGCATTGTGATAGCACTTTTGAATATAAATAACCGTTACGCCAGATGCTTAAGCCAATATTAGAGAAGACAATTTTTCTTGCAACTTGCAACGCAATATTTGCTGAAAAAATATTGCAGGTTGCCGTAAGATTTCTGACGTAAGCAAATTGTCGAGAGAGAGCGAAGAGTGACACAAAGTAATTTTTCCTGTATAACGTACACCTTGAAAGTTGAAACATCGTTGGGTTGAAAGTTGCAAGGAAAATTGCGTCGCGTAACAGTGCCTTAACTTTAGTCAACTATTTCTTGAAAACACACACCTTGTTAAATGTTTCCTTTAAATCTGGTTTCGGACTCACCCACGACGCCACTGCATCACAGAAAAAGATGAAATCCTAAAAATTCACGACATGGAGAAAAACTTTAGAAGACTGAAGATATTACGACTGATATGTATGGATGTTGAAAAGCAATCGACTAAAACAATAAGACTTTCCAAAGTTCTACTCAGCAGCACTTGTCAAGCTAATCACATTTTTCGATTTTAAAAGAAATTGACAATATAAATTAATTAAGTTTGTCTAATTTGAAAGAACCCGTGAAATGGTAAAGGAAAACCTTTTACATCTTTTCCGTATTTTTCTTCGTTTTCGAGCTGAGATATTTCAATGTGTAAAAGTTGTAAAAGGTCTTTCTTTACCATTCGAAGTATTCCTCCAAATTAAACAAACTTAATTTATATTGCCAATGCCTTTTGAAAACCTTGTTCGAGGACTTTGGCGATGTACTGTAATTTGATCAATTCTATTTAAACATTGTCAACGACGATCAACGCAAAATAAAGATGCCTATGTCTTTTTACAATATTTTGTATTTCGTGTAACAAAACATTACTATGGAACGTCATGGTGTAAGATTTAAATAGGCAATGGGACCTCCATCGGCATTGCCTTCAGAAGCGGGACATAGCATACAGAGTTAGCCAACTATTATGGTATCCATGGCGCTAGTAGTGAGTTAGTTCCTACTAACTGACTGTACAGTAACAATTGACAACCAACGCCAAATCCCTCCTGAAGAAGACCAGAAGGTCGAAACGCGTCGAGGGTTAACCCGAAAAACACAAAATTACTATTCTCTTTTCGATCCTTCTTTACGATCAACGTTACTATACTGAACTACGTCATCACTAGCGCCATGGATACCATAATAGTTGGCTAACTCTGTATGCTATGTCCCGCTTCTGAAGGCAATGCCGATGGAGGTCCCATTACCTATTTAAATTTATACCAGCAGTGTTTGTATATGAAAAAGATTCCTGAAGTTCAAATGAGGTTGAATTACTGCTGTGGAGAAAAGTTATGACTGCCCCAACCTGGATTCAAATCCTTGGGTTCAGAGACCTTGGGTTCGATTCCGTTGGGGCAGTCAGATAACTTTTCTCCACAGCAGTAATTCGACCTCATTTGAACTTAATCTCCTTCATATACAGCTATTACTTTACTCAAGCTTCAATCATCAGTAGAAATACCTGTCCTACACCCCCTGGATTCACATTAATCATGTTGCAAATTCCACGAAAAGCAGAATCTTTTTCTTCATTGTCACGTATGTTCCGTAATGACGTGCACCTTTAAAAGAACAATTCAAAGTATTCACATTTTTATTTCAACACAAATACTCAAAGTTCTATAGAGAACATCAAATGACGCCAATTAAATTTTACAAACTCAATTCATTGCATCTCATTGTATCTAGGTGCGCGGCCACAATTGCTAGTCGGTTGCGCAGCTGAAGCGAGGTAGCCTCAAGAGAAAATAAAACAAATAGTAGAAAATCGAAACCGGAAAAAAACTTTTACCAATTATATATATATAACCAGATAAACCAGAGTTTGTTGCGTATAGCTCGAAGAGTGCTCAATACTTTTTGGTAGAGCGGATATATTTATTATTTATTTATTGATATTCACTTAAAACTGAATATACATTGCTAGTTAAAGTTTCATGCCCGTCGGCAATCTTCAGGCAAAAGTGGAATCCGTTAGTTTATTGGTCCGTTGGTTTAATCATGGTTCATATATCCATGGTTTAATAAACTAACGGATTCCACTTTTGCCTGAAGATTGCCTACGGGCATAAAACTTTAAGTAGCAACGTATATTCAGTTTTAAGTGAATATCAATAAATAAATAATATATATATATATATATATATATATATGAAAGCGTTTTTCGATGCGTTTTTACCGATCCGTTAATAAAACCAATTAGTCCCTCACTACTTACATAATTTATGAAAAAGTATTCCGTCATAAAAGTATTCTTATACGGCATGTTTTTCTGTAATGTCTATATAGCTGTGCGACACATCGTGGCACTGTCTGCTAATGCACGATTACTTCCCCAAAGAATTTTAAACTTTCAAGTGTTGACCAACTTGATATAAACCAGCTTAATATGTTCGGGCGTTTTATCGTTGGTGTGTTAATTTTTTAAATTTTTGATTACTATTTAGTATGTAAGTTTGACAAGTTTCAAATTTCATAATATGCCATCACTATTTCCTGCTTGTTGCATTCTATAACTAAGAGACTATAACATTTTTGACATCCTCATTTTGATCTAAGAAATACAAATAATGTCCCGCAATTTTAAATGCAATTTCCACAAAGCACTACCTCATAACTTTACCGTGCGGAGCTGTCCGCAAAATATAAAAGCCTGGGTATGATAGCGTCACGTGGTACTTGGAGAGTATTTTTTAAAAAACCTTTTAGAGTTTCATTTGTAAAGAAAAATCTTCAATTGTGTTTTTAAATCAAACAATACCAATACACAATGAATGACCACACCCTAACCCCAATCAGAAATCTGGTTTGCCGCATAGCTTTTTAGAAAAACATATGTGACAACATATTTTGGAAAAGCTTTTTAGTAATAGATAAAGCATGAGCAGTGATCTGTATCTGATTTACAAAGCGAGCTGCAAGCGAGCCGTAGTAAATCACATACAGATCGGCTGCGAATGCTTTATCGTACTTATCAAATAGACGCATCTAAATAGCCATGTTTTCAAACTATTTTTCAAGTTGGAGTGATTTTAGCTAAGTAAATTGAGGGGAAAGTTTATGTAAATCAGGACGAATCTGTATGCGATTTACAGATATTGATTAAACATTCCTTTCTTTTGAATTTTCTTCATGAATTATTAATGATGAAGAATAGTGAAGATATTGATGAATGTCATTAGTTATTAGTATGGACGCGACATCTAAAACGCTAACAGAAACGTAATAACAGTACACACAACGAAGATTAAGTCATACAAAACGTAAAACATGCATAACGACAAATACAGAAAATAAATATAAGAAAATAATCACGTATACACACCAAGGTCGAACAAAGTGCGCTAACATAGGAGCCACTTCTTGAGGACAAACTAAACCCAATCTGCCGATGGTGATGGCTGATAAATAAATTAAGGTCAATACGAAAAAAATAACAGTTAACAAACAAAAACACAATTTAAAAATAAACATGAAAACAAACAAACAAACAAACAAACAAACAAACAAACAAACAAGACAGACAGACAGACAAAAAAGCACATATCAATCGCATTTTACAGGACCCCATTGAAAAACAAACGTTGGTGATGTGGCTATCCTGAATAAATATCATTATTATATAAAAACGTTTAAAGTGCCTATGAAACGAAAATTAAGTTTGTCTTACTTGAAAGAACACTTAATTAAAATGACAATATAACATCTTTTACAAATTTTCGTTTCCTTGCTTCGTTTTTGAGATATTTCAGTTTGTTTGATATGCAAATTTGACTTATTAGATAACTTTACGTCACCGTTTGCATAATGAGTTATCATAAAAGCACAAACTGAATTAGGAACCGTGTGCGAGTGTTTCTCCTACAACGGAGTCTGTAAATTTTAAGTGTTTTGTTTGGCAATAACAAAGATATATAATGTTTTGCGATAAGTCATTATGCAAAGAGTGACGTAAAGTTATCTTATAAGTTAAATTTGCAGATCAAACAAACTGAAATAGCTCAAAAACGAAGCAAGGAAACCAAAAACTGCAAAATATATTACTCTATCATTTTAAGTGTTCTTTTAAATAAGACAAACTTAATTTTCGTTTCATAGGCACTTTAAACAATCGCCCAAAGCTTTACACTATTTTATCATCAAAAACAAAGAATAGCTGTAATAATTATATTAGGTGAACGATCATGTTTCCTGGTCGATAACATATAGCTTCTGTTTCAGTACAATTCGTAATTTGGTCAAAAATATGTTCTACGTTGTATGAGATGCAAGGGCGAATCAAATACAACATTACACATCTAAACATGAAAAGCATTATGATGTTCTGTAGGATGTTAAATAAAATGTTTGACACAAAGATTGATTTTGTCGTTGTAACAAAGTTTCTTTGAATAAACGTATTTATCATTGTAACTGGGAACACTGTAAAGTTCAACGAGGTATAGATTTTTATGGATAACGTTGAAACACACAAGAAAACTATTAAAAGATTTTTTCCCACTCCAATCTTTATAGTTATGATGTGAGAAGCTTTATAATTAGACGAACAACCTACCTGTATTTTCCAGAAGTGTCTTTGGTGTGTGTGCTCGGTTGATGATGTCAATTAATGGAGAAAGAACAAGAGCGACGTAAGGTTTAGTTTCGTCTCCTATATTTCAAACAAGATAAACAAGTTTAACAAGATGCCTGGGTCAGGCGTTCACTTGGGCTTCTGGCAAGTACGCCGAGCCTGATCGAAGGCTGAATGTGGTGCATACTTCAACGTATATGTTCATACGTGAACATATTTACGATCAAGACAGTTGTCAGCCACATCTGATCACTGTTAAACTACAAAGTCGCTAGAACACCTTGATGAAAAGGCAAAGCTGTTCAACTTTTTGTCCAACTGTGAAAAGAGCAACTGAACAAAGATGGCGGAAATACGAGTTTTTCTCTCATAGTAGCAACCGCTACCCGTATTCCGCCCAAAAAGTTTACTTGATCGTGGGCTCAGTTGCGCCCGCAGGCCGATGAATTCAGTTAGAACTTCATTTATGAGGAAAAAAGGAACGGTTACTACTATGGGTGATAGGACATAAAGATCATATGATACTAGGAGAGGGCATTCCGATGCTGAGTCCAGTCAGATGTGCGAGGAAAATAGAACGCCGCCATTAGAGGGGAAAAGCTAGTACCCAGACCCTTTGAAGACTTGCCCATGAGATTTGCCAATGAGATTTGCCAATACGCGCGAATGGTTTCTTTAAAATGGCGGACACAATTTATATCCAAGGAATGGAAAAATTCAACAAAGATAATAGACGCCTCAATAAAGAACTAAGGTAAGAATTTATAATAGTAATAAGATCGAAAACTCTAAAAGTTTTATTTTCTTAAAAATCGTGAAGAAAATTTAGTAAAAAGCTTGTTTAAGTTGAATTTTAGCTCGTTTTCCCGTAAAGCAAACAACAGATGCCGGTTCATTTAGTTTTCACTGTTTAACAACAAATACAGTCAAAAGATGGCAAGTACACAACACGAGATATTGTTAAGGCATTAAGATTACTATAAAAGGTACAATTTAAGACTTGGAATTGAATTCTTCGCAGATTTTATAGTCTGTTTTTCAGTTTATATTATCGTGAAGTTTCTTCGTTGTCGGCACTGAAGAAAAACAACAAAATTTAAATGTTTTACAGCTCAGTAATAGAAACAAATACAAGAAATTAGCGTCTTAAACCTTATTGAGTACTTCTTGTGTCATTACATTCGTTTAAATTTTCTTAACTTTTTTTGTCTGTTTTCAATCTACGAAAGCTTATGAACTTTAGTGGCAGCCATCTTGGGTAGTGGTCACGTCATCATACAACTGGCACGCAAAATCCGGCCTCATGCCCCATCCAGTTTTATTGAGACCCATAAACCGCCATCTTGGATTAGTCACCATCGCCAATCCTTAAAATAGGGCGCCCGCAGTCCAGTTATACATAGGTCAGTGGTAACAATAGCTATATTCATTGAACTCTAAGTAAACTGGAACGCTAACTCCATAAGTCAGGCCCTATGATTGGATGAAGCCAAAAATCTTTGAATGTTAGTTTTCTGAGTTTTGAGCTGAAATACTTAACGCTGAACGTTGGGCTGTATGTGAAACTGAAGCTATTGAAAAATGCTATTTGGTATAGAAACTTCAAGAGTTTAGCTAAAAGGGAAATAATTAAAAAATAGAAAAACAACTGCCATTTTGTAACCTACGGCAAACAAAATGGTAGTTGTTTTTATATTTTTTAATTATTTCCCTTTTAGCTAAAGTCTTGAAGTTTCTATACCAAATAGCATTTTTCAATAGCTTCAGTTTCATATACAGCCCAACGTTCAGCGTTAAGTATTTCAGCTCAAAACTCAGAAAAACTACAACAAGTTTCTTAGTGCTATTTCCCAGCGAAATATGGTCGAACATTTACTACATTTAAAAAAGTTTAAAATAACGAGGAAACTTATACTATACATCAAATTGAAGCCAATGCTATTTCTAAAAACATACGTATAAAACAATGTATTTCAATCCGTTGTTTTGGAGTAATTTGTTATCGTCCCAAACAAAATATATGGCAGGATGAAAATTAAGTAACTTGAAGCACGGGAGCTATCTGCAAAGGGACTGGCACTGGCTTCAAAATCCCCCCCCCCTGAGTTAGCGTTCCAGTCTTCTTATAGTTCAATAGCTATATTGCAAGCAATACCATGCGCAGACTTACCTAATTGAACTGAGATTTCTCCAATAGCCCAAGTGGCGTTGTTACACACCGAGATGAACTCAGGATTAAGATTTCTTCCTAGAACTGGCATAAGGTCGACTATGCAAGAAAAGAAAAGAAATATTTCTACAATCTTTGATAGAACCTGTCGAGACAAATACCAACAGCGGAGAAATAGCTAGAAATATAGAAGCACGGGTGGTATGTAAGAGCTTAATTACCGGGAACCGAAATACAGCCCGAGGGGTTTATTTGGATAAAAGCCGAGGTTCGAGGTAATTAACGGACTTATTTAATAGTTGAGGAGGTTTTCTAAAAAAGCATCAATTACTAGATATTGCCCTGGTGACCGGGCAATATCTAGATATTGCGCTGTTGACCAGGGCAATATCTATATACAACCTTGAATTTTTAATTATCGATTCTCTTGGGATGTATCGTAGATACATCTCTAGAAAGAACAAAGAAATCCGACTCAACTATTAAATAAGAGCTGTTAGCGTGCTGCTGAGAAGCAATGCCAACGGAGAAGTTGTGGCCCTTACGGGAACTCGCCAAGCCTGGTCGAACGAGGTGAGTACTTGGGTGGATGACCACCTAGGTATAACCTCGTGTTGATTCTAGAGCTTGGGACTCATGAGTAGAGTTGTTGAAGTTGATCTCAACTGTGCTTTGAGGGTTTTTCCCCAGATACTCTAGTTTTCCTCTCTCTGTAAAATCAACAACTAGTTCTTAGCTGCATGCATGTGCTTCGTGATCTGACATATATCGTATGACCGCTTCCAGCTATATGGACCACGTTGATCTTAGCCTGTGCTGTGGCCTGTGCACATCCGGTAAACCCACCGGTAATCCGGATTACCGGTGATCTGCGTCCTTCGTAATTCGACCACTGAAGCATGTGGTCCCTTGTCCTTTATTATAGAACGTCATTTTAACTCTGTATACCATGCGCCATTTGTAATCTCGTATACCATGCGTCATTGTAATCTCGTATACCATGCGTCATTTGTTAATAGTAATAAAATCAACAAACTACAAAACTATCTTTGCAAACTGCTTGAAGTCTATCGTCGATAATATAGAATCTTACCAATACATGGCTTGACATGCTTGAAGCAAGCTTTGGCCAGGTCACCAAGTAAAGCAAAAGAACTTTGACGAACTTCTGGCATGTCATCCTAAAATCAATTGAAAAGAATTACAAAACTATAATGATAACAGTTTTAGAAGGAAATGGCAATATATATATATATATATATATATAATGATATTAGGTGTTTACTCCAAGTGACGAACCACACCGGACAAGTAGAGAAAACTCTACTTGTCCCGACTGGGATTCGAACCCGCGACCTTCGGTTTAGTAGTCCGACGCTCTACCGACTGAGCTACAGGTCAAGTTGGGAGCTGGTGGTCGAATGATGGTACTCGGAGTAAACATCTAATATCATTATTCTCCACCCGAGTTCATTGTCCCATAATAATTGTTCTATATATATTTATAAAATAGGTTGCGTCTTACGCACGCTGTGATTGGTCAATTACCGTGTTTATATCAGGCTATGTAAACACGGTTGTGATGTCACAGCACATTTTTTAGCCTTATTTCATAAAAGAAATAGAAAATGGATGCCCTGTGTTTATATAACCTGATACAAACACTCGAGTGAGTTGGGAGAATTCGAAAGTACTTATGTAAACCCTCGCCTACGGCTCGGGTTCACATAAACTTTCGAATTCTCCCAACTCACTCTCATGTTTGCATCAGGCTATATAAACACGGGCGGCCATTTTCTATTTCTTAAATATAAATATATATATATATATATATATATATATATATAAAATTAAGTTCATCTGATTTGAGAGAATTCGTGAAATGGTAATGCAGACTCGTTTTCGAGATATTTCAGGCTACGTGTATACTATTACGGTACGGTATCCGCTCTGGATAATAGGTACGCATACCGAAGCGAAATTTTACGTTTGTTTCCACTATAAGGAACAACGCGTAGTTCTCCTATTTACCATAGCGTAATGTTTTGCATCGGGAGTGCTAAGCGTACTGACTATGCTACGGCAAACCACTCCATAACAGTGTAAACACAACAAAGAAACGTAAGAATTTTGGAACGGAACACTTATTGTACAGTAATAGTGTCTGATTAAAATTAAAATGCTGATCAGAGTCCGGAAAAAGTAGATTGCTTTCCTATTGGTTCTAGAGACTATGTGTTGTTTAACAAAAAAATATATAGTAACGACCAACCTGCATACACTGGTACAACAGAGCTAGAATATTACTCCTCACTACAAATTGTTCAATATTATTTTCTAGTCCTTCTGCCAAACCACTTAATAAATCTAAAGCAACAATCATAAAGTCTTTATCCGGAGAGTCCACTTGGCCAGGGTGAGCAACACTTGCCTGGTAAAAAAAATAGATTCAGATTAAAGTCAGGTCCTTATTGAAAGCATTGTAATGAACGTTGCTCTAAAGTGCTCTAAAGTAAAAATTATTGCTATAACTTTACTACAATCAGCAATACAATCTTGAAACTGTTTACTCGGCTTCACCATTCGATCTGGATTGAAGCGATCTGTATAGGGTATTTACACAGCAAAAATCATCAGGGGCCAGTTGTACGAAGGCCGGATAGCGCTATCCACTGGATAGTGATTTTTTCAACCTTCGTAAAATTGGCAGTTGATTGTTACGACCTCAGATTAGGATTTGGTATTTATAAACTGAAGTTTTTAAGATCTATTGTGGGCTCCAGATCCGTAGTTACACAGCTCTTCGACCATTTTTACGAAGGTTGAAAAAATCGCTATCCAGTGAATAGCGCTATCCGGGCTTCGTACAACCGGCCCCAGGACTACAATCGGCTCTGACCTGGACCATAATCCTGATATTTTTGTGCCGTGTAAACAAGATATAGTCGTGCTATACTGAGCCTGTATACTACTTACCATACTTTGTGTTAGTGTTTTATCAACTAGAGAAACACAACGTTGAAATACTGGTTCAGCATAAGGAAGAAAACCAGAATGAAGAGCTGTAGCCACTGAAGATAAACATTCAAGAAGTGGAAACAAATCTTTATCCTCATCTTTTAACTCGTTCCATTTTTGAATAAGAGGCGGCATAAGCATGTCAATGAATTCTTGTTTATTTAAATGATGGCCAACAGAATCAGCTAGAGTTCCAATTGCATCGTATAAAATTAACAGATTTTTATGCTGTAAAATTAAAAATAAGATTTTTTTCAGAAACAGGAGTAATTGAAAACACTTCATAAATTTACGTGCACATACACACGTACGTACACGCATACACAAGTCTATAAACATATTTCAAAAATAGCAGGCTGCTGCATGTACTGGTATTGTGATGACGCATTCCTAGCCTGTTTACAGCCTGAATATGCACCTGTAATTCAGTCTGTGAAAACTCGCACGATAGCTTGTCGACCCCCTCCTGAGCTTCTCAGATCTGAGAAGTATACTTTGATTGTCTAAATCACAACTCCTGTCTTGTTCCAAGTTACATTGGTTCCCTAGGAATTCTCGTGAGATCAAATAGTCCAATCAAATAAACAATTATGAATCATAGGAGTATTAAAGCACTCAGAATCTACTTCTCAGTTCTGACAAGCTCAGCCGGGGGGTCGACAAGCTATCGTGCGAGTTTTCAAACTGAATTACAGAGTGTATATTCAGGTTGTACACAGGCCTTTCCTTCATTTGAAGAGCACTTTTGAGTACATTATAAAGGTTGTAAATCACATTTTTAGTAGTGTATCTCATCATTGTATAGTAAAAACTTCATGTCAGCAAGAGGGGGAGCACGGGTGGCGTGTGCTGTTAGGGCGCTGCCTCTCACCAATAGTTAAGCCCGGTTGAACGGGGTTAGTACTTGGATGGGTGACCGTCTGGGAACAGCCCCGTTCTCGAGCTTGGGACTCATGTGAGTAGAGTGTAGTTGGTCTTTCCTGTGCTCCGAGGGTTTTTCGCCGGGTTCTCCGGTTTTCCTCCCTCCGTAAAATCAACACCTAGGGATGTAGCAGGGATTCCTTAGCTGGGATCCGTGGTCTGAACTGTGTCGTATGGCGGCTGCTTAAAGCGCCTTTGATATGCCTCGACACGGCCACATTGAAAAATCCTTAGGAGTAATTTGATTGTAAAGATACACGTTTGATGGATTATAATTAAAGACCATTATTATTATTATTACAACGCTGTGATTTGGCCGCCATCTTGTTACTTTTGGCAACTTTTGGTAACTTTGCTCAGTCTCAAAATTTTTGTGATTCTCTGAGTCACCTAACTCCAACAAAAACCTAATCAGTGAAGTTACTGTTGCCAAACGAGAATTAATCACAACAGCTATAGTAAACTCGCGATCAGGTTAGCGATTATAAGCAAACCAAGTTTTGGAGTAGTGTTAGGGTTTTTGTTGCTGTTAGTTTACCCAAATATCGCGGAAATATTTAGACTCGCTGGAATTGGACGACATATTCGCTCTCGAATAATTAATTTAATAAAGCCGCAGCTAAGGAAGACTGGGAACGTTCTTTTGAGTGATCCGATTTAGCAACGATCTCAATACCTGATATTTTCCAAAGGCAAACACCAGAGTCTGCAAAATAAATCCAAGATATGGAACCAATTCTGTGCACGCTTCCTCTTCCAGAGTTGCAAATGCGCTGCAAAATAAAATATAACATAACAGCACATAACTTAATTAGCAGTTGAATAAGAAAGCAAAAACAACCAATAGAGTAATGAATCATTTTTGAAGTTCTTCAAAACACTCACAGCACGTGTTTTATCAAGTCTGGAATTACATTTATAGAATTAAACATTCAAAAAAAAAAAAGCTATTAAATATTTAACATCTTTTCGTTCTAACCACTTTACCCTTATTTTATCTCTTACGTAAAACAATGTGTATACAGTTCTAACCTGCAAGCAGCTTCTTGAACCCGTTTATTGCTGTCTAGAATCCTTTTAAGAAGCTGTAAAACAAGAATTACTCCATCAATTACAAGATTTTGCTTTTAATTAGCAAACAATCACTGACTTACCTCGCTCATAAGTTTTTGTAAATATAATTCATGAGGTTGATTGACAACCCAGTGAGCATAGCGACTGAGAGTCCAACAAGTTATAGAACGAACCAGTGCCTAAACAACAATGCACATGATAGAGATCATAAATAAAAGCAGAGAGAGCGTTTGGTAAGCAGTAGACCGCCACTAGTCCCACCCCCCGTCAAAAGGAAAAGTCCACTCCAGAATACAAATTGCTTTTTTTTATTAATATAGAAAAATATATAGTGAAGATCCTGACAGTTTTTTACGCCTGAAAAGTACATCAATTCATCTTCGAAAAATCCAAAACATTCGAAAATGAACGCTTGCCATTTTGAAGCATGCTTAGCAATTTGGCATTGGTCCACGCTTTCGCAATGTCATAAAGTTATTGACTAAACATCTGTAATTTAGAAATATCTTGGTGAAAATCGGCTTGTTTGATAGGGTCAGTATCGTTATTCATTGTGGTCAATCTTGCAAGGTTTTGCTAATTTAAAGAAAAACATTTGCAAAAATACTGTGATAAAAGCTTTTTAATACCGCCTAATGCTAACCCACCCCCCTCCTCAATTGGACGAATATGTTGGCATTTAATTGGTTATCTATAAATTTAACTGGCGTATACTGACGTCCATCTATAAACAAAATAATCTTTTTGTAAAACAAAGAGAATGAATAATGTTTAGTCCTAGAGTAATCACAACGCCGTCCTCGTTCTTTATACAACGCCACTTCGAGCATTTTCACGTCTTCAGGACGACGTCAACGGCCAAAAGATGAAAACTGTTGCTTGAGATTGACTTCAATACAGACACTACAATCATTTTAGCAATACTGGGGCGTTTTGGAAGTCATTAAACTACCTTAAAATAGCAAATATAATAGTCAGTTAACAGTTAACCGCCGTCGTCCTCCTCGCATCTTAAAGTCTCTTATCTCTATTGTTCAGATCGCAATGCATTAACCGCGTAGAAGGCTGGTGACAAAGTAGGAGCGATAGTGTTCTTGAAATAATTTAAAGAGGCAGTTGTCATGGGAATATAAAGCCAATGTACACGTAGCTAACATACTTTTTTCTCAGAAAGACAGTTAATAAGAAAGGGAAGCAGTTCAGGTAAATGAGGAGCCATTCCATTCATACATCCTGCAAGATATTCAAAAAAAATATTATAACATAGATGTAATATAACGACGTTTCTGATTGGCTATACTGTGCGGAGCACGGCAATTTTCAAACGTAATGAGAAATTCATTTTAATCAGCGAAATGGATATTGTTTTCCGTTGTTTTGTGTCTGATTCTGTTATAAAAGAAATGGTTCATGGTTTGGAGTGCTCTATTGAGTTTTATACAATACCCTGGTTGCTATGCGTGTTTTCATTGGTTGTTGCCCATGATCTATTAGAGGACAGACGCATGGTCACGTCAGATCACGTCAGCTGACTTGCTTTTTTCCTTTTTCATGCCCCAAAATCCGGCAAGAGTTTCGACAAAAACCTTTTAAACTTTTATTGTATAAAACAAATAGATTCCATTTTTTTGTTGTCTGTTCAGTTATAGATGCACAGAAGACGTCACAACGTGGTAAGAACATCAGTGACCCACTCGACTGCGTCTCGTGGGCCACTTTTTTGTTCTTACCACGTTGTGACGTCATCTGTGCATCTATAACTGAACAGACAACGGCAAAATGGAATCTATTTGTTAAATGGATGCACTTGGGAAGTTGGGAGAGCGCTCTAAGCTATATCACCTCGACCAACTCTTACGCTTTTTCCGTGTTCTCCCAACTTCCCGCGTGCATCCATGATGGAGCTCGATGGAGCACGCCAAACCGTGAATAATTTCTTAATTCAAAATCCTCAATATTGTCAAAATCCTGCGTCAGCAGTGTTTTAGATATAGCAAAGTGAAACGTTTTTATAACGAAATACGCGAACGTTTCGAGTGGAGCCCTTCAGAGGGAAGAGCTCCGAATTGAGAATTCACTCTGATGAAGGGCTCCGCTTGAAATGTCAGTATTTTGTTAAAAAACTATTGTCTGCAGTCACCACCCTTTAACTTTACTTTATGTATTAGATACATGTCCAATACGGCATCTGGTGTCCAATTGCAACCATCTTACAAACATTTAGTCAGATCGTTCGATTGACACGTCACACGATGTCTTGTTAAACATACTATCACGTGACAGTGTCACATGGTCTGATGGTTATACTGCTTAGTTCCATCACATAGTGTCTGACGGTGTCTAACATCTGACAAGCCACGACAAGCCATGGCTCTTCATACCTTATTCCAAAATGGCCGCCGAATTAGAATTCTTTTATGCGCATATAAATTAGACCTTATGACCTCGTTGTAAAGTAAAAATTATTTTGAATATGTACTAGTATATAAAATAATTTTAATTCGGCGGCCATTTTCGAATAAGGTCTATAGAACCATCTGACAAGCCATGGCTCTATACAACCACCTGAGAGAATCAGACACCACCTGCATGACAAGCATCTGACAAAGTTCTACAATCTGACACTGTCTTACACTATCCTACACTATCACTATCACTATTAGGGTGAGGCGGTTAATCGATAAACCGAAAAACCCGATGTTTTTTGAAAACCGATTTAACCGATGTTGCTTTTGGAGGAAAACCGAAAAACCGAAAAAATCGAAAAATCGAAAGAGAAATCGGTATTTCAATAAAATCGAACCATACTTACACGGGTTTTTGTTGCGTTTACACACGGAATTGACGGGAAAACGACTGAAGAGATTTGCGCCTTCGAAATACCGTACGTTTATTGCCAGGTATGATCTCCGATATAAGAACGGAAATTACGGAAAGGCTTCGATTCAGATTCGCACGAGCTTGAACGCATAAGCGGATCAAACGAAGATGAATTTTGATTGCCTCAAATGAAGGCGGACCTCTGCGAAGACAGGTCTAAAGTAAAATTGGTGTATGACTCATAAACAGTCGGAGCGTAACATGAATAATTAACCAATTTTCGCTTTCAATGTTATATCGCGTATATTTTCTGACTCGTGCTCTTTCAGCTTTGCCTTTTTAAGTAACCGTTCGTTGAAACTTGGAATACTTTGTTACGCTGTCCGAAACTGTTGGTTACTGGTAACATTTCTCTGCCAAAATGAGCCAAAGTGCTGTTTGGCATTTC
Organism: Paragorgia papillata; assembly: GCA_035771165.1. NCBI lineage: Eukaryota > Metazoa > Cnidaria > Anthozoa > Scleralcyonacea > Coralliidae > Paragorgia > Paragorgia papillata. The sequence continues at coordinate 471,131 of JAWNZC010000470.1, read as the reverse complement.
TTCAAGAAAGCCGAAAAACCGGACGATTCTCCTGAATGTAAAATTTGCACGCGGTCCGTAAAAAACAAGGGAGGCAATACATCGAATTTGATGCAGCATCTTAGAAGAATCCATCCTACCCAATATGCCACGATGACGCCGCCGGGACGAAAGGCAGCAGTGAGTCGGCCGACGAACGCTAGCAACGCGGCTTCATCCGAAATGCCGCCTACAGTAAAGAGCCTCTTCGCCAGCAACGCGCCATTGACACCAGGAAATAAGCGTCACGAAGCCAAAAAAAAATCGGTTCACTCGGTTTTTTCGTTTTTTTTCGGGCGGTTTTCGGTTTTCGTTTTTTTATAAAAACCGCCTCACCCTAATCACTATCACTATCAAAGTATCAAAGAAAAGTCTGACCGAGCTAAACCATCTGACACTGTACGACACCATTTTCATCATTTGACATCAGATGCCTGTATTGGACATTACTCATGTATAGGTATGTTTCTAACTCGTATTTCTTTGCTTTCTTAATCAAACAGTGTAGTAAGTAATACACTGTATCATACACGAGAAGCCGTTTATTATTTGATTTGAAAACACCGAGAAACTTCACTTCGAGGTGTTTTCAAATCAGATAATAAACGGCTTTCGAGTGTATGGTATAACTTCTCAAACAGATCAGTATTCAAAGAGAAACTTGTCTTAATTTATGGGCGTTTATTACCACATTTCACAACAACGTCTCGGTAACTGATTTCATTATGTTTTCCTCATGAATTATTAATGAGTTTGAGAAGTGTTGATCGTACCTTCTGCAATAGCACCGAGAACAAGAATACCAGACTCTCTGACTTCCCAATCAGGATGAAATAAAGTTTCTTTTAAAATTGTTAACAATACTGGAAGCAGTTGATCACGAAATACATTAGCCAATACATCAAGAGCTGCAGCAGAGCATTTTCCTAGTTGAAAAAAATAACAAAATTTATATTGTATGGAAATGTATTGCCCGTTAAAATACACTCGCGGTCTTAGTTTATAGGATCTATTGTATGTATGTTCCACTACTACACACGTAAAAACGCGCAAGCTGTCACAGACCTGCAAACAAGTTGTTACAGGCTGTTCAACAGGCTGTCACCGTCATGTGTTCGCACTGGTTGTTCCCAGTTTGTTGACAAGTCCGTAACAGGTTGTGGACAACTTGTAACAAGGTTGATAACTCCAACAGACTGTGACAAGTTGTTCCAACAGCAGCCTGTTATCGCTCTGGGCTCAACAAGTTGTTAACACTAACCGGTTACTACTGAGGTTGTAGCAGCTTGTTGAATGAACAGCATTGTTACAACTTGTTAACAGCCTTGATGTTGTAGCAGTTTGTTGAATGAACAGCATTGTTACAACTTGTTAACAGCCTTGCTACCAGCCTGTTGCAAACACATCCTGCTAACAAGCTGTGGGATTTTTACGTGTGTACTGCATGTGTGTTGCTGCTATGCGCTGTTACTATGTGCTGTTACCGACTTACCGTGTTCTGTAAAAGTGTGTACTGCGGGTTTTTGGTGCATGGGAGCTGTTGCTACTTGACGTGTGCAATTTCTGCGAGCTGTTGCTGCAGTGTGGCATACTGTATGCTGGTTTTATGTGCAGCTGTTACTGTGTGCTACAACTGTGTGTTGTTACCCTGGAATCTCTGTTGTTTTGTGCTATTCTCGCGAGTGTTGTTGTGTGGTGCAGCTGTGTGCTATCGTCCAGTTGGACTCGCTACACTGAATGTTATTGAGTGGGTATAGAGATTTAAATTCAGAAGCTTACTAAGATTCCAATCTGATAAAGAGTCATCATCTATATCATCATCGTCATCGTCATCAGAATTATTCTAAAATAAAAAGACGACCAAAACATACTACAATCAAAGCACAAAGAAAAAGCACGTTGATATCAAAGTCATATGTACCGCATACTACCAAGGGTTTTATATAGGGAGGCTTGATGGCCACTATGTGACTATACCAATTACAACTTGTTTTCTTTGCAGAATTTTTTTTTATAAATATGAGCCTCATTCTGGTTAATTGTACAGCTCTTAAAATAAATTCAGAAAACATAATTATTTGCATAAATCTGCACAAGAATTTAAATGTATCGAAAACTGTTTCAATAGAGCCCAATCAAAAGTAAAATGAACCAGACTGAAGTGCAGATCTGCACCCAATCTCGTTCCCAGAGCCCACGTTCCCCACCCGGGAAACAAGAGACTCTGGGATAATCCGTTTCACATCGATATTTCATTGGCTGATGAACACAGTGAACCCTATATAACTCTTCTTCCGGATAACAAGAATCCTGTGATGGCGTGAACGGATTATCCCAGAGTCTCTCGTTTCCCGCCCGCTGGGTAAGGGGAACTTGGGCTCTGGGAACGAGATTGATCTGCACCATAATAGCCTTCTAAAAATCAAGCCATCTCAACCCTTTGAGTCCCAGTCTCCCATACCGACCAACACCTGGCCTCTTTATTATTTTACTCAACAAGTGAAAACATCTTCTAGTCAAAGAGTTAATAATACCATCTAAAATATTTTTAGCTAAAATTACCTCGCTATCTTCTCTTTTCAAACTGTGAGTTTTAGATTTATGAAAGCGTGGCTTGATATCCTGTTCACTATCTGGAACGCTTTCATCCTCCTCGACATCACCCTGTCAACAAAAACAATCACATGTAATTATCAGACTTCATAATTATTTTTATTTTATTTTATTTTATTAGCTTTGCCAGTTACACATTACAATTACAAACATAATTATACAGAACGAAAACAGTTTTGGCAGGGACACCGCAACAGCAAAAGCCAATTACTGCGGGCCCAATTCATGAGGACACCACATTAGACTCGCATTAAAATCAGCTACAGAAACGTTGGAGAATGTGGTAAATGCTCGTATGTAACTTAAGACTCAAAAGCCGTTTAAAATTGGTTATCACATTTTTCAACACACTTCTCTTCCAATCAGATGATAAATGGCTTGTCATGTGTGATAATGCAACGGTCGTTATGGGTGAAGAGTTGCAATAGCAAAGTTTTTATGATATTACACATGGTTGTGTAAAGGCAACTTGTAGACGGAAAACCAAACTTTTGGAAGCAAAAAGACAAACTAAGAACGGTAGATAAATTACTCCCAATATTACTCCCAATAGCCCTACCTAGCGTACGTCACCCACTGATCTCAATAAAACTGGATGGGCCATGGGGTCGAATTTAGCGTGCCAGCTGTATGATGACGTGACCACTATACCTAAGATGGCCGCCACTAAAGTTCATAAGCTTTCGTAGATTGAAAACAGACAAAGAGAGTTATTTTAAGAAAATTTAAACGATTGTAAGGACACAAGAAGTACTCAATGAGGTTTAAGACACAAATTTCTTGCATTTGTTTCTATTACTGAGCTGTAAAACCTTTAAATTTCGTTGTTTTTCTTCAGTGCCGACAACGAAGAAACTTCAATAAAATCTACGAAGAATTCAATTCCAAGTCTTAAATTGTACCTTTTATAGTAATTTAAATGCCTTATCAATATGTCGTGTTGTGTAATTGCCATCTTTTGTTGTTGAACAGTGAAAACTAAACCGGCATTTGTTGTTTGCTTTACGGCTTTTCCGACTCCCCCCGGCACGAGGACTTAATATTTCCCCCCCGGTTAATCTGACCGTGCTGACGTCAAGATTGCTTATGCCAGTCAACGTTGGGATTGGGAACAAGGTCTAAGGCCGCAATGCGTCATATGTTCCACTACGTAAGATGGCGGCGACTGCCACGAAATGTTTGAATAGAAATCAGTGACGTCACCGGGGTATTCAAAACTCGAATACCCCGCTCGCCTACGTCACCGCGGGGTGTTAAGACTTTTTTTTTGAGATTGAAGTAGCTTCATGATTTAAAAGGAAACACCAGTTATGAAAACATGTATGATTATACAATGTTCGGTATAATATATAATTTATAGACTTATCGCTCGGGGTATTCCACAAACAAAATACCCCTAGGGATGACATATCCATCGGGGTAATTTCTTGTAGAATAGCCCTCGCTCCAGGTTTATAATTAATAAGTATTAGAGCAAATATTAACTGGCAAATATTAACTCATTGAGTGTTGGGTTGCACTTACATGCATTGTGAGGGGCCACTCATTGAGTGTGAGTGAGCTTTTAGAATAGTGGCAATGTCTATTTGTCTGACCACAAATTCCAGTATTAGTATTGCTACAGTATGATATACAACATGACACAATATGGAACCAACCTTGAGCAGAATAATATCAATTTCAGAATATTTCATTCCATTGACTAATATTGGAATTAACCTGTGAAAACATAAAAAAATATTTAGAGTCGACTATCATCTTCTAGAAATCAAGATCAAGAGCAAAAAATTAACTTGTGCTCCTCGTATAAAAATTCACTATCTTTACCGAGCCATGCATCTATGAAGATCACACAGGGTCACTGCTCACTTCCACTACAGTATCTACCAGCTACATGTATATCACGCAAACAGCGATGTTTTCCGTTTTCCGGTAGTTCGAATATGCAAAATTTCATTTTACATGTAAAAGGTTTTCCCCAAAATTGAAGAGCAGAAACCTTGACAAATTTGAACCGAATTCTTGTTTTTGACTTTTGGTGTGGTTTTTTTTTCTAAAATCACTGCGCCTGGCCAGGAGTCCAGGCTGGGGATCTTATGACGTAACTCACGTAAAGTAACCAGCTTTATGGTTTTTTTCCCGTAAAAACAAAGCCGCAATATTTAAGAGTACGATTCTCTTGTTTCAAACCTAAGTAAATATATCAAAATAATGTCCATGCATGGCAATGTCTTATGACGTATCTAAAGTTTTAACATTAATTGTAGCAGAACGTCTTACAAGGTAGCGCAATGTCCTATGATGTATCGCAACCGTAACGGGACGTCTTATACAGCCTGGTGATTGGTGAAACGTCTGGTCTTAACACGCAGTTTGGTCATCGCGCGCCTGACTTTAATATGGCAAGCGATATTCCGCGCGCCTTCAGATGACCAGGCTTGTCAAAGTAGAGTTGATTTCCTTCCAACATATTTTTTCACCGTTTTACAGTAGAAATTTATCCCGTTATTTCAAACTATTTGAAATAACGCTATTCTTTATCCTTTATTCTTTATCTACACTATTCTTTATCCCTCTTGAGAGTTTGAGATAATATTCACTGTATTCACCAATAGCTGCACCTTCGTTGCCAGAAAAGGATTTATAAAGATAAATTTACAGAAATAATAGCTTGCTCTACAGCATGCTTATAACTTATTTTTAAATAATATACATGTATTATAATATAAATTATTTGGCAACTTGGAAATTTTACTGTACAGTAAATACACAAGATAAATCATACCGGCTCAGATATGGAGTAAGACATTCTTTACAGATTTTTTGTTCAGCTAAAGTCAACCAAAATTCACAAGCTTCTAAAGCAACATTCTCATCACTGTCCTGGGTTCGGATGAGCATATACTATAAAAAAAGAACAAAATTATACCAATTAGACAGTAGAACAAAGTTTTGTCAGTAATTTCCATACATGTACTGTAGTAGCTTGTAGACATTCATGTTACAGGCTGGTGGAAGTACTTTGTATTTATCGAAATACAGTAAGGTTTGAGTACTGCTGAAATTATTGAACGTAGATTTCTAATGTTTCTCTCTGACGAAGGGCCTTTGCTCGAAACGTTAGAAATCTATGTTCAATAATTTTGGCACCCAAACCTTACTATATTTCGATTTATATTTCAACACTGCCTAACTGCCTACGCAGCACAATACTTTTATTTCACCACTTTGTATTTAGTAGGGCAGGAGGGAGTAAAGGACTTTCAGGTTTGAACCAGTTTCCCATTAACCCTTCTCTTCGACTCCCAGACCAGTCAAAACCAACTCTTTTGTTATTTTACTCTGTCAAATACCAGACAATTTTACTCATCAAGTGAGAACCTCATGTAGTTGAACGAAAGAGAGAGATAGGCAGATGAGGCCAGTTAACCCCACTGATGTCTGAGGGCTCTCCCTTTGACAAAAAAAAATGCCATCTGGCATTAGACATAGTAAAATAATAAAGAGGCGGTTTTGGAAGGTCTCTCATCGTAATGTAAGTAACAGTACATCGAATGTTGCTGAATGTAAAACTTCCAATTAGTATGAACTATACCTCAATAATGTTATTCATATGAGGAATCAGCTGGTCTGAACGAACTTCTAATAACATAACAAGAGCTCGACAAACATTCTTTCTCACTTCTGGATCTTCATCACCAGCTAATGAAAACAAATTCTATAACAAAATAGATTTTTCTGGTAAGTACAGTATACAGTAATTATTACATGTACTATAATTATTACGGTACTACTGTGCACATATTTCTAAAACTCATAATTCTTGAGATAACTAAAAAAGAAATTGAAGTTTAATCAGTGTCTGTCTTGGCTTTGCCTCGTGTTTGTACACCTGATACAAAATGACTATTCATTTTGGTAGTACTGAACTGTACTGTACATACAGACTGTATCATTTGGAATAATGAGTATTTGGACATGTAGATAGAAAATAATGGTGCTAAAATATCCAGGCTGTGAAAGTACAGTCATGTAAGTATGACTAAAGTTACTGTTACTGTAGTGAGTACAGTGGAGCCTCGCTATAACACGATAGTTGGGGTCCTTAGAGGTGACCACGTGATAGATGAAGTGCGTTCACAGTACTCTTCCCACTCAGTTCTGGTGTAATATTGTGGGCTGAGTACTGGGAGTGAGATTGAGTACTGGGAGTGAGATTGAGTACTGGGAGTGAGATTGAGTACTGGGAGTGAGATTGAGTACTGGGAGTGAGATTGAGTACTGGGAGTGAGATTGAGTACTGGGAGTGAGATTGAGTACTGCTAGAAGCACTTTCTGTTCGATTCTAACAATCCAAATCGCAACTGAAGAAGCTTGAAGTCCACCCAAGACTTCAACAAAATGGAATTGAAATAAGATTTTTGAGCATGGTTTTCATTTCTCGCAATGCCGTGTCATTTTATCTCATAATGATCGTGATTATTTAGGATGATCAGCGATCGTCAGCTGACAAGATCAAATTGTCTCCAATGAGCATAATAGAAACTTCAGTTTCAGCGTCGTATTACACATCAATTCTGTCGCTATTTTGTGGAATTTAGTGGTGTGTGGTGAACTTTAGTACTGTTGGTAAACATCAGTATAAGTCGTCAAATGATAAACCAGGAAAAGTAAAATTTTGGGGTCCAAGGATCAACCGACATTGGCTTAAAGCCGACGTTCGAGGTATTTATCCGACTTAAAACACGATTGAAGAAGGTTTTCTAAAAGATAGCATTTTACCGAGTGTCGAAGGACATTGTTATGTCAAATGTTAACGGGATTTTATGAAATAATAAGACTCCAAAGCAACCTTTGAATAATAGTTTATTAAACAACTTGAGAAGTACGTAAAGGTTCATTGAACACATACACAGACTTCTACAAGCTTGTTTGAATAATTAGTATGAATAATTAGTACCAGATCTATCATTACAGCATTGGGCATGCGTATTGATGCAGTATCAACCCCACATTTTATGCTCAACGTTCAGCGTAATAAATTGCTGACTCAACCAACAGATTTTGATGAATTTCATTGGTTTGCCTTCCTCTCGTAAACTACGCGAGCGAAAAGCAAACCCTTGCTCTCCTTCCCATATGTGGGAGCTACTGGCGTTACCATACGAGATAGTTGTAGCAGGCACCCTATGAATTGGGCAATTATAAATTCATAGGGATTATATATATAAACCCGGGGCTTATATATAATCCCTATGAATTTATAATGCAGGATTTATGGGATATAAATCCCACAAAAAAAACAAAGAAAACCGACTTGATCGTGTTTTAATATTTTATATTACTGTAATTCATGGTGTATAAGTCAAATTTCTAGGACCCAAAATTGACAACAAAAAGATGATCACAACTTATACAAAGGGTCAAGAAATTATGGACAAAACCCTGGACCAGAAATATGCATGTACATTGTTTAATCAAAATGTAATCAAATGCATTTTATGCTGTATTCTGTCAAAACAAAGAATTGCAAACTTAAACAAGATTCAAATTGAAGATTGTAGAGTTTGACAAGAAGTCCAACAATTCTACTGTTGGGTGGAAATGAGAAGCTTGTTTGAGAGTAGCAGAAACAATCTGACAAAATAAAAATGCTGTCAAAGACAAAATGTGCTGATTGTATGATATTTAAAGTATTATTAAAGTTGCTGTACAGTAGATACTAGTCTGTGTCTGATTAGGTACCTAATCTAATTCGAGTGACTTAGAGTTTTGTAAAAATTAAGATTTTCTTGTCCAAAAAATAGGGGTTGATTTATATACATGATGTCAACTTACATGTATACACAACATTGACTTATATACGCTGCAAAATACAGTATTTAAAATAAGTCCCCGTAGTGTTAGGCTTAGCTTACTACCATTTTTAGAAAAAGATTAAGTAGCAATCCCTACTGAATTTGTACTACAATACAAGAGGCTTGCAGTGAAAACTGATCCTGTATCCTGTATGCAATAATAATGGTTGCTCATTTTCATTACAGATAAGTAAAGTCAGCAATTTACAGTTAATGTACTGTACCTCCATAAAAGTTGAGATATGAACCATCAATGCTTGAGATCTTCCAATAATAAATTGATTTGTACAGGCTATTGCATGAGATCTGTAATAAAAACACAAATTAAAACTGAAGGTGGCTAACACAACAAATACACATTTGAAATAAAAACAGTATTGTAATTACAGACTCAAGGCAACATGATGAACATGCATAATAATTGTTTTATTATTATTTATTTAATTACTATATTACCATTAATAATTATAAAGATATAATCAACCATAGATCACCTTATTTTAGAACTGGCATGTTTAAAAAATTGCAAAAATTTTGGGATTAAAATGTTGAGTGGTCTGTGTAGAGCATCACTGTCCAATTGTTCAGCTGAATCTTCACAGATTTTCTGTAAAGCACCAAATGAACCCTGGAAAAATAACAACAAAATTAATGATCAATCCATTCCAACCAAAAACTTGGCCTAAAGGGTATTAGTATTTTAGAGTGGACTTTGGATTCAACGGTGCTGTTATCAATAGATAATTTGGGCACACTATTTTTTGTGACAATATTTGAGTGTCAATGTGGAAACACACTCTAGGGGGGCTGAGGACATGCCCCCTCCACCCAAACAAAAAATGTATTGCATAACCAATGTATTCAGGCAGGATTCTACAGGGTTCAAATTAACATTTCAAAAGTGGATCGCGAAAATATTTTCTCGAAAAAGTAGGGGGAGCTGGGACTATTCCCCCCCCCCCAGTTTTGACTTCCACTTTCGCTTTGGTATTTCAGACAGAAGCGGTGTTGAGGTCTGGATTAGACTAGAATTCGAACCGCCACGCAAAAAACCAAGGCATTTATTTAAGCTTGTTTCAAATGTCAAACTCATCAGTGCGTAATTCGAACCTTTCCAAGCACTTTACTCATATTAAATGTGACGTTTGAAACTTCAGGCAAAACAACTGTCAGAAATGTGTCTGAAATGACATGTGTTTGTTTAGTATTTTTGCGCTCAAAATCTCCCTGAATTATGAAGGATAAATTTACAGTAGCAGTGTTTCAGTTTCACGACGTTTTTATTGTTATGATGCAATGTAATGTGAGAACTATCTAAGGCTGTTGTTTTGTTTTATAATAAACCAAAACACGCTGCGAAGAAGTTATTGGAAGGCACTCAACGGTTACTTTGCATCGCGATTTTGGAGTTCTTATGTTTGTTTTGGATCACATATTTCAAAAAGTGCATTGCGATTTGCGAATCGCGATATGTTAATTCGAACCCTGATTCTAATAGTAGTGCTGCGAGTAACTTTGTTACAACTAACACAGTAATAACATTCATAGATGATTGTAGTAGAATGCTTCTGATGACCCTAAGTACCACTGGCTCAAGTAATCTCATAGTTGCTAATGTTAAATATGGAGATTTTAGTCATGTTTTTTTTCACAATGTACATGTATTAATTGATGTGTCAACATTCCAAGCCATATACAGTACTATTTAATAGTTATATCAAACATTTTATTTAATAGAACAGTTTAAAATTCACTGCTAAGGGATTCCAAAAGGGAAATATTAAATTAGGTTCTGTCATATACAGTAAGTCTTACTGTCAGAAGGGTTTTTAAATTTTTTTTTCTGACCTACCAACCATTATTTTAAAAAGTACAGCCTGAGGGGTAATTTATAATTTTGGCACCAACCAGTGTACTGGTATCTCAACCCCCCTGGATACAGTCCTTTCCAGCACATCTTTTATACAGATTTGCAAATAGTGTGACAGCAAATAGCAGATTCACACCCATATTTGAAGGGGGTATACCCCATCAACAAATACTAAGAAAAGGTTTGATAAAGGTTGAAAACAAAATGTTTACCACAGTTTAAAAGTTACTTGCAGATGTGAGAATGAGATTAGTGGTTACCTGGCCCATATTTCTTTTGAAATTGGGCCAGGGTACCAAGCTAAATTCAAACATGGGTCCCAGGGATGTATAGCCAGTGAAAAATTAGTGCTGGGTTAAAAATGTAGAACTGATTTGATTTTTGTTCACCCTGGCTACTTAGCAAAACCAATGTCAGAAGCATTCTACTGCAAAACCAAATTGCCAGGGCCCTGGCTTGCTGTAATAAGCAGTCGTTATAGTGGGGTCGTGGGGAGGAAAAACATAGGACCAATGAAAAAGACCGAGACAAGAATGACTGTGAAAGTACTCTTATTCAATCTTGTGTTTGCATGCGCAGTGAAGGTTTACTCTGATTTAATTATGGTTTAGATGCATGTTAAGTAATAAAAGACAGTGGAGAGAACACGGAGAGTAATTCTTAACAACTTTATCGGATACTTTACAATATATATGAAGATATCCAAACGGGAAGAGTGCAAACAGGACTCGAGGACACATGCGAGGTGCTCCCCCGTAGGAATTAAAAATACATAAATATAAAAAACTAGAAATAGACCAATCGGTATCGTAGAATGAAGGATTTCAAGGCATAATATGTCCAGTTTATTTAATTTCACAAATTTTTTCCAGGTTATTTAAATAACCCACAAATAATAAAGAAGTGTTTCGGCATGAATAGTTATGAGCACACAGACCATTCCACTACTTAGCAAAACCAAATTTAGTGAATGCCTGAGAAGGTGTCTTGTTTATTATGAAAAGAAGCAATACAAACTGTGTATTATTTAACTTGTTTAGACTTTAGTACAGTACCTAACGTATCTCAGAGTCTGACAAATGATGTCCGCAGACTAAGTATTGAATTTTGCAATGTTTAGATTAAAATTTTAATGGGCAGTGAGCAGTGCAGCAAAAATTACACTGAGTGCCAAGCATTTAAAATTTATCCAAATTGACTGGCCCAGCACCCTCCAGTATGCTTTATCCCTAATCTCAACTCTGAATGCTACAGTAATCTTGTTTTTTAAATTTTACACTGCATAGTGCATATTCAACACCACCATGGACCACACATTGAACATATTATGCAAATGCAATTATTATCTTTACACATGTAGAAATTATTGTTATTCAAATTTCCTTCTATAAACTACTCCTTCATATCTGCTAATACACTACTACCAGTACATGTAATATAAATCTAATAAAACTTAGTGAGGTTCTCAGTTCTCACTACTTACAGTAAACAAAAAATATACAGGTTTCCAGTCTCCCAACCCTACCTTAGTTTTTTGCTTGCAAAATGCCAACCCTAATCTTTTTATTGAATTTTTTAGGAGCATGGGCCTGAGTTGCAGCATGATTTCCATCTTGGGATAGTAAGCATGTCAGAACCTAGTACTACCATAATTGACATTTATTATAAAAATATTGTCATGATTGGGCACTAATAGAATATATGGATGCGCAGAAATATGAAATTTATTTTGAGTGTTGACTAGAATATCCCATACATGAGCAAAGTGAACAAGTGAGATATCTGCAGTAAGTCAACACGAGAAATAAATTTCATATTTCATGCATTCATGTATTGTTCTATTTATTATATAAAAAATAGTCCTATTTTCCCCACAAAAATAGAGCAGTAAACTCTAATGTGTTTCACAATAATCAACACATGTGAGATTATCATAAATAATCACACATGTGAGATTATCGTTTTTATTAGTGGTGGAAACATCAATAAAACACTCTATTTTTATATATAATAACAAAATATAAAAAAAAAAGAACTCCGACCTACCCTACCTAAGTTTTTGTGAAGAGAAATAGGAAACCTAGGTTGTTTTTTTTTGGCCCTACTCTAAAACATACAAAATCTTATGATAAAAAGTGACATTAAATGTGGGAAATGCCATTTCAAAAACCCAAATTTAAAAAATTTCCTGGAACTGCACGCCCCCTATAAATGCAAACCCACAAGTTTTGCTATAAAACGTCAAAACATCTAAATTACACATACTTCTCTGCCCTTGACTATGTTCCTAAATTGTACCCCCCACCCCCGTGGGGTAACCTTGGCTTGAATGTTGAATAATAGAATAGTTGTTTATTATTTGTTTATCTGATCAATCAAGTCATGGTGGTTATCTATCACATTTTCAACACCTGTGTCCTAACTTTTATTTTAATTCTTTAAATGCTTGCATTATAACAATTATATAATACAAAATAGATTTGTAGACTGATACCATGAGTCGATGAGGCTAAAGTTAGAAAACAATTAATATCTATGGTGTATTCAAACAAATTATCTTGTGTTAAACATTTTAAGTTAGAAAATCAAATAGTGTATATCTGACATACAGTACCTCACAGACACTGTAATCTTCACTATCCAGAAGTTGACAAAGAGAAGGCAAAAGTTGTGGCCAATGAATCAGTTCTCCTTTTTGAGCAATAGTAGTTATTAAAATACCAATAGTTGCTCTTATTAAAGGCGATGGATCTCCTATAGCTTGAAGACATTCAGTTTTAACAAACTCTTTGACAGTCTCCGGAAATAAATGATAGTTTGATTTTACATTGTTCTTTAAAATTAGTCCTGATAGCGACCGAGTTGGTTCGTCTTAAAATTAATAAAAAATATGTATTAAACATGTGTTTATACAGTAATAAACCGTTCAAAATATTTTATCAAAATCACCAACTCTACATCAAATTTATACTTCAAGACTCTGACCTTCAGTTTTAAGCTTGGTCAAAACGAAAATAAGATAATTGTTGAAGTCTGGGAAGTGATTGAGCGACTCAAGTTTCTTGAAAGAATAGTTAAGTAAAAACTGTATTTACAATTTATATATATACATGACTATTCACAGTAAAACATATGATACCACGTGTAAACTCTCAGAATCCTGGTTAGACCCATATGGCTAGTATTACACACTTTTACAGGCTAAAAACGGAGTCTATAAAGCGTAAGCCCCGGTGTAGTTCTACTGAAAAGGATACTTGTTGAACTGCTCGTTGAATTTCGTTATCAGGACTTTGACTTTCTTTTAAAAGTTGCAGAATTTGTTGCAAGCCTTGCTCATCTGGTTGCCACGCCATCTTGGTTTCTTCTTGGCCAGCTTACCGGGCACACTGCACGCAAAACTCACGCGTCCCGCGTGGTGCTCACAACTCGTTCACTTCCGGGACATTGCGAAATCTGTTTTTCGCTCGCAGTTTAATTTCTGTACGTATAGATCGTTTTCACTCACGTGATCGGTGGCCTCATTGGGGCGGTGAAACAATACGAAATATATAAAGATGGTACACCAATATGGCCGTCATTTCATTGTTTTGGTACACCAATATGGCCGCCGTGACGTCAGATGAAAACGATCTACCATCTTTTGCTAAGCCGTTATACAGTAATTTTGTATTTGCAATTTTATTTTTCTATACAATTCTGCGCATTTCATTATTCATTTTATTAATGTGAAACATATTTAAAATTTTACTTCGCGTTTATCATTCTCACTTTTAATATATACGCTTCATGATTTAGTTTTCAGTAGTTGAGTAGAGTTAAAAAGTGAAGATGGTGCTGCATGAAAATTCACAAAATCTATACTGCATCCATGTGCGAGTGTAAACTGCAGGGGTAAAGAATGCCGATACATTGGCAGGGGATGAAAGAGCGCAGCTGTTTTCACAAACTAGCGGCGCGGAACCTAGACTTGTTGGGCTCTGGTCCCAACGCGTGCACGGTATGCGGTATCCCCGGAATGCGGTATCCTCGAAAAGCGGAAGATCTAGAGCGCTCGAAAAGCGGTAGCCTGGTACCCTGGCCCAATTTCAAAAGAAATATGAGCCAGGTAACCACAGTGAACTCGATGTAAGTTAAAATCTGATACCTGGAACGCTAACGAAGGACCAAAAAGTGAGGCAAAAAGTTCCAGGCTCCTGCGCGGTTTGCAGGTACGATTCAGTCTCCCACAAAATGTATTTTACACGGCCGGCCGTCTTGAGCGAACTGCGAAGGCTCGAAAAGGTTTGAAAAATTATTTATCAGACTAAACGTGCATTTAATGGTTTCCCATTGTTGTGCAGCGCTGTTGTTGTTTTATTTACTGTATAGCAGTCCAAAACTATACAGTAAATTAACCTAGGGATGAAAATAGGCTGAGAAAACAGACGTCCTTTTGCTGGCTAGGATGAAAACAGCCAGCCGAAAAGGTGAGAACAAGAGTGAGAAAGCTATTCTTGTACGAGTTTGAAGACGTATTGATACTTGATATTTCATAATATACATCTAATGTCATTTTCTTATTTCTGCTCCTTTAATTTCTTGTTCAGTTTTGTTAAACGGCCTTTTGTAGCTAATGATATTTTAAGAAATATAAACTGACAACTTGATTGTTTATTTTTCACGTTTACTCATGGCTAGTTGTTGTTTTCGGTACGAATGTGGAATGCTTTTTAAACAAAACGACACTGATGAAACTGGTACTAACCTAAACGGCATATTCTATACTAAGTTTGTGTTGATTTTTTGTATCCTCTTCGGAGTGACGAAACTCTAATATATATGGTTTATAATATAACGAAAATTTGATTTAATTTCTTCACTGACAAACTTCGTGCACGTTTTGTAAAGACAATGACTTTTCCTATAGCAACAAATAGACAATCACTGCATAATTAGTTCGGCAGCATAGCACAACCAATCAAAATTTAAAATGCACGTTTAGCAAAGCGTGATAAAATGATTCAATAAATAATTTTTCAAACCTTTTCGAGTCTTCGCAGTTCGCTCAAGACCGGTGACCGTGTACAAAACATTTTGTGGGAGACTGAATCGTACCTGCAAACCGCGCAAGGGCCTGGAACTTTTTGCCTCACTTTTTGCCCCCCGAATGACTGGACGTTAGCGTTCCAGGTATCACATTTTAACTTACATCGAGTTCACTGGGTAACCACTAATCTCATTCTCGCGTCATCAGGGCAAAATCCACTTATGACGATTGCAGTTTTAAATTTACTCATAGCCACTAAAAACGCGCGAAATTTCAACCAATAGGAAAGCAGAAGTCTTTAGTGGTTACCAGGCTAGAAAAGCGGAAGAGCGCTCTTCCGCTTTTCGAGGATACTGGGGATACGGCAGACCGTTGCACGCGTTAAGCTGATTTTTTCATGATTTTTTAATTTTTTTGGTGATTTTTTGATTTTTGTTTGTGATTTTTTGATTTTTATTGTGAATTTCTCCCGCGATGTTTTTTTATTTCTTTCATGATTTTTTGATTTTTCTATGATTTTTGATTTTTTTCATGATTTTTTGATTTTTTTTGTGATGTTTTGATTTTTTTGTGATTTTTTAGGTGTACGTGATTTAAATCAGTGATTTGCCCCTCGGTGTGTGTAATTTATGTAAAAGTTAAATTTACATCCGAATTCGAAAACAGATTAGAACGTACACGAATGGGGGATTTTGAAACAAATCAAGAAGTTCGACGGTATTAGCTAGATTGTTAATTACAAACAGCTGTTGTTTATTTTCATTTCATGGTTAATAAAACATCGTTACTGTATTTGCAAATGCAAAACTCTTACAACTGTCAAGACTGTCAGCAGGTTATGCATGTTAGCAAACACGGCCAAAACACTTTTAGCAATTCTGCATAACAAGTTTTAACATGCAATGGATGAGTTATTTTAATTAGCAACTGAGTGAAAGTCAGTGGCGGCGAAAAATGTTTTATATTGGAGGAGCTAATTCATTAAATACAATTATAGAGAATGTACTTTCACCCCTCTCAGAATATTTTAGGCAATTTTAGCTCTAATCTTTTGGGAGAAGCTTAGCCCAATCAGAAATATTTGAGGAAGAGGGGAGGGGGGCTGTTTCGCTGCCTTGGCTAAAAGTTTTGTTTGTTTTTGCTTTGCAAGCTGCCGCGTAATTCGAGTGCTAGCCGGACTAAGTTTAACAACTCACGGCGGCTTGTACAGCAAAAACAAACGAAATATACTAACGTACGTAGCAACTGAGTGTTGTTCGGAAAGCTTGTTCTTGTTAATAGCAACTTAATTGTTTATAGAATTTATACACCAAAGCACGGAGCCACGGACCAAAGTGAAGCGCTATGTACTCTGTATTTACTCTGTGGAATTCAGGGTAAGGCTACGTCGACAGACACGTATCCGGATTTTTTTGAAAACGCAACTTAACTATGCGAGTGAACGCCTGAGCAGGCGTCTAGGCATGTCCCGATTGTGCTCGGCAACTTTTGAGCAACTTTTTGCGTTTGGAGCAACTTTTTTCGCTTCGAGACTTCGAGCAACTTTAAGCAACTTTTTCCTTTTTGAGCAATTTTTGAGCAACTTTTTCTAGATTCAAAACTTTACAGTAGGAAATGCTTACATGTGATAGACAACTTCATTTCCTGCGATATTTTTCTGATATAAAATAATTTTGGAAATCAATTAATTGCGGCAATATGCTGTAATACAGCCTGTGATGTGATGTGATGCTGCAACAGCTGTAGCATTGCTGCTTATTTACCCTTGATATTTACTTGCTAGGTACTAGGGTTACCTGTTTCCTCTTTAAAACAAAATGGCGGCTTATAAACCATTGAAATGTAAATAAATGCTAATTCATTATGACTGAATTAGAAGAGCCGTCAGACTTGTCAAGTTCATCAGAGGACGAAAATTTAGAAGAAGATCCAATTTTGGTAGCAGAAAATGCTGGTGCAACTTTTCGTACTCCAGCAAGCGCAGCCATTGCACGTAAGCGAGCGTACGGAAATTGTATAAAGCTCTTAATTAACGTAATAGTACGGGCAACTTTTTGAATTTTAGTAGCAACTTTTTTTATTTCGGGCAACTTTTGAGCAACTTTTATGCTTTTTTGCGAGCAACTTTCTGGTTTTTGGGAGCAACTTTTTGGGATTTTACGAGCACAATCGGGACATGCCTACAGGCGTCTTGTTTGTTACGGATTCATTGTCCTTCCGTTCACACGTAAACGATGAAGCGGTTATCAAAAACGGAACTTTTCGAAGACGGTCTCCAAAATGGAGCTTTTTGAAAACGCCGATTTCCTGTTCTCGTGTGGACGCGAATTTTTTTGAAAACGGATAAAAAAAGTTGCGTTTTCAAAAAAATCCAGATACGTGTGGATGTAGCCTAAAAATATATATAGACTAAGAATATATCCCTGTTTCAGACAAAATACGGCTCTCGACCAAAAAAGTGATTTATATAGAAGTTAAATTGATGAGGCGCCTTTTTGGCGCCTTCTAATGGCACTTTTTGGCGCCTTTTAATGGCACTTTTTGGCGCCTTTTTTGATAATTCTTATTCTAAATCTTCTTTTACATTGTTTTCGGTGCGCATCACTCCCTTCACGAAGCTAACAAACAAAAGTAGTATTGTTCGAATGTACACCAAGTAGCTACCAGTAACATTGTCTATACCTGACTTCATACTACACGGCCGGATTAGGGTTGCGCAGGGCCCGCAGCATATTTTCAACGCGGGGCCCCTTGACCCCCCAGCTAGGCATGTCCCGATTGTGCTCGTAAAATCCCAAAAAGTTGCTCCCAAAAACCTGAAAGTTGCTCGCAAAAAAGCATAAAAGTTGCTCAAAAGTTGCCCGAAATAAAAAAAGTTGCTACTAAAATTCAAAAAGTTGCCCGTACTATTACGTTAATTAAGAGCTTTATACAATTTCCGTACGCTCGCTTACGTGCAATGGCTGCGCTTGCTGGAGTACGAAAAGTTGCACCAGCATTTTCTGCTACCAAAATTGGATCTTCTTCTAAATTTTCGTCCTCTGATGAACTTGACAAGTCTGACGGCTCTTCTAATTCAGTCATAATGAATTAGCATTTATTTACATTTCAATGGTTTATAAGCCGCCATTTTGTTTTAAAGAGGAAACAGGTAACCCTAGTACCTAGCAAGTAAATATCAAGGGTAAATAAGCAGCAATGCTACAGCTGTTGCAGCATCACATCACATCACAGGCTGTATTACAGCATATTGCCGCAATTAATTGATTTCCAAAATTATTTTATATCAGAAAAATATCGCAGGAAATGAAGTTGTCTATCACATGTAAGCATTTCCTACTGTAAAGTTTTGAATCTAGAAAAAGTTGCTCAAAAATTGCTCAAAAAGGAAAAAGTTGCTTAAAGTTGCTCGAAGTCTCGAACCGACTTTTGGTTGCTCCAAACGCAAAAAGTTGCTCAAAAGTTGCCGAGCACAATCGGGACATGCCTACCCCCAGCCCCCACCCGCCCTCCCTCGAGTCCCGAGCCCTGGGGCCCAGTGGGCCCAACGCTTTCTATAAAGGTGCAGAACAAAAAAATTGCGCAATCAGAAAGCGCGGGGCCCCCTGAAAACGCGGTGCTTTATAGAATTATAGCATGTTTTATAACGTCATCAGTGTTTAACATTTACCGTCGTGGTAGCTATTGATCTGCAAGAGATGGATCAATCACGCGAACCTATAAAGGATTTCTTGGGAAAGTCATTAACTCGAAACTGCAAAAGGCTTAAGAATTAATAAACTAAAAGTATTATGAAACGTGGTGAACCAATGGTAAAGTGAAAGCCTTCAGAAGAAGAATCGAAAGATTAAGATGGGAGTCACTGTAAAATAAGTGTTTCTGTAATTAGTGCATGCAGTACTTTCAGTTTGTAAAGATTTATTTGTTAGTTCGTTTAAGCTGAACAAGCGATACTCAGATCAGAAAACTCTGAGCTCTAGACGCGGGACTCGAACCTGCAACCTTCCGACTCTGACTACCCAGACGCTCTTGAGCCACTAACTCTCAGACGACAAAACAGGTTGTTTATGGTATTATAATTCAACAAATATACTTATAACATACGTACGGTTCAAGTCGTGCCCGTGTTCTCGTGCTATAAATACCGTAAACAATTTTGCTCTGCTGATCTGAGTTGCGGTGGCTCATTGGTTAGAGCGCGTTCGGAGAGTACTCGGAAGGCTACTCATCGACTCCCGTCTATAACAGGTTTCAGTTTGTTCTGAACAACCTAAAATGTGGAAGCGCCGAGTAAAGATCTTGGGCCTTGGGGTTGAGTCTTGCACAACAATTAAGGGGGCAGTCGGAAAGGGCGGTTGCCCCCCTTTTTATGGTTTTTGGGATGCAAAGGAAATTTTGGATTTCACTATCTATACTCTTTTTAAAATTATCAAAAGTTTTCTCAAACCATATTAATATAAAATGCGAAACTCATCTCATTTAGACCGAAATCAAGACGAAAAAATCGTAAATCTGGTATTGATACGAGTAAACTATAATTTCCAAATGAGGAATACCGGCGTTTTCAGTTTCTCAAATTGTCTCGTTCTCGAGATATTTAAGTTTCTGAAACATGTAAATTAGGTGCCTCGTGTTTTCTCACACAGGCAAAAATAAGATTTACAAAATGAGTAATGTATCTGAAACTATGAAGTGGAAATTATCCAAACTTTGCACAATTAGTATAGTTTATATCATAAAACTCCACTGTGCATGCGCATCGTGTTGCTGCTACGGAAACCGTTTAGAACCACAAGCATTTTTACTAAAAAATTAAAATATTAATTTTATGTTTCTTCAAAATACAATATCTGTGTGTCTACAAATATTGATGTCAATGTATTGCAGTAAAAGTTGTTTTATATTGAAAAAATAAACATTTTTGTTTTACAAATGGAAGGCGCCTGTTTGCAAACGGTATCCATGGAAATAACATAATGTGAACGTTGGAGTGTATTCTCCCCATAACTATTCTTGTGCAAAGTTTGAATTATTTTTACCTCTTAGTTTCAGAGATATTAGTCATTTTGTGAATCTTATTTTTGCCTGTGAGAAAATGACGTCACGAGGCACCTAATTTACATGTTTCAGAAACTTAAATATCTCGAGAACGAGACAATATTTTGAAAAACTGAAAACGCCGGTATTCCTCATTTGGAAATTATAGTTTACCGCTATCAATACTAGATTCACGATTTTTTCGTCTTAGTGACACTTTAAATATAGTATAGGATGCACGGTTAATACATGTGATTTAAAACCTTTTGTGGTGAAAACGACCGCTCCTTTCAAAAATCCAGGTTGCGCCCTTGTCAGGAAACGTTTGTAAATGCATTTGCAATTGTGAACTTCGATCTGCTGTTTGTTTATTTTAGTTTACCTTTACTGATCGGTAAATATTTCGTTTTATGTCTTGAAGTATAAACAATTGTAAATTTCACAACTTTTACGCCAATAGTTCAAGCGAACAATTATGTAATTACTTTCAAATGAGTCTGTTTGAAAAGTCTTTAAGATATATTCGGCCTTTTGTAACACTCAGAGAAATGAGTTTCTGAAACAACAGATTTAAGCAAAAATAAACAGTATCAGTATAGTCTTCAAATGTGTTACAAATACTCTACATATAAGAGACAGCAATGTTAGTCAATTTATAATTTTAATATATTTTCAGTACAAAGTTCATTTTAATAAAATAAATTTCTATAATATCACAAGCATTAATATCACACATCACATTTAAAGTCACCAAATGTAAAGATAAAATATATACTAATAAATCATGAAAAATACTGAGAATAAAAAAACGCTCTACTTTTCTATCATTTAAGATAAGATTAATTGTGTGTATAATAAACTTGTATATAGGACTAAAACAGATTATAATTTTCTACAATAAGATATTAACATTTCAAAATTAGTCATTTATAAATTTCGTAGCAATAAACCATCTACATTATACGCTGAGACTATTATGCTCCCACAATTGAATAAAAAGTACATTTTGTAATCAGTATATTGTGCAAGCTTATACAGCAACGTGAAAAAGTTATAAAGTTTAGCAACGAAAATTGACATTTCAAGTGAAGCCTTTAATTGATATTTCGTTGCTAAAAATCTCGGTAGTTTACCACGTTTTCACTTTGCTCTTGATCCAAAACACTCCTCCTACGCAGTACGCAGCACTCTACTTTTGTATGCAGTACAGCTATTTTTTTGACAGTCATGGATTTATACGTCACCAAAGAGAAATAGGTTGGGTGAACTCAACATTTAATTTTAAGTGAATTCAATCGTTGGTTGAAAGAATTAAAAATATTCCTCAAAGATTGAGTAAGAAAATCGATGTAAAAAAATTTCCAAAGAAATGTATCATAAAGACAACTAAACTAAACTAAACTAAACTAACCTTATTTATACTGGATAACTCTATCAGTTATATCTAAACTGTTATCCTCAGAGGTCCAGTAAGGGCCTACCCTCTGATTGGTCCAGTGTTACTACAGGAGGAAACCGGAGTACCCGGAGGAAACCTGTGGTGTTTGGTAGAGTCAAACTGGAAGCACTCTTCTCACATGCGGCCAAGGTGAATTTTTTTTTTAATCAGATAACTGCACCTTGCAGGAATCGAACCCGGCTCGCAGAGGTGAAAGGCACGTGTACTAACCACTGTGCCACCAACACCCCTCTAGTATTGCTGTCGTAGCAATACTAGAAGTGTTTCTAAATTATTATTGCATTTCATTTTCTTTGACCGAGAAAGAAATTTGATGAAATTTGTTAAAAACTGACTTACTGTTTTGAATTTGATAGTTTTTGTTTTTTGAACAACCAATAAGAGATGAATTTTTAGTCAATCGCCAATCAAATTCAAAACAATAAGTTATTCAACGACCTTGATCAAATGAATTAGTGAAACAGAGAAACTGAATTGCAATGTTTTATAGGAACACTTCTCAGTATTGCTTTAGACAGTAAAATATTTTATTATTTCTATATTAATTATATATTTTATTAGAATACAATCTACCTTTACATTTTAGTGATCAGAACTAGATATAGAAAACATGCAGAATGATGGATAATATTACAACTAAAACATTGTACAATTCACTACTCTAGCTGATCAGTAGAACAAAACAGGTCCGATATTTTATTGCTTTCGAAGAGACACTTTCATTCAACGCAAATCAATTTCAAAATGATCATCATATGTCATGTGAAGTATTTTACAGTATTTTAATGTACCACGAGAGTTTTCTTTCAATTTACACTGCAATGTACATTCTCATGTCTAAATATATTGGAAACAAACTCTTGTTTTCTCAAATATTCAATAACTATATACAATACTCCCAACAATCTGAACAATTTCTAAGTTAAAACTTCTAAGCTATCATTGGTATTGTCAGAAAGTGAATGTGATGTGACAAAGAACCAAACATCCAAAAAACTGTCACTATACAAAAGCAATAAAAAAATCTATTTCGCTCTACTGATTGGCGTAGTATGGCTGGAGAGTGAGAATGAAAGTATTTTACTATTTATGCAACCGCGCTGAAGCCATTGAAAAAGGTTTTGGTCACTTTAAATATTCTTCAGTTATGTGTACCTAAATTAGCCTTTCTGGCTTCGTTATGAAGCAAAGATTCTTGAATTTCAAACACACAAACGAGGCGAGAAAGATTTATTAAAATGCACATGCATGAAAAGAATATTTACCGTCATCAATTTCTTCCTCGTCACAAAGATCCCAAAAAGTCATTCAAACTCTCTGGAGAAGAGATCTCTGGAGAAGAGATTCTGGCTTCTGGTTAGTTGAATCTCATCTAGTATTTTGAATGACTAATAAAACAATTATTGAATTCGGCTTTCGTATGATGTAAAAAATTATGCACACCTTGGTGAATATTATCTGCCTCAGGCAATAACAGTGAAATAAAAGTAGTGTGCTGCGTAGGCAGTGTTATGCAAATCGAAATATTTTAAAAGGTTTGGGTACAGCCGAAAATATTGACTATAGTTTCTAACATTTCGAGCGAAGGCCCTTCGTCAGGGACGGAAACGTGATACGTTAGAAATTATTTATATTTCGTCAGGAAATAACTCTCGCCTTGGTCTGCAAAATTATTTATACTGTTGTGCATCTGTAGCCTCGAAGAGCAAATCACTGATCTAAATTACGTTAATCTTGAAACAATCTTATAAAAAAATATAGACAATGAAAAATCAATTTAAAAAAAAATCAGTAAAAAAAATCAATGGCAACGTAGAAATGATCATGAAAAATTAAGAAATTACTGAAAAATCTTAAATTACGGAAAAACAGGTCAAAATAATAAAAATTACTTAAAGCACCAAGCTCAATATCCACTCCAGAGGGCTGATATAAACATTTGGATGGCTTTAAACAGTTTAAAATCTCTGCTTTTCTATAAATTAATCACTTATAAAATTAGCGATTACAAAGCCTTTCAAACGTTTATTTCAAATTCTAAAGTGAATTATAACACAGAAAGAATGAAAAATAAAAAAATAAGTATTTATTTCAATATTAATTTTTTGAAATTACCGATTTGAAAAATATATTTAACAATTACAGTCAGTATCAGGTGCTTTTGACCGAAACGTTTAGAAGTTCATTCTGAAGTTTGCAAGTTCATTTTGAATCGACTGTAACGTGTAAGTGACTGTAACATATAAGATGCGTGTTAAAACACTCATCAGTCATATATAGACAGTGAGCGGTGAGCCCCACCTTCTATGCTTGGGTATTTGTGGTCCAATGTGACCCTCGTTTTAGTGAAGGGATCATTCCCATGGTAACACAAGCTCGTGGTGGTGGTTTGAGAGCAAAATTGAAACCATAAGACAATATATTACAAGAGATGAGAAATTATTCCATCATGTCTGAGATTGTGAAAATTGTGCAGAAATTATAAAAAAATATTTCTCTATACGGACCGACCAAAACCGTAATCCCCCCCCCCCCCCCCCCTTAATTACCGCCGCTTGGTTTATTTGGTCTTGATCATCAGTGTTTAGCGTGAACAAAAAAGGGAAGTCTGTGATGTTTCTTTCGTAAAAGGAAATTAGATTTTAAGTCTCTTTCACGGATGAAAAACTCACTTTCAATATGTTCGGTTTCGTTTAAGTTCATTTTCAAACGTTTTTAGAATACTTTACGGCCTATAAAACACATTTAAAAAATTTATCTCGAGCGGTCCGTACGGGCTCATAACCATTAACCATGAGAAAGCAGGATTTTATAACGGACCGGAAAAAAAATAGAAAGAGTTACCTAATGTTCTAGGAATGGGATTGAATTCCATAACATTATGAAACTTATAAACAATTAGCTTCACTAATTAGTTAATACGGCAAATATTAAAAAGAATGAAAAAGTAAGCTAGAAAATTACGATAAAAAAATATCTAGAAAACAATTACAAAAAAATATCAAATAGCAAATAAGAAGAATAAAAAAGTTAAAAGTCACAACAAAATAATAATAAATTAAAAAAATATTGTACACTTTTCCACAAGTGATTTGTCCTTCGATCGAAGCGCACAGATGACGTCAAATTCATGTTTGTATAATTTATTGTTGCATTTCGAAAAAAATAAATGGCATTAAAAATCCCTCAAGATTCCATTTTGGTTTGTTTGTCTGAGTTTTGGTCTATAAATAATAACTGTGCGCTTCGATCGCTATTAATACCGTATTTACTCCAATAGACGCCCTGGGCGTTTATTGAAAAATTGAGCTCTAAAGGGGGGCGTTTATTAAAAAGAGGCGTTTATTTCAAAATTTGATATTTCAATTATTAAACAAAAAAACACGTCGCACAAATGTTCAACATCAATACATAATATATAACTAAAAAGTTCATCATATGCGTCCTTAACATCGTATTAGTTTGTTTTACGTTTTGTGTTGACAGGTATATTTGGAGGTAGCATTTATTAGAGGGGGCGTTTACTTGATAGTGGGCATCTATTGAAATAAATACGGTAATTGTTTATTGTCACTTTTTAATTGTTTGAGCCTGTGCAATGTGTTCAGCGGTATTACTCAGTAAAATACTTCCATTTCAGTTACAGTAAAGTTGTAACTTCCAGCCAGAAGAGATTTGGTTTGTGCAGTATTGTATTGGTATCCTGTGGGTGCTTGATATGAGTAACCAAGGTTGGAGTATGATTGTTGATTGAGATTGGAGTTCTGACTGATGTGAAAATCGTGACCACCACCAAAGGTTGGTCCATAGCCAGGATTGCTGTAGATTGCATTTTGCTTGTTTTGAAATATGTTGGATCTGAATGCAGGTATATTGTCTTTATTCTTTAATGAGAACAAAAACGAGGAGTTGGACTGTTTCCATTCTACTTGACCTGAAATATAATGTTATAACATTTACTTCATGTGATGTGTTGTGTTCATCATATTTCATTTGAAAACCTTTTTTCGTAGAATTTTAAATTTTGCATTTTCTGAGAAAACTGTCAGAAAAGATCATTCTACTGTTATATATTAGTGAAAATCTGAAAGAAACATTTCGAGTGTTTAGGCATACTGTATATACTGGTACAGATTTTATTTATTAAAAATATTTGCTGTTGTCATTCAGTATACAGTAAAAGGTTGTTGCATGTCCACCAGAATAATTTAAATTACCTTGTGAAGAATTTTTATTACCTCCACCAAGATGTTATGTTTTTACCCCTTTCTTTCTGTCTGTCTGTCTGTCTGTCTGTCTGTCTGTCTGTCTGTCTGTCTGTCTGTCTGTCTGTCTGTCTGTCTGTCTGTCTGTCTGCCTGCCTGCCTGCCTGTCTGTCACCAGGTTATCCCAAAACGTATTGCACCCTGCGTGCGATTTTCATGAAAGTTTTAAGAAGGGTTGGCCATAGATCAATGAACAATCCATTAAATTTTGGTTAAATTTGGTTGAGAATTGGCTAAATATTTCATAAAACCCTGTCTGTAAGCTTCGATCTGGCCATGTAGAAGAAATGCTTGATTAAAGGTCCTGGGGATGAGGTTGTGAGGTGATTGCACTCAATCAGTCATCATACAGTAAAGTACACCTTTTACAACCAGCTGTAATCTTTCTATCCCAGCTTGGGTGGCTATACCACTCCATTTAACAATTTAAGCTAATCACCAACAACAAGAACATCGTAGTAAACTTATATATGCAGCTACATGTATATATATATATCTAAATTATCATAGTATTTCAAAATTTCAAAGAACAAAAATATATACTTTAGTTACTTTGAAGCAAAAGCTCTTTTTTCTTAGAGTTTTTAGAATTTACAGTACCTGCCCAGTTCTGGTCTGTATATCCACCAAAAATATAATTCCCAACTTTCACTAAAGTCACTGTAGGTCCCTTATTGTCACAACATCTGTGAAAATCTTGTGCTTGCCATCCATCTCTACTAGCTCGATAGCAAAGACGCCATTGAAACTGATTGCCCAACCATTCTTCCATTTGTGTACCATATTCATAATTAGCATTCAGTATAACTGATTGCTTGCAAGATACTGTTAGAAATATAAAATGATCAGGAACTGAATTAGTAAATGGAAAAAATATTTGTCTTGTGCCTGAATATATACAGTACAGTGTATAACATTGTGGATAAGATAATTAAATATTAGAATGTATTGTTTAATGGTTTTCACTGTAGACTCACTGCCATGCTCCAGCTGGCTAAATTTTTACATTATTTTAACATGATTGTTTTTGTCCATGTGAAAACATTGTTTATTTTTGATCAATTGTTCTTTTTTAGTATTGCCAATTTAAAAATAGTGATTGATGTATTGATGTGGTGTTCACAAAAAGGGACTCTTCTAGGAGGTCCAGGGGCATGCCCCCTGGAAATTTTTGAAATTTAGAGTCTCGGAAATGTGATTTCCTGCATAATTCTGTGGGGTGATTTTTAAGAACACTGAAGGTCATAAAATGTCATAAATGCTAGTTAAAATACAACACATTTATGACTGTTTCACTTTGTGTCAGAACTCATCAGCATGTTCACTTTCTAATATAATATGGAATATGTTGTGAGGAACTATAAAAAGATTTTTCGTCACCACATACCACTTATCAAAATAAAAACTATTTAAGTAATTTAACTAATATAAAGATTTATCTATACATTTGTAACAACTGAAACTATCCAACTGACTTGCTTATCCATACACATTTTACCCTGGGGCAAAAAGAGACACTGGGGGGTGAAAATCAATTTGTGGGTCCTAGCTGAAGAACAGCACTATAATCATGCCTTGAACAACCTAATTTAAATTTTATCCACTGAATAGTTATGTATCTGATAGTGCTGTTCAGTGGATAAAAGTGGCTATACAGGCTTCATACAACCAGCCCCACATGTTTTATTAACATGTGCGAAAATTGGAATTTTTCAAGTTCCCTTGAAAAAGGCATGTTTATAATGCTTATGTTTTGGAAGCAGCCAGTAAAAATGTTTGCATAGTATACAGTATTCAAATTAGCAATACATGTATAAAATGATTTAAAATAACTATCAATTTCTTTGTGTGTCTGTGTGCTTTTCATGCATTGCTCCTTAAGTCTATATCTCCGGTAGTCACGTGTACAGGGTTCGAGATTATAATTTTTTGTTGGTATCCAAGTAGGATACTAGCATTCTAAACTTGGTATCCTAACTGGAAATTTGGTATCCTGATTTTTTTAGTATAAAAACATGCCTAAATTTCAATTATCAGATCATTCAGATGTCATGAACTTAGAACTGCACAATGCAAATACAAGTCATTAGTCAAGAGTCTTTCTTTTATTTTACAGCAATTTAATATTTACATAATATACATAACATAAATACATAATACATCGTGTATTAGATTTAGACTTTAAAATCCATTAAAATCTGACTCTTCTGATTCTGAACTTCCAGAGTTAAGTAGTTGCTGAGGCTCATCTAAGACTAATTCTATTTCATAACTCGAAACATTACACGCATCTTTTCAAACTCTTTTTCATGTACTTGTATTGCTCTTTCGGTGGGATTTGTTCCTGGCGGAGCAGAACAAGCCTTGGCATTCGCAACACATTTACTATGTCCGTTACTTTGGCCATGTTTGCGTAGAGATTTGATGTGAAAGTTAGTACAGCCTAATTTCACAAATTTACTCAAACTATCAGCGTATTTACTGTTCATACAAACACTACAAAACATTTTATTGTTGATCAATTTTACCCACGAAAATGCTTTTTGCCAGGCTGGATTGAACTTTCGTCTTTGTTGTGTTTTTTTCTTACTGGCTGTCGTTGACTCCACTGCCACAGTATCCACTTCCACGGTGTTATCGACATCACAATTGGCTGTCGATATTCTAATCAAGTATTTTAACATATCTTTATATTTATTTATTCATGTCTGATGTCATAAATATTTCAGCGAATATTTTAATAATTTTATGAACAATCAACAATGTTCAAAATAAAAAACGATCTTCCCACGTGCAGGCTCCGGGTACGTCATTGATCCCGGATGTGAAATACTCGTCTCCAGACTTCGTGCGCCAAAGCGAGCATTCGCCAATCGTTTCGAAATTAAATGAAAATATCAAAATGAAATATGTTATATTATATGACTTGTGTATTATATTCATGACTTAGTTAAGTTAGTTTATACTTAAGCCAGAGTTTTAGATATATTGTGGTAAATATTAGTGTTTAAGCACAAATTTCTTGGTATCCAAGTAGGATACCAAGGTTTCAACATCTGGTATCCAAAATTAAAAACTGGTATCGTCAGGATACTAGGATACCGCAAATCTCGAACCCTGCACGTGTACACATTGCGTACCTATTTTTTATTGTGGTATGCACTCGGATAGCTCAGTCATAACGTGCATGCAGGGCTGCATAACCCAGTCTGAGTTGAATATTGAACCTTGTACTAAAAATATTTCTGATTGTAATAGCTGCAAAGTCAGTAAAGAAAAATTTCCCCCCAGAACAAAATCACAATTGAAAGACAGCTGTGCATGAGCATCTTCTCACTTGTGACTCATTAGCACATTATTGTCTTGTTTTGGGATTCTTTAAAGTTTGTTTTTGTTGTTATTTGCCAACTTCCCAAGGGCATTAACCCATAATACAGGAAAATAACAATTAACTGTTAGTCAAAGGGCCTCAGCCAGCCAGAACACACTATATTACTGGAAGTAAAGTACTGTGTAACACTATGCATGCCATAGCAATCATCCTGCTTAACAAATTACATCATCACCAGTAACCCATGAATCCTGACCATAACTCTTCCTGACTGAGCTGGTCAAAAACCATCAAAAACTGAGCCCCTAGTATTTTACTCCATCTTACATGATTTCTTCACTCCACAAGAGTTAACAAGTGATTAATTCATTCCTAACTGGGGCCAAAATTATTATTGGAACAATTATGCATTTACTTACATGAACCAGGAGGATGGCAAACTATAAAGTAAAATAAACATTAAGTTACCACACACTGCAATTACCATACTTATTTTCTCATACCTAATTATTTATGCTGGCATAATCTGGGCAGCCCCATAGTAAGAAAACATCAGAATTTATAGTTATCCGAACTCTGATTATGTACAGTATATACATGTACAGTACTTTATACTAAAGTAAAAAAATAAAAATAAAAATTTTACTTACCACACTGTGTAATTGTTTTTCTTTATTTTATGTATGTATATATGTATGTATTTATTTATTTATCTATTATTATTTTATTTATTTATCTTATTTATTTATTTATTTATTTATTATATTTACTTTACTTAATTTATTTATATATTTTGTTTATTTTATTTACTTTATGTATTTTATGTGCTTTATTTATTTAACCCTGGTGATGACTTTATGTTGAAAACGTTTGGATTAATCCACTGAAGTAATCATGTCGACCTATCCTCACCTGCAGTGCTTGTTTCAGAAACTTTATAAAATTAGCACAAAATATCTTATCATACTTACCTACTTCTCCCAGTTTATTCAAGATGCTCGTGCTATACTGAGTTGTGTCGGTCTGTGTCTCTTTGACTTTATATTGGACATCGCCATCATGGACAGGTTCCATTTGAGACGGACGTTCGCTTTTCATTTTCTCCACATTTTCGTCAATTTCTTTTTGAAGTGAGAGGATTTCTTCAGGGCTTCCTTTTTCTAAAAGGTTCTTGGCCAGCTTAACGGAGCTTTTTACTTTCTTCATATAAGTTTCAACTTTAGTTTTTTGTTTCACAAGTGGCTCATACACTTCATTGTATTTTTGATCTACTTCGTTCATCAGAAGTGTAGCTTTATCTTCGATCTTTTGAATCAATACTTTTAAAGCTTCTTGTTCTTGTTTAATAATCTCTTGCTTGTGTTGTGTGATGTCATTTTTTGTCTTCTCAGCATTCTTCTTCAGTAACTGTGTGATATTTTCTATTTCTTGCAAAGCTTTCTTTCCTCCATTTAGTTCTACATCAAGGATGGCAGAGGAAGCACTCAACGATTCTCTTTCCGGCTTCCTGACGAATAATAATTCTGCCAGTGGATGATACGAATGATCTGGCTTCACATGCTTGGATTCTGTGCAATATTCACAAACGAATTCCTTACAAGTCTGGCAATATAATTCGCAGGGCATGTTTTCATGTTTCTGACACCGCAGCTTCCCTCTGGCTTTCTCTTGATTTTCTGGTTTGGCCAATTCGTCCATCGTCAGTACAATATGTTTTTTAAAATCAGGCCAATTTTGATGAGTAGTAAGGCATTTTCTGCATAGATATTTCTCACATGTTGTACAACGACTAACAGCTGACGCTTCTGACTCGCAAAAGAAACATGGCAATTCCTTTGCGTGCCATTGTATGGCATGCATTTCAAGCTGGTTCTTGATGAAATGGTTTGGCAGCATTCCTTCAACTTGCCCTCCTTGTTTCAGAGAAAATTTACTCGTACACACTGGGCAGTCGAACGCTTCAATCACCTTTCCTGCCGCCTTCTCACGTTGTTCTTTCACATACTTCTCCAAGCAACATTTACAATATGAATGGAAGCAACCAAGTGTTCGTGGGTCTTTTAATGTTTTCAAACAAATGGTACATGTTAATAAACTTTCCATCTCAGCAACAGATGAATCATCAAGTGCTGCAGTAGCCATTGTGCTTTCTTCAGTAGGAAAGTATCGATAAGTTCGATCTGAATCTGCTGTGAAGAGACCAGACGTGATTTGAAAACGAAAGTTGAAGACGCTGATCTGAGGAAGGCACACCGTTTTCTCAAGTTCTCTGTAATCCAGGGTCTTTTTTAAGGATTTTCCCGTGGGGGGGCAGTTCCCAAAAAGGGACTCTTCTAGGGGGGTCCGGGGCATGTCCCCCGGAAATTTTTGAAATTTAGAGTCTCGGAAATGCCATTTCCTGCATTCTGAGGGGTGATTTTGAAGAACACTGAAGGTCATAAAATGTTATAAAAACTAGTTAAAATACAACACATTTCTGACTGTTTCGCTTTGTTTCAGAACTCATCAGCTTGTTCACTTTCAAATATAATATGGAAAATTTTGGGAGGAACTATAAAAAGATTTTTCGTCACCACATAAGGATTTTCCCGTGGAGGGAGCTATCATTTCCTTCAAATTATGAAGCTTAACCAACTATTGGACAACCTTTTAAAACGAAACCTCACCCCCATACCACCCCCCGGTAATCACGCCCCCCGGAAACCCTAAACCTAATCACAACCCTCCGGAAAAATGAACGACCTCTCATACCCCGACCACAACACCCCTATAGGATTTTTACCTTTATGTGTTCATTGTTGCTTTGAGAGCCCGCAGTTTTTGACTTTTGTGGTCTGCCATTTTATTTAAAAATAATTTCTCTTCACTTCATGTTAGGTCAACATAATAATTTAAGTAAATCTAAGTTGTTAATTAAGGGCTAAAACTTACTTTCCGTTTGTTTATTTTTTATTCCTTGCTTATTTGTTTGTATTAAATTTAAGAAAAAGGGACTTTTCCTGGGGGAGCAAAAATTTATTCGTGGGGGGGGGGGGGGAGGGGCACAAGGGGGACTGGGGGGCATTTGCCCCCCCCCCCCCCAGCTTATATGTTAAAAAAGGCCCTGCTGTAATCCAATTCTTGGTAAAATAGATTCTGCATGCATGTGATTCATTGGTTACCGTAGATTCATGGTATCTGATTGCAATTTTACAGTAATTAAACCCTCATTGGCCCCCTTATTTTTCTTCTCTAAATTTTAGAAATTTTGTTTCTGTATGCTCGATCACATCAAGTTTAGATAGTTCTTTACATATACGTATATATATATATAGTGACAACTGGATAAAATGGAAATCAACGGTTGACGCTTTAAAAAGAAAGATTTTTGAAACAGGTGGTCAGTAGTTTGTCTGAGCTTTATTCAGTGATCTGATTACAATTACAGGAAAATGTGCTTACGGAATGTTGCAAATAATACCTCGTATAATATAGGAACCGATATTGAAGATAAGCAAAATTTAATGTGACAAGTGTAAATTGGTTTAATGATAAACTATAAAACGAACACAAAGGCAACGAGTTCAGTGATAAATTAGATAATAGGTTTGTTCCGAGGTGTATTACAGCAGTTCCGCTGCATGGAGAGGTCCTCAGACGATTATCGGCATACCATTATCAGAAATGATTTAAAGGGTATTGGCAATAAAAATTAAGTTTGTCTCTTTTGAAAGAACTCGTCAAATGGTATAAGAAGACCGTTTACAATTTTTCCGTATCTGCATGCAGGTAAACATGAGTGAAATTTTTATCTTGCCAACCTTATGACATTATGAGCTAGAAACTCGATTTTGTTGCGCTATTTCCATTTTAAATTGACCCACAACATTTAAAAAGCCTTCCGTGGAAATTTGGTCACCCACGGAGTTGTTTCATCAGGTTTACCCTGCTTGTGGCGGACAGCACGCTGTCTTTGGTCGAAATATTTCAAAACACAAGAAAGATAGAGAAAAATTGTAAAAGGTCTTCTTATACCATTTGACGAGTTCTTTCAAATGAGACAAACTTATATATACCCTTAAGTTTAAGAAACTAACCCCCTATTCAGACTAGTGCCCGGGCACGGTGCCCATGTGAACATGACTTTTTCACGGTGCCCAACTCAAACTAACCAAAACTGGGCACCGTGCGTTGTGGTATAGTACCCGGGCACCGTGCCCATGTGAACACGTTTTTGGTACCCGAAGTGGTGCCCACGCTTTTTACTCCATATTCCTTGTAATTTGAAGACTTAAAGCCACAAAATAGCTACAAACGTCATGATAGCAGATCCAGGGCACCATGAATGCATGTGAACAAGTGGCCCGTGCCCGAGCACCGTACCCGGGCACCTAGTCTGAACAGGGTAAGCTGGTATTTCTGTGCTGAATAGTAACCTACCGTCTTTTTAAGCCGTTATAATTTTGTATTTGCAATTTTACTACTATTTTTCTATACAATTCTGTGCATTTCATTATTCACTTCATAATTCCGGTTAGTTCTTTCAATGTCAAATGAAACATATTTAAAATTTTACTTTGCGTTTGTCATTCTCATTCTATATATACTTTATGATTTAGTTTTCAGTAGTTGAGTAGAGTTAAAAAGTAAAGATGGTGCTGCATGAAAATTCGCAAAATCATACTGAATACATGTGCGAGTGTAAACTGCAGGGGTGAAGAACGCCGATACATTGGCAGAGGATGAAAGAGCGCAGCTGTGTTCACAGACTAGCGGAACCAAGCAGGATCAAAATACCCAGTTTTCTTTAATATATTGCTTTTCTATTTTTTTAACGTCAAGTTTCCTTAGAATTTTAGACTAAAATACTTATTTATTCGAGATAAAAAAACAAATTCCTGCTTATGTATACACTATGCATGCATGTGTAATTTATGTAAAGTTAAATTTACATCTGAAAACAATTTAGAACGTACTCGAATGGAGGATTTTGAAAGAAATCAAGAAGTTCGACGGTGTTAGATTGTCAATTACAAACAGTTGTTGTTTATTTTCATTTCAAGGTTATTTAAAACTAATAAAACATCGTTACTGTATTTGCAAATGCAAAACTCTTACAACTGTCAAGACTGTCAGTTAGCAAACACGGCCTAAACACTTTTAGCAATTCTGCATAAACAAGTTTTAAAATGCAATAGCTAGATGAGTTATTTAATTAGATCATGAGGCCCCGTTCACACTATTACAGTACGGTCAGTCTTCCGTTGAAAAATCACTACGTTTCTTTGTTGTGTTTACACTATTCCGGAGTGGTTTTCCGTACTACGCTTAGCACTCCGGCTGCAAATCACTACGCTATGGTAAATTTACCGTACCGTCATATAGTGTAAACAGACGATTTTTTTGCTACGGGACGCTCGCCCCAATCCGGACCACCACCGTACCGTAATAGTTTGTAAACGTGGCCTGAGTGAAAGTCAGTGCGGGCGAAAAATATTTTATATTGGAGGAGCTAATTCATTAAATACAGAAGAAGAAGAAATACTTTATTTAACGAGGGTTAAATACATCATTACTGGTTTCCCAGTAGTTTTCATGATGGCCCTCACGTTAACTACAAAATAGAGAATGTACTTTCACCCCTCCCCGAATATTTTAGGCAATTTTAGCTCTCTATATATCTTCAGAATCTTTTTGGGGGAAGCTTAGCCTATTCATCAGAAATATTTGGGGAAGAGGTGGGGGGGGGCTGTTTCGCTGCCTTTGCTAAAAGTTTTATTTGTTTTTGCTTTGCAAGCTGCCGCGCAATTCGAGTGCTAGCCGGACTAAGTTTAACAACTCACGGCGGCTTGTACAGCAAAAACAAATGAAATATACTAACGTAGCAACTGACGGTTGTTGCAACCTTTGTTCTTGCTAATAATTGTTTATAGACTTTGTACGTCAAAGCGAAGCGCCATGTACTCTGTGGAATTCAGGATAGGTGTGGACCGCTGATTTGAAAACCTATTCCAGACGACTAAGAAATACGACTAAGAATATATTTGTAACCCTGTTTCGGACAAAATACAGCAAAAAATGTTACCTTGCTCTCAACTAAAAGAGTGATTTATATACTCTGTTCCAGACCCTAATTACACCCTTACAAATAACCTTGGGTACGAAGTGGAATTGATAGGCTTTTACATTGTTTTTGGCGCGCATTTCGTTTCATGAAGCTAACAACAAAAGTAGTATTGTTCGAATGTACACCAAGTACTACCAGTAAAGTTGTTTAACATTTACCGTGAGTCGTTGTAGCTGTTGGTCTGAAGAGATCGATTAATCACGCAAACCTAAAGGTTTCTTGGGAAATTCCGATTAAGAAACTGTAAAAGCCAAAGGCTTAAGCTGAGAATAAAGTATTATGAAACGTGGTGAACCAATGGCAAAGTGAAAGTCTTAGAAAACAAGAAGAAAGATTAAGATGGGAGTCACTGTAAACGAAGTTTGTGTAATTAAAGATTTTTAAGCTGAACAAGGGTTACTCAGATCAGAAAACTCTGAGCTCCAGACGGGACTCGGACCTGCAACCTTCTGAATACTAGCCAAACGCTCTAATCACTGAGCCATGCACTAACTCTCAGATGACAAAACAGGTTGTTTATGGTATTGTAATTCAACAAATATACTTATAACACACGTATACGCTTCAAGTCGTGCCCGTGTTCTCGTGGTATAAATACCGTAAACAATTTTGTTCTGCTGATCTGAGTTGCAATATAGTGGTTGAATGGTTATATAGAGCGTTCGGAGAGTACTCGAAAGGTTACTCATCGACTCCCGTCTATAACAGGTTTCAGTTTGTTAATAACAGCCTAAAATGCGGAAGCGCCGAGTAAAGATCTTGGGGTCGAGTCTTGCACAACAATTAAGGGGGGCCTTTTTTTTGTTTTTGGGGTGCAAAGGAAATTTTGGATTTCACTTTCTATGCTCTTTTTAAAATTATCAAAAGTTTTCTCAAGCCATATTAATATAAAATATAAAAATAATATAAAAATCTAAGCTTAGACGAAAAAATCGTGAATCTAGTATTGATACGAGTAAACTATAATTTCCAAATGAGGAATACCGGCGTTTTCAGTTTCTCAAATTATTGTCTCGTTCTCGAGATATTTAAGTTTCTGAAACATGTAAATTAGGTGCCTCGTGACGTCATTTTCTCCAGGCAAAAATAAGATTTACAAAACGGAGTAATGTATCTGAAACTATATATGAAGTGGAAATTATCCAAACTTTGCACAATTAGTATAGTTATCATAAAAGTACACTCCACTGTGCGCATCATGTTGTTGCTACGGAAACCGTTTAGAACCACGAGCATTTTTACTAAAAAATTAAAATATTAATTTTACAGTGTTCAGTTTTCAAAAGAATACGATGATTGAAACATTCAAAATACAATATCTGTGTGTCTACAAATATTCATGTCAATGTATTGCAGTAAAAGTTGTTTTATATTGAAAAAATAAACATTTTTGTTTTACAAATGGAAGGCGCCTGTTTGCAAACGGTATCCGTGGAAACAACATAATGTGAACGTTGGAGTGTATTTTCCCCATAACTACACTGTAAAAACTGATTGGTTGAAACAACCAATTTTAATGGTTGTCTCAGACTCAGACCAATTTTAATTGGTTGAAACAACCAAAACATTTGGTTGAAATAACCATATTTTGGTTGTTTCAACCAATAATTTAAGTTGTTTTAACCTTTAAAAATTGGTCAAAACGTGAGTCTGAGACAACCATTCAAATAGGTTGTTTCAACCAATCAGGTTTTACAGTGTATATTCTTGTGCAAAGTTTTAATTATTTTTACCTCTTAGTTTCAGAGATATTAGTCATTTTGTGAATCTTATTTTTGCCTGTGTGAGAAAATGACGTCACGAGGCACCTAATTTACATGTTTCAGAAACTTAAATATCTCGAGAACGATACAATATTTTGAAAATCTGAAAACACCGGTATTCCTCATTTGGAAATTATAGTTTACTGGTATCAATACTAGATTCACGATTTTTTCGTCTTAGTTTCTTAGTGACACTTTAAATATAGTATAGGATGCATGGTTAATATGGAAATATTATTAACGGATAACGCGGGTATGGAAACAAGCTAATATCAATCCAATTTTCAAGACGGGCAATGAACACTGTGTAGAGAATTATAGACCGATTTCTCTTCTTTGCACAGTATCTAACATAGTCACTGTTGCATTTCTTCGAAGATTTATGAAATGCAGCACGGCTTCCAACGTGGCAAAAGTTGCACAACTCAACTCATCCAGGTGTACCACAATATCATATCGTAGAAGCCTTGGATAAAAGAATGGAAGTTCAATGTGCCCACCTTGACTTCTCCAAGGCTTTTGATAAGGTGTCACATATAGTTCTTTTATACAAGCTAGAACGTCATGGATTCACGGGGGGCTTATTAAGATGGTTTGCCAGCTATTTATCGGACAGGTCGCAGAGAGTCGTATTGGATGGTCACTATTCAGAATGGCTTTCAGTTACCTCCGGAGGAATCAAAGGTCCATACTCGGTCCCTTGTTTTTTATTTTGTTTATTAATGATTTACCAGATGTTGTCACTTCTTCCAAAATCGCTCTATATGCTGATGACTCCAAAATTTATAAAGTTGTGAAACCTCCGAATGACGGTGCTGACTTACAGTCTGATCTGAACCGTATTTGCCTCTGGAGTAATAAATGGCAGATGCTATTTAACACTGATAAAT
Source organism: Paragorgia papillata (assembly GCA_035771165.1). NCBI lineage: Eukaryota > Metazoa > Cnidaria > Anthozoa > Scleralcyonacea > Coralliidae > Paragorgia > Paragorgia papillata. The sequence goes on along the minus strand of JAWNZC010000470.1, from coordinate 432,892 downwards.
GTAAAATTATCACAATCACACGTAAAAGGAAAATTACGAGCAATATTATATAAATTTATTATGGATGGCAAGGAACATCCGGGGCAAATCGAATTCTTGGTCTGATAAAACGAATATGTAAAGATTTAAAAGATGTTGAAACTAGAACTATTTTGTATCGTTCCTTAAGCTTGGTTTTACCGCAACTTGAATATTCTTCCCAACTTTGGCCACCTCATAAGCTACTTCTTGAAAATGTTCAAGGAAGAGCCACCAAGTTTATCATGGACTACCCACAAGACATAAATTACAAACGGAGACTTGTTAAACTTAATTTACTCCCTTTGGAGTATCGTAGAGACATGTTGGATGTAGTTTTCTTTTTCAAATGCCAGCATGGATATTATAATTTGGACATTTCTCAATTCGTTGAAAGAAGACCCAAGTCTAATTATTCATTCAGGTCACATGATCCATATAACTTTACAGAATTTAAATGCAATACAAACTATTTTAAAAATTCATATTTTCCTAGGGTTGTAAGAGTCTGGAACTCCCTCCCCACGGATATTAAATCGTTAGAGAGAACTCAAAGCTTTAAAAGGAAAATTAAGAACTATTTTCTAAGTTTGATTACTGATTATGAATTACCTTGTCTGTAAATACTTTGTAAATAGTACCTTTTAAGTTATTTTTATTGTTTCAATAACCTATTGTATTTATTAATTTTCATTTTTTCTATTGTAATCTATATACCTAGAATTTAAGGTAGTCCGTTTCAATTGGGGCTATTTGCTCTGTCGATCCACCTTTCACCTTGTATATTACTACTTTGTGATTAAGTTATTAAATTAAATAAAACAAATAAATTAAAAATTAAAATTAATAAACAGTATCAGTATAGTCCTCAAATGTGTTGCAAATACTATATATAAAAGGTTATGGAACTATTTTGACTCCATACCCTTGTTGTGTTTTTTTACAAATGCATGCCGCATTGTCTATTGGTCAAAGTTCAAATTAAAGTACAATTTATATATAAATTCAGTAAAATTCAATTTATTGTGTGATCTTCACCACAAGTAACTGATCATCTATATAATAAACGAAGACGTCTTTCTCCATGCTATTGTAAAGTATATATCATATAGTGTAATGCTAGACTAGCTAGAGCAAAATTGAGTTGCAAAAGGTAGCTTGTTGTACAGTATATGGCAGTAGAAAGTAATATAATCAGTGTTTAGTTTATAAAGTTTATATTTTACCGTAAGGTATTCATTCTGAAGACAGTATTTATAATTTTATAGAAGTATAAGAGACATCTCTACTTTTCTATCATTTAAGATAAGTATAATAAACTTAAATTGTGTGTATAATAAACTTGTATATAGGATAATCTTTGCTGTTTACAATTTCTTGTTAACGCACTAAAACAGATCATAATTTTCTACAATACTTAAGATATTAACATTTCAAAATTAGTCATTTTTAGTCTCATATAATTTCGTAGCAATAAACCATCTACATTATACGCTGAGACTATTATGCTCCCATAAGTGAATAAAAAGTACATTTTGTAATACAGTATATTGTGTAAGCTTATACAACAACGTGAAAAAGTTATAAAGTTTAGCAACGAAAATTGACATTTCAAGTGAAGCCTTTTAATTGATATTTCGTTGCTAAAAATCTCGGTAGTTTACCACGTTTTCACTTTGTTCTTGATCCAAAGCACTACTCTTACGCAGCACTCTACTTTTGATTAATGATACAGAATGATACAGCTATTTTTTGGACAGCCACGGGTTTATACGGCACCAAAGAGAAATTGGTTGGGTGAACTCAAAATTTAATTTTAAGTGAATTCAATTGTTGGTTGAAATTCCTCAAAGGTTGAGTAAGAAAATCGATGTATAAAAATTTCCAAAGAAATGTATCATAAAGACAACTATTACTGTCCTAGCAATAGAAGTGTTTCTAAATTATTATTGCATTTTATTTTCTCTGACCTACCAATTCATTTGATGAAATTTGTTCAGAAAGTGACTTACTGTTTTGAATTTGATTGAAAGTTTTTTTGTTTCTGAACAAGCAATTAGAGATGAGATTTTTAGTCAAACACCAATCAAATTCAATGAAATAAGAAGTTATTCAACGACTTTCATCAAATGAATGGGACTTATGCGGGTTTACGTTGCGCTATTGTTATCACCACCAAGCCTCGCTTCCGTGTTAAGAGAACATGTAACACGAAAGCGAGGCATGGTGGCGATAACAATAGCGTGACGTAAACCCGCATTAAGCCCTATTAGTGAAACAGAGAAACTGGATTGCATACAGCGTTTTATAGGAACACTTCATTGCTACGACAGTAAAATATTTTATTATTTCTATATTAATTCTATATTTATTAGAATACAATCTACCTTTACATTTTAGTGATCAGAACTAGATATAGAAAACATGCAGAATGATGGATAATATTACAACTAAAACATTGAACAATTCACTACCCTAGCAGATCAGTAGAACGAAACAGGTCCGATATTTTATTGCTTTCGCAGAGACACTTTCATTCAACGCAAACCAATTTCAAAATGATCATAATATGTCATATGAAGTATTTTACAGTATTTAAATGTACCACGAGAGTTTTCTTTCAATTTACACTGCAATGTACATTCTCATGCCTAAATATATTGGGAAACAAACTCTTGTTTTCTCAAATATTCCGAATAACTATGGCACAAGACGTCCAACAATCTGAACAATATCTGAGCTAAAATTTCTAAGCTATCATTGGTATTATCGGAAAGTGAACGTGATGTGACAAAGAACCAAACATCCAAAAAAACTGTCACCATACAAAAGCAATAAAAAAAGTCTATTTCGCTCTACTGATTAGAGTATATAGTATGGCTGGAGAGTGTCAGAGTGAAAGTATTTTACTATTTATGCACACGCGCTCCCAAATTAGCCTTTCTGGTCTCGTTGTGAAGCAAAGATTCTTGAATTTCAAACACACAAACGAGGCGAGAAAGATTTATTAAAATGCACATGCATGAAAAGAATATTTACCGTCATCAATTTCTTCCTCGTCACAAAGATCCCAAAAAATCATTCAAACTCTCTGGAGAAGAGATCTCTGGAGAAGAGATTCTGGCTTCTGGTAGTTGAATCTCATCTCGTATTTTGAATGACTAATAAAACAATAATTGAATTCGCCTTTCGTATGATGAAAAAAATTATGCAAACCTTCAAGTGCCAAATTGGAACAGAAAGCACCAGAGTGGAACTGAAAGAACTAGAGTGGAACGAAAAGCAGTGAAATAAAAGTAGTGTGCTGCGTACGCAGTGTTGAAATACAAATCGAAATATGGTAAGGTTTGGGTATAGCCGAAAATATTGACTATAGTTTCTAACGTTTCGAGCGAAGGCCCTTCGTCAGAGACGGAAACGTGATACGAAGGGCCCGCCTTCGCTCGAAACGTTAAAAATTATTTATATGTCGTCAGGAAATAACACTCGCCTTGGTCTGCAAACTTATTTATACTGTTGTGCATCTGTAGTCTCGAGGATCAAATCACTGATCTAAATTACGTTAATCTTGAAACAATCTTATAAAAAAATATAGACAATGAAAAATCAATTAAAAAAAAAATCAGTAAAAAAAATCAATGGCAACGTAGAAATGATCATGAAAAATTAAGAAATTACTGAAAAATATTAAATTACGGAAAAACAGGTCAAAATAATAAAAATTACTTAAAGCACCAAGCTCAATAGCACTCCAGAGGGCTGATATAAACATTTGGACGGCTTTAAACAGTTTAAAGTCTCTGCTTTTCTATAAATTAATCACTTATAAAACTAGCGATTACAAAGCCTTTCAAACGTTTATTTCAAATTCTAAAGTGAATTATAACACAGAAAGAATGAAAAATAAAAAAATAAGTATTTATTTCAATATTTACTTTTTGAAATTACCGATTTGAAAAATATATTTAACAATTACAGTGAGTTTCAGGTGCTTTTGACCGAAACGTTTAGAAGTTCATTCTGAAGTTTGCAAGTTCATTTTGAAATCGACTGTAATGTGTAAGTGACTGTAACATATAAGACGTGTGTTAAAACACTCATCAGTCAGACACTCATCAGACAGTGAGCGGTGAGCCCCACCTTCTGCTTGGGTATTTGTTTTCCAATGTGACCCTCGTTTTAGTGAAGTGGTCATTCCCATGGTAACACAAGCTCGTGGTAGTGGTTTGAGAGCAAAATTGAACCCACAAGACAATATATTACAAGCGATGAAAAATTATTCCATCATGTCTGAGATTGTGAAAATTGTGCAGAAATTATAAAAAATATTTCTCTATACGAAAATATTTCCCTAAAAAATATTTCTCTATAAAATATTTTCTCGATCAAAACCGTAATTCCCCCCCCCCCCCCTAATTATCCCCGCTTGGTTTATTTGGTCTTCATCAGTGTTTAGAGTGAACAAAAAAGGGAGTCTGTGTTGTTTCTTTCGTAAAAGGAAATTAGATTTTAGGTCTCTTTCACCATAGTTAATAGAAAATAGACATGGTTTGGAAACCCGGAAAACTTCAAAGCGGTTAACAATCAAGCTACGATTCATGTTGAAAGGTACATGAAGGTGCCAAATCCTTTGTTTTAGGTTTATTAATATTTAAACAGTACGGTTGAGTGATTGAACTCAAACGTTGCTATTGGATGATTGCTTCATTATACAGAAAACACAATATGTTCAGTAACCGTGAAAGTGCAAAAATTTCCATAAACCTGAACAAAAACATAAAACAATGACTTTTGTGAGCTTCCAAACCATGTCTATTTTCTATTAACTATGCTTTCACGGATGAAAAACTCACTTTCAATATGTTCGGTTTCGTTTAAGTTCATTGTCAAACGTTTTTAGAATACTTTACGGCCTATGAAACACATTAAAAAAATTTATCTCGAGCGGTCCGTACGGGCTCATAACCATTAACCATGAGAAAGCAGGATTTGGTAGGATAACGAACCGGAAAAAAAATAAAAAGAGTTACCTATGTTCTAGGAATGGGATTGAATTGCATAACATTATGAAACTTATAAACAAGCTTCACTAATTAGTTAATACGGCAAATATTAAAAAGAATGAAAAAGTAAGCTAGACTGATTACGATAAAAAAAATATCTAGAAAACAATTACAAAAAAATATCAAATAGCAAATAAAAACAATAAAAAAGTAAAAAAGTCACAAAAAAATAAAAAAAATAAAAAAATATTGTACACTTTTCCACAAGTGATTTGTCCTTCGATCGAAGCACACAGATGACGTCAAATTCATGTTTGTATATAATTTATTGTTTCTTTGGAACAAAAGAAATGGCATTAAAAATCCCTCAAGATTCCATTTTGGTTTGTTTGTCTGAGTTTTGGTCTATAAATAATAACTGTGCGCTTCGAGACCGTATTTGCTCCAATAGACGCCCTGGGTGTTTATTGAAAAATTGAGTTCTAAAGGGGGGCGTTTATTAAAAAGAGGCGTTTATTTCAAAATTTGATATTTCAATTATTAAACAAAAAAACACGTCGCACAAATGTTCAACATCAATATATAATATATAACTAAAAAGTTCATCATATGCGTCCTTAACATCGTATTAGTTTGTTTTACGTTTTGTGTTGACAGGTATATTTGGAGGTAGCATTTATTAGAGGGGCGTTTATTTGATAGTGGGCATCTATTGAAATAAATACGGTAATTGTTTATTGTCACTTTTTAATTTTTTGAGCCTGTGCAATGTGTTCAGCGGTATTACTCAGTAAAATACTTCCATTTCAGTTACAGTAAAGTTGTAACTTCCAGCCAGAAGAGATTTGATTTGTTCAGTATTGTATTGGTATCCTGTGGGTGCTTGATATGAGTAACCAAGGTTGGAGTATGATTGTTGATTGAGATTGGAGTTCTGACTGATGCGAAAATCGTGACCACCACCAAAGTTTGGTCCATAGTCAGGACGGCTGTAGATTGCATCTTGCTTGTTTTGAAATATGTTGGATCTAAATGCAGGTATATTGTCTTTATTCTTTAATGAGAACAAAAACGAGGAGTTGGACTGTTTCCATTCTCCTTGACCTGAAATATAATGTTATAACATTTACTTCATGTGATGTGTGATTGTGTTCATCATATTTCATTTGAAAACCTTTTTTCGTAGAATTTTAAATTTTGCATTTTTTGAGAAAATCTGTCAGAAAAGACCGTTGTTCTACTGTTATATATTAGTGAAAATCTGAAAGAAACATTTCGAGTGTTTAGGCATACTGTATATACTTGTACAGATTTTATTTATTAAAAATATTTGTTATTGTCATTCAGTAAACAGTAAAAGCTTGTTGCATGTCCACCAGAATAATTTAAATTACCTTGTGAAGAATTTTTATTACCTCCACCTAACCAGGTTATGTTTTTACCCCTATCTTTCTTTCTTTCTTTCTTTCTTTCTTTCTTTCTTTCTTTCTTTCTTTCTTTCTTTCTTTCTTTCTTTTTTTCTTTCTTTCTTTCTTTCTTTCTTTCTTTCTTTCTTTCTTTCTTTCTTTCTTTCTTCTTTCTTTCTTTCTTTCTTTCTTTCTTTCTTTCTTTCTTTCTTTCTTTCTTTCTTTCTTTCTTTCTTTCTTTCTTTCTTTCTTTCTTTCTTTCTTTCTTTCTTTCTTTCTTTCTTTCTTTCTTTCTTTCTTTCTTTCTTTCTGTCTGTCTGTCACCAGGTTATCCCAAAAAGTATTGCACCCTGTGTGTGATTTTCATGAAAGTTTTAAGAAGGGTTGGCCATAGATCAATGAACAATCCATTAACTTTTGGTTAAATTTGGTTGAGAATTGGCTAAATATTTCATAAAACCCTGTCTGTAAGCTTCGATCTGGCCATGTAGAAGAAATGCTTGATTATAGGCCCTGGGGACGAGGTGTGAGGTGATTGCACTCAATTATCCTTACTTTACTTAAATGTTAGCATAATTTTGGCATTTTATTTATTCATACATGTCTTGCCCTCTTGTTTAATATATTATTCTCATGTTTATTTATTAAAAACTTCTTTTGATCTAATCATGACACACACCAAGGAAACTTAATATTGAGGAAATTGTAGATAATGTGGACAGTGATTTTCAGCTTAAATTAAAGATGAACCACTTTTCTTATAGACTTGAAAAATCTAAAATTTGAGCCTCAAAGCCCTGTACCTAACAACTGTGGACATAATCTTGATTTTAGTATCCAAAAACTATTGTCTGTCTGTATTTACCACAATGGTAAATAGTTTTTACCACAATGGTAAAAAGTATAATACTGTACTGTAATAATAATTATATATATATATATATATATATATACTACACTTTGTAAATATATACAGTACAGACGTAGTACACATCAAGATATTGGAAACAACCACATGCTAGCTGCATGGTCTAAATTTTCAAAATATTAAATTAGATAGTAAAAAGTGGTAGTGTAGCATTCAGCACTATGGATCTACAGTAATTGTGATTGTATAGTTGACGCATGTGCATGTTTGTATAAATAGTGTGCACTAGCTGTTGCGATATGGCAGTTGTTTTTGAGTCATCATACAGTAAAGTACACCTTTTACAACCAGCTGTAATCTTTCTATCCCAGCTTGGGTGGCTAACCACTCCATGTAACAATTTAAGCTATTATCGGAGTAAATTTATATATACTGTAGGCAGCTACATGTATATCTAAATTATCATAGTATTTCAAAATTTCAAAGGACAAAAATATATACTTTAGTTACTTTGAAGCAAAAGCTCTTTTTTCTTAGTAGAGTTTTTAGAATTTACAGTACCTGCCCAGTTCTGGTCTGTATATCCACCAAAAATATAATTCCCAACTTTCACTAAAGTCACTGTAGGTCCCTTATTGTCACAACATCTGTGAAAATCTTGTACTTGCCATCCATCTCTGCTAGCTCGATAACAAAGACGCCATTGAAACTGATTGCCCAACCATTCTTCCATTTGTGTACCATATTCATAATTAGCATTCAGTATAACTGATTGCTTGCAAGATACTGTTAGAAATATAAAATTATTTTTTTTTTTTTTTTAGTTAAATGAATGTTCTGTGCCTGAATAGTGTATTACATTGTGGATAAGATAATAATTAAATATTTAGAATGTATTGTTTAAACGTATAATATGCTTTTTGGTGTAGACTGCCATGCTGCAGCTGGCTAAATTTTTAGATTATGATTGTTTTTATCCATGTCAAAACATTTTTATTTTTGATCAATTGTTCTTTAATTTTTAGTATTGCCAATTTAAAAATAGTGATTGATGTAATATATCAACAATGAGTTTGAGTGTTTGATCAGGGGATCCAAACATGAGAAAACATGATGAACGCAAGCCATTTCAATTGAAAAATGCAATTAAAATAAACCCTCATGAGATTATATTTATGAGTGTGTGTAAAATTTATTCATACAGCAACTTGTTTGTTTTGCATAGATAATTAAGATCTTAAGAATTAGATGAACACCGGTTTTCATCTAATATCTTGGGCTTTACTGGAGTATCCAACTTCAATCAGGTGATTGAATGAACTATTGTAATTGGCTGATTATTCATGAGTTTGAGATGTATAAAAAAACACCCAGAGAATCATCAAATACAGTAATCATCAAATGAAATACAGTATGTGTTATCTGTTAAGATCTTGATCGTTTTTCACACTATAGTTTGTTTTTGTTGTTATTTGCCAACTTCCCAAGGGCATTAACCCATAATACAGAAAAATAACAATTAACTGTCAGTCAAAGGGCCTCAGTCAGCCAGAACATACTATATTACTGGAAGTACAGTACTGTGTAACACTATGCATGCCATAGCAATCACCCTGCTTAATCAAATTATATCATTACCATGCAGTAACCCATGAAATAACTCTTCCTGACTGAGCTGGTCAAAAACCATCTTACATGATTTCACTCACCAAAGGGAGAGCCTCCAAATAGCCTAGGCCACAAGAGTTAACAAGTGATTAATTCATTCCTGACTGGGGCCAAAATTATTATTAGAACAATTATGCATTTACTTACCAGGTTTTACAGGAAGGCAAACTATAAAGTAAAATAAACATTAGGTTACCACACACTGTGCAATTACTGTACTTTATATTTAAATAACATTTGAATATCTGTTCATTATTCCTACTAGTTTTAATTCTAGATTGCCTCTCTTTTCTCATACTTAATTATTTATGCTGGTATAATATGGGCAGCCCCATAGCAAGAAAATATCAGAATTTATAGTTATCAAAACTCTGATTATGTAATATATACTTACTAAAGTTTTATTATAGGATTGCAAACCAAAAGTAAAAAAAAATAATGTACTTACCACACTATGTAATTTTTTTGTTTATTTTATGTATTTATTTATTCATTTATCTACAGGTATTTTTTTTATTTATTATATTTATTTATTTTGTTTATTTTATGTACTTTATTTATTTATTTATTTAATTTTTTTTAACCCTGATGATGACTTTATGTTGAAAACGTTTGGAGTAATCCATGGAAACAATCATGCAGTGGTGATACCCTCACCTGTTTGTTTCAGAAACTTTATAAAATTAGTACAAAATATCTTATCAGACTTACCTACTTCTCCCAGTTTATTCAAGATGCTCGTGCTATATTGAGTTGTGTCTGTATGTGTCTCTTTGACTTTATATTGGACATCGCCATCATGGACAGGTTCCATTTGACACGGACGTTCGTTTTTCACTTTCTCCACATTTTCGTCAATTTCTTTTTGAAGTGAGAGGATTTCTTCAGGGCTTCCTTTTTCTAAAAGGTTCTTGGTCAGCTTAACGGAGCCTTTCACTTTCTTCATATAAGTTTCAACTTTAGTTTTTTGTTTGACAAGTGGCTCATACACTTCATTATATTTTTTATCTACTTCGTTCTTCATATTTGTAGCTTTCTCTTCGATCTTTTGAATCAATACTTTTAAAGCTTCTTGTTCTTGTTTAATAAGCTCTTGCTTGTGTTGTGTGATGTCATTTTTTGTCTTCTCAGCATTCTTCTTCAGTAACTGTGTGATATTTTCTATTTCTTGCAAAGCTTTCTTTCCTCCATTTAGTTCAGCATCAAGGATGGCAGAGGAAGCACTCAACGATTCTCTTTGCTTCCTGACTAATTCTGCAGGTGGAAGATACGAATGATCTGGCTTCGCATGCTTAGATTCTGTGCAATATTCACAAACGAATTCCTTACAAGTCTGGCAATAGAATTCGCAGGGCATGTTTTCATGTTTCAGACACCGCAGCTTCCCTCTGGCTTTCTCTTGATTTTCTGGTTTGATCAATTCGTCCATCGTCAGTACAATATGTTTTTTAAAACCAGGCCAATTTTGATGAGCAGTAAGACATTTGCTGCACAGGTATTGGTCGCATGTTGTACACCGACTAACGGCAGATGCTTCTGATTCGCAAAAGAAACATGGCAGTTCCTTTGCACGACATTGTATGGCGTGGATTTCAAGCTGGTTCTTGATGAAATGGTTTGGCAGCATTCCTTCAACTTGCTCTCCTTGTTTCAGAGAAAATTTACTCGTACACACTGGGCAGTCGAATGCTTCAATCACTTTCTCCGCCTCCTTCTCGCGTTGTTCTTTCACATACTTCTCCAAGCAACATTTACAATATGAATGGAAGCAACCAAGTGTTCGTGGGTCTTTTAATGTTTTCAAACAAATGGAACATGTTAATAAACTTTCCATCTCAGCAACAGAGGAATCATCAGGTACTGCAGTAGCCATTGTGCTTTCTTCAGTATAGGAATATATCGATAATTTCGATCTGAATCTGCTGTGAAGAGACGAGACGTGATTTGAAAACGAAAGTTGAAGACGCTGATGAAGGCACACCTTTTTCTCAAGTTCTCTGTAATCCAATTCTTGGTAAAACAGATTCTGCATGTGATTGGTTACCGTAGATTCATGGTACTGATTGCAATCTTAATTAAACCCTCATTTTTCTTCTCTAAATTTTAGAAATTTTGTTTCTGTATGCTTGGCCACATCAAGTTTAGATACTTCTTTATATATATATATATAGCGACAACTGGGAAAAATGGAAATCAACGGTTGAAGCTTTAAAAAGAAAGATTTTTGAAACAGGTGGTCAGTATAGTAGTTTGTCCTCGAGTTTGTCTGAGCTTTATTCAGTGATCTGATTACAGGAAAATGTACGTACAGAATGTTGCAAATTATAGGAACGGATATTGAAGATTGCTCTCAAACACAAAGCAAAATTTAATGTGACAAGTGTAAATTGGTTTAATGATAAACTATAAAACGAACACTAAGGCAACGATTGTGACAAATTAGATAATAGGTTTGTTCCTTACTATTAGTATCGTGTTACAGGTAGTATCGTGGTGGCGACCGTTCGTTATTTACTGCAAATTTGAGTTTTCAAAAGTGTCTCCTATATATAATTCCAGTTTTATTTTATCACTAAGAGTGTCGAGATCATCTTGTGCTGTTTTTCCGAGCGATTTTTCGTTTCCTGTGGTTTTCCGTTGGATTACTTATCTTTTTGTCTAGCCTGTCGCGTCCCGAAGTTGATGGTTTGTATATCTACGGATTCTAAATTTCCTGAGCTGTTGGTGGACCCAAACTTCTACATTCGATTGGTTTTTGCGTTCCTTTCCTGCTGTTCAAATATTATTTTCTAAAAACCAGTAGCCCGCAGTGCAAATAATCAGTAACTTTTGAATTATTCAACGTACCGTATTTGACCGTTGGTTTTATTTGGCCCGTCTGTCTGTTTCCTAGCAACAACTAAATTCAAATTTTCTTCCTGAATTTTGGTCTCATCGCTTCATAATTGACACCGTTCTCATCACCATCATTCCCTCGTTCTAATTGTATCAGTTTGGTTGGTCGTGATCTTACAGATTTTGAATTTTTATCAAGACTTTTCCTTGTCCACTTTTACTGTCTCAATATTTGAATATCTGATTACCGTCTGGTCGTTATCGTTTGTTTACCTCCTCGCGACGCGTCTACCCATTATCGTTGATTCCTACAAACTGTTTATTAATCTTGCCTTCTTCTTTATTGGTTGACTTTTATTCAACTTCTCGTACAATTTTTGCCCTTTTTGTCGTTCGGTTTAGTTTTTATTTGAATTTTCGAGTTTTTGCGTGTCCGGGGTTTTCCCTGACACGAGGAATTTTGCTGCAGTGCTGATGACAGTGCGAGTGCTTCAACAGTCAGCATATTAAAACATCGTAGTCAAACATACACACAATGGCCTTTTCCCGCTCAATCTTTATTATACTATTTTTGTGGTTGGCTTTCCGCGGGATTCATTGCCCTGAGGAAGATCGTACGGCCTTATTGTACAGTTCAAAGGACATTCTTAACCCTCCTTATTTCACTCAAGCACGTCGAACGAAGAAGACGGCAACATCATCCGCAATACATTCACTAGCTGTAGGTCGCAATGGATTAATTTTGTTTAAGAAATCTTGCTTAGCTTTGATGTTGGTACTTTTGCCAAATGATGTAGAGGTGAATCCTGGTCCTGTCCATATGGGTACTCGGCTAAACCACAACTCAGGACTTTTAAACAAGCCAACAGATCAGGCATCGCCCACATCACAAGGAAGTTTGCATAAACGAAAGCTGTCTTGCATATCTTTAAATGCAAGAAGCATTGTGAATAAAAATTTGGAATTCTACGGTCTTCTGTCATCTAAGCAATACGATCTCGTTGCAATCACGGAATCCTGGCTGGATTCGTCCATCGGTAATTCGGAAATATTTCCTAGCTCTTTCCAAGTGTTTCGAAGGGATCGATCGAGGCATGGCGGTGGCGTTCTCTTAGCTTGCAGCCAGCAACTTAGCTGCATAAGACGAGAAGAGTTTGAAACGACATGCGAGATCTTATGGTGTGAATTAACAATACCAAATCCACATACCAAACTTCTGGTAGGAGTTTTCTACCGACCTCCATCATCAGATGTCGACTATTTACAAGAACTAGAACGGTCTCTGTCGTTGATTGAGTGTAGTGGAAGCAACTTAGCAACAATTTTACTGGGGGATTTCAATCTACCAAACATTGACTGGTCGACACCATCTCCGACTTGTCACGACAATTTTTCATCAGTGCTCTGTGATATTACTGCTGATTATTTCTTCAATCAAATGGTCTTAAACCCTACTCGTGGTAATAATATCCTTGACCTTATATTCACTACAGCACCCGAGTTAATATCAGACCTTGAAATATCTGCGCCTCTTGGTCAATCAGACCATCACTCCATTGATTTTAAGTTGAAACTTAAAACCATTAGACCTAAACTTAGCCCTAGAGTTGTCTATGATTACCGATCCGCAAACTGGGCAGCTTTGAGAGAAGACTTCAGTTATATTCAATGGGACCGCGTGTTTTTGATGGAGACGATGGACGATGTTTGGGAAGCATGGAAGACTCTATTCTTCCAAGCTGTTGAGCGTAACATTCCATCGAAGTTTGTAAAACTCCGACGAAATTCACCATGGTTCAATTCAGAGCTCAAAAAATTGATCCATAAGAAACGAAGATTATGGAAGCAGGCAAAATCCTCTGCTGACCCTGATAAATGGTCAAACTATAAGAAATTCAGCAACTCTGTAAAGAATAATTTAAGGAAAGCTTATGGATCATATGTCGGCAAGCTCACGAAATCGCTAAACACCAATCCAAGGAAATTCTGGTCCTTCATCAAATCGCGTACAGGAAATTCAAGTGTGGCTACCTGTATTGAGTACAATGAAAACAAAGCTTACTCGGCAGCTGACAAAGCAAATATTTTTAATTCTTTCTTCCAGTTGGTTTTCAACAAGTTTTCGCCAGATGACGCCCTAGACCCGAATGCAGTACCCGTGACTGATTCCGTAATAAGTGACTTGTCGTGCAGCCCAGACGATGTGGCAAGTGTACTTCGTCAACTTGATCCAACTAAAGCGTGCGGTCCTGACGGAATCTCATCAAGGATTTTGAAAAATTGCGCTCACGAACTAGCTCCTTCATTAACGAAGCTTTTTAATCATTCCTTGACTCTGGGTTCTTTACCGTCCGATTGGAAGCAGGCAAATGTAGTCCCGATCTTCAAAACTGGCAATCAAACCTTAGCCGACAATTATCGCCCCGTGTCACTTACCAGTATAGTCGTTAAAACAATTGAGCGCTTAGTACATAATCACGTTATGGCTTTCTTACAAGAACTGAAACTGTTGAGTGACAACCAACATGGGTTTCTACCATCGCGTTCGTGCTTAACACAGCTTCTCCAACTGGTCCATAACTGGTTTTCCGTGCTTGATAAACTTGGAACAGTTGATGCATTGTTTTTAGACTTTGCTAAAGCATTTGATAAAGTCTCACACCATCACCTTCTTCACAAGTTACAGCTTTATGGGATAAAAGGTCAGCAGTTTAACTGGATCAGAGATTTTCTCGCGGCTGGGAAACAACGTGTAGTGGTTGACGGCCATTCATCCGAATGTTTAGACGTGACATCGGGCGTGCCACAAGGAAGCATACTTGGTCCCCTATTGTTCTTGATCTACATCAATGACTTGCCATCCTCAGTCAGCTGCAGCTCAGATCTTTTCGCTGATGACACTGCAGGCACGTAGCTAGACTAAGAAATCTGGGAGGGCAAGTTTTATTTTGGGGGGGCAAGTGGAAAGGTACAAAAGTTGAGCCCTCAGGACAACTGATGCAATCACGCTACCCCCCCCCCCCCCCAGTCTGTCACATGGTTTATGCACTGGAACTCTCTCTGGAACGCTAATTAGTCCAGTCATTCGTGGGGCAAAAAGTGAGGCAAATTTCTAGGTCCCTGTGCGATTTGCAGGATACAAAATGTTTTTTTGACACGGCCACCGGTCTTAGCGAACCGCGAAGGCTCGAAAAGGTTTGAAAAATTAATATTTATTCACTTTTATTGCATCATTTTATCACGCTTTGCTAAACGTGTATTTTCAATTTTGATTGGTTGTGCTATGCTGTCGAACTAATCATGCAGTAATTGTTTATTTGTTGCTATAGTAAAAGTCATTATTGTCTTTACAAAACGTGCACGAAGTTTGTCAGTCAAGAAATTAAATCAAACTTTTCGTTATAATATAAACCATATATTAGAGTTTCGTTACTCCGAAGAGGATGACAAAACATCAACACACGTAGTGTAGAATATGCCATTAGTACCAGTTTCAAGTGTCATTTTGTTTAAAAAGCATTCCGCATTCGTACCGAAAACAACATTGAGTAAACGTGAAAAATAAACAATCTAGTTGTCAGAGGCCGTTTAACAGATTCAAACAAAAAATTAAAGGAGCAGAATACTAAGAAAATGACATTAGATGTATATTATGAAATATCAAGTATCACTACGTCTTTAGACTCGTACAAGAATAGCTTTCTCACTCTTATGTTGTTTGAAGCTTTGCACGGCGAAAATGTATTTTACATAAGAAAGTTTGCACTCTTGTTCTCACCTTTTCATCTGGCTGTTTCCATCCTAGCTTAATTTACTGTATAGTTTTTGACTGCTATATAGTAAATAAAACAACAACAGCACTGCACAACAATGGGAAACCATTAAATGCACGTTGAGTCTGACAAAATAATTTGATAAATATTTTTTTCAAACCTTTTTTCGAGCCTTCGTACCTGCAAACCGCGTAGGGACCTGGAAATTTTTGCTCACCTTTTCGTTTACGCGTTAGCGTTCCAGTTATCACGTTTTAACTTACATCGAGTTCACCGGGTTTACGCTACTAAATCATAACGCCATTAGACGCTTTCGATATAACAACATCACTTATTTACGTTACACAAGTACGCAACAGCGTTCACACTTCAATTACTTATCCACTCACGCTGCGGATTTTTTTGGGCATGCAGTCTCTGGTTGGGGGGGCAAGAAAGAATTTTGGGGGGGCGCTCGCCCCCCCGTAGCTACGTGCCTGTGACACTGTACTCCACCGTCAAATTGATTCAGTTTCTGATTGTGAACAATTACAAGAGGACCTGTCGCGTGCTTCAGATTGGTGTAAGACCTGGTCAGTAACCCTCAAAACCGAGAAATGCAAGGTGCTTCACATTTCTAGAAAAAGAAACCCAGTCGCACTACCACATGAGTATTCACTTGGTAATACGAACTTACCGGCGGTTACTCAACACAAACATCTTGGAGTTTGGTTGGAAAGCACTCTGTCGTGGAACTACCACATCAGTTCCATCTGTAGCAAGGCTAACAAGACTTTGGGCCTAATAAGAAGAACTTTTGGCCTAAAAAATCCCGATGGTATTTCAGTTGCGTTTAACGCGTTGGTCCTACCGATTCTGGAGTATGCTTGTGCAGTCTGGAATCCCTGGCAAGTCAAACACGTCCAAGCTATTGAACGGCTTCAGAGGAGGGCAACTCGTTTGATTTGTGGCTCTGACAAGACATATGTAGAAAGACTGAATGAGACCAAACGGGTCTCACTTGAACTTAGGCGCAAATATCTTTGCCTAGTGCAAATGTATAAAATAATTTTTGGTTACTGTGACATTAATCCAAATAAGTATTTTAATCTGGTAGGTTCTTCACGTACACGTGCAAATCATGACTTTAAAATCCGTCCTAAGTCCTTTCGAACTAACTATTTTAAGTTCTCTTTCTTTAACCGTTACATTAATGATTGGAACTCTTTACCTGGATCGGTTATGTCCGTCACTAGTCTGGCCTCGTTTAAACGTTCCTTGTTCACTTATTTAAAAAACAGCCCTACTCCCGACTGATTTGTGAAATAGTTGTTTTATGTTTGTTTGTTTGTTTGTTTGTTTTAGTCTTTAATGTTTTTGGGTTTTTTGGGTTTTTTGTTGTTGTTTTTTGGGTTTTTTTTTACAAATACTGAGAAAAATTGTATATGCTTAGATTAGTTTGAATGAGAAAGGAGTGCAGCTATTATATTATGGGAATTTAGTTTCCCCCTGCTGCAATCCGGCCATCCAAATCATTCCGTTATGCTGTTATGTAAATAATATTATGTTATTAGTGTGTATGGATTGGCAAAGTGATATTAAACATTAAACATTTAAACATTCCGAGGTGTACAGCAAGTTCCGTTGCTAGGAGAGGTCCTCAGACGATTATCGGCAACCAAACTATCGTATATCGGTGTGTTTATATTAAATGTCTATACTGCACATTACTCATTAACCGTGTTCAAACTGATAGACCAAGTTCAAATTAGAAAGTGCTAAAAGTCATGCTGATTCTATGTTATTAAAAATTTAGTTGATAAAACGACACTTTAACATTTAGATATTATGTTCGTCGACACTAGATATTTTCGACATTCGATATTATTAACACTTGGCAATGTCAATACTTGAATTAGTAAATAATGACTCCGATATACTAGTAATTAAAAATGCTGCAACGAAGATAAAATGATCTTCGTCGACAGGAAGAAAACGGAACAAACTTCCAGCATAGTTTGCAGACTTGACTGAGCGCAGGTATTTTCACAGGTTGCCCCCCCTCCCCGCTTGCCACGAAGCATGGAAATAAACACGCACCTCCTGACTTTAGTCTGTCGGGAATATATATATATTATGGTATCGAGTATCAGATAAAAAGTAGTATAAATGGTGATATAGAACCAACTTTGAAAGTAGTACGTCCAAACACTCCAAGATCAAACTAGCACATTATTGCATTGTTGCATTATTAGTATGCATAAAATTTGGAAGCGTTAAGTCCACGTGAATGGCTTTCCATAGAATCGCCTCTCATTGGCCGATCTGGTTATAACGATTACAAAAATTATTACGATCACCCAAATCTTCAGAAGTTCGTTGGGAAGTTCAAAGTTCGTTTTGAATTACGCATTTGATTGACTGTTAGGAACCAAGCAACCAATCAAATGTGTAGTTCAAAACGAACTGCGAACTTCCCAACGAACTTCGGAAGATTTTGGTGAAAAGTGAGTTGCAAATTACTGTAACGTGCTTGGTGAAGGTTAGGTTTCCCAACCCGTACCAATGCTCCCTAATGTTCATCGTTGCTCCCATTGTCCCGTCTCACGGTTGTAAAAATCAGGTTTCCCTGTTTCGGTATATAAAAAATAATTACGGGGGTTTGCCTAGTTGGGACCTCATGTCCGTTCGCTAGCCCTTTATCAAACTCATCTTTTTCTGTGTGTAATGTATTGTGATCTGTTGTTATTATTGTAGTACTGTATTACTTAGTGAGTTTGATTAAAGCTTCTATTATTATTATTAAGCTTCGTTAGCTTGTAAAACGTTAAACATACTTTTGGTCAGGTTCACATTTCACTACACTTCAGTGAATAGTGCATGAAGATCGTTCTCTTCACCACCTAATCCTAATCCTAGACAAAATCAAAAATCAAATCATTCATGATAGTACTTGTTCTAATCTCTTCTTTCAATCTAATATCCAAAAACTGGAATTCCTTTTTCTTTCTGTTTTTGTGTTTTACTGACTTTGTGGATCCTTGAGAAACTCTCTGATATGACGATTAACAACAACTGGTTTATCATGATGGACAAAGTGACTTGCTCCCTCTATCATCCTACAAGAGTAAAAACAATTTCACATTCAAAGTTAGCTTCAAGTCTACTTCAATGCAAATATTGATGGTTGTGTCAGGTGGAGGAACTCTTCTGAATTGGAGTCTCTTTTGTATTTTATCTTGACTAACGCCAGACAGTGTTTACATTGTTTATTCGAACTTCATACGGATGATTTCTAATGTAATCTTGAGTCAATACCCAAAGTTCAATACCTTACAGTTTCACAACAAAATATCATGATCATACACAGTGACCCATCATAATCTTATAGTTTATTCCATTATTATTGACTTCAAAGACAGGGTTACAACTCCAGCACACACTCCGGAATCGCCCCTGGATAACGACTTTCTTGCATGATGTGGGCGACTTATTGCACAATTGACGGTACCGAAAAAGATGGTGGCGGTACATTTAACCACAATGCTTTGCGAACTCAAATCAGCTCAAGTAAAAACTAAACATTGTTTATCATGTTAACATGAATTAAGTAAGTAAGAACTTCATTCCTACCAAAGTTGATCTTTTTAAAGACCTATCTTTCGATAATTGTACAAGAAACAATATTTACCATGCGCAAAGGATTGTAGTTAAATGTACAAGTCGCCATCTTTTTTGGTACGGTCAATTCTTGCATTTTATTATATAAAATAGAGTGTTTTATTGATTTTTCCGCCACTAATAAAAGTGATAATCTCCATGTGCGATTATTTATGATAATCGCACATGTGACGATTATCGCTGAATCAGCATTATAGTTTAATGCAATTTTTGCAAGGCAATAGGACAATTTTTTTATATAATAAACAGAATAATACATGGATGCTTGGAAATATGAAATTTATTTCTCGTGTTGAACAGGATATGTCACTCGTTCGCTTCGCTCACTCGTGAGATATCCTGGTCAACACTCGAAATAAATTTCATATTTCCGCACATCCATGTATTATTCTCTATATAAAATATTATTATTATTATTATTATTATTACAAACGCATCAGCTCTGGAGGTCGTGCATGGAGGCTTCAGAAAATTTAGAATTATTGGATTTCTGAAACGAAATTTATGTCAGTTCGAAGGCACTACAATTGATATATAGTTTGTCTGTCTAATCGAGGGGTGGTTACTCCCAAAAAAAGCCTATGGCGAGATTTTTGGGATTTTTAAAATCCCGTGAGACTTTTTTGAGATTTTTTTTGGGATTTTTGCGGATTTTTGGATTTTTAAAGGTGTACGAGATTTTTGGGAGTGATTTACACCTCGTGTCTAATTGTGTTATTTGCCAACTGATTTTAGTATTTTCTGTACCGTTCAAATGACACGAATTTCATACCAATGAACATTCAACAGGAAGACTCTGTAGCTTTGTTCGTATTATCTTAATATAACGAGAACATTTCCGCAGCCAACAAATATCGTAAACATTTGTAAAGTTCCGACAAATCCAAATTGTCCCAACAAAATTTTTTAGATGAGTACTGGAAACGTCAGTGTTCTGTTTACCGTTTCTTGCCACTACACAACCTGTACAGCAAAATACTTTTAATTTATTTTGTATAACTTAATAATAACAAACACACTTGATAGATAAGTTTTCCACAAGCTCGCCGAGGCCATTCAACAAACTTTTATCGAGAGCCTTATCCTGGTCTCCCTGAAAATGAAGAAAAATAAAACAAATTGTTTTCACAATACATAATAAGTGAGTGAGGGATTGACGAAATGAGTGAGTGAGTGAGTGAGTGAGTGAGTGAGTGAGTGAGTGAGTGAGTGAGTGAGTGAGTGAGTGAGTGAGTGAGTGAGTGAGTGAGTGAGTGAGTGAGTGAGTGAGTGAGTGAGTGAGGGAGGGAGGGAGGGAGGGAGGGAGGGAGGGAGGGAGGGAGGGAGGGAGGGGGAGGGAGGGAGGGAGGGAGGGAGGGAGGGAGGGAGGGAGGGAGGGAGGGAGGGAGGGAGGGAGGAGGGAGGGAGGAGTCATGAGTGAGCAAGTGAGCGAATTCTTTATTATTTGCAATTTACAAAAAGAAAATGCAATATTAACAATAATTAACTTAATTAAATAATAATTCTCTAAAGGCTGATTTCCAGTCAGTGGAATTTTGCGAGTGGGGGGAAATTTTTCTTTGTCTTGTGAGCTGTCGAGCGGAACTAATCTAATTCAGAGCACAAAAGACAAAGAAAAATTCCGCCCGCTCGCAAAATTCCACTGACTGGAAATCAGCCTTAACCTACGAAATAGACATAGACATATCTACATTATATGTACTATTTACAGATTGAGTGGCCGTTCTGTATCGGGGTATACAGACAAGAGGCGAAGCCGAGTGCCTGTATCCCGCTACAGAACGGACACGAATTCTGTAAATTACTTCTAAAACGATCTATTTGGTAAGTTCATTGGCGTAGAAATGTTTCTAAAAAAACCCGAGAGGGGTCTATTATATCGACCCGTTAAACATGGATTTTCTTTGAGTTTTCCTCATGAATTATTAATGATTATATATATATATATATATATATATATATGTGTATGTATATATATGTAATATTTATAAACCGCGCAGGAGGGCTTTATCGATATTTAGAGCCGATAAAGCCCGTACTGCAAGGTTTTTAAATGGCTTCTAAAAAGAATCACTTCATACGTTCATTGGCGTAGTAATTTTGAAAATTAAGCTTATCTCAGCCGTTAAAAACCAGCGAGAAACTTAGAGCGAGTCTATATCACATATATAGATCCGATACGCTCATGATTTTTCTTTGTGTTTTCCTCATGAATTATTAATGAATTTTAGAAATATATATATATATATATATTCTGGTAAGAAATATTGCCCAGCATACTGCTTTAAACAAAACCATAACACAAAATAATTTTGAAAATATTTACTAACGTTTCGTTACTACACGTAACATCATCAGAGTGATAAATATACATACATGAAGGTGACTTAAATAGCTTAACTAGTTACATAAATAGAAAGTGATAAGGTGGCAGACAAGGTGACAGAAAAGGTGATGTAAGACAAACGAATTGTCAAACTGGTGAAGAGACACCACACCGTAAAGAAAAAAAACAACTTCTAAAATTGTGCTAAGGGAAATTATCTAATGTTAGCGTTAAGAGAGGGTTTAAACTTAGAAATTAACAAGCTTTCTCGAAGAAGAACATCTAATTGGTTAGAACCTGACGATATAATTGAAAAGTCATCAAAAGAAACATCGTGTCCAGTTTTTATCTTGTGTGCCAGAATGCTGGACATGGCAGACACTGAAAGTGCTTTTCCGGTATAGGCCGAAATACCCATATGTTCCGATTCCCTAGTGTGTAGAAGTCTGCATGTTTCGCCGACATACGATGCCTGGCAGCATCTGCACGTAAATTTGTAAACGACACGGGATCGAAATCTAAGTGGCAGTCGGTATTTGAAACGGAAAAAACTCGACAAGCGACAGACAGGTCGGAAGACAACGCGAAGTTGGATGTGAGGAAAGGCTGAAGCTAGTAATTTTTTGACTTGTTGACGAATTTGGAGCACATGATCTCCAGTGTATGGTAAAATGAGAGAGAGTGATATTTTAGGAGCTGTAAGGATTCAGTTAACCGGAGGATTAAATATTTTATCAAAAAAAAATTCGAAAACAATGATCTAAAAATGTATTTATGCTCTGACCACTGAGCCACGGAGGGCGTTGCGGAGAGCTTGATCGCGAGTTCTGTATATATATAAGCTCTCGTCAACGCCCTCCGTGGCTCAGTGGTCAGAGCATTGCACTAGAATCGCAAGGTCGTGGGTTCAATTCCTTCCGGAAGGTCTGTGTAGTTGCATTTTTCGCAACTGGTCCCGGTCTGGTCCAATCTCGTTCCCAGAGCCCACGCTCCCCTTACCCAGCGGGCGGGAAACGAGAGCTAGGCTCTGGAATAATCCGTTCACGCCATCACAGGATTCTTGTTATCCGGAAGAAGAGTTATATAGTGTTCACTGTGTTCATCAGCCAATGAAATATCGATGTGAAATGGATTATCCCAGAGTCTCTCGTTTCCCGGGTGGGGAACGTGGGCTCTGGGAACGAGATTGGGTCTGGTCTTAAAATGTATATATTCTATACTCAAATTTTCCTTCACCCAAAATCCTGAGAACAAATATGTAATATAGACGCGAGTCGAAGTCAATATACAATGATAAAGCACGATGACGAGGTTTTTAAATAACTTCTAAACCATCATCATAAAGGTACCTAAGGATATAACAAAGCAAGTCAATCACCGAATGTGGGAGGCTATAAATTATCATACTGGTGATTGGAGCATGCGCTGTGATACAAAAGAGTCCCACATTTTGTATTCAAGGCATAAAATTCTCATCTAAGAAACAGCTTGTTTGCAACTAAAAGTTGCTTCTACCTCTCGTATGGGGTCGCTACCAGCGTACCCTTGTCGAGATTGTTGAGGGACAAGTGTCTATATATGTGAAATAGACCTGATTAATAAAACATTTTGAATCAATAGCTCTTTTGAATCTGAGCTTCTTTTACGCGAAAGTCTTTTAATTAACAAACTTAAACCTCATCTCAACGGCAATATTGGATCAGCACCCCTCTACTTATTTTAACTTTCTCTTACCTCCTGACACCTTCAGTGTTACCTCACCTCCTAACCTATAACTAGCTTGTAATATGTTATTTTGATTGGTCTATATGTATGTAATTAGAATTCTGTTCATTATATATCCTGTAAATTAATATCCTGTAAATTAATATCTTTTATTATATAAAATAGAGTGCTTTATTGATTTTTCCACCACTAATAAAAGTGATAATCTCACATGTGTGATTATTTATGATAATCGCACATGTGACGATTATCGCTGAATCAGCATTATAGTTTAATGCAATTTTTGCAAGGCAATAGGACAATTTTTTTATATAATAAACAGAACAATATGGATGCTTGGAAATATGAAATTTATTTCTCGTGTTGACCAGGATATGTCACTCGTTCACTTCGCTCACTCGTGAGATATCCTGGTCAACACTCGAAATAAATTTCATATTTCCGCACATCCATGTATTATTCTCTATATATCATACTATAAAGGCACTGATTAAAGATTAATTTATTTTGCATTTTCCTCATTAATTATTAATGAGGTTTATAAATATATATATATAATCGACCTACCCAAAGCACTAGTGTTGGAGCTGTTATAGTTTTCTTGTGTTCTCTCTTCCACTCTTGTTCATCAGCATGCAGAAGACCACTACGATAATAGTTAATGCCACCTGTCCAAGCACCAGGTTGAGATAAGGTGTATTTTAATGCTCCTTTCACTTCATTTGTCCACTAAAAGAAATGAAATTATTTACATTAAGACTTACATTGTAATCAATCAATCATTCATACAATCAATCAATCAATCAATCACACAATCAATCAAATAATCATTCATACAATCAATCAATCAATCAATCAATCAATCACACAATCAATCAAATAATCATTCATACAATCAAATAATCAATCATTTATACAATTATACAATTAAACAATCAAATAATCATTCATACAATCATACAATCAATCAATCATACAATCAATCATTCATACAATCAATAAATCAATCATTCAATCTTTCATACAATCAATCAATCATTCATACAATCAGTCAATCAAACAATCAATCATTCATACAATTATACAATGAAACAATAAATCAATCAAATAATCATTCATACAATCAATCAAATAATCGGTCAATCAAACAATCAATCATTCATTGATACAATTATACAATGAACCAATCAATCAATCATACAATCAACGATTCATACGTTCAACCAATCGATCAATAAAACATACAATCAACCATTCATACAATCACACCATCAATCAAACAATCAACTATTCATACAATCAATCAATCAATATGATAAGTTGTACGTATACATGTAGTGCATGTGGTACGTTTGCGAGCTTGGTGTAATGGAACAGACGTTTGATGTGCGTTCGTCAAGCTCAATTACTCAGAAAAGATTTTCTGTCTGGGGCTCAGAAATCTTTACTGAATAATTGAGCTTGACGGACGTCCACCAAACGTCTGTTACATACGATCAGTCAATCAGTCAATCATAAGATCAATCATACAATCAATTAGTTAATATGTCACTTACTGCTTCACCAACAAGCAGCTGATCTATTAGTGCGTAATCATCCAAGGAATAAAACATCTCTGGTAAATATGGCAGCAAGTTAAAGAAAATATACTAAAAGAAACAGAAATAAAAACTTTTATAAAAGTTTATGTCAGGCTTTAACACTAGAACTTCTGAAATGGAAATTCACTGTAAACTAGCCTGCCTAGCTGGCGGTATTAGGAGCTGGCCCAAGCCCCAACTGCTAATACCGCCAGCTACGCAGGCTACCGTAAACACAACGAAGATATTGATTCACAATGAGAAATGCTTCAAAGCGTCGAACAAGACAACGACAGGTTGTCACTTCCCATGGCAAAAGACTTATATATGTGTAGACTTATATGTTGTATAACCGCGAAAAGACTAAGGCTGACCTCCATTTTGTATAACTGCGAAAAGACTAAGGCTGGCCTCCATTTTGTACCCCGACAACAATCTCGTACCCAGAGCCTGCGATCCTTTTGGTCATTACCAAGGAACGGAGGCTCTGGGAAACTCCGATGAAAAAGACCCCAAAATTGGGTTTTTGTTCCCAGTCCTCTGGTTCCCAGTTCCCTATAATTTGTAACAATCATCGACGATCGTTCGCTTGTTCGAAGACCAGGAAAAATATTTGTTTACCGATAAAAAAGGCCCAACATGTTTTACAAAGCTCTCGACAATACAATCGATACAAATGGCCTTTCTTCGCATTTCTCAAAATCGTCAACCAGACGTTTTGACGAGTGTGTTTTAAATGTCCGCGTCGCCGTCAGCACTCGGCAGTAATCGGCTCAGCCGCTCAGGTAAGAAATTGTACTTTTTGCCAGGAATTTTAGCTAAACTACATCGACCTTGTATTCTCTAATATAATTTTTAAGTTCTGAGACGAAACTGCGAAGAATTACGAGACGAATCAGACGATGGATGTTTGTTTGGCGACGAAGCGACAATAATAATAGTTTTAACTTGTAAATTGTCGGTATTGTTGCTGTTTTGAATTATTTCATGTGTTCAATTATATTTTGGGTCTGTCGTGTATAATTATGTCTTACAGAACGTCGAGAAATCGATTAAACAAGTTAGCAACGTGCACACTATTTGAAAGTTTACTGTTTTTAAACTAACCAATCGGATGACGAGTTTCATCGGAGTTTCCCAGAGCCTCTGATTCTTGGTAGTAGCCAAAAGGATCGCAGGCGCTGGGTACGAGATTGCCCCGACAACTGACCCCTAAGGCCTAAACGATCTGGTATCCAGACGACACAGGAAACTGAACCACTTGGTAAAAAAGCTTGACCTAACTTTTGAAGCCGGTTTATGGGGCCGTTCACACTATCCTGTAAAATTTGGGATCCGAGACCACCTCCTCGAGGTGGAGTAAACTAGAATAAGATCGATATTGATGGATTTGAGCATTCACTACATGTATGTGAATATTTTGCTTTGTGTGAACGGCCCGGTTGTCGAATAAACTGAAGTCGAAACGTAAAGGGAAATTATCTATACTTGGCAAGATCCCACCTACCCGACCATCCCGGCTCATAGGAGCAGTCTCTTAGTCTGTTATGTGGTTATTTTGTCGTTATTTTGTCGTCTGTTTTTTGTGACCACACGACAATACTCCATGTAGTCATGAGTGAGCTTCATTCTCCATATCTGGAATGCTAATAACTCGTATATGGGGCTCAGTGGCTTGGCTAATAATTCTGAACCCAAGTATCACTCAATACATGCATGTATACGCGCGCGAACAGTCGTTCGAAATTTCACAAATTTAAGGTGATGTTATACAGGACAATTTTTAGCGACGATTTTTAAGGCAACATGCATGTTGCCGCAACCAAATTTGATTTGTGGACAATTTCTAACCGAATTTTGCAGTGGCAACATGTTGCGTTAAAAAATTGTCCCGTATGCTAAACCGGTCTGGCTCGCTAGTCAATGTTTCACGAAAACCCTCGAGCGGGGCAAGCTGGGCTCATATAAAGAGCCCTGTATGGATTTTAGTGGTTGACCAAGCCATAAACAGTTGCTACAGCAATATTAGCCTTGTACCCTGGCCCAATTTCAAAAGAAATATGGGTCAGGTAACCACTAGTCTCATTCTATGACGATTGCAGTTTTACTCATAGCCACTAAAAACGCGCGAAATTTCAACCAATAGGAAAGCAGAAGTCTTTAGTGGTTACCTGGCCCATATTCTTTGATTGGGCCAGGTAACCAGGCTACAGCAATATTTGTAGCAATTTCTTTAAGCTTACCCAGCTCATCAAAAATTGTTTCAAACTGGAACAAATGTGTTTCTGAAATATTCTAAAAAAAAAGAAAAAATAAGATCAGTTTTTGATTACTGGCAAAAGTTTTTTTAAAATCACAATTACATTAAACTTCCTTAGACCTTAAGCCGATTTTCCAGTTGCGAATTTTTTCGAGCGAATCGATATTTCTATTGTAAATATTGAATAGATTTTTAATTAGTTCCAGCCGAGAGCTCAATAGACGAAAGGAAAATGTCGATTCGCGCGCGAAACACTCGCAAGAAACTCTTCGACCTCGTCCCCAGGGCATTCGTAATGAAGACGCGGCGAGGAGATTGGAACGCCCTGACAAAGGCTGAAGATCACGTGACAAATTATTCCATATCTGAAAATTTTTCCCGCCAGTTGAAAACATCGAATTCGTGCAAGCAAACTGTGAAAAGCAGACAAAGCATTCCACTCTTACCGAGTCTTCGGTCCTGAGTTCCAGCGTGCTGAACTCGCGGGAAAATCTTCTAAATGTATCGAAAAGTTTCTTAACGTGCTTCCGCCAAAATCCAGCTTTTGCCAGGGTGTTATCTTGCCGCATCTCTCACGAACGCCCTGGGGATGAACTAACTCTACCACTGGCTGAAGTTAGCTTGCCATATTCAGCTAAGTAATCACTTTTTAATGCTTCGTCGTGATGACGTCACTATTTATGTTTGTCCGCATTTACCCATAATTCTTGCAGTCCAAACAATAGATAATAGCTCATTTGCAAACATTTGAAGCTCAATTTCTGTTTTTTGCCCCCATTTTTGTCCTATAAATAGCAACTCGATGGTACGCCACTAAACTACACACGTAAAAACGCACAGTCTGCTCAGCTCTGATATCAGATCTGTTCAGAGAAATGTAGCGATCTTTTTGTTCAAGTTTATGCATTATAGGCGCTTTGAAATTTTCCGAGTTTCCAGACCTTGATTGACTTTGCCAGAATAAACCCGGCATTCCATACATTGCTTTTGCAGTTATAATTACATCGTATGTTTTTGCTGTACAAGCTGTCGTAAGTTAAACTCAGAGAAAAACTCTGAGCTCCAGACAGGACTCGAACCCACAACCTTCCGAATGCCAGCCGGAGGCTTTCACCATCGAACCACTAGAACTCATTGGCTCAATAGTGAGAGCGTCCGGCTGGCATTCGGAAGGTTGTGGGTTCGAATCCCGTCTGGAACTCAGAGTTTTTCTCTGAGTTTAACTTGCGACAGCCTGTACAGCAAAAACATACGAAAAAACTTCACCAACCTCAAGCTGAAAACACTAATAACACACATCAGATTAGTTTGAGAAAATAAAGCATGCCAAGTAACTTATTGTACCTGGGGTGTGGAGCGTTTAAGATGATAAGTCGATCAATTATTTCTGGGTAACAGTGAGCAACATTCCTGGAAAATATAGAGAAAAGCATATTTAACTGTCATATCTTAAACTTGTGTATTTTTCTTGGTGTGCATGTGATTCAAGACGTGAGTAACTCAATTTCGATTCAGTGACTGGTTAAAAAACTAACAAATGATTGGCACGTACTGTATCTATGCTATAAGCTCTCTAATTGGTTAAGGTCATCTAACCCAAACAAAAACCCTAACGCTAGTCAGTAACCAGTAGAGAAAAAAATCGTAATTGGATATCTCTAGTCTGATTGGAGAGATTTGGGCAATCGAGACGACCGGGACGATCTTATGGAAACCAGACGTTATAGTCAATCAGAAAACTCGAAGCCCTCAGATAAGTGGTAACCAGAGGCAAGTTGTAGTCTTGTAGAGAAATACTCCAAAAATCTTCCTATAGTTGCTAACTGTCACTGGGGAATATTACAGCTCATCAATTTTCCAGGTGAATAAATTCAAATCACGCATTCTAATTGGTCAACAAGCAGTCTGTACTGACATGACCAGTAATCAGTAAGTGTGCATCTCGTA
Organism: Paragorgia papillata; assembly: GCA_035771165.1. Taxonomy (NCBI): domain Eukaryota; kingdom Metazoa; phylum Cnidaria; class Anthozoa; order Scleralcyonacea; family Coralliidae; genus Paragorgia; species Paragorgia papillata. The sequence goes on along the minus strand of JAWNZC010000470.1, from coordinate 403,823 downwards.
AGTTAAAACCACCCGCAAAATGGGAAAATCACCCGCAAAAAGTTAAAACCACTCACAAAAAGTAAACAACAAGAAAAAATAGATACGTGAAACTGTCCATGCAAAGGAATGTTCGGCCTCATTCCTAACTACACTTTTTCCGCATTTTTCCAGATATGGTCACCTGATAGAATTTGGGCAGATATTTTCCTGAGTACAAACCTAGTCCAGTTTGGTATATAACTAAGTTATTCTTCAAAATTAACTATTCTTGCAGGACGCCTATATATACTTGTCTTCTGTTAGCATCTCTTATGAAATAACTTAACGCCACTGATATGTACAATAATATGTACAATAAATAAGATTGTTCCTTGTGTGGCAATTTGTTAGACTACTTTTCTTGCATGCAACAAAAATCGCATCCGGATCAAAGCAGTTTGATTTTCACGCAAGCAATTACACTCAGCAGGGCGCTCTAAAACACGGGCGGGGAAACGCGCATATAATTTGGCGAGCTATGTGTCTGCTAGCCTGGTACCCTGGCCCAATTTCAAAAGAAATATGGGCCAGGTAACCACTAATCTCATTCTCGCGTCATCAGGGCTAAATCCACTTATGACGATTGCAATTTCACTCATAGCCACTAAAAACGCGCGAAATTTCAACCAATAGGAAAGCAGAAGTCTTTAGTGGTTACCTGGCCCATATTCTTTGATTGGGCCAGGGTACCAGGCTATGTGTCTGCCTCCTCCACAGGCCCTATTGCATCATGGACAGGACACACTGTTTAGAGGGCCTGCCAGATCCTGTAAACAAAATGGTGACCGATCCCATTATGCACAGCGAGACTAGGCCCTATATAGAGGCGATAGTTTTGAGAGGGCCTGCAAATTTTTTCCGGCCGCTGTTCAACAAACGTACGTCCAAGTTCTTTAAACACTGTGACCCACCAGGAAATTCGGTCTAAACTTTCTTACAGATCATCACAATGAAGAAACCAATATGTTTTAGAATTACCGACCTTCTGCCAATAATATTTTTAGTGACAAAAAGGAATTGAAGGGGGGGAAATATCTGCCGAACAAAAGCAAATTCGACGGTCAGGAACTGAGTAACAGGTTTTTCGTATTGTTTTTTGGTTTATTTAGCTATCGAAGACTGTCAACTGACCAAGAGTTAATGAGATTTAATTTTGTTAAATTGTAGGCTATAGTGTAGCGTAATTCAAGTTTCAGTTGTTGTGGAATTGTGGAAACCGAAAAAGTATAAACCAAAGAGTCTCTGGGTAGACATGGGAGGCGGGACGGGACGTTTGCCGGGATCTCACCATGCATGTATATCTCTCTTATTTATCCCGTTCCGTTTATATGGAAAGATGTTTGCCGGGACATTTTTCATCCCGGTTCGCTCAGCCGGGATCCTGGCAAATCCAAGACAATTTTTCTCATGTAAACACTCCGTCCCGCTTTGCCGGGACGATATTATGCTGACTTTGCAACATTTGTCATGTGATGCAAAAACAAAAATGCCTAGTCGTTTGCCACTCCGAACGTTTTCTCAAGAAATAGTCCACTGTAGAAGCTATGAAATATACTGGAAGAAAGATAATTCATCTGGCTACAAAATACGTACAGTTTATCCGACCAAATAGCTTAGTTTTCTTAAAAAAGCGAAATACCGAACATGTCCAAATAATAGCGGCCGCTATTTTGAAATTCTTTTTCGTATGTATTATAATCTGTCTTCTTCGAATGTTTTCTTGAGAAATAAACCACTGTAGAAGCTATCAAATATACTGGAAGAAAGATAATTCATCTGGCTACAAGATACGTACAGTTTATCTGACCAAATAGCTTAGTTTCCCTAAAAAAAGCGAAATACCGAGCATGTCCAACACGAACTAGAGATGCTTGTTGAACGTCCCGGGTGGTAGAACTCATGTAAACCCGGGATGAAAAACGTCCCGTCCCGGCAAACGTCCCGTCCCGCCTCCCATATAAACAGCCCCTATTTTCGTTGATTATTCCGGCCGAAAGTTGACAAAGTTCAACCGTAATTGCTTTCTTCAACAATTCCTGCATTTTAAAGCTAGGATTCGTATGTAATAAGTCTTCAATGGCCTTCAAAATCTTCGGATATAGCCATGGCTATTAATAATGTAGTTAATTATGCAAATTTATTCCGTGCCAAGTTTTGCCAAATTTTTTACAGGATCTTGCAGGCCCTAAATTCGGCGTGTGTGTCCTGTCCATGATGCAATAGGGCCTGTGGAGGAGGCAGGCTATGTGTAGCCTGGTACCCTGGCCCAATTTCAAAAGAAATATGGGCCAGGTAACCACTAATTTCATTCTCGCGTCATCAGGGCTAAATCCACTTATGACGATTGCAGTTTTACTCATAGCCACTAAAAACGCGCGAAATTTCAACCAATAGGAAAGCAGAAGTCTTTAGTGGTTACCTGGCCCATATTCTTTGATTGGGCCAGGGTACCAGGCTAGGCTATGTGTAGCCTGGTTCCCTGGCCCAATTTCAAAAGAAATATGGGCCAGGTAACCACTAATCTCATTCTCGCGTCATCAGGGCTAAATCCACTTATGACGATTGCAATTTTACTCATAGCCACTAAAAACGCGCGAAAATTCAACCAATAGGAAAGCAGAAGTCTTTAGTGGTTACCTGGCCCATATTCTTTGATTGGGCCAGGGTACCAGGCTAGGCTATGTGTAGCCTGGTTCCCTGGCCCAATTTCAAAAGAAATAAGGGCCAGGTAACCACTAATCTCATTGTCGCGTCATCAGGGCTAAATCCACTTATGACGATTGCAGTTTTACTCATAGCCACTAAAAACGCGCGAAAATTTAACCAATAGGAAAGCAGAAGTCTTTAGTGGTTACCTGGCCCATATTCTTTGATTGGGCCAGGGTACCAGGCTAGGCTATGTGTCTGCCTCCTCCACAGGCCCTATTGCATCATGGACAGGACACACTGTTTAGAGGGCCTGCCAGATCCTGTAAACAAAATGGTGACCGATCCCATTATGCACAGCGAGACTAGGCCCTAGAGGCGATAGTTTTGAGAGGGCCTGCAAATTTTTTCCGGCCGCTGTTCGACAAACGTACGTCCAAGTTCTTTAAACACTGTGACCCACCAGGAAATTCGGTCTAAACTTTCTTACAGATCATGACAATGAAGAAACCAGTATGTTTTAGAATTACCGACCTTCTGCCAATAATATTTTTAGCGACAAAAAGGAATTGAAGGGGAAAATATCTGCCGAACAAAAGCAAATTCGACGGTCAGGAAAGTAACAGGTTTTTCGTATTGTTTTTTGGTTTATTTAGCTATCGAAGACTGTCAACTGACCAAGAGTTAATGAGATTTAATTTTGTTAAATTGTAGGCTATAGTGTAGCGTAATTCAAGTTTCAGTTGTTGTTGAATTGTGGAAACCGAAAAAGTATAAACCAAACGCCAAAGAGTCTCTGGGTAGACTAAATAAGGGGCTGTTTACATGGGAGACGGGACGTTTGCCGGGATCTCACCATGCATGTATATCTCTCTTATTTATCCCCGTTCCGTTTATATGGAAAGATGTTTGCCGGGACGTTTTTCATCCTGGTTCGCTCAGCCGGGATCCCGGCAAATCCAAGACAATTTTTCTCATGTAAACACTCCGTCCCGCTTTGCCGGGACGATATTATGCTGACTTTGCAACATTTGTCATGTGATGCAAAAATAAAAATGCCTAGTCGTTTGCCACTGCGAACGTTTTCTCAAGAAATAATCCACTGTAGAAGCTATCAAATATACTGGAAGAAAGATAATTCATCTGGCTACAAAATACGTACAGTTTATCTGACCAAATAGCTTAGTTTTCTTAAAAAAAGCGAAATACCGAACATGTCCAAATAATAGCGGCCGCTATTTTGAAATTCTTTTTCGTATGTATTATAATCTGTCTTCTCCGAATGTTTTCTTGAGAAATAAACCACTGTAGAAGCTATCAAATATACTGGAAGAAAGATAATTCATCTGGCTACAAGATACGTACAGTTTATCCGACCAAATAGCTTAGTTTCCCTAAAAAAAGCGAAATACCGAACATGTCCAACACGAACTAGAGATGCTTGTTGAACGTCCCGGGTGGTAGAACTCATGTAAACCTGGGATGAAAAACGTCCTGTCCCGCCTCCCATATAAACAGCCCCTAAAGTGTATTTTCGTTGATTATTCCGGCCGAAAGTTGACAAAGTTCAACCGTATGTAATTGCTTTCTTCAACAATTCCTGTATTTTAAAGCTAGGATTCGTATGTAATAAGTCTTCAATGGCCTTAAAAATCTTCGGATATAGCCATGGCTATTAATAATGGTAGTTAATTATTCAAATTTATTCCGTGCCAAGTTTTGCCAAATTTTTTACAGGATCTTGCAGGCCCTAAATTCGGCGTGTGTGTCCTGTCCATGATGCAATAGGGCCTGTGGAGGAGGCAGGCTATGTGTTGCATCAAAGGACTGGCACGAGCGCTCTTGGGCTCTGAAAATCAACAATAACACAATTTGAATGGCGACCAAAAAGATAAAGAGTACCCGAGATAAATTCCTCTTTTTGAAAAGGAAAAAAACTTATTACTGCCATTAGAAACACAAATAAAGAACAAGAAACTCTTTCAGATTAAATTTGTTTTAATTATATATTGTCAAGGATTTATTCTAGATTAATAAAATCACAATTGTTTATCGTGAGAGTTGAAAAAATTCCTAAAAATTTACAATTTTTGAAGGGCGCACGCCGTTAAAATCATGTTTTCTCTGCGAATCGGTTGACAAAAGTGAATTTGAATACACCAACGTAAAGACGATTAAATGGGCTTTCGAACTGACATAGTCAGCGAACGTGCTTTTTTGTGCTTTTTTTGTAAAACTGACATTTTACCAACCCATTTTTGAAAATTTTCTCTTCCATTCTCGCCACTGACATATAGCTTTAATACGTGAAACTAAAAACTGCTAACGCTTTCAAGTTTAAAACCCCATGCTTCTTTCAAAGAGCAATCACATGAATTAACATATACACAATGCTGACACCCTGTTTCTAATAATGTTAAACAAACGAGAAGAAAGACTTTTAAAACAAATTTCAACCAAATGATGTAAATAAAAATTGCAAAGTTTACTACAAGTCTGCATCAATGCGACTCAAGCTAGTTTACGACGGTAAAAACAAGATTAGTATTCTTTGTTTGCCAAATTTTATGTGCACAGAAATACTGTAGACGTTAACCGGCAGAAGTCTCTAACAGGTTTGCCCAAACTTCACTTCAGTTGATAATCACGGCCGCTTGACGTTCGACTATTCAGGGTTTTTTTGTAGCTTCTAAAGTTTGCATGAGGTTCATTCCAGACTATAACTAGTATGTATGGGTATATAGATCATTAACATAACATTTATAGAGCAAATACAGCACGATTACGGCTTAAAAAAGCTGGAAACCACACAGATACTTGGCAGCATATATTCAAATGGAGGTTCGACTTTCACAGACCACAGGTACAGTCTTTGACTTCGTCTTGAGGTATCTGGATCAGCCATAACATGCAATAGCCAATAGTGAATCCTATTTTTTTCTCATCATTACTGTGATTTTTCATGCGGAGCTTTCTATTGGTAAAGATTCTTTTGTCGTTAGCATCTTCTTTCAGCCGTCTCAGTTTTCTTCGCTCATGGGTTCTCTTCTTTCGAAAATGAAATTGAATCGAAGCTCGCGACTAGTGATATATGCGGGGGGTACGCGCATCACACATAGATCAGGGCTCCCATTGCCGTTTTCCCGCCCGTGTTTTAGAGCGCCCTGCACTCAGATTCTCAGTTGCACCTTGTTGCGAAGATTTGCGGCTTATACGATAATTGAAACTATTAAAAGACTTGGCAGTAAACACATGAAAGTAATTGCATGCAACAAAAATCGCATCCGGATCAAAGCAGTTTGATTTTATCGCAAGCAATTACACTTAGATTCTCAGTTGCACCTTGTTGCAAAGATTTGCGGCTTAACTATAAAAGACTTGGCAGTAAACACATGAAAGTAATTGCATGCAAGAAAAAATGGCGATCTTTGTTTGAACTCAATTTGACTTTCATGTGTGTAAAATTGCTGGTTGTCGAATGAATGTGTGGCAAATGATCAATAACAAAAAAAAAATGGCTTGCGATTAGGCAATTGCGCAAATATATCGCACAGGTGTACGGCGGGTTCATACCAGTGTTTTTGCACGTGCGTTTATGTAATAAAATAGCAAACAACTTTGAAGTGTTTTAAAGTAAATGGTTTGATTACTACTACATGTTTGTGAAAGTTGCTCGTCTAGGTTAGTGAGAACGACTGTTTGTGGTGGTGGTAGTGACTGATGTTTCGACAGCCTCAGCGGTGGTCATCTCCAGAGGCAAGTTAAGAAATTTGTCAGCTAGGTTCGCCTATATTTATGTGCACTTTATCTTTTATCTTTAGTTACGTAATAGCTGTGGTTACGTGTGGGTATTGCGTTATCAGACCAAATTGTTTGTCAGTTTGTTAACAAAAAATATTAGTGTGCGCGTATATGCAGTGTAGAAATATAAGTTAAAAATAAAATATAAAGCTATAAAGAAAATGGGTCTATAATATAGAAGTGTTGAAATGTTTTGACACCGTGGTAACGAATTTATATCATGAATTTATAGAATTTGTCCGGTGTTGTGTTTTTCAACAATGGATTGATGCAATACTCACCAAGCAACAATTCCGCCCCAGTCATGAGCAACAAGAACACATGATGAGTATCCAAGAGTTTCAACCTATAATTGATAAAACATGAAAGAAATCTGATCAATAAATCTGATCAATTGATTTGGGTATTTCTAAACCCGTTTTCCTAACTACAAATTAGCAATATAGTAGCACCAATGAGATAGTTTGCTGTATATTTTAGAAATAATGCGTCGTGCGGTTACCGATTTATAACAACACGAGAGATGAACAGCTCACGCAACTCCATTCTCCATAATTATTGAGATTGGATGAATGGATGAGGACATTCGGGATTTTTTGCGCCCAAAAATATTGACATCAACCCCATAGTCCCTATATATCCGTGTAAAAAACAAAGGCTTCTGTAATATAATTAAAGATGGTGAACGCTCAGTGAAGCGGCGAACGTTCGTTGTTCATCGTTTGTGAAGAAAACAAGAAGGAGCTTATTACATATATGTGCGACATCGTATGTTCAGATGCTTGGCGTGATTTTGGCATACAATGATACGTCTGCACGGAATGAAATTTAACTTAACAACTATACGAGCGGTTAATAGTAAAGCGAAACTGCGGTCTCTGGCGGGTTAGGCCGGCGCAACGGTGGTCCTCTGTCGGATGTTGTCAGTACTGGACGTGGCGAGTATTGCTAAACGTAGCGTGGCGGAAAGTACGGTTTATTGAAGCGTGAAAGTTGTTGGTTTGTATCCTCCCCCTAAACAAAAATTCATCATTTATTTTTTCTAATTTTTACTCTATAAAGTACCTTCCACTGACCTAGTCAGTGTGACGGGAGCCTAGTGTGGGGGCTCATGGCTGGGTTGTGGGGATTTGCCAGTCATGAGAGCGGTATTCTATCTGGGAGCTGGCTGTGAAAGCCCCTGGATGACCCAGGCACCCAACCTGCACAAACAATGCAGTTGTTAACCACTGAAATTATGCATAATTTAGATGAAAAGTTGTAACAAGATTGTTAGCCAACAACGTGTGTGCACGTTTTGCTTTTACTGTAATTATTTTCAAATTTTATAAAAAAAGGACTTTAAAACAGGAACTTACAATTTCTTGTATATCCTCACACAGAAGATGCATTTTATACTCTGACACCTCTTTTGGATGAAAACTTTCACCATAACCCCTAAAACATTAAAGAAATGAGAAGAAAAGGAAAGGAAAAGAAAAGAAAAGAAAAGAAAAGAAAGAGAACAAAACAAAACAAAAGAAAAAATATACATGATATAGAATATATAAAATAAAAAATATATAAAACAAGACAAATGGGTCAGGCATTCACTCAGGCTACCAGTATGTACTGGCAAGTCAAGTTCACCTGTGTGAAGTACATGTATGCACAATATTCACCCTTCGTTCAGGCTCAGTGCACTTGCCACAAGTGCATGTGCAGAGCCTGCATTGAAGGGCGACTGTGGTGCATACTTCACACAGGTGAATATATTTACGATCAAGAGAGTTATCAGCCACATCACTGTTAATTAAACTACAAAGTCAGTCAGTCAGTTTCAAAATCTATCAACAACGTGCAAGAACATCTTGATCAAAAGGAAAAGCTCAACTTTTTGTTCAACTTACTCCAAAAGCGAAAGGAGCAAAGAACTTACAACATGCCTCACAGCCTCACTCAGTCACACGGCTAACAATTCACTGAAAGCTTGCAATAGTAGCAGAAGTAAAAAGTGCAAAATTATGCAAAATCGCAGACTCAGCCTACCACAGTAGCCCAAGTAATAAAGTATAATAAAATAACATACTGTAATACATGCAGTGTAACATAATAAAATAAAATAAAATATAATAAAAATAGAAATATAATAAAAATAAAAGTTAAAATAAAGCAAAATAAAATGAAACAAGAATAAATAAAAAAACAAACAAACAAAAAACATTTATAAATTTATACTGTAACTATCTGTTTTCGTTAAACAATTCTTATTAGTTACACAGGTATATGTACCATCATCACTACAGGGGTCTGTTTCATTAATTTCAAAAGTAGCAGGTTCACTTGAAGAAGTAGATGGCTGAACCATAGAAATAAATAATAGTATGTGGGCTCTGTCACATGACAGCTGTCCAATTAAAATTTTATTTTGCCCTTATTATAAATCCACCATGTTGAATTTTGCAAGGTTAGGAGGAGGGTCACGCCAGTGCAACTTATTGTCCTCTATATTCTAAAAATATTTTATCCATAGTCCACTCGACATGGTCACCAACCACTGCTGTGTTAAAAACTGTTGAAAACTCCTAGGATGGATGAGTTCCACTTGCCCTCATATAAAGCTCATTTTGACTCAAGATCCTATAGTGCATGGGCCGTCACTTTTTTGACTGACAAAAGATAGAAGAACGCATTCTAGGGATGTCTGAAAGTCCAAAAGTAGGCAGTGATGATTTGGAATTAATCCTTTCACTCCCAAATATGGAATTTTCCGTACTTTATTATTTTACTCTGTCTAACGCCAGACGATTTTACTCATCAATGAGAGAGCTCCCTGAAAGTTGGGAGTGACAGGGTTAACTTATTATAGGAAATTAACGCTCCATGAAATTAACGCGAATTTCCAAAATTCGCGTTAATTTAAGTCGTGTTAATTTTTGCGAGCGTTAATTTCCGCGACTTTAATTAAGTGGAGCGTTAATTTCCGCGACCTTAATTTCTATTAATATAACCCTAAATTCTGGGTCCTGTTCAGACGCTGTAAATAATGCTCGAAGTGGCCAGATTTCTCCTCTTAACCACTACATTTAGGTATTAAAGGTTCTCAAGTAATCGCCAGTCTGGTTTTACATGCAGTATAGATTTGTTTAGTTCAGGTTTTTTATATTCAGTGTTAAAATAAAATAAGTTCCTGTTTGTCACCACAAACTGCGTTGCGTTAATCGCGTTAATTTCCTTCATTCGGAAGTTGTTTTAACTTCAATTCGCGTTAATTTATAAGTCGCGTTAATTTCAAATACCTTAATTAACCCGAGCGTTAATTTCCTATAATAAGGTAAAGCCACCGAAGTTTGCCAGATACCAGTTTCTAATAAAATCCCTGTCGCTAGCCTACATTCATCACTCAATTGATCACCTTCTCACGACTGTATGGTCATTGTTGGCTGTCTTGAATAAAACAACTGAAAGTAGTCAACTATATCCAGTGGCGGCGGAACATCTTTGAAAGTAAAGTGAAATTTTGGGGTTCTAAAATGGCCTTTCCTGCATTTAAGAGCACTTTTGAACAGAATCTAAAATTTTTCTTGTGTTTCTATATATCAGTGTTTACAACAGGTAAGTTCAGTTTTGGAGTAGTTGATAGGTCACAGAAGTTAGAACTCAGAAGTATCTATTCTGTGTATCAGCGTAGTGTGTATGTGGGTGTGTGCTGGCTACTGGCTAGGGGAGCTTAGCCCCCCTAGATGTGTCCTCTAGCCCCCGTGGTTCCGCCGCCCTTGACTATATCCACTTGTACTTTCAAAATATGAAATGTGCAATATATATTTACCTTAAGTCTGGAGCAATAACTCTGTAATCGTCATAAAGCTCTTTAAGTTGAAATCTCCAAGAATACCAGAACTAAATTCAAGTAATTTTGACCACAGACAGACAGATTAAATACACAAGTTTGGAAATTACAGACATCTGGAAATTATTTTTCTATTTAACCCATTTCAATCCATCTTGGTGCAGAATACACAGAGGTATGAATTCATTCTGATTAAGGACATTTATTTCATAACTGACAGTGCATGGCATTGTGGGAGCTGTTCAACAGAGAGGGCTTGAGTCCAAAATTTTCTAACAGGTGTATACCTTTAAGAGGTCACAAAGCATTATTTTCATCAACAACCACAAAATTTCTGACAAATATCAAATTGTGTGGGGAGGCTTAATAGCTATATCCCTATAGCCACAACACCACCGTTCATACAACATTAGTGTGATACAAAGAAATCAATGTATTTATGAAATAAAAATAATTAACATCATGCGATGTGTATGTGTTCTTGTTCCTCAGGTCCCTTGGGTTAGTCTAATTGAGGGCATCAAATCCCTTGCTGTTGTACAGTCATGTGGGGGTCTCTGTATTGTGCTTGCCTGCTGCCGTACAGTCGTTGGGGGACTGTATTTGTGCTTTGGGCTGCTGGTTGATGGCTGACCGGGGAAGGCTTTACCCCATGGGTCTCTATGTTGTGTTTTCGCACCAGTACTTCTGCATGGTCTGGTTGTCGTGCACTGTAATGTGTCGTAGCGTGTGCTCAACTGTTCGTAGTATGTGCTGCCGCACCGGTCCGTCAGGCTTGTTCCCCAGCTACTCTGGGTGATAACTTATGTAGGTTGTGTTCTTGGCTACTCCATGCAAGCAAATCTGCTGTCTTGTGCTGTAATGTGTAGTAGCATGTGCTTAGTTGCTGGTAGTATGTATTGCCGCGCCCGTACTTTGTTCCCCGGCTACTCTGGGTGATATCTTAATATGTAGGGTGTGTTCTTGGCTACTCCAAGAAAATGTGCTGTAGTGTGCTGTAATGTGTAGTAGCATGTGCTTAACAGTACCGGCTACTCCGCGGTTTATGCTTAGTGTATTTTAAATTTATTGGGCTCTTCAGCTGCTCTTAGGTCCAGCTCGTTGCTTGCTGTTATTTGCTTTGTACTTGTCTACCTGCTCTGGCAAGGGCCCGTTTGTTGCTTTTCTATGTTGCAGGAGTGGGCCTTTGCTTCTGGCTTTGCGTACAGGTTCCGTTCATTGATGGTCGCCTGGATGTTGGTCCTTCAATTGCAGCTTTCACCATTTCTCTGTTGATTATCATTTGGTAAGTTACTTCTCCACTTTATGTGTGACAGTAGTTCTGTTAGGAGAAGGTAATTCTCGGCAACATTGCTACAAGTTAGTTGGGACCACTCCCGTCTTGGTGGATCGCCTGTTCCTGTAAACTGTTCCTCAGCTATGAGGGCAAACCCTCTCTGACGGAGCTACACCCTCCAAAGGTCGTTGTGGTTTACATATTACTGTATCCTTGTTAAAGCACACTAGTGCGAGTACAGTAATTAATGGCGTGGCGTCAAGCCCTATGCCAAACATTGCAGGATTGTTAATGAATCATACATAAATTGTTCAATGATCAAATAAAAATTGTGCTTTTAACAGCTTGTTTATATCTTCTTACAGAAAAAGCTTCAGTTTAGATTAATTTTGATGGAACATCAGTACAGTCACCACCGCTTATATGCAAATGGTTTTTGCCAGTTGGACTTTTGCATATAAGCAGATTTTGCATATTTAAGCAGATTAAAAACAGATTTTCATAAATAATATAATTTGGGGTTTCAAAACCTTTGCATACACGCGACTTTTGCATATTTATAAGTGATTTGCATATAAGCGGCAGCAACTGTATTTCATTGCTAAAATTACAACAACCTTAATTTCACTTTGCTCTAGCCTAATGCATATCCCAAAATGTTTTGGATCTGAAACAACTGCATCAGCACGCAGGCTATCTAGAATCTAGAGTAATACATTTACATACATTTACACATTTTCATTTACCTCTGGAAATCCATGCAAACACAACATCAGAGGCTTTCTAGGATCACCTTTTGCCACATAATGAAACTTATGACCAGATTTTGTGGTGAGGTAAAGATGTTCTCCAAGATCTGGATCTTCAAGGCATGGTGGAACTATCACAAAAAATAAGAAGTGAGGCTGGCATTTTTAATGCAATTGCAATGTCAAACACAAGAAATACCATTTCATTGAAAAATAAAGTGACAGAGTATTAAACACTCTTTCAAATCAAGTATTTGATCATTTCTAACTACATGGAAATTTGTTGAAAACAATTAAAATAATTATTAAGAAATAATCACTTAATTAAAACAACAATACCATGCAGTAACTACATACAACATCAACAACAATTTATTTACAGTCATTTGCAACATACTGCGATTTTCAGTTGACTTTGGAACGGCTAAAGTTTTGCCATTAAGTTTAGTCATTTGAAACTTGTAGTTGTGACATAATACGAACGATGTTGTCACGGCATTGCCAAGTGGTTGCCAAGGGCAAGACAATGCGTTGGCACTAGTATGATAACGCCTCGGCAATGCCCTGACAACATATTGTTTATATTACATCACAATTACAAGTTTCAAATGAGTAAACTTAATGGCAAAACTTTAGCCATTCCAAACTCAACTGGAAATCGCAGTACTGTTGACCAAAATGTTTGATGTTCGTTCCAAAGTATGCAAATTCATTGAAAAGTTTGTCTTGAACAATTGTACATACGCATTTGAATGGCTGCTAGAACTTGCAAACTGTGTAAACTTCTAAACATTTTAGTGAAAAGTATATTGCAAATGACTGTAACAAAAGGAAATTATTTTATAAGAATATTATTTTACAGGATTCAAATATAGACTTCAAATTAATAGTACACTGGTAATGTCAATAGAGAAATCATAAGCCAAGAGCTAGGCATGCAACCAAACGCTTTTAGTGAAATTTTTGAACAAATTACTAAAAAATACTGTACTGTATAATGAATGCATGGATCAATTATTTCTAACACCCCAGGGATTTGTAATTTTTCATGAAGCTCATCGCAAATTCCCCACCCCCGGGATTTTAAAATTTGACAATTCCCCACCCCGGGGCAAGGCTGAAAAACTAATACAAAAACACATGAGTTTTAACTCAAACAATAACAAATGTATAATTAAACACATTTTAACATCAAATGTAAATTAACTTAAGCAGTGGCTCATTTCTGTCGCTGCTTCCTTTGAGCTCTAGTTTTTTTCCCCCTTTTTCAGCACCCCTGCATCGATTTTCGGCAATCTGAGAAATCTTTCAATGAATTCGTCGCCATTTTGAATATGAATACTTTAGTTACCAGTGTTGCATCCACGCCCTTTCCCCACCCTATACCCCTGGGACAAAATTAATAAAACAATTCCCCACCCCCGGGATTTGATTTTCTGCATTGTCCCCGGGGTTGCCCAGTTACAGGAAGAATTGATTCATGCATAATGCAACATTCAAATGACAATGCCATGGAAGGTTTGTCCAAGTAAGACAAATTACGCAGTATAAGCTGTAACATATTAACTACTTATTGACCGAGCGCGAGGTCTGTACTAGTGAAATATCGGGCACAGCGAGTTGAGGTCTGTGCAAAAAACAGAGGTCCGATATTTCACTAGTACAGACAGAACAAGCGAGGTCAATACTACTCAAATCAGTAGAGCGAGACATAGACGATGTTTTCATCGTTTCCGAAGCAACAGTTTCGTTAACCGCAGATCAATTTCAAAGCAATCACGAGGTGTATTCTTATGTACCACGTGATAGCTTGTTTACGAGTTAACAATTGGATGTTTATCACGTGGTACATGAGAATACACCTCGTGATTGCTTTAATATTGATGCGCGGTTAATAAAACTGACACTTCGGAAGCGATAAAAAAATCATTCATGTCTCGCTCTACTGATTTGAGTAGTAAGTAGTTTATTATATGGCCATAAATGTTGTGAACGTTCTGTGAAAACTCGACCCATCTTTCTTGCGAACTAAACGAAAATGGCAGACATTTTCCCATTTTTAAAGTACTTTCCGTTGAGCTAGAATCCTGAACTTTCTACCCCAAATAGTATTTTTCAATTGCTTTTATTTGACATCGTATACGATCGTACGTTAAGTAGTTGAATAAAAAATCATCTGAAATTCTAACACTTGTGAGAAGTAAATGTTATATTATTACGAACAATGTTACAAACGTTTTGGACATTTAGATCATTACAAAATTTACGAAGAATAATGTTTTGACTATGTTCTTTCTGCCCATGCAAACAAAGGTGCGTAAAAGTCAATGTGAAGCGTGTGGGCATCAGAGAAATATTGTTGGCCGTGTTGACATTACTTTTCCGAAGTCTGAAAATTATCTGCACACTTCACCGAATTTTTGGAGAGTGCTATTTCGATTATCCTCTCTCATCACCACATGCAGATAAACAAGCGTTGAAGTCAGTGGCGTAGCCAGGGTTCTGTCTTTGGGGGAGCGAAATTGGTCGAGCGTCGAAGACGCGAGCCTCCTAGGGGGGTCCGGGGGTATGCCCCCCCTGAAATTTTTTGAATTCTAGAATCTCTCAGACTGCATTTCCCGCATTCTGAGGCGAGATTTAAAAAAATAACTGATCGCCATAAATAGCAAAGTTTTGTTGTCTCCAAACCAAAACAATGTAGTACACATATCAAAATTTATTGAGAATTATTTATGATAAGTCGTATGTATGTGGACCTTGTAATGCTATATTTTCCATCTAGACTACACCAAACTGAAATTTGACCCATCAAAAAGTTTCAGGCCACTTACTTATATACTTTGTCGAATATTCAGGCTATATTTATATAAAAGGGGCAGTCTGGGTTGGGTATGCTAGAATATACAGTATGATGAATATTCTGCGTAGATCTAGGGCGTTGTTTCCGGAATTACAACTGTAATCAACAGTAAACCTTGCCTTGTCATTCTAAATATAGCTATATGTACGTAGGTACTTTACAACTGCGGCATATAATCTTGCATTGCTTAAGGGGGATAAGGATTAAGTTGATTACACGTAAGCGCGACAGCACGTTTGTGCAGAATCACAAGGTCAAATATACGACCTTGATGAATTGCGCTACATTGCGTTTAACGTCGAAGCCGCAGATCGTTTAATATTTTCGTGCATATTAAAACAGTAATATATAGTAATATCATTACGAGTCAACTTGCTTCTCCCTTGAAGGCTTCACTACGTAACATCATTACCCCCCCCCCCCCCCCCCTCAACAAGTTTCTCCCCGGATTTAAACTTTTCACAGGAATGGCCTGGAAGACCATTGGGGGGGCGGTCGCCCCCCCTTGGCTACGCCACTGGTTGAAGTTATGAGCGTCAGCGAAATAAAATATGTATTAAACACAAGCCCGACAGAAATGGGGGGCAAGGACATGCCAAGGTGAAGGTCGGCTTTCCAGATTTTGGAAGGCTCACTCTGATTGGTCAGATGCGGGAATGGAATGTGTTGCTCGAGTGAGCAGCTGTTGGTGGTGGGGAGTGAGTTTGGGACCGACCCTAACAACGGCTGCGAGGGAGACTAGGAAATATCCGACTGCTTATGAACCAATCAAATTACAGGATTTCTGTATTCGAACCTCTCAGCGCTGCTGCCATATAATAATAGGACTTATTTCATAAATTCTACTGTAAACAAACATGTTTCCAGGCGGCGCAGAGCCTGGGTTACCAAGGGCAAGGGTAACATGTTTCCAACTTGTGCAATATTTCTCCAAATTCTCCAGCTCTTCCGACCTTCTGCCCCAAGTTTCCAACAGTCGGCAGTAATTTATCGAAAGATGTTTCGCTTGAATTGACTATTCCTCACTTAATTTCGTGGGGTTTATACAGTCAAAATGGAAATACCTTCCCACTTAATATGCTTCTGTAGTTTGTTGCGTAAGCTCTCAATCAATTCCAAGCGTGCCCATGCCCCCCCCCCGGGCATTTGACGGGCATTCAACGATTCACCTGTTCCCAGGGTCGGGCATTTGCCTCTGCAGGTCTTCCCCAGGGTGGGGAATTTGTTGAAGTGCCTAAATAGTATATATACTTGCCTGTTATTTTCTTGAAAAGTAACCTGGCAAAAGTAAGTACTGTAAGTCTATACTCAATTACGAAAATTCTATCTTTTATAAAGGCACACCACATATTTCATACTAAAACATGCTCATCCACTTCTCCAGCTTTTTCATATAAAACTACGATATATTTATTTTTTACAATATAAACATCTGCTTCTTTAAATTCCCATGGGTGGGGCATTTGCATCAATTTCAAGACCCCTCTGTGGGGATTTTGTACAGCTATGCTGACCCCATGGTGGGGCATTTGCAATACTCTAACGCAAAAATGTCAAATGCCCGTCAAATGCCAGAGGGGGGGGGGGGGTGTGTGTGGATGGTCACGCTTGGAATTGATTGAGACATAATACTGGTACTGTATTTCTGAAGCGTGTGAGTAAAATTTTGTGTTGAATAAAAACTGTATATAAATAGTATAATTTAGCTTTAAATGGCATTTAATACAATAGATGTTTATCCCAAACTGATACCAATAGATGAATATACATCAAGAATGTCACGTACTGAAAAAGATGGCGCCTTGTACATTTAATCACAATCCTTTGCGTCATTAAATATTGTTTCTAATAACCGGAAGATAGCGTTTTTAAAGGTAAACTTTGGTAGGAATGAAGTTCTTGCTTGTTTAATCCATTTTAGCATGATAAACGATGTTTAGTTGTTGTTTGAGCTGATTTGAGGTCGCAAAGTATTATTACAGAGCTTTAGATTTGACCACGATGACGAGTGCAAGGCTGAATTCAGGGTTAGCTTAACTGAATTACCTCTTCTTGCTGAAGCCTTGAGAATTCCTGATAAGTTTCAATGTGCTAATGGAACAATGGCTACTGGTGTGGAAGGTTTATGTGTACGCCTTAAACGCTTCGCTTATCCAGGCAGATTTAGTGATATAATTCCCAGGTTTGGGAGATCAGTTCCTGACCTGAGTCTCATAGCTTCCAAAGTCACTGATGGCAGGGCCGGATTAAGCTTGCGCGGGGCCCGTGGCATATTTTCCATGTGGGGCCCCTTAGGTGGGAGGGGGAGGGGGGGAGGGGACAAGGTGGCACGCATGGAAGGGTGAAATCGGCAGTTTCATTGGGCCAAACTCAGAGTCTCAGAGAGAATATATCAAGGATTAAATTTTATTTCTTTTGTTCCTCGCGCCTTAGTCCCATGTGTGTGTGTTTACAAAAAAATGAAAATACACATCAAGAATTTTGTTTGAAATTGAACACACTTGTCTAATGTACTCTTGTGTAAAACAACTGCTAATTACTAATCTATACAATCCTACATAACGATAACAATAATAATATATACATACAGATTATATAAGGAAGAAACTACAGAATTAGCTAACATTTGTACTGAGTAGTGGTGAGTCAGTACCATGGGGCCCCGCACTTTCTGGCTCCCCATGTTTTCTGGGGCCTCGCGCTTTCTGGCTCCACGTTTTCTGGGGCCCCACGTTTTCTGGGGCCCCACGTTTTCTGGGGGCCCACGTTTTCTGGGGCTCCACGTTTTCTGGCCCTGCGTTTTCATTTGTTTTTAGAAAGTGAGTGCGGGCCCCCAGAAAGCGCAGGGCCCCTGGCATATGCTACTTCTGCCATAGGGTTAATCCGGCACTGCCAAATGGACTCATTGCAAATCTTTTTGGGCCAGTAGGTAATACAGTACTCTATTTATCTAAAAACATGTTTTTGTTTTGTTTGTAAAACACCAATAATAGTAATGTAATTATATAAATTGGGTAAAGTAATAAAATATTGATGTGGTGACATTAATGTAGTTTTCTTTTCTTTTGAAAAGAGCCCCAAATAACTTTTTTTTGCACTGTTCTTACTGTAGAAGGAAAAAGACATGATTCGGGTATGCCGAGAATGTCTGGTCTCTTAGAATCACTAGAAATGTATGCCAACTCACCAACAGGTGAGCCAATGTGCATTTATGGGGATCCAGCATACCCACTGAGGAGACATCTTCAATCACCGTATCGGCATGCCAACCTAACAGATGAAGAAGCAGCATTTAATTCTTCAATGAGTTCTGTTAGAGTAGCTGTTGAGTGGGTTTTTGGCAACATCACCACATATTTTGCATTCTTGGATTTTAAAAAAAACTTGAAGATTGGTTTGAGCCCTGTGGGAAAGATGTACTCAGTTTGTGGACTACTGAGAAATGCTCTAACATGTCTTCATGGTTCCACAACTAGTTCATTTTTTGGACTTCAACCCCCTACTATCCAAGAATTCTTCCAAGTTCAGTTACAAGCTTAAAAGGATATTATAGTTTTTTGACTTTTTTCAAAACATCTCTTTCTTGATCAAATGTTATTCATTGTTGACAAAAAAAATTTTGTTTTTTAATTCAAATTTTAGGGTGACAATATTTAAGAAATAGTTTTGCTGTGATTTTTCTCATTCTTATGCATGTGATTTATTGGATGACTCATGAAAGTATATTTTGGACCATATATAGCTTTGAACATGCAAATGCCCAAGACACAAGTCAATCTATTCTATTACATGCATAAGGAAGATAAAAATTGCAGCAGAAATTGCATGCATGAATTCATAACCCAAATGGCCTTTATCATGTGTTAGAAGTGTACTAACCTCGTAGACTTTATAAAATTGTAAACCACTACTCATGTATAGAAGGGAGAACATTTGTTTTAATAACTTGTTTAACTTTACATAATTATTCACTTTGGTACTGAAGGATACTTTTTTACAAACTAAACAAGCAAAGTGATTGACACTAAACAATTAGAAAGCAAAATCTGTTTTAAAAACAAATTTGGTATCTTTTTTGTATTTAGTGTCATTATAGAACAATCAACTTAATATGTTCAAGCACATCAATTGATGATATGGTTATTCAAATAACTTATTAGTTTCTACCACTTTTAACCAGTTCAGACAAGGCAGTTAGCCAGTTACCATAGCCATGGTCATCAATTGCTGTTGCATCTGAAACTGCTGTTGTTGCTCCAATAATTGCTGTTGAGTCAGCAATTGGTTCTCCCTCAGCATCATTTCCCTTTCCTTTAAACCCTGTTCAATTTCCTGGTCCCTTTTCTTTATGTTTATTGACTCCTTCTGTGACTCCTTCAATATTTCCACAATAGCAGTGTTTTTCTTTTTTTCTCCTTCTGGTGTTGTTTGCCCACCATCATCCCCTTCTTCACTCATTCGCCTTTTATTTGTCTCACCCAGCCTTTCTGTTGCTCTTTTTCTCATTTCGTCAGCAGTTTCCCGATCCCGTTTTTCTTTTGCCCTCTCTTGCTCAACAGCTTCTTCAAACTCTGACATCCTTTCACGTATGTCTGACAATGCCTTATCTCGCTCAGTGAACTCCACCTCCACCAGGGGCGGATCCAGGATTTTTCGTACGTTAGTCAAAATTTCCGTTTGTGAACATTTTTTTTGGGGGGGGGACGGAAATTTCCCCGGGGGGGTATGATTACGGTAGTTATTAATACCCACACTAATAATACTTTTAAAAATACTTTTTGTCCTGGAAAGCCAAAGGCTGTTGATTAAAATATGAATTTCATCAATTGATGTCTATATCACAAATCACAATTTATCACATCTGAACTAGAGATCGTATTACACCAAGCCATGTGGTCTAACAAGTCAACAAGACACACTGACACAGTCCATATACATTATATGGATAATAGATATCCAAATCAAAATCTTAAACTAATATCAGGCAACAAAAAGCATAAACAAAATGCCTACACTACAGTATATATTGGTTCGGCTGGGTTCGCGGTATATAAGTGAAATATTTAATATTAATAAACTTTTGACCGCATATGCTAATTTCATAAACGATCATGCCAGCCGGTCATGGCGCACAGATTGTTCGGTTAATACAAGTCCAAAACTATTATAATAAGAGTCGAATTTAGTTAAAATAGAATATATTTACTTTATGGCTGTACAAGACTTGTTTTTCCTTTCTCGAACATACTTCGGGATGAAAGATTCGGCACCAAAATTTCTACTGTGGCAGAAGCTCGTGTTGTTGTTGATAGCACTCAATAGCTCTTCAACAGAACTCTTCAGCAAAGCGTCAATTCGCTTCATCAGATCAGCGTAAACATCTTGAAGATATGGCCGATCGTTTCGCTCAAACGCGGACTGCACAGTCTCGTAAATACTACAAGACATTGCAGTATATTCGCTATTTCGCTTTTATATTTCTGCTGCGATCAGAAAGGCTATAGAATCATGCCGTATACACTGAAGGCTGATGCATATGATCGATCAAAAAATGTAGCCAATGAGAATTCAGATATTTTTTTAATTAACCAATCGGATAGTTTGTATACGAGCCCCTGGTCCACAAACCGATCAGAACTCCCCACAGATCGATCAAAAAGCAAATTGGCCAATCGGATGGCTGGAATCAGACTACAGAGCGATCAAAACTCACGCGCAAGACCGCTGTTCTGTGACTTGATATATTACTTTATCGAAGGCCTTGCCGCTGTATGAAACTTGATAACTGGACTACAAATCTTGAATATTAATGTCTTTGCTAATTAACTGCGCAATTTTTACCTTAGTCGCGTGATCGGTTTGACTACCCCTAGATCCGCCCCTGACCTCCACTCCACTGGCTCTCTTTTCTGCAGCTACTTTTTGTTTAAAAGAAGTGAGCATCCTCCCAAATCGTTCCCTGACCGACGTCTGGTTGACTTTCATACCTAGCTCTTTGAGATTGGCTGATATAGCCGTCCAAGCTGCACCTCTTTCCTTTGAGCCAACTCGGTACTGGTATGGCTCGTAGGTCAATACCTCTCGAAGCAATAGTACTAATTCGTGGTTTTCTTTCCACACAAAAAGTCCACGCTTATTGTTTTCAACGCTTGCCATCTGAAAGAAAAAAAGTAATTTTCACAACAATATCATTTCATTATTAGCAATAATACCTGTAGTACTATAAATTACAAATTAAGACATTCAATTTTATATCCTGTATCCAGCTCGATCCGATATGACACGACAAAAAATTAGGCTCGTCGAAACGCGTTTGAGTGTCCAAACATTTCTTTTGTGTACAATATGGCGAACATCACGGAATAATAAACAAATAATCTCCTTCCAAGATATTAGATATAATTTGAAAGAAAAACTGAGAATTAAAACACTTTCAATCTCAGAGTATGTTTTTTTCACTTCCGTTTCCGATGAAAACAATTGTTACTTTTTTATATTTTATGGAAAAACAAAAAAAATAATGCTTACCTTGTGAAATTCCAGTGAAATTCCAGGTCGTAGAGTGGACTACCAGATTTTAGCAAAAGCTCGTACTCAACAGGGCGACGGCTCGACTTTATCGCGAAAAAGGAGATGGCGAAAGCAAACTATGGCGCGATTGGCGCGTAAATGACGAATCTGGTCGTAGTCGTAGTCGTAGTCAAATCTAAAGCGACTTTAATATCGCTAGACTTTGTGTGTGACATGCACACTTGAATAATCCGAATTGGAAAACATACCTTGAGTCCTGTGAGTTTTCTTAAACAGTGCAAAACCTGACCAGCAAAACTTCCATAGTACGTACAAACAAACCAGTGAACCATAAAACGTAGCAATACTATATAATACAAAACGGGAAATCACTTTAGCAACAATGTTCGCCATCTTCAGCTTTAATATTGGACTTTGCCCTGGCGCGGGTATACGCGGGCCAACCTCGTCCCCAGGGCCATTTGTAGGGGCTGGGCCAAGATGGCGGCCAAAAACAAAATGGCGGGAACAAATGGCCCTGGTGGAGGCTAGCTCAAAATGCGCAGTATATTGCGCATTTTGATAACAAGAACTCAGTCTTTTACACAGTAATTATACCTAATTACAGCTAATTATTGCATGGTTTGAAATATAATTTCCCGTGCCGTGGGCAGGAACAACCGACAAGGTCAAAATAATTTATTTTTTTTTAAATACAAAATCAAACCGTCTGATTTACGCCATAAGCTCTTGACCAATCAGAGGCTGAGATAGCCTAGCCTCCACCAGGGCCATTTGTTCCCGCCATCTTGGCCCAGTTCCCTACAAATGGCCCTGGGTACGAGGTTGTACGCGGGCTAATATTAAAAAGTAGCCTGCGCGGCCGGCTCTCCTTTGCGGGATTGGGGAGAGCCTGCATGCGTAGTATTGTTTTTTGAGTAGTAGCGTTCCAAATTGGGACGCAGCTTACTGATTGGACGAGATGCTGATTGTTGACGTACAACCAAATATATTAATAGACTGCTGGTAATTTGTAATTAATATTAAGTGCATTTGTGTGCAGTGGCGTAGCCAAAGGGGGGGCGGTCCCAATGGTCCCCAGCTTGGCCCCGACCCCCCTAGGAGACCGAGGTTCTTGCCCCCCCCCCCAAACTCAAGACTCTGGCTACCACTGTTTGTGTGTATACCATTTAAGGCCTCGTGTGGTTGGACCCGAGTAGTTCCTCTCAGCCCTTCTCAACGTCGTGGACGGGTACCGTATATATGAAAGGCTCTGGGTACGAGGTTGGAAATTTCCAAATCTCAGAGATTCGTAGCCTGCGTGCAGACTTCACCCGTTTCCGTACCCCAGGCTAAGAGATTCGTGGCGGTACCATGATTACACGGCAGAAAGATATTACTGCGCGTGCGTGCTACAGTATCCCCATGCTAGCCACTATGAACCGATCAACTCTCGATTTTGTCAAACTGAAGAGACACAAAATATAATTCCCCTCCGTTAGGTGTTTTCTTCCAAGCCTGTTCAGTAACCGAGTTTAATTACCGTCGCTAACCTGAACCAGAATTCTAATATTTTGACGAAACCTAGCGGAACCCGAAAAAAATCAAGAACTATACATCGCAAAAAAAAAACGTTCAAAATTTTACGTCTACGAAACATACCACCAGTCTACAAGATCACTGGATGTAAAGCCTGATTTCCAGTCAACGGAGTTTTGGGCACAAACGGTATTTTTCTTTGCTCCGTTAACGCGTACTTCTGGAGCGGAACTAGTGTACTTGGCGTACAACAAAAAGATTCGCCCGCGCGCAAAATTCCACTCACTGAAAATCAGGTTTAATGCTGGGGGAATTTGAGAAACATGGGTCAACTCTTTCCTGTCCGAATCGGTCTTAAGTATTTGATTTTATTTACCTCTGGGGAAGCCCTCGGACAGGAAGGAGTTAAAAACTTTCGATAGCACTTGTTCGAAACAAGTACAGTTCAAATTGGACTCCAATGTATAAAGTGTACAAAACCTGGGTAAAAATCCATGGTATTTTATTCCAAGTGAAACCAACTAGAAAAGCATATTATCGTACAGCTTCTCGTGATCAGCTGTACCACTAATTCTAACCACAGTCCCAAGAAATGTCTGGAAAGTGTCGGGAAACGCAAAGAAACTCTTTGCTTTTTTTTGTCCAGGTTTAGGAGTGTGCACCTTCACACATGCTCAACACGATTATAACAACAGTTCACTAGTGCACTTTCAGGGCAGCCTCTTAGCCACTTTGACGTTCACCGCGTTTCCAGACATTCAATTCCGGAGACTATGGTCTAACCTTGGTTATACGATATGTCTAATATGGTTCATTTAGAATTATAATAGATTTTACATTCTAATATAGTTTTTTCTTCTACTAGAAGAAGCGTTGCACGTGCAACTATTTCTACACGAAACTTATTATGGAGCACGTACACGTACAACTGTTTCTGCGCATGCTCAGTAAAAAACACGCAATATTCGCTTTAAAAGCACTGTATATTTAATCGCAGCTCTGACTTGAAACGAGTAGACCTTACTCAAAAATGGCCGCCGAATTAGAATTCTTTTATGTGCATATAAATTAGCTCTTATGACCTCGTAGTCAGTCTCTGGTATTGCTCGCAAAGTGGGAAGCACAGTTGCCAAAAGAATTTTAATTTGGATTCGGATTTTGAATAAGGTCTATAGGTCTGTAAACACCCGTGTTGGATTGCCGATCGTTCCAAATACTGGACAAGATATTCTAGACAGCATAAACCGTATTCATGAAGATGATCACCAATCTGTATTCTTTTATATGCATCTAAATTAACCTTTCCGGCCTAAAAGTTCTTCTCGATTATAACCACAAGAACGAGGTTCGAAAGGCTGATTTAAATACATATAAAATATAAATTAAACCGGGTTTCATCTAAGGTGATCAGGCAATACGAGCAACAAATTGCTGCAACATGTTGCGTTGCAAGTTGAATAGCGTTGTCACGCAACAGTAATTTGTTGCAAGTTGAATCAGCATGTTGCAGCAAGTAGAACTGAAGTCTACTTTTTTCAACAAATTTTTTCAACTTGCAACAAAATCATTGTTGCGTGGCGTGGCAATGTTTAAGGTGGGTGGTAATACGTGCAACAACGCTTTTCAACTTGCAACGCAACTTTCAAATTGCCTGTATTATACCTCACCTTTATTCAGAAGCAAGCAATCGCACAAGTGTTGACAGACCTATACTGCACGAGCAGAGACACTATCACAGACACTAACGCCCTGCACATGCACCAAACGAGATAAGGAAACGTTTCAGTTTTCAGGAGCGATAAAGTTTTTTTCCAAACAAAACTTTGGGCCCTACGCAAGCCAAATACAAAAACAAGTACCGTTGAATTTCTTTTTTTAAAAAACGTATATATCAAAAGCGATATTATTTACTTTCGAAAATAGAAAACTTGCGTCACGTTAGCGTTCAGTGTCTCTCGGTTCTGACTCGGGTATCAGGGCGGGGGGCTGTGGAAAGATCACTAGTACTTCGTTATCTTAGATATATGTACATGTCATTTGGTGAGTACTATTTTAACGCAACGTCAATTCTTAACGTGCATAATATATTTATTTACAAGCATAAGATTAACAACTAGACACCGCTATATAGCTTTCCATGTCGCCATCTTGCTCATCCAGCAGTTCATTCGACACACTGTTCAAATCTTCGTGAAGATCAAAAAATTGTGGTCGTTGTAAAGGGTCTTTATGCCAGCATTTTTTCATCAAATCATAAACACTTGGCAGGCAATCACGAGGTCGCTCCAATAACTCCATATCTAAAACTTTTTTCTTGACTTCTGGAAAAGTGTAACCAAAGTAAGGTTGAAAACCATACGTGAAAATCTCCCAAAGAAGAACTCCAAATGCCCAAACATCAGAATAAACTGTAAACACCTCAGTTTGTATCGCCTCTGGAGCCATCCAACCAAGTGGTGTTGGGCGTTTGTTTGGGCGACGATAATAACATGCATCTCGATCAATGGAAAAGTCCGTGATCTTAATGATCATAGAATGAGACACTTGACAGTTGCGCGTCATTAAATCACCGTGGATGTAGTCATGTGATGACAAGTACGTCATTCCTGCCGCTATCTGCCGCGAGATATCCAAGAGGTTTGCTTTCGTCAGCAGAGCGTGGTCTTTGGTAAAATTTGGATTGTTTGGTGAATGATAGATGAGGTACGGATACAGACCACCATGAGCAGCATGTTCAAACACCAATGTCACTGGTTCATCGCCACTTGATATCGCTTCAATCGTCAGAATATTCGGATGGTGAAAGTGGGACCACTTTTTCGCCTGGTTTATAAACTCCTCACGCGATTCTTTTGAAGCTATTTTAATAAATCTCGTAAGGCGATTGCAATCTTCTGAATGGATCTCACCAGTGTGTAGCGCACCAAATCTACCATTCCCGATAAACTTAGATAACAATATGTTCTCTGCTGGAATAGTTTTGAGCTGAAACAAATTAAAACAATTCGTATATAACTTATAAAGATTAGAAATATAGCAAATTACAAAGCCAATCAACTGCCCAGATTATGAGTATTACGGGTGAAATAAGCCAGACTAGTATATATGAAAAGCGGCACGTAAATTAAAAGTAGCCAATTAGCTAATCAAATAGTTTGAAAATGTTAAATCATTTAGTATTTTTATGGTCGTTACTATTCAAAGAATATCAGTGGCACTGCAGCAAAGCAGTAAGAAATAGAAACGCGAAATGAAATCAATGAAAGCGCATGAGCTATAAATAAGAACCCTTCTGCATACTTTTCAAACCATCAATAATTCATGAATTAACCAATAACAAAGACGCATATGAGCAGGAGATTGCATTTGAATAACCCAGAATAACCACGTTGTTGAAATATACGTGTAGTATCGCTGTATATTTTTACGCGTTGTGCCGTATTTTGACAAGCCCGCAGGGCAAGTCAAAATACAAACAACGAGTAAAAATATACAGCGATACTACACACCAAAACATCTTATAAGAGATTTATTATACAACTGCTCTGATCAACAAATTTTTATGGAACAAGACGCCTGCTCAGGCGTTCACTCGGGCCACTGATTTCTGAAAGCTTCTCGTAGCCTGTGCGTACTCTAGCAAGACTACATGACAATGGCAATGCATAATTGCATAGATTTTCACAAATAGAATCTATGGTCTTATATGAACTGCTGCGGTGCAGGAAGCGCCGAAGGTTTGCTAATAGTATAAATGTAAACAAGGCCGTTTTTCTGAAAATTAAACAACGGATCTAATATATTTAGTAGAAAAATCTCGGCAAATTCAAGCGATCATTTTGATATAGAATTTATTTAAATTAGGACAAATAGAGAATGTTTAAACATGTTTTAAAACACACGTTTCCAAATGTAATACGACACGCGATATCTAGACATGCACTGAACATGTTCAACATATTGATATCTTATTATCTCACCGGTATTTGCTCTATTCGGTGCTTATTATTATACTTGCATTTCGTAGTTGTCGGACCATAAAGCAGCAAGGCCAGGACCAACCTGATTTGAAATGTCACTTGCAAAGCTATTCAAACAAGTAAACAACTGAGACACCGTGAAATGTCTTGCAAATATTCAAAAACATCGATAAAATGGAAATAAAAAGCTTCGTTCAAAACATGACTGTTCTCTGACGTCCTTCACTCCTTCAGTTTAAAGTTTCCAATTATTTTTAATACACCTTGATTCGTTGACAGTCCGACTACTCTGACATCTTTGTTTGAGACGACTGCTGGGTAGTGTGCCAAGAAATGTCGTGGAAATATTCAAAAACATCGATAAAATGGCAAGAAAAGCTTCGTCCAAGAGACAACTCGCCATGAAAGTGAAATTTCGGTTTCGCAAAGCCTGCTGGGGCAATATCGCGACCCCAAAAAAACAATAATAACACGACCGAAACCTAGACTCGTCTACCTGCGGTAGCCCAAGTAAAAAGAAAACTCAATAAAGGCCAGAGAAGTAGCGCGACTTGCACCAGGACAAAATAATAAGCATACATGAAGTAGTCTCCCGTGTGATAAATTTGATTGGCTTCCAAATAACTAACTATCCAAATATCGCTGTATATTTGTACTCATTTTTAGCGTTATTTGGACAGTTTTTAATGCAGTTGTATAATAATTTCCAGTAGAGACGGAGTAATCGAGGTTAATAGATCGTTTATTATATGGCTATCTTCACACATTTAACGGAGCGCACATTTTACGTATATTATAAAACCATACATTTTGTCGCAGGTCATCAGTGGAAAGAGCTGATGGAAGCGGCTGATTTAAATATTTGTTTTTATTAAACATAGCTCGTGCATAAGGCGCGTGTAGAAAGCTTTTACTTTACAACGATAAGATTCACGGTTAAAAAATGGGATTTAAGAACTCTGTATTGCGCTCAAAAGTGTCCTCAAAATGCGGGAAAGGCCGTTTTGGAAACCTAAGACTACGTTTACGTGGTACCGGACGAATTCAGAATCGTACTCAAATGTGTACGGTACTACCTGTTTACACATAGCCGTGCATTAATCTCGTACCCAGACTCATTTGCGAGTGTTTGCTATCGTGCGCATGAGCAGAGATCGTCTTTTGCCGAGGGGTCTATACTTCATGTTAGTAATTCTATGTGGAATATAATATTCTTTTCATATCCGATCCTCTACCGCGCTATCCGTGCAAAAACTAGACCGGTTTCTGTGTTTACACGGTGCCGGACGAATTCGGAACCGTGCAGGTTAAAAACTAGACCTGAATTTTTCACGTCTCGAATTCGTCCGGTTAAAGAGTATTGGCAATAAAAAGTAAGTTTGTTTAATTTGAAAGAACTCGTAAAATTGTAATAGAAGATCTTTTACAACTTTTTCGTGTCTTTCTTCGTTTTCAAGATATTTCAATTTGTTTAATATGTAAATGAATGGGCTCTGACGTCATGAGCAGGGTACTAGTATTTTTACACAAAGCACATCAGTTATGAAATGTTCAGTGTCACAAGGCGTTTTATGTGCACAGTTTCAAACGATTTCGTTGAACAAATTTAGAGATAACCCTGCTCATAACGTCAGAGACCATTCATTTACATATTAAACAAATTGAAATATCTTGAAAACGAAGAAAGATACGAAAAAATTGTAAAGGATCTTCTATTACAATTTTACGAGTTCTTTCAAATTAGACAAACTTAATTTTTGTTGCCGTAAACGGAAGGCAAAATCGTACAAATTCGAGTACGGTTCCGAATTTGTCCGGTACCGTGTAAACGCGGTCTAAAATTCAAAAAAAATCCAGGGTTGCGCCACCGGACCCGCTCATTAATACGAGTAGAGCCTCCTATCTCTTCAAGTGCGCCTGCTACTTTTAAAATTAATGACAACCCTATCATATATGTCGCACAACTTTGAAAACTAAACGGTTCTCAAAATTTCTGTGCTATCACGTGTATTGTTATGTTATAATGTTGTAAGAATTTCTCTTGTTGAAGTTGGTGATTGTAAAAATTCTATTTTCCTACCTCTGGTAGAAACATGGTAATGGTAACTCGAGTATTCTTCTTCATTGAGTCAGGACCTTGTTTGTGTCGTTTCCAACATACCGCAATAATAACCACTCCCACTACGAGACCAAACACCACGCAAGGAATAACTGTGTACAGCAGATTCGACAAATGACCACTACTAGCAGGATCTGGTAAGAAAACAAAACATACATGACAATTAAATCTTTCGTTGTATAGAACAAAGCCTCAACCTCATTACAGTCAAAATGGAAATACCTTCCCATTTCCGCTTCTGTAGTTGGTTGTGTATTACTGTATTTCTGTAGCCGCTACTGAAGCGCGAGGAAAGTCTAGCGATAAAAGTCACCAATTCT
The DNA here is from genome assembly GCA_035771165.1 of Paragorgia papillata. Classification (NCBI taxonomy): domain Eukaryota; kingdom Metazoa; phylum Cnidaria; class Anthozoa; order Scleralcyonacea; family Coralliidae; genus Paragorgia; species Paragorgia papillata. Next base: position 374,173 of record JAWNZC010000470.1, on the reverse strand, counting down.
GGATGTATATTCGTCTGTTGGTATCGATTTGGGATAAACATACGATTAAATGCTATTTAAAGCTAAATTTTACTATTTATGTACAGTTTTCAACAAAAAATATTCTCAGGCTTCGGTAGCGGCTACAGAAATACAGTAATACGCAACGAACTACAGAAGAAGAAGAAGTGGGAAGGTATTTCCATTTTGACTGTAAAAATTCATGAGTTAATTAGCCAATCAGAGGAAAATATTTGGTCATGTATATGAGAACAATAAAAATCTATTATTAATATTATTAATTAAAATATTCGAAAACAATAAAAATCGCTCGGCTTGCAGCCTCGTGATTTTCATTATTCCCTCATGTTTTACAAACACTCGAGAACAACGAAAATTACTCGGTTATCGGCCTCGTGATTTTCATTGTCCTCTCGCGTTTGTAACCCCTGGTAAAACACTCGTTTATGAAATAATACATGAACAATTTGCACAACAAAAATCGACAACTAACTGTGAGCAATAACTGCCAAGTTCTTAATAGAGAGCAACTTTTAAAGGGGCCATGCCATCTTATTTTTAGCAATTTTTACACAAACAAAATTGTCCTAAAATTGCACAAAACCTCACATAACGGGTTTAAATTATATAAAAACATAAAAGAGATAGACACCTGCACAGAAGTACGGACGGTCAAATTATGAGGCGATATTGTCATATTGAAAGAGACTGCAAATGTGACATCTTGATTTCTCTGTAATTGTCCCGGACGTTTTGTCCAATTTGTATACAGCTAAATCAATTAAGGTTGTCCTGGCCAAAGCCAAAAGGTCAAAGCCAAGCGCGAAAATGCTCGTTAATAATCCCCAGAGGCAAGTTTGGTTTATTTGTATGATTTTGGCTTATAAATATAGTAAATGTGTGCTTCGCTATTTAAATAGTAATTCACATCGTACTTTTCGCGCTTGGCTTTGACCTTTTGGCTTTAGCCAGGACAACCTTAACTGATTTAGCTGTAAAAACTTGGTCTTAAAGGTTCAGAAATCCTCCATAGTTGGTAGATGACTATGGAATTAATATGTACAGCTTTAATTTTGAAGTTTGCAGCTCAAAATTTCAAAATAAGACAATTGAGGCTCGCGTGACATAGCCCACTTAAGGGACTGTTTACATGAGGGCTGACTCGTTTACATGAGGGCTGACTCGTGTCCAGTGTTCGTGTCACGAAATTCTTTCCTCGGCCGCAAAAGGAGATTTGAATCATCGTTAGGATTTGTTTACATCTAAACTAAACCAATTCTTAATTTGTAAATTTAGTTTATGCGAGTTTCAAAACCACAGTGAGATCCTAATCAATCGCGTGATTCCGGTTACCCAGGCTAACCTGGCTCATGTTATAAACAGCCCCTAAGATGACTATCCGAAGACAACATTCATTAGCGATTTAAAAAAAACAAAACACCAATGATGCTCAATTCAAAAGTTCAATAAAAAAGGGTCCGTACTGCAGTACCTACATCTATACTAAGATTTCTGATTCATTTAAATCACCTAGTCGCTATCGTTGTCATCGTCACTTTCACTTTGCTGTCACTTATTACTCACTATCACTCCTGCAGTAACTAGTTGCCCTGCCTTGTTATTATCACAGGTGAGTAATATGTTCATAACGTTCTGTCAATTAGTCCTATTAAGTCATACTGAATAAAGACCAAATGTACAAAGATGAATAATACCAAACGTTGTGAGCTTTTGTTGCTATTCCAGTACCCAAAAACATACATTAATTGTATAATAAAACTTACAAGATATCACCGAAACTCGTGGTACACCACATAATTCTGTAGTACCGTCAGCAACATAACACCATGGACCAGGTTTATCACTACCATTCGGATTTCGACAATAATTATGTGCCCAATTAAGTTTTGGTTCGTGTTTAAACCATGATTCACACGCCCTCCCACTAGATGTCGTGTTTAGAGTCCCAAGATAACTTTCCCCAGTGTCATTGAGCAGAGTATTCACTAAAGAAGAATTAAACAGCTTAAGTATACATATTTAGACACATTTATTACAAGCATAATCTATTGAGAAATGGTCTGGAAACTCAGAAAGAAAACAAATATCTTAATAGGTTAGTTACTCTCATTAAGTAAAGTTTATTGATTGGCCTATTGATTGGATTGACTGATTGGATTAATTAATTAATTGGATTAATTGACTGGATTGATAGGTTAATTGATTGGATTGATTGGTGGAATGAATGAATGATTGATTGTTGATTAATTGATTGATTGGATTGACCGATTGGATTAATTAATTAATTGCACTAATTGACTGGATTGATTGGTTAATTGATTGGATTGATTGATTGGTGGAATGAATGAATGATTGATTGTTGATTAATTGATTGATTGGATTCACTGATTGATTGATTGATTGATGGATGGATGGATGGATGGATGGATGGACGGACGGACTGACTGACTGATTGATCGAGTTGAAGGTAGCCTTCGTTTAATATCTGTGTTTAAGTGTTCCTAAAATATTGTTGCAATTACAAAATATTGGTGCGGAGAAAATTTACACTTACCACATTGAGGAATATTGCACAATTCAAATGTACGTTTTGGATCGGTAGTAAAACACCATGGCTTTTCTCTGTTCCCTCCAGGATTACGACAAAAGTTTCGTCCATCGCGTAATTCAGGATACTCCGCTTCAGTAAGATGGTGAGGATGAGGATGGGAACTGCTCCACTGTTGACACGTTAGACCTGATTTGGTTGTGTTTGCAAAACCACGATAACCACCACCGTTATCAGTATAGCAATCACCACGTATAACACCTACAAGAAAATATATCGTATATTGAAAACGTTTCTTCAGACGACAACCTCCGAAAATTGTTTTTACTACCTTAAAACTATGATTGAGGTGACATTTAATCACTAATTTCCCTCATGTCATGGTATTACTTATAATTACAACATTTTTAGAAAAACAAATTCTCAAAAACGACTCTGATTTCTCAGAAATGACCCTCAAAAACATACTCCTACAAAATATTTCTACAAAAATAATATTATACTATATTAATATAAACCAATTCCTGCATTCTGATTGGCTGAGTTACTCACTGTCTATTGGTGATAGACTATACTAGTGGCGAAAGAGTCCAGTTTTAAATGCAAAATAATGACAGAAAACTCGGTTTTACCGAGGTTTTAGTTGCTTTCATTAAAATAGTATTTTGCCCGACTATAGTTGGTTTAAATAACACAGCAATAATACAGTTTGCCCCCGACTGTACCTGGCGAAACGTTTGACGGCACGGGTTGAGAACGTCGATCGATGACTATATCTGCTGATAGACAACTTGAGCTCGTGGTCAAAATGTTAAATATACCCGAGGTAACTACGTCAGTTATTTACCGAGACCCGAAGGGCCGCTTCCGATTCGTTGTCATATTCGAAATCCGATAAGTTTGCTAATTCGAATGCGAATACTGAAACTGTGAAACATGGAGGGTAATATAACCCTCGAAGACGTCTTACTTCTGCAAGCATATGATGATGACATTATAGACGAGGAAGAGCTTCTTCTCGCCCTAGAGCTAAGAAAATTAGAGCGACCAGATCCCATATTCGTTCTGCATCATCCCATCAAACTGACTTCCGAAATTCGGTCTACTTCGGAAGTGTTGACTACCGAAATTCCATACGTCATCGTTAAATGATCTACTGCGCATGATCAGAACCGTATTCAATATTGGTACTCGCATCGTAAGTCGAACTTAACCTCGCTAGTATTGGAAGGAGAGAGAAAACAATATTGCCTACCTGTCTTCTTTGGAGTATAGAGTCTTTGCAATGAGATACATCCCTCGTTGGACTTTGACAGAGCTGAACAACGAGGAAAGAGAGTGCTTCCAGTCAAATATTCTTTTACTGCAACTTCATACTCAGCAGGGCAAAAGTGATGTTGAATATGCAAGCAATCGTCACGACAAATATAGCTTGGCTTTGGTTGAGTGCTATGGTCGCAATAAGGAAACAAATGATGACACATCATTGGGAGAACAAATGGTTCGCATTTCGACGACAGTTTCTTAAACCTACTAATGGCTTTGATAGCTTCTTTTAGCTTCCTTTCAACGTTTGCCTGAACATGTTTTGAGTCAACAAATATTGTTCTCTTGGTGCCAATAAATTGTTTGCAAATAGTGCCCTGATAAGGAGTACAAATACCAACACGGGGTTTCATGGTTGGAAGACTGTCAGAAAAGAGAATATAGTTTAATTATAAGATCACATTTTAGTTTAAATTTTCACTAAAACAATTCCAAATAATCAGATAACTACTTACGTTTCAGAACTAACAGTTTTTGACCCTGAAACACAATTAACAATTTCGAGTTAATAATAATAGGTAATATTAGGGAAATATTAGGGAAATATGGGGTAGAGCTAGCCATGACATCAACAGAGTGAATATATCAGGAAACTCTACATATAGGAAATACGTACAGTACTACTTCGGCTGTTTTTCTGTTAGGCGAATAAACTGCCTTCCCCCCGATAATTTTGAATTTATAATTTTCAGACAATCCTGGCTAAAATTATGAAGACAAATCGCTGTTTTTGCGGCACACCATTAAAAATTACATAAATGATCCGAAACAGTAACTTAGTAAACAAAACTGGGCAAAGAGAAAAATTTCCGGACATAGAATATAAAAAATAATAGTAGGGGTAATAAGAATCTCTGAATAAATAGGGCGTGCAATTAATGTCAGTATGTTTACTGTTCCTCTCAGCCGCAAACAGGCTGGTTCACTGAAACATCATTTAAGAAAGATCATTTTAGAATAAATATATATATTTTTTTTTCGGTCCGTATCCTACCAAATCCTGCTTTCTGATTGGCTAACGAGCGGTCCGTATGAGCCCGTACGGACCACTCGAGATAATGTGTTTTATAGGCCGTAAAATATTCTAAAAACGTTTGAAAATGAACTTAAACGAAACCGAACATATTGAAAGTGAGTTTTTCATCCCTGAAAGAGACTTAAAATCTAATTTCCTTTTACGAAAGAAACAGCACAGACTTCCCTTTTTTGTTCATGCTAAACACTGAACCGTTTTGCCAAAAGAACCAAGCGGGCATAATTTGAAAAAAAAAATTATTTACCGTTTTGGGCGTATAGAGAAATATTTCTCTCGGTCTTGGACCGTTTTTGAGACCGAGGGAATATTTCTCTATACGGACCTCCCAGCCCTCTCCTCCGCGGAGGTTAAATTTCGGAGATTGGAGGTTTCGGGGGTCGGCGGAGATGCTCGGAGGCGTCAGCTGGACATAAGTAGTGCGGGCGAAACTAGTCCAACGGCATTCCTTATGTCCAGCTGACGATTTCGACGCATCTTCGACAGTCCGACGATCCCCGACATAGCCAATCTCCGAAAGAACCTCTGCGGAGGAGAGAGCTCCCAGCCGGTAAATAACATATATATATATATATATACGATGCACGAGTAAAAACAATTGTCTCTTACATACCTACGTCGATAAGATCTTCTTTTGGAACACCAATCACAGAACATTTGCCACTTTCCCGAGAGTATGTTTTCACTGATGAACAGTCGAAGCGAAGACCGCTGTCCTGTTGTAACTGATGAGCCGAATCGTATTCTCTTTTACAGTATTGGTTTTTCAAAACTAAACATTCATCTTTACATATTGGTTTTGCTTTAACTGGCATTGAAGACCTGTCACAATCAGGAAATTTCAGGTGACAAAGAAGAGGAAGAACATACGGCTCACATTGTTGGCTAAGACGGCCACTTGATTTGACGTTTTGCAGCGTCACTTTAATATCATTTTCAATATCAGTGTCTTTTACTCCAAACGGTAGAAAAACCTCGCCTTGCTTCATTTTACACAACTTTCCACTGTATCTGCTACATTGACCGCTATCAACGACACAAAACAAACGCAACAGAGTTAAACAACGTTAACACCAAAAAATGTTTAAAAAACTGTGCCCTATGCCAGGTACATATATGCAGTTGCACATGGTACAAGCAAGATGCTAGAAATCACTAAGAGATTTACCTTGCAAGGCCGTTTTTGGTATCTGGAAAAGAAAAGAAACACTTTCCAATGAGTTTAATACTTTAACTTCATTCACACTTAATCCCTATATGCAGAGACTCTAATGTCTAAGGGTGTACCGGATATAGTATCCGCCGGTCGGATTACTCGGCCGGATAGTGAGATTGGCTAACGAGCGGTCCGGATGAGCCCGTACGGACCGCTCGAGATAAACTTTTTAAATGTGTTTTATAGGCCGTAAAATATTCTAAAAACGTTTGAAAATGAACTTAAACGAAACCGAACATATTGAAAGTGAGTTTTTCATCCGCGAAAGAGACCTAAAATCTAATTTCCTTTTACGAAAGAAACAGCACAGACTTCCCTTTTTTGTTCACTCTAAACACTGATGAAAAAAAATAAAAATAATGCGGCCTCGGGCCGTTTTTGAGACCTCGGGAAATATTTCTCTATAGCCGGTAAATAACATATATATATATATATTTCTAAAACTCATTAATAATTCATGAGGAAAACACAAAGAAAATCCATGTTTAATGAGTGTCTGTATACGTGATACAGATTCCTCTTGATTTACATAAGTTTTAGCTTTGATTTTCTCGACTTAGACAACGTTTTTTTAGAAAAATTACTACGCCAATGAACTAACCAAATCGGATCGTTTTAGAAGTCATTTACAGAATTCGTGTCCGTTCTGTATCGGGATACAGGCACTCGGCTTCGCCTCGTGTCTGTATACCCCGATACAGAACGGCCACTCATTCTGTAAATAGTACATATATATATATATATATATATATATATATATATATATATATATATATATATATATGTATAGGTAATAGCATGGTTTCGAGTGCAATTTGGAAAAAAACATGCACTGTGTCGGGAAAAATCCGCTGTACAATCAATTTGATTGGTTCTTAGTGATAACAGATTTTTGCACTGTGATAACAGATTTTTGCACTGTGATTACAGATTTTTGCACTGTGATTACAGATTTTTGCACTGTGATTACAGATTTTTGCACTGTGCTAACACAATTCTGCACTGTTGTTTGGGATTAACTGCACTGGAATCAGCCAATCACAGTCGAGATATTTTTTCATATATATTATTAATATATATATAACATACATATATATATATATTATATATAAGCAATATATATACATATACGATGTAGTATGTCGTGGACTTCCCACGGCAGTGTTTGCGTGCTTTAGATGTAACGTCGAACGCTGCCATAATATAGAACTATAAAGAACCATATGAAACAAACTTGCCGTAAAGACTGCATTCTTTCACTCACGTGATTACATTCCTTTGCGTTAGGCTTGTTGACGCGTCGTTATTATGAGCACTCTACTGGTTTTGGTGGTACATGCTTAAAATCTTACGGTTTTATTTCTACGTGTGTGCTATGTGTATTACCCTGCAAGTCAGAGCCCCTTTCAGACCTACGCAGGCTTCGGGGGAAAGTGGGCTGTGCCAACAAACTCGATACTCCTTTTGAGCATGCGTGAACGGTTTCCAATATACTATTTTGGGCACAAGTTTGGGGCGAGTCAGTCCGGTTTTGAACTGGTTAAACAAGTTCTAGTTTATGAACACGCGCAAGCAGGAAAATAGTTAGCCTGGTACCATCAAAGAATATGGGCCAGGTAACCACTAAAGACTTCTGCTTTTCTATTTTTGCATGCGCAGATTTAGCCCTGAATGACGCGAGATTGTAATTAGTGATTACCGGGTACCAGGCTAGAAAATAGCAAGTAACGCGTTAGAGCATGGGGCGAAGATCGAGTTTGTTGGCAGGGCCCACCTTCCCCCGAAGACCACGTACTGTAGGTTGGAAAGGGGCTCTGACTTGCAGGGTATATTCTTACACTCAAAACTTCCCTTTACCAAAACCCCCGTTTAATCGAGTGAAATGCCAAATATTCTATAGTAATTTAAATATACTCAATTATTCTCCCAGCATTAGAAAGGAATTAAGGAACCGGGAGAGCTAATCATCCTTATTCTTGTAGCCGGCGGTTGAATTGCGAAGGATGTAGATCAACGTGGCCGAGTCGAAGGCTAGTCACGTGGTAATAACATTATATTTTCTCCTCTTCCTTCTCCTCCTACATATTTTTATTGGGAGCAAATTATACGAAAAAAACACCATTACTTTTACCTTTCTTAGGTTGTACATGCAGTCCATGTCTGGTCAGTGATATGCATTTTCCTTTTGTATTATCCCTTGGCAATGTAGCGCAATCAGGAAAGAGGTCCTCCTCATTATTTGGTTTTCCTTTCTTTGAAGCGCTATATTCAGCTTGACAGTGTGTCTTCTTAATTACATCACATTCCTTCTTGCATATCATCCTGGGTTCTGGTCTCGAATTAACTACGCATTCAGGAAAATGGTAATGACACCATAAAGGCAAAGAGAAAGGCTTGCATGAATTACTGAACATTTGGCTGCCAGCATTATTTCCAACTCTTAATTTTTCTTCGATAAATTCCTGATTGTTTGGCCTCTTCTGAACATCAACGAATATCAAGGTACCAGTACCAATATATTTAGAACAAAGCTTGCCATTGTAATGTTCGCATTTTCCAACCCTAGGTTTTCCTGTAGGTCTAAAAACAAAAAAAAAACACCAAAAAATATAAGAATTTAGGTATAAGAATTAAAGCAATGATCACTTGACTGCCATTGTTGAAATACATATATTACAGTGCTTCTAAGTGTGTTGAAAAAGTTGGAGATTCATTTAGTTGTATTAAAACTATTATAAGAGACATGAAAATACGTGTATTTCAAACGATCTTTATTCTTCATTATTCCAGGGAAAACTTTCAGCAGTATAGATAATAGGTTTCTGAATCTGGTATCCCTTCTTAAAATCTAGTATTCCACTTTTAGATTCCAAACATCTCAACTTGCAAATGTAAAATTAACTATTACAGCTATAGTTTGTCCCAAAAATAGCGTTAGCCAGAATAAACTACATAATACTTGAGAGTCGGATGTCTCGCAGAAAGAGTTAAGACGTTATCCAACATGTACACGCTCTGGTGCAATGTAAGACGAATGACAAATTATAGCTACATTACGCTATGTAGTAGGTAAGACGTTACACCACACTGTAAGACGAATGACGGAGTACTATGTTATCATTACAAGAGATACTTATGACATCCCTTCTGTTGAATGCTTAAATAAATTAAAACTAATTAATTTAGAAACAAGGAGGGATCAACAACTCTCCATATTAATGTATAAAGTGAGTCATAATCAGGTACCAAGCCAATTAGGAAAATTATTTAAGAGAACAAATCAACAACATGACTACAATACTAGGCAGGCTGAACATGATTTCGTTCCACCTACATGTAAACCCAGTACAAATTATCTGAAAAGGACGTTTGGTTACAGAGGCTCAGTGGTTTGGAATAATTTATCCGATGAAATCAAGAGTTCATCGTCACTTTCAATTTTTAAAAGTAGATTAAGAAGTTATTGTGTAAATAATAGTATATAGTTGTTCTTTTGTATTTATTCCTTTGTTGTTTTGTATTTATTCCTTTGTTGTTTTGTATTTATTGTATTGCATATAGTAGACTTGTACATACTTTTATATTTGTAACTATTTGTGTGAACACACGGCCTTTTGGAAGATCACCATGCATGTAATTAGGTGAAATAGTACCGTGTTTTTAAATAAAGTTGAAGTATAAAGTAAGTAAGTTGAAAGAGGTTACGCTATAGCTACGTTACGTTATGTTAACCACACTGTAAGACGAAGTGCCACATTGTACGCTACGTTACGCTATGTAGTAAGACGTTACACTGCGTTTTCAGACGTTACACTGCGTTTTCAGACGTTACACTGCGTTTTCAGACGTTACACTGCGTTTTCAGACGTTACACTGCGTTTTCAGATGTTACACTGCGTTTTCAGACGTTACACTGCGTTTTCAGATGTTACACTGCGTTTTCAGACGTTACACTGCGTTTTCAGACGTTACACTGCGTTTTCAGACGTTACACTGCGTTTTCAGACGTTACACTGCGTTTTCAGATGTTACGCTGCGCTTTCAGACGTTACACTGCGTTTTCAGACGTTACACTGCGTTTTCAGACGTTACACTGCGTTTTCAGACGTTACACTGCGTTTTCAGATGTTACACTGCGTTTTCAGATGTTACGCTATGTGGTAGGACGTTACGCACGCTTTTAAGTTTCAAGATATTATGCTAAGTTTCTTCAAACTTAGGTTGTGCTGCTAACCTAAATGTTGTAAGATTTACGCTATGTAGTATACGTTATAAGACGTCCACTACATTTTGCGACTTTATACTACTTAAGACGTCAAAGCCTTTTTCAGAAAATTTTCCACTTTAATCCTGCATGGTTATTGACCAATCAGAGCGTAAACAATTAACAGTCAAACCGGATGTTCTTTCCCGCACAACCTTGCAATATTGATAGCAACATTGCACTTAACAAGTTGCTAAAAATTTACATCAGTTTAAATATTGAACTTCATATAATATGAAGTTCTATTGAAAGTCAGAACTACTAACTCTAAGTAAACTTCATGTTATGTCAAGTTCGATATTTAAAATGTGAATTTTTAGCAACTTGCCAAGGAGTCACCGTGTATCGTTAGCTAGTCAACATTGCAATGTTGCTGTCAATATTGCAATGTTGCTGTCAATATTGCAAGATCGCGGCGTGATCAAGAACATCAACTGTAAACTTACCCAGAAGTACTTGCACGAGGTTTTGTTGTAGTACGACGAGATCCAGCACCTTAAAGATAAGAAATAATCAATTAAAAACTATATTAATAGATTAAAATATTTTATGTAATAAAAACTAGTAAACTAGAAGAGCGCTTTGTTTACTGTAGTACAGTAGCTGTAGAAATTTGTGAAACTTTGTTCCTGTTTAAATTTTCGGTTCCAGTTTGAACTTGGACATGTGTAATGTAAACCTACATGTTTCACCCAGTGAGCTCGATATATATAACTCGAGTGATAGTTTTGTGGCAATCTTGTTCCCAGAGCCCGCAATCCTTTTGGCCCTGAAGTACATATAGTCCCAGTCTTCTATGCGGTCTGGTCAAGTCTGATCCAGTGAGTACGCAATCTTTTGACTGGATGACCAGACCGCCTAGAAGACTGGAACTATACGTACTTCAGGCTCTGGGAACAAAGATTGTTACAAAGATATCAGTCCAGCTCACTGGTCTGATCCAGTCAAAAGACCGTGTGTAGGAGACTGCCTGGAACTATGTACCAGTACTGTACTTTAGGACTACATGTCCACCATGTTTGACTTCACTCAGAAACATCACAGTTAACAACATGTTAGTTTCCCGCATGAAACGTACCAAAAAACTGGACAACTGGAGGTCCATTAATTGAGGGCTGTGGCTATTAAAGTTTAAAATAAACAACTAAATCTACCTTTTTCTTCAGTTCTCACTAGCTTTTTTGTGTCTTTAATATCTTATGCCAATACACTCTTATTACTCTAAGGCCCTGTTTATATTAAGGGGATTGAGTGTTCAAGTCAAATCTCGCATGTTGTTTCTACTTGTTGTGTTTAGATGAAGAAGATTGAAAGTGTTTGACCTGATCAAAATGGATGACTGAAGTCAATCCACGCAGTGGATTGGATTGACTTGAGATTCAAGCTTGAATTGGCTTGAATGTTTCCAACCCAATGTTCCAACCTGATTCATCTAAACACGGTTTCACTTGAAAATGACTTGATAAACATGCGTGACATTGGTGCATGTTGTACAACAAAGTCGACATTGAGGAAAGCACAGAAAATAGTGTTTCAAAACCAAAATTAGTGTTCCAAACAGATCGGATTCTCGATGTAAACATGCTGAATCGACTTAACTGCTGTTTTTCAGATCCAATTCAACTGTGAATCCACTTCATGTAAACAGGGACGCTCACATCGTAGTGAAAACCTGAGGCTTTATTCTTAATCTAACAATGGCATTTCATTTAATACATAATAGATCTTCCTTACGACGTATGACTTTTAAATATCCTCTGGTGATTATCAGTCCTTGCACAGTGTGACCAACACAGCTGTACTGACCAGCGTCTTTTGAAGTAAGTCCTCTAATTCGCACCTTTGAACCATTTGGGCTTGACCACGAACTAAATTCAAAACAGAAATCCTTTAATTAACCAAAACATAACCATAAAAGTCCGACTTTGAACAGCTCTGTAGAAAAACTTTAGCATTTTGTATAAATATTGCAAAATGTCTTCACAAACAGCAAATAATTTTTACTTTAAAACGAGGTCTGATAAGGGTAATATATATATATATACATATGCACATAAAGAATGTTAATTCAATCCCCCCCCCTGGTAATTAAATTAGACTTTATTCAAAAATGGGAGTACTCTGTCAATTTTTGGGTAGGGGCGTGTGCCACCATGACCTCAAAATCCTGACCCTATCCCAGTTTTAAATACTTTTAAATACTTCGGTATAACCAGTTTTAGTACTTCTCTGTATTTTCTGGGTGATAATCCACAGGTTATCTCTTAATTTTTGGGTAATAGGGTGGTCAGGTAATCTATTGAATTCTTAAGACGACGTCATCATGAAGACCAGAGACCAAGGAGTCTACCCAGAAAATACAGTAGTTTGCTGAACAACTTTCTGCATTGAATTTGATTAATGTTCTCTTTTTCGTTGTTCAAAAACCAATCAAATTCAAAACAGAAATTTCCAACAAGTTTACTTCAGTTTTGTCGCCACGACAGTAAAAAATTATTAATATTTATTATATAAAATAGAGTGTAATTTATTGATTTTTCCACCACTAATAAAAGTGATAATCTCACATGTGCGTTTATTTATGATAATCGCACATGTGATGATTATCACTGAATCAGCATTATAGTTTAATACAATTTTTGCAAGGCAATAGGACAATTTTTTATATAATAAACAGAACAATACATGGATGCTTGGAAATATGAAATTTATTTCTTGTGTTAAACAGGATATGTCACTCGTTCGCTTCGCTCACTCGTGAGATATCCTGGTCAACACTCGAAATAAATTTCATATTTCCACACATCCATGTATTTAATTACCATAAAATATATTTTACCTTTTGGTAATACGTTTGCCCTCCTTCACTCTTTTACCATCTTTTAACCATGTAATATTTTTAGCAGAGATGCCTTGGAAGGCACATTTCATTGTTACTCTCCCTCCATTTCTTGCAGTTTGGTTCTTCAAATTGTGAGTAACTATAGGCATTAAGATGAATTAAATTATGCAACCTTCACATATAGTTTTATTAAAAAACACTAAAAATATTACATGAATGGCTTTTACATTTCATATTTTCTTTCTTTCTTTCTTTCTTTCTTTCTTTCTTTCTTTCTTGAGTTATTTACACATGAGCCATAACCTTTGCATGATATATTGAACAAAATTTGGACAAAATCTTTGTTAAAAATGATAAAATGTACCATTAAAAACATGTTTTAGGTGACTCCACACAGTTTCTTGAAAAATGGAAAATACAAGTTTGAGAGCCCAAAACACGTGCATAAACAATTCAAAAAAAGAATAAAACTAAATGTTATGTATAGTTGAACAGTCTGACAATCAAAAACTGTTACAAAATAAATAGCAACAGGTGTTGCTATGGCAACAATGACATTTCAAAATGGCTGCCAATTAACAATTACCCTTCAAACTAATTTAATTCGAAAAAAACTTTGGTGACCCCCAAATTTTTTTTCATTATAACTTTTGTTGATGTATGAGTAATCAGTAGGCTGATTTAAAAAAAATTCTGTAGAACGAGTAATTTTTTTTCCGGAAAAATCATGTTTGTTAATTTTTAAAATATTTCGTTCTACAGAATTTTCTTAAAATCGGCCTATTGAGTACTCGTACTTCAAGAAAAGTTTTAAAGAAAAAAAAAATGGGGTCACCAAAGTTTTTCCCCGAATTAAACTAGTTTGAAGGGTAACTGGCAGCCATTTTGAAACGTCATTGTTGCCATAGCAACAACTGTTGCTATTTATTTCGTAACAGTTTTTGATTGTCGGACTGTTTAACTATGCATAACATTTAGTTTTAGTCTTTTTCCAAATTGTTTAATCACGTGTTTTGGACTCTCAAACTTGTATTTTCCATTTTTCAAGAAACTGTATGGAGCCACCTTAAGAATTACAGTAAGGGACTCAAATTTTAAAAACTTTCATGCCCAGACCCCCCATTGGCCTACAAACAAAGTTGACATTACCCCCCCCCCCCCCACCCACACACTTTAAAAAATGCTCCACTGACCCTGAAGATAGTAGTGGGTTTGTTTTTTTATCAAAGTACCGGTACTATTTTCCCAGCACCATAAAAAAATAGAAAAGTCCTTGATTTAATAACAATGGACAAATTATGTTATTTGATCACAACCCATTGCTGCCTAGGATGTCTGAGCATTCTTCCTTTAATGAGTTCTTTGATGAGGGTTCTTCCAGTTAATTTGATAGACAAAATGAAATCTTAATTTATACTTAAATTTCTATTCTACTTATAAAACAAAATCTCTAATACTTATCTGTATCTCGCTGTAATAATTATTAATATGGTTAATAAATTTTGATTGATCGATTGATTCATTCATAGACAAATAAAGGGGCCGTTTTTGCCAGCTCATGAGGCAGGAATGGGTTAATCACCTGTTAACCCATTGCTTCCCAGGATGTCTGAAAGTTCTCCCTTTGAGTAGTACTAAATTCTCTGGCATTTAAGACAGAGTAAAACAATAATAAGGCTGTTTTTGGCTGGTCCAAAGCAGGAATGGGTTAATCACTTATTTCCCTTTGACAAGCAAAATCCTCTGGCATTAGACAGTGAGAGCAAACAATAAAGAAGCCTTTTTGGCTGGCTCAGGCATTGCTGCCTAGAAAGGCTAGAATGTTTGAGGGTTCTCCTTTTGATGAGTAAAATCATCTGGTATTAGTTGCATTTACAGTGTAATTCACATTATTACCTGCAGATATGGCATACATGTGATTTGAAAACACAAGCTACATGTGTATACAGTTAAACATGTATTTGGTTTCAACAATCGAGATTGCCACACAAAAATGTCTGTAAATAATATACCATACTGCATACATGTACTGTATACAGTAAAATTAATAACAATATCTCCTTTCAAGTTCTATTAACTTACAATAGAAGCATGAATGGTGTGTCATGGATTAAACACAATATTTGATATATACACAGCTATTTTTTAAAAATGTAAAAAAAAATACATACCGGTACTGTAAAACATATCCACAAAAATATGAAAAAATATATTTTCTATACCGGTACTTCCTAATAATATTACAAGTCTGGAGAAGATGCTTAAAAATCTTTGACAGACTAATTAATCATAGAGCTTGATATTGAATGAAGTATACCACACAATTGTTGTCACAGAAACAAAATATGAACAATAAAATGCTCAAGTCCTTAACCCACATATAAACCTTCTCAATATTTGTACATGTTAACATGTACTTGTACAATGCACCATACATTATTACATACTACTGCAAGGCCCTGTTTACATGTTGGCAGGGTACGTGTTCCCTCTTTATAACCCTGGTTTGTCTTTTTGAGTGTTTTTATATTGGTTAGTGCTGTTAGTACTAGGATGACCAGGAAGGAAGCAGTGCCCTACCTAGCTAGCAGCAGGGTTATCTTTTGCCTTGCAACTTGCATCTGGCTCATTCCTGTCTGAGCCAGCCAAAATGGCTTGTTTGTTAGTTACTCTATCTAATACCAGATGATTTTATATGTCAAAGGGAGAACACTCAGTCATCCTACAGGGGTACCGGTGGTGCCAGAGGGGGTAGCACACCTGTTGGAACACTTAGCCCCCCATAGGAGAAAAATTTGTCATTAATTTTGTTGAAAAATATTTTGCAAGAAAATCACAATTTTAATGAGTAAAAAATGCAAAAAGAAACTATGTGTACCAGTTTATAAAGCACTTTTTATTGTTTTTGACAGGCAAGGTAACAGATTTTTTTGACAATAGAATACATGCTTTAAAGTTGCAAATGTGTTTCTCCATTGATAATAATAGTGATGCTATTTTTGGACATTTAAATGGCTTAATATTCACAGGACCTATTTTAGTCCCAACCCTGTGTTGAAGAACCTCAGAGAATTTCCCCATCCCTACCCTCACCTGAGCTGGCCAAACATACCCCCTTTATTATTTTACTCTGTCTAATACCAGATGATTTTGCTTGTCAAAGGGAAAATTCTCAGAAAGCCTTAAGGAAGCAATAGGTTAAAAGAAGTCTACCAGCTTTACGGTTAATTCTTATACAACATTTTTTTATATCAAATCCAAAGGATAGCCTATAAACTGAAGAAAGCTAAGCTATACAATAATTGAGTGATCCTTGTCCCTTCTAGAAGGCTGATTAGCCTTGTACAGTAGCTCAATATAAACAAGGCCTAAGTCCATATTGATAGAGCTAGCACTGAAAAAATGTCTTCCTGTTATGTACATGCAGCATGACTTTGTTTTAAACTAATTGATTCACTTTCAACCATACTACTCAACCCTACCACTGTACTATTTCACACATAAAAATTATCATCTTTATTTAATACCTTTACATGTGGTACATAGCTGTTGCTTTGTCTTTTTATGTTCTCTATAAATTGAAAATGAAATAACTTAAAGTTGAATAGCTCCGATCCAAAACAACTGTTTAGCAGCAGATATGACAACGCTGAAGTTAATTCTCACTCAATATACAGCTAGTTTTGTGAGTGGATTTTACACAGTATATTATGTACACTTGACTTTAATAGTTCTCTGCAGGACAAGAGAGCAAACCAAGAGAGCAAAATTGCTGAGTTAAGTTGGCCACCACGAGGCAACTGATAGTTTCACACACTTGTATATTTAAAACAGTGTGGAGGTACAATA
Organism: Paragorgia papillata; assembly: GCA_035771165.1. Classification (NCBI taxonomy): domain Eukaryota; kingdom Metazoa; phylum Cnidaria; class Anthozoa; order Scleralcyonacea; family Coralliidae; genus Paragorgia; species Paragorgia papillata. The sequence goes on along the minus strand of JAWNZC010000470.1, from coordinate 357,074 downwards.
CAGCACTCATGACTCTTAAATTTATAAAAGTTTATAGCTAGTGTACTGCATTAGTATGGTCATTATTGTGTCAAACTACACCTTATTTTGGCAGTAAATGTCAAGATTTTGAGAACAAAATACTGATGTTTGGAGGAAGAACCCTTGGAGTTTATGCCTTTTCTATGACAGATGATTCATTAGGGACGGAAGTCCATCTTAGGGAATGTTTCCGAGGGCTGTCCAGTGGGGCTGTCACGAAGATTTCCTGTGGATTAAAGCTTGATAAACCTCTTACATTTGTCTGCATTCAAAACCCAACGTCAAACGAGTATTGTAGACTGAAGCTTGTCAATCACTATTAAATCGATGAATAGTTGTTCATGTGAAGAAAACAAAAATCTTGCCAAATATCCAAAGATACTTTTCAACTTGGTTCTCTTTTCTAATTTATTCTCACAGCAGAGCCTCATGTTCACAAATTGTTTACGACCCTCCCACCTTTTAGTCTGAGATATGTTGCGGCGAAAAAATTCATTTCGTTTCTATTAATAGTCAGTGAACAAACAGAGATTTCTCGGTGTGAAACAAGAGAATGGTATGCACGTTAAAACCTTGCAAAGTAAATACAGACAACAGCTCCAAGCAATGCTTTTAATATAAATTGAATCAGACAAAAGAAGCTAAAAGTGACGACGGGATATGAGGGCAATACACAAAAGAAAGACCGTTCCAATCCATTGACTATCCATTAAGCATCACAGCTATTTACATCTTAGCATTTTCCTCCTGTGATAGAAAACGTGAATGATTACCCCCTTACCAAGATGGTCAAAGATGCGGCTTTGTTTTAGCATGACATGAATGTGAGAGTGATGAGTGGTTTGTTGCAAACTACAAGAAAAACTTTTATTCTTCGCCCATATTTTTAACGATATATTTTAATATAAGCCCTCGAACTTTACGCAGTTCTTATAAGTTTCAAACGGAAACAGGGCTGGTAGAGAACACTAACTGATAACAACATTGATGAAAACATCGCCATTAGCGAACAACATGGACTTGGGATTGTTGAATTACCGCACACCTGCTAATGCCGTAGTGTGTTTCTTCTAAAAGAATAACAACACGTACATGTGAAATATCTTTCTCGACGGCCAAGTGTTTGTTTTATTGAAATATTGGCTCTAGAGAAAAAAGTTCGAAGCACGAAAGCTTATTAATTACTCACTAATCATTTAAAAAACAAACGGGCACACCGAATGCATCTTTGAAAATGAAGGCAATTTATTAATAACCCTCTTCATCCACTAGCAAAATAGGTTTTGTATTTGTTTGTTCCATTATGGACTTGTTGAAAGAAACACACGAAGAACATGCAAGGAATAAAAAAGCCAATGTCAAAAAGCAACGTTTCAAGCGAAATCAAATATCAAAGTAAATCTGAGTACAGTCGCAGATGTTTTTCAAACTGCATCGTTCGCTAAAATAAATATGTTAATCTCTCATCAAAGAGTTGAGAAAATATAATTTTTTTTCAAAGCAAGGATAAACGAGGGATTCTTGCGAGAGATATCTATTACAGTGGCTCGTCTTTCTGATAGTTTAATAATGGCGAATAATTAGGATTGCAACCCCTAAAGATATAATGCGTTTATAATACAGATCTGTCTGCAGGATCACAGCTATGGTTTAATGGCTCAAATATTCATTGGCAGAAAACAGCTATAAATACAAACTGGCCTTATGAAATATGATCACAACATCAGCTTTCAAGCTTGAAAATACAAGAGACATTGACCAGCCATTTCCCTGATCAAACCTAATTTGGCTCACAAGCCTATCGTTGTTTGTAAGATTTGAGCAAGAACATAAACCGTCTATTCCCTTTGATTTAATTTAGGAGTAAGAAAGATTATTTTCGATTTTGCACTAGGACGTCGAAAGGGATTGAAATAGACGGTCAAGTTCAATTACTTGCTACATTAAACAAGCAAACAAGCTTTCTTAAAAGTCTTAATGAACAGTCTAAACACAAGCTAAATCTTGTTAAAAACTTACAATGAACCAAGAGTCGTTGACTTTAAAGCTCCTTTAACCTCACCTAACAAACGGAGGAAGATTAAAAGTAAATCAGAAAGAGTCTACGCATTTAGAAACGGCCGTCTAATCGCGGCTTGCTCACAGCGAGCCATTGATACAGACGAAGCATAATGTTCGAACGACAACAATTAGTTTGAGTTCGAAGAAGAAAACAAACGGGTATTGACGAAAGAACGTACTGCAGCTAACGAGAACTGAAGAACAGCATTTTTCTGTCTTGTGCTTCCTATATGTCATGTCTAACGCTAGGTGGTGAAATCGTTCCTATTTCATAATTATACTGCAAATTGAGCATGGTCGAAAATCAAACAAACATTAACAAGAAGAATAAGCGAGCATATCGTACAACATACCGGTTAAATAGAAGACTACCAGTGAGCAAATGAAGAGACGACACGCATCCATCACAAACTGCTTCTTACTGCATCGCAAATTGACGAAATTCTGTTTCTATCGTTGACACCCAGCCGTTTCGTGTCAAACGACACAACATGCGATCGCAACATGATGCATTCCTCGCATTAATTACACGAGCTCAAATTGTTCCAAAACACACACTAGCCCCTCCCCCCATGTCACACAACACCCAACACAAACGTACGACGAAAACATCCAAAGCAACAAACCTCGCAACAAACAAGTGTACAAATACAATAGCCCAGCGTCATGCAAAGTTATTTTATCTTCATTAATTTACTGTTGTGACTAGATGGCCTTTTATTAACACCATCAATTAAAGAATCTAAAAAAAAATTGTTATTGACAAGGCAATCTGAAGTTCCAGTTGCTCGCTCATTCAGCGCGTCTCTGTCCAAATTAACCAATCTTTTTCTCAAAAATGGGTTATAATGATGTAGTGTATTGCTTGGAAATTTTCAAATTATAAAAGATTTTAAACGAGGCAGCAGGTTGTGAAATTTATTGGTTCTAAACGACATTAATAATTCACATTAAAGAGTCTCCAAATGAATACTTGTTGGCGTCTTGTGTAGTTGTTGGATAGTTGTTTAATAATAAGACATCTACTTACTACGACTTGTACATGTATTTTGGGAAGAATGCAAAATCTTTCTGCGATTTGAAACTGTCCACAACAAAGTTGATTTCCATGTTTTATAATTCATGAATTATTAATAAGTTTAAGAATATTCTAGATTACCTCAGCCACTCGCTTGCATATAAGCATATATTTTTATGCAGTGGTTCAATGAGACCAAGTCATCTCAAAACACTATAAAATACTCTGTTTTCGAGTAAAATGCTGGTTAATTACGAGTATGATGAATTTGCACAAGGATTGAAAACTGTGGTAATATAAAGTCAGTCAGCCAAGTCAGTCGAGAAGATATACGCGGTCCAAGTTGCAAAACTCAGAGAAACGCTTCATAACCATAACCATGTTATTTGTCTGGTCACCGGTGCAGTGGTGGACGACCAAGTTTAATAAAAGAATGAGATTGAAAGATTAATATACAGGAAGATATTCGATCATTTGGCAACACTATTCTTTTGTCAAGCAGCTGGGATCAAGTCTGTCTCTACAAAGGGCTTAGGCAGTATTTTGACATTAAGCTATAAAACTTTAATAAGATTATTTGTCTCCACTCCCAGTAGGCGTTTATTAATAAGAAACTGTCACTTTCAGCGTTGATGATTCACCGACAATACCGGTGAGGACAGAGGTCGCATAAGTTGAATGAAATTCTCTTAAAATTTTCTTGTGTAAAGTTTTTAATATCAGTCTTTAATACAAAATATAGTTTACTGCGTTGTTGCGCGGACATTTCAAAATGACAATACCATGCGCAGACCACTGTTCAAGTTTAGTGCAACAGTTAAGACATATTTTAATTTTCCAACCATATATAAAACAACTAATCCTATAGACTACTTAGAGGGAAAGAATTTTTACACGACCCGTTAATGTTAATTTCAGACAGTCCAGAAGAAAGTTTAATTAATGAACGTTTTATGACCTTAATCTTTCCTCTCAGACTCAGTGGCATGGGCCGGCATAGTCGGGTAGATCATATGTCAGGATTAGCATAAAATCCGGTTTTACAAGTTAACAGTTGTTTATGAAATACTTTGACTTACACTGAGGTGAAGGATCGTTATATAAACTTATAATTACACTGACACTAGTACTCACACTGACACTGACACTCACGTACTGACACCATGGATTGTAAAAGGTCGTTTTACTATCCATGCTGGCACTGACAGACGCTGGAAAACCTGAATAAGGCAAAGCCAAATTAATATACGCCATACGTACGGGCATTCGAAAGGTTGTGGGTTCGACTCCTGCTTAGTCTCCCTCGCAGCCGTTGTGGTTGTCGCGATCCCGCTCTCATGCTAGGAGCACATGCAGATCGAGTTTTTCTCTGAGTTTAACTTACGACAGCTTGTACAGCAAAAACAAACGAAAAAACTTTATCAACTTCAAGCTGAAAACACTAATAACATACAAAGCCAAACAAGTTTTCGAAAAAACACAGAGCCTCTTCGTCGTGACCGCACCCCTGCACCCCCTCACAGACCCCGCCATGCGAAGCGAGCTAAAAATAGGTAGTACATTTATACATACCAAAAAATAATATAAAACATAATAAAAAAATAAACATCTTTAAAAAATCTAAGATATAATTAAAAACAAGACAACAAAATAAAATAGTAATATTTCGGCGACCATCATCAGACCAGTGAACAATTAAAATAAAATATTTACGATTCTACGTTCTTCATATTTACAAGGTGAGAAAATAAAAAAAAGTGACAATGTGATAATGATAAACTATAAGTGTTGGATTACAACGGTCAATGACACTAAAGTAGGATTGAAATTTTTGAAATTTTGAAAATATACAATTCAGGTGATATAGAATATAATAGACTATAAGCTGAAATCATTTCTTAAAAATATAAAAGTGTAACTATTGTGTTTTGGTAAAAACATTTTTTTTAATTTTATTAATTTTAATTTTCTGATATTTTTAAGTTTCAAAAATCTTTACTATATGATTATGCCCTATAGAGAATGCCTTAATTAAATTATAAATTATAAATGAAGACTCAGCTTGCAAGAAATCCGTAAACGAACACGTTTTAATTAAGCGACTCCACCCACCCTACCCTCATCTAATTCAACTCTGATCACCTTGCTCTCTGGTCAAAAAAAATTAAATAAATCTCTATTTTAAATCCTGATACAGCATTGATCAATAAAACATTAATGTCGTATTTAGCTAAATTTATTGACTTCGCTTTTTCTTAGTTAAATATTCTATTTTTATTTTTCTGCGATCTCCAAACAAAGTATTATGAGGAAAATTACAAAAAAATGTTTAACCAGTGTTAGTCGTATAGTAAGTATTATTATTTATACAATACCCTGGTTGCTATGCGTGTTTTCATTGGTTGTTGGCCATGATCTATTAGAGGACAGACACATGGTCACGTCAGATCACGTCAGCTGACTTGCTTTTTTCCTTCTTCATGCCCCAAAATCCGGCAAGAGTTTCGACAAAACCCTTTTAAATTTTTATTGTATAAAACAAATAGATTCCATTTTTTTGTTGTCTGTTCAGTTATAGATGCACAGAAGACGTCACAACGTGGTAAGAACATCAGTGACCCACTCGACTGCGTCTCGTGGGCCACTTTTTTGTTCTTACCACGTTGTGACGTCATCTGTGCATCTATAACTGAACAGACAACGGCAAAATGGAATCTATTTGTTAAATAGCATGCTATCGGATATGAGCTTTTGCGTAATCTGATTGGTTCCCTACTACCAGGCTACAGCTCATATCCTGCTAGTAGAGGAAAAACAAGATGGCGGCATGTTTTTTTAAACTGCCAAAAAGAGTTGAAATTGACGGATTTTTATACAGAAAAACATCAACACCCTCAAACCAATGTATAAAAAAACAACATTGTGTTAAAATACATTAACAAATACACCTAAAAATTACGTCTTTTTTCTTCAAAAACACGACTAAATTAGCGGGTTGATATTAATTTGTTGCCAAACAAAGAAACTCACGGTTAAAATCAAGCTTACAACACACATTTCGTAGGAGATCACCAGTAAAGAGACTTTTTTTATTTAGATAAGCATTTGGAGTAGTAAAAAGCATGTTCTTTTTCAAAAACAACCAACTAAGTAATTTAGTTTCACTGCCGAAGGTGTTTCAGTTTCATTTTTGCATGAAATCAAAACCTTTTTCACGACAACAACGTCGCTAATATAAACAACTGACCCACCTTTTGACTTCATAAAGGTACCTTTTAATCTTTTTTGTTGATCTGCTTAACACATTTTAGTTGCCTCTCGAGCAACATTTATGCAACATTTCAAAGCTGTTTGCCGAACAGCTCAGCGAGAAACTCTATGTGAATGCATCATTACGCATGGCGGAAGTATTAGTTGCCTATGCCGTAAATTTGTCGTTTGAAATATTTCGCTGTAATTTCGTCTCTTGTACAGTGCTTGGCTATATAATAAAACAGTTATACCATTCGCTCTCGTCGTATACGAACTAATAGCCAACTCGGCGAAGCGCTAAAATACGACTCGAGCTCATGGTCAGTAACTGTTAAATATACAGCTGCTGTTACACGATGCAACGATTTGTGAAACTTGTGTCGCTACGCTATTGCGAGAAGGGTGTCAAGACAGATTGCGACGTGTAACACCCCCCTGGTTTTATGAATTTGTGTCGCTTTCCATGTGAGACTGCAGGTTTCACAAACCGTGGCGTCACAAAAAGTGCATCATAAATAAGGGGGTGTTTATACACGTTGCAATCTGTCTTGAAACCTGTCTCGCAGGCGGCACAGGTTTCATGAAAAATCGCATCGTGTAACAGCAGTTCACAGTCACCATGCCTGGGTATCTGATAAAGAATTCCATAGCTAGTAGACCTAATTAGTATATTGTATCATTAAAATCATAATATTTAATAGACTTAGAACATTTTGTAAGGTTTTAGTAAGGTTTTACTGGATTTGATGCAAACCGAGCCATAATGATTAATGGAACGAAATTTTTGTACGGTGAATGGGACAAAAATGCACAGCAAATTAATAACGTAGCCTATGCAATGCATGGACATTCAATTCGATACCACGTGATCAATAATCTGCCAATTAAATGATTAGAAATTGTGCTTTCAGTTACACACCTTTATTGATTCAGAAATAGCATTCCAAACATTAGGACCAAAATATCAAAAATAGTTTGTTATATCGGTTGAAACCAATAAGTTGCCGAACCCTTTAGACACTGAACTTTCCTTCTATATTTACGACGAGGTAAAAAGGTTTTCTCAACAAGTAATTACGGGAAGAACCCTACGTTGATCTTGGTGCATGCGAGTCTAAAATCAGTGAAACTCCAAAAACTAAGACAAAAAAACCCAAGTAGTTTGACATATTTTTCTCTAGCTAGTTTCGGCTCGGTTTCTATATTTTTTAATATTTTTTTTCCTTTTTGGGTGTCACGATTTTGCATTTTTGCACGTTTTACAGTTAGACACCCCGCAATTCTTCATCGGATTTGGACGAATCTGGGAACCACTTTGGAAAACATTGGAGAAGCGGCTACCCCGCTCTCGCCCCCTTACCCCCCTTGCCGGTGGCACTGCATCCAGATGGTGATCATGCAGCCGAGCGGAGCTGGATAAGGTAAATTTACGGTTACCATTTGTTATAAGGAGAATCCTGATAGTCAACCACCACTAGATGGTTTCGTTTGAGCAAGATTGTGCAAGCCACAAGTCTTCATTCAAAGATTCCCTCAAGACTGACCGGCTATACGTCAATATTTAAATAGCTCAATTAGGAAAATCTCAAACAACGGGCCCAAAATATTATTCTGCGTCCGCGACACAAAACTCAAAAGCTCGAAGACTATCACGATATATAGACCATAATTCAGACCGGCATTTCGTTGCAGCATGATCTCTAATAAATGTGGAGCAAGTCGCCTAGGACTAAGGTCTCCATTTGATGTGAAGTCTCGGTCCTCCTTCCACTTTCCTGTCTATATTTCCTTCTCCCCTCCTGAAGCCCGCTACGCAGACTAGCAGTCTCTACAGTATATTGTATAGTTCAGTGGCCCGCCGACAGTCCAGTTATTTGTAGATGTTTGATCACGGAAACCGTTTCCGTACAGGTTACTTAATAAATAATAAAGAACAGTGTTCAACAATTCAACAATGCTATCAGCATGCTTGCTACAGATTTTACATCAGAGATATGCATATTGAGCATTCCACAGCTTTCTTGGAGGACTAGACTACGCATCAGTAAGACTAAGTTGAAAAGGTTCTTCAGACATAGTACATACCACAATTAACATTTAACCATCAGTTTCAAAAAGCAGAGACTGTATAGTGTATAGAGCTAGAGTGATTATAAAAAGCATCCTGAGACAATCGAAGAAAGTCGTGCGAGACACGAAAAGTTTTCATGTTGAGTCTCAAAATATTCATGATATATATGCATGCATTGAATTATTACATTGCAAACTTGCAGTGACTTGTGGCAGAAAACCTGAAACCACACTAGCAATCAATCAAAAAAATGTTTCGTGTTACTTGTTACCATCCGACATTTCGTGCCTGACTACACTATTTATAACCACACTTGAACTTGACACACGCACACACTCAAATGTGAACTTGGCAGCTCACACACAGACACACTCAAGTTCAAGACGGCGTCAACTCAGGACTATACCCGGATAAATACATGATATTGCGAGACAAGTTCATTGTTTAGATCGTTTATCCTCTTCATACGCAGTCATGTTTGAACAAAGACCTTATAATTATAAAAATAACGGGAAAAAGCTCTCAGAACTACTATACACTTCAGTCTGCACCACTTCGGTGGTATGCACGAGAAGCTTAAAGGACATTTTTATTTACAAAAAAATATACTGATACTTCATTCAAGATTGTAAGCTTTTTTCTCTTCCTCTTCATTTATACTTGCACCCAAAACAAAACCTTTTCAGAAGCCTGATAGCAGATAATTTTCTGCCATGTTGCTCCAGTGAACTCAATGTAAGTTGAAATGCGGTAAACACCTTTCAACTTACATTGAGTCACAGAATAAAGAACAACCAGAAGTTCGACTCGTGTGAAAACGTACCTGTCCCTTTTTTCTCAATGAGCATTACGCCATGGTAAGTTCCATCGGCACTTTTGACGGTCAAATTTGCCAGTGGAACTTACCAGGATGGCGTAAAATGACGTCACAAGTGATGGCGACGTGCGCGAGGCAACATGCGCCAGACTTCTGTTAGATCTTTATTCAATTCTGTGATTGATTTACACTGAGTTGGGTACTTCATGTAGTTATGTACGAATGTCAAGTTTGCAAAGATGGCGGATCATGCACAGAACGGACTGGACAGCTCCTAAAGATGAACAGGGCGTTGCCATGAGCTTGGTGGCGTAAAGGCTCTTTTCCAGTCATTGCAAAAACTAGCCTGGTACCCTGGCCCAATCAAAGAATATAGGCCAGGTAACCACTAAAGACTTCTGCTTTCCTATTGGTTGAAATTTAGCGCGTTTTTAGTGGCTATGAGTAAAATTGCAATCGTCATAAGTGGATTTAGCCCTGATGACGCGAGAATGAGATTAGTGGTTACCTGACCCATATTTCTTTTGAAATTGGGCCAGGGTACCAGGCTACGCAAAAACCAGCTCGCAGCGTAGTCATAGGCGTACCAGGCGGGGGGGGGGGGGGGGGGGGGGTTTAAAAATGGAAATTTCGGGCACTTTTTGAAAGAATTTTTGGGTAAATTCGGGTAATATCGGCTGTTAAATATTCATGATCGTATGTTGAATACGATCTAATAATCGACAGTCGACAAAAATGTCCCCCCCCCCCCAAACGAAACTGGTCAGGTACGCCTATGAGCGTAGTTTTTATGGAATCAGGCCCAGGTCTATAATTGCTAAAAGTTTCCAGAGTTGTTGTCAACCATATATAAAGCAAAGTTTCGACTTTTTACATTGGCATATCTTCTTTTTCAATATACATAATGAATATAAAGCAGTAGAAATATATTTACAAAATAAAGGTAGACAAATTTACGTTTTGAACGTTAGAGCCTCGTGGCTAAGTTAGCCGTAAGGTTTTCAAGTTAGCCACAAGCCTTATTTTGTTTGAAACACATTCATGAGATCAGAAGGAAATCGAGAAGAATTAATTTAACTAACAGCCGTTAGGAGACAAATAATTAACAGTATAAAGTAAAAACTATAGATAAGTTGCTAATTATTTCAAATACTGTTCTTGTAAATAATGTTTACCTTTTTTTGAGAAGGAAAAAAGGACATTTAATTCTTTGAAGTGACTAGGAAGCTCTTGCCAAAGGTCAATTAATGTGAAATAGGTCATTTGTTTCCCATTGTTTGTTCTTTCAGCATTTTTTCGGATACTGGTTGCCTCAACAGAAACGCTAATAGGCATACTTCAGAAGTCTTCTTCCATTGGTTATTCTGGTACACGTTCATAAAACCTTCGGACATACCTGGTATGTCCGAAGGTTGTACCAGAATAACCAATGGGAGATTGGAAGTCTAGTTTTGCTTTCAACGACGAGTTGATAGCTGACAGTGGTCTACTGGTCTGTCGATAAAAAGTTTAAACGTACGATTTTATGAATTTTTGCGAATCAGTGACTGGTTTCTAAACCATACACCCTACGTATAAACCGATACGATATAAACCGACCGCGTTTCTTGTTTTTCCCAATTTATCTAAAATTGTCATTTTGGGATTACGGTTAAGATTATGGTTGGGGCTTGGGTTGGAGTTTGAGTAAGGGCTAGAATTAAGCATTATTGTTAAGTTATTAAGGGCATTTAAAAATTATTGTCAATTCTAGGTGATACGTGAGAATATATGCTGATATTTCACCAGATTATCAAGCACTTTCAGTATGTTTTAGTGAACAATTTACATTGTTCAATCATTATTTGTAAGCCAAATAAATACCAGTACCGCATGTACGCAATGCGTACCTATTTTTCCAAATGATATAGCGAAAAACATTATTCTTATAACATGATTTTGTTTGTACTTTTTTTCCACATGTGATTTACAGGGGTTACCCCAAGTTACTATGGAATATGATGTACATAGGGCTATATTATTAGATTGTGATAAATTTGTTAAACACGTTAAATCCCTAATCCAAACTTTAACCCTAAACCTAAACTTGAGCGATCAGCAAGTAAGTTTTCAATTCGGAAACGATTTCTCACGCGACCTAAGCTACTATTGGCGGATATCAAAGTGCGTATTCCATCGTAACTTGCATTCTCACAAGGCCTCGCTCCTCCGCAGAGTAGCTACGGTGCTAAGAGGGATAGCCGCTGGGGAGAAGCAGGGCGGAAGTGGAGAGAAAACGGCTCCCACCAGCGGCTTCCCTGGCAGTAACGTTCGTTCTTCCCGTTTCGGCAGTAACGCGACATATGTAGCCTGCGTGCAGACTCCACCTGAATTTAATAATTAAATATCAAATATCTATATATTTAATTATTAAATTCAGGTGGAGTCTGCACGCAGGCTACGACATATGTATCTACAGCGTTTAATGACCCGTGCAGCTACAACACAATGACGTAAACTGCGTATTTTTAGCCAGCGGTTTAATCAGTCTAGACATGCGACGTTTATTCAGGGGCGCTGTCAGTCTAATAGATCATGCATGGACAACAATAAATAGCGTTCTCAAACTCGTTCATAATTCTTGAGGAAAACATAATGGAATCAGTTTTACCTCAAATTTCTCTTTAAATACAGATTTGTTTGAGAAGCTATACCATACACTCGAAAGCCGTTTATTATCCGATTTAAAAACACCTCGAAGCGAGTTAAAAAACTCGGCTATCGCCTAGCTTGTTTTTCAACACACTTCTCGGTGTTTTCAAATCAGATAATAAACGGCTTCTCGTGTATATTACATAAAAAACTACGAAATAAAAACAAACAATTTTTAACAAGTACATACACAAAAACAATAAGTACATAAATACATACATACATACATAAATACATACATACATACATACATACATACATACAAATAGGCTGGGATACCACAACGGCTTTCGCCAATTACTGTGGATCTTTTGGTTAAGAGTTTTAAAAGTTGTGAGAGTTCTAAAGATCCTAAAAGCAGCAAGATATATGAACACTGAAGACCGCGAGCAACATTACACTTCGGGCAGATGGACTTCCATGTCCGCGGGTCGTCTTGGTCCAATATATTATTTGGGGCACAATGATAATATGGGAGCACGGATGGCGTGTGCTGTTAGGGCGCTGCCTCTCACCAATAGTTAAGCCCAGTTAGACGGGGTTAGTACTTGGATGGGTGACCGTCTGGGAACAGTCCCGTTCTCGAGCTTGTGAGTAGAGTTTAGTTGGTCTCTCCTGCGCTCCGAGGGTTTTTCGACGGGTTCTCCGGTTTTCCTCCCTCCGTAAAATCAACACCTAGGGCTTAGCTGTAATTCGTGGGCCGATACGTGTCGTATGGCGGCTGCCCTGAGCGCCTTTAATATGCCTTCGACTCGGCCATGTCAAAAATTACTCGGCCATGTCAAAAATTATTGTAAGGCGCATTTGAAAACCTTAAAGTTGAATTTGCGCGGTATAAATACATGTTATTATAATATATACGTGATATATAATACATTTCACTAATTCCCAGAGTAACTAAGAAACACTCGTGACACGATAAAAAGTCGGTAAGATTACTTTCAAATTATGTATTTACATATTTTTACATGACTGTGCTTACAACTTAATTCATTCTTTATCCCCTTGCCTAAAACTAAAATCTAGAAAAGGGTTCAGCAGTGCGATGTTAGAATAACAATAAATAGTTTTATCTTTAAACATTAGAATATAGGATACAAGTTGCTTATATAAAATGTTATTTTTCCGAAAACCAGTCGGTTTAAAACGTATGGTAATAATACAAGAACACGTGAACTGGAAATTATTGACAATTCTTATTCATATTCCATTGGATGGAAAAATTTAACGTTCTGCAAATTTATAATTGCACGTTTAAAAATTGTAGAAATTGTACTTAGTTGGTGTTTCAAAATGCTGGCCAACGCGGGAGCTATTGGGATACTCAGCTGGTGTTTCAAAATGCTGACCAACCGCGGGAGGTATTGTGAGAGTGCACAGAATAAATATATTGCTCATTCATACTGCAACTTCCAAAGCATTTGTTGCCATAGTGATGTAACCATTACACAATGTCTCATGAATTGTCTCGAAATTGGGTCGCGTCGACGGTGCAACTGACCAGCAGTCATTTATTAAAGTTCTCACTGAGTGAGGCCAGTCTTGTGAACATTCTAATAGTTCAAGTGAGCGAACTTTGTCCGTCACTTCAGTGTTACTGTACTGGTGATAGGGCTTGAGACCAAGTGAAAAAATTTCCCAAAGAACAACGCCAAAGGCCCAAACGTCGTTTTCACTCGTCAAGACAAGAGACTCAAGCGTTTCCGGCGACATCCAACGGATAGGATAGAGTGAATTGCCTTGATGAAGCCAACCATAATCAGATGGATATTTATGACTGCCTATACCAAGCATTGAGATTTTCACTGCCATTTCATTTTCAGCAATAAAACAGTTTCTTGCAGCAAGGTCGCCATGAATGTAATTAAATTCCGTCAAATATTTCATGCCATCAGCAATTTGAGCAGCAATATTAAGTAGTACATCTGTTGATGGATACTGGCTCTCATCACAGTTGTTCTGAGGAGATTTTAGTTTGAGAAATTGATGAAGATTCATTTCACTGAGATACTCAAAAACAACAAATTCTTTATCCTCGTGTGGAGATATGCCAAGTAGACCCAAAATATTCACATGCTGCAAAGGACAAAGTAAACTGGTCTCTCTGACAAAAGCTTCTCTTTCAATGGCGCTGGTGTCTTCACCGAGTGCTTTGATTACAATGTTCATATTTGAATCTCCTTCATCATTAATCAGTTCCCCTTTGTAGACTTTACAAAAACTACCTTCACCCAGCACGCTGACGTATTTCACCTTTCCACGACTCATTTTCTAAATTTAAGAAACAAACACTTTAATGACAAGCGTCGATCAGCAGTAACAGCGGCAACAACATCACCATCACCATGCACCACCACCACCAACAACAATAGCAGCAGCACAAGCACCAGCAGCAGCAACAACAGCACCATCAGCAACAGCCCCCCTTGTAGCTGTGAAATGTGGGCCTGCGACAAAGCATGGGATTTTTTCATCACTCGCGGCCGTCAGAGGTCATTTCTATTGGTCGAATTTGGCGGCCGCGAGTTTCTATTGGTCGAACAAAATTAATGCAGAATAAATTATTTTTAAAGTTATTGTTTACGGAGTTCAACAATGCATGAAGTGGAAACATAATCCAACAAGACGGCTATTAAAGACGCCGTAGCTCTTAATATTTTTAAAACGCATCGCTGTGGAACAAAGAAAATAAATAGCAAAGCAGATCCAGGTTGAAACTCCATGAATCTCTCTTTCTGACTGTCTGTCATTGTATTATAATACAGAAGCAAGTGTCATCACTTTCATCACAAATTGATCCCTGTTCGTCGCCCTGACGCAATATGCTGTTCAAAACATATTAATAAGAGGAAATTACACATTCACTTAATTCGTGTAATAAAGATTATTGCAAAATTAGGTAAGTTCTATTAAGTTTTCAAACGAAGTTTCTTTCTGCCATTAAATGTTTACACAGACTGGAACAACAGTAACAACAGCGACAAAAACAATAGCAACAGCGACAAAAACAATAGCAATACTGATGACAAACAGCAGCAACAGCAACAACAACAATCACAACTACTACTGCTTCCACTAACAAAGAAAAATTAAAATCGCCAATAAACAATTACAGATACTACACTAACCAATCTTCAACCAAGTATTTCTGACAGTAAAATATTTACCTCGTTCATAATAAATGACTTAATCTCTGTGTTTTCTTTCGTATCAGCAAGCTGAGAACTAGATTTAGCAAAATGGGCAGCAGAACCTTGACGCGAAGCATCGGGATTTTCTTTTGAGTTTTGAACTTTCCAATAAACAACAACAGTAACGCAGCCAAGAAGAATCACGGCAACTATAGCAATAACTACATAGATCGTTCTGCCCAGTGACGTGCTTTCTACACCAGAACTTACAAAGGCTGTCAAAAATAAATAATTTAATTAGTAAACCACAAAAATACAATAAACAAATATTGAGAGAATAAAAAACGCGAAATAATTCATGCGCAAACAACATTTCTCTTTTCCATCCGAGACTCTCGTGTAAGTCAAGTAAAATTGTGTCATATTATCAACTATGAAACTGAAATTACAGCAATTGTAAATCGATCAAAATTTTTGTATATTACGTTAGCTTAGGGTTTGTAAGATTTGTTAGCTCTTGCTGGTATAGCTCAGACAGCTTGTCAGCAACAACGAACAAAACTTGATCAAAATATATTTACAAGCATGAATCTAATTAAATATTGTGTCCATATAAAATAAAGAACAAAAATAGTATAACCAATCAAAATAAAGAACTAAAATAGTATAAGCAATCAAATTACAGCCTAAAATAGTATAAGCAATCAAAATAAAAAAACTAAAATTGTGTAACCAATCAAATTAAAGAACTAAAATAGACCAACCAATCAAAATAAAAAAACTAAAATAGTATAACCAATTAATCAAAATAAAAAAACTAAAATAGTATAACCAATTAATCAAAATAGAGAACTAAAATAGTATAACCAATCAAAATAGAACCAAAATAGTACAACCAATCAAAATAGAGAACCAAAATAGTATAACCAATCAAAATAGAGAACTAAAATAGTATAACCAATCAACTTAAAGAACTAAAATAGACCAACCAATCAAAATAAAAAAACTAAAATAGTATCACCGATCAAAATAGAGAACTAAAATAGTATAACCAATCAAAATAGAGAACCAAAATAGTATAACCAATCAAAATAGAGAACCAAAATAGTATAACCAATCAAAATAGAGAACCAAAATAGTATAACCAATCAAAATAGAGAACCAAAATAGTATAACCAATCAAAATAGAGAACCAAAATAGTATAACCAATCAAATTAAAGAACTAAAATAGCATAACCAATCAAATTATAAAGCACTAAAATAGTATAACCAATCAAACTAAAGGGGCAGTGTCACTCGCAAATCCCACGCAATAATCACGCGCTGACTTGAAAAACTACAGCCTGAAGGTTTTCAAGTTTGTTTCCAAGATGGCGGCCGCACTTGGCCGCATGGTGGAAGACGCGATAATTCAGGCCGAAAGAGAAAATACGAGGGATCAAATAGTTCACAGAAAACCTGGAATAGTCAGCAATGAAACGTATTTACTTATCACTGACTATATTTGAGTCATGGAAAGATGCTAAAATCGTAGCTGGATATGGTTACTTTCATTGGAATACCGTAGAAGGTAAATATCATTTGATTAATTTCTCTGGTTTCTTGTCCAATTTAGAGCTATTTCTGATATTTTCTGAAGTTATTTCTATGTGCGCAAAAAAATGCGCAAATGGTGACACTACCCCTTTAAAGAACTAAAATAGTATAGCCAATCAAAATAAAGAACTAAAATAGTATAAGCAATCAAATTACAGCCTAAAATAGTATAAGCAATCAAAATAAAAAAACTAAAATTGTGTAACCAATCAAATTAAAGAACTAAAATAGACCAACCAATCAAAATAAAAAAACTAAAATAGTATAACCAATTAATCAAAATAAAAAAACTAAAATAGTATAACCAATTAATCAAAATAGAGAACTAAAATAGTATAACCAATCAAAATAGAACCAAAATAGTACAACCAATCAAAATAGAGAACCAAAATAGTATAACCAATCAAAATAGAGAACTAAAATAGTATAACCAATCAAATTAAAGAACTAAAATAGCATAACCAATCAAATTATAAAGCACTAAAATAGTATAACCAATCAAACTAAAGGGGCAGTGTCACTCGCAAATCCCACGCAATAATCACGCGCTGACTTGAAAAACTACAGCCTGAAGGTTTTCAAGTTTGTTTCCAAGATGGCGGCCGCACTTGGCCGCATGGTGGAAGACGCGATAATTCAGGCCGAAAGAGAAAATACGAGGGATCAAATAGTTCACAGAAAACCTGGAATAGTCAGCAATGAAACGTATTTACTTATCACTGACTATATTTGAGTCATGGAAAGATGCTAAAATCGTAGCTGGATATGGTTACTTTCATTGGAATACCGTAGAAGGTAAATATCATTTGATTAATTTCTCTGGTTTCTTGTCCAATTTAGAGCTATTTCTGATATTTTCTGAAGTTATTTCTATGTGCGCAAAAAAATGCGCAAATGGTGACACTACCCCTTTAAAGAACTAAAATAGTATAGCCAATCAAAATAAAGAACTAAAATAGTATAAGCAATCAAATTACAGCCTAAAATAGTATAAGCAATCAAAATAAAAAAACTAAAATTGTGTAACCAATCAAATTAAAGAACTAAAATAGACCAACCAATCAAAATAAAAAAACTAAAATAGTATAACCAATTAATCAAAATAAAAAAACTAAAATAGTATAACCAATTAATCAAAATAGAGAACTAAAATAGTATAACCAATCAAAATAGAACCAAAATAGTACAACCAATCAAAATAGAGAACCAAAATAGTATAACCAATCAAAATAGAGAACTAAAATAGTATAACCAATCAACTTAAAGAACTAAAATAGACCAACCAATCAAAATAAAAAAACTAAAATAGTATCACCGATCAAAATAGAGAACTAAAATAGTATAACCAATCAAAATAGAGAACCAAAATAGTATAACCAATCAAAATAGAGAACCAAAATAGTATAACCAATCAAAATAGAGAACCAAAATAGTATAACCAATCAAAATAGAGAACCAAAATAGTATAACCAATCAAAATAGAGAACCAAAATAGTATAACCAATCAAATTAAAGAACTAAAATAGCATAACCAATCAAATTATAAAGCACTAAAATAGTATAACCAATCAAACTAAAGGGGCAGTGTCACTCGCAAATCCCACGCAATAATCACGCGCTGACTTGAAAAACTACAGCCTGAAGGTTTTCAAGTTTGTTTCCAAGATGGCGGCCGCACTTGGCCGCATGGTGGAAGACGCGATAATTCAGGCCGAAAGAGAAAATACGAGGGATCAAATAGTTCACAGAAAACCTGGAATAGTCAGCAATGAAACGTATTTACTTATCACTGACTATATTTGAGTCATGGAAAGATGCTAAAATCGTAGCTGGATATGGTTACTTTCATTGGAATACCGTAGAAGGTAAATATCATTTGATTAATTTCTCTGGTTTCTTGTCCAATTTAGAGCTATTTCCGATATTTTCTGAAGTTATTTCTATGTGCGCAAAAAAATGCGCAAATGGTGACACTACCCCTTTAAAGAACTAAAATAGTATAGCCAATCAAATTAAAGAACTAAAATAGTATAACCTATCAAAATAAAGAAATAAAAAGAGGACATTCAAGCAAAAAACAAACAAACAGTGAGGAAAAGAACGGAGACAAGGAGTGAGAGAAAATTCTACCTTAGCTGGTATTAATATTTTTGATAAGATTATGTTTGTAACAAGATTATTACCATTTACATGAAATCCACACTTTGGTACTCCACAATATTCTTTCCTTCCTGTACTGTTAACATAACACCAAGGCGACTTTCCTATTGTGTTAGGATTACGACAGTAATTGTGTGACCAAGCAGTGGCAGGTCGAGCAATATCCCAATTAATGCAAGCAACACCAAACACAGTTGTATTACGAGTACCAAGATAATCAATACCAGTTCCATTGTAACATTTATGACTTGAATCTATAACATACACAAACAAAATATGTGAATCCAAATTTATACAGAAAAAAACCAACATCTTGGTACTTTACTTGATTTTGTAACAGACGTTTGTTGGACGTTCGTCAAGCTCAATTACTCAGAAAAGATTTCTGAGCCCCAGACATAACCGGGCAGTAGAAGGTTGCAGGTTCGAACCAGACGCTCTAACCATTGAGCCACTGAGGCTCAGATGGAGAGCTAAGGTTGCAAATTAATAGTCATATGTGCTTCAAAGTGGTAGCGTTTGCATATGAGATGTTGTTAAAGTGATAGGTAAGTTGTGCGTTTGACTTTGATTAGTTATACAAGCGAGAATTTGTGGTAAAAGCAATAAATACTAAACGTGGTGTTACCACAAATTCTCGCTTGTATGGATCGTTTTCACTCACGTGATCGGTGGCCCCGTTGGGGGTGGTGAAACAATACGAAATGTTTGAATAAGAACAGAGTTAAATTCCCATAGGATAAAGGTTGTGCACTTCCATTGTTTCTGTGCACCAATAATATGGCCGCCGTGACGTCAGATGAAAACCAAGAATTACTATTTAATTACGCGATAAAAGTTCTGTGTGGTTCTGAAAGTCCCGTGCTGTTCTCTTTTACTGAGTGTCACGCAAGAACTGTAAAACTATCAACTTTTTTAACCACACGGAACTTTGAGCACAACACAGAGCTTTTATCGTGTTTAAATAAACAAAACGTTGCAATATTCGATAAAAGAGTCATAAAAACAAACAAAAAAAAACAAACAAAGGCACGTGGGAAGAAAGTTAACGTTACACAAACATATAACTGCAGAGTACGTCATTTTCCGCACTTGACGTCATTTTCAGCCGTTTGAATTCTATTGAAAATATACAAAAGTTAAGATAATAACGAAATTGAAAAGAATTCAGAAAAAAAATCGAAAAGAAACTGACGTCAAAGGGTGAAAATTACGTATTCTTAATTTCTAATCTATAAATGACCTCAAAAACGAGCACTCACTTACCATACAATTTTACTTCTCCATCACTAGAGTTCCCCTTTAAATCATTGTCATTAGGAATAGTAATCTTCACACAGAACTTCCCGTCTTTAGTTCCAGCGCTTGGCAAACGAGAGCATTCTGGAAACATTTTGTCAACATAATGCATATCTGAAAGTTTCTTAATATGAGAAATCTCGTCACTGCAAGCATTTGTTTTCAGTTTTAAACAATCTTCTTTACACAATCTTGATTTTCGTTTTCCATGATGACACACTGGAAACAAATGATAACAAATACCAGCAATTCCAAACTTCAAACATTTTTCTGATATATAAATATTGCCCTTCACAGAAACTGAAAATAATCGTTCGGTGTTGTATTGACGTTGCATATCGTCGAAATAGACAGTTTGGTTTTGCAAATATTTGCCACAAAAATTATTTCCTTTGTATCTTTCACATCTATAAAAATTAAACACTCAAGTTAATGATAGTGAAAAGGGATTGTACCACCAATAAAGGAGCAAAAAAACCCTTCCCTTTGGTTAATTTGTCGCATCTCATTACTTTTAATAAAATGAGGTTAAATAAAGCCTGGTCACTACTGTTTGTCAAGAATATTTATTGTTTGAGCTTTCGTCGTACTACGACATCATCAGAAACTTTAGTTTAACTTTAGTTTCTGTTTAGAAACTTTAGTTTAGTTTTTCAAATAATAAATATTCTTGACAAACAGCAGTGACTAGGCTTTATTTAACCTCATTTTATTAAATTTCATCGATATGCTGCTGAAGGACAACTTCATACGTTTAACATCTCATTACTGATTTGTTATTGTCATTTTGATCTCTTTTCGGTGGTTCCCGTTTCTAGGGCCCGATACACGTTAGTTTATTGACCGTTATTATTGGTGTATTATAACAACGGCCAATAAAGTAACGTGCATCGGGCCCTAGCAACGGTAACCACCGAAAAGCCTCGTTTCCAGGGAGTTTTGTAATCGGTCAATTGGCTAATTTTTTGTCACATGATTATCTTTCTTATATAAGTTGCTGTTTGTTTACACTCTTTACGTTTCTCTCTGACGAAGGGCCTTCGCTCGAAACGTTAGACTCCTACGTTCTCTGTTTCGGCAGTATATCAACCTTACTATATTTCGATTGTTGTTTCACTTTGGTTATCATATAAATCTAATAGTGGCATCAGACTCTATAGAATTAAAGTGCCTATAACGCGGCCAAACTTTTTGTTCCATGTTTTTGTTCTTTAGAATTATTAGTATTTTAATAGACCATTTTTGCAGTAAAAAACTGACTTACAACGGTTCACATATAGTTAAAAAGATAAAATTACAGTTTCAAATATTCTTACAATAATTTCGAATTAAAATTGTTTGAAGCAGTGACGATGAAACTATTTCTAACAACAAGGAATCAACAAGAAGGTTTTCGTTCTAAGATTGTATCTGCAGTGTCTCTCTGGAGGTACTAAACAACTAATCTTATGTGAATAAGAAAACAGCGGCGATCGTACAACGTCGTTAGCTTGATTACTTCCAACGCGTTCTTATATTCAAGTAGAGGATATATAATACGGAGAGCTCTCCGTTGAACAGACTCAATTTAATTGGTTACTTTGGTAATTACAGTAGGTACTGTAGGCAACTATGCCAGACAGTGCATGCATATTCCAGAACATATTACATTTTCGGTATAATATGAGGCAGGGGAGCACGGGTGGCGTGTGCTATTAGGGCGCTGCCTCTCACCAATAGTTAAGCCCGGTCAGACGGGGTTAGTATACTTGGATGGTGACCATCTGGGAATAGCCCCGTTCTCGGGGTGGGGACTCATGTGAGTAGAGCTTAGTTCGTCTCTCCTGTGCTTCGAGGGTTTTTCACTGGGTTCTCCGGTTTTCCTTCCTCCGTAAAATCAACACCTATAGGTCTTAGCTGTAAATGGAGGACCCCACCAGCTCTGCTGAAAAACGTATCCAACTTAAATAAAGAATAATAATAATAATAATCAGCCAATAGCGGCGTTAGTGCATGTTCGATTGCTCAACCATGCTGCATGTATGTTACATTAAACATTAATGAACGTAAAACAAAATATTTGTGCACTTTCAGTACGTAAATTATCAGTTCAACCCACAAAATAGCAAGGTCATTGTTTAAGATGGTGAAACTGTGGCAAAACAACCAAACACACACCTTGTAGCCCTATATAAGCGCCCTGCACTGAACCTTGTAGCCCTATATAAGCGCCCTGCATGCACTGAACCTTGTAACCCTATATAAGCGCCCTGCACTGAACCTTGTAGCCCTATATAAGCGCCATGCACTGAACCTTGTAGCCCTATATAAGCGCCCTGCACTGAACCTTGTAGCCCTATATAAGCGCCCTGCACTGAACCTTGTAGCCCTATATAAGCGCCCAGCACTGAACCTTGTAGCCCTATATAAGCGCCCTGCACTGAACCTTGTAGCCCTATATAAGCGCCCTGCACTGAACCTTGTAGCCCTATATAAGCGCCCTGCACTGAACCTTGTAGCCCTATATAAGCGCCCTGCACTGAACCTTGTAGCCCTATATAAGCGCCCTGCACTGAACCTTGTAGCCCTATATAAGCGCCCTGCACTGAACCTTGTAGCCCTATATAAGCGCCCTGCACTGAACCTTGTAGCCCTATATAAGCGCCCTGCACTGAACCTTGTAGCCCTATATAAGCGCCCAGCACTGAACCTTGTAGCCCTATATAAGCGCCTTGCACTGAACCTTGTAGCCCTATATAAGCGCCCTGCACTGAACCTTGTAGCCCTATATAAGCGCCCTGCACTGAACCTTGTAGCCCTATATAAGCGCCCAGCACTGAACCTTGTAGCCCTATATAAGCGCCCTGCACTGAACCTTGTAGTTGCAGATAACCGTTCAAGGCCATGAACAAGACTTTTTACGTTCCTTATATACTTCCCAAATATTATTAGAGGTTCAGCGCAGCGAGCAATACTGCCGTAAACAATTATAAACGTTATCATTTCCCACATCAGCACAGTTTCAACTCCCTGTGTTACTAAATAATATTAATGATCGTAACTTACCTGGGGTGTGGTCTTCTGGTATTCGGTACTAAAAACGAATTTATTGTAAATATTTAGTATACATAAAATGAAAGTAAATTCAGTCGTACAGATTAGAAAAATAAATTGATTCAAACGCATTAATCATAGTACACCATTCACTTCTTTGGCACCACAATAATGTATATTTTTTCGTAACGGAGAATGGTCAGTTACCGTGTTTATATCAAGCTATGCAAACACGTTATGACGTCACAGCATAAAGGACTGGAGGCTAATCATCCCTACTCGCAGTCAGTCGTTGAATTATCAAAGGCGCTCCGGGTTGGCTAAAGATGAAGTTAGTGTTACTGGTCTTTATGCTTTCTGGGCCTCATGTTTAAGTCTTACGTTAAAAAGTCAAATCTCAAAAATGTTTAAGTTGGGAGTCTGGAGCAACTTGCCCCCCTACCCCCCACCCCCACCCCGCTTGGAGACCTGTATACGGCTCGGGTTGATATAGACGTTCGAGTTCTCTCGGTCTATTTTCTATCTCTTAAATATAAGTTCAGTTAAATATGACTATATAAGTATGGGTAAAGTAATATGATTAATACCTGTATTTATTTTTAGTTTTTTACAATGTTTTCCCTTGTTACTACCACTCTTTGGCAAACCAGAACACTCTGGAAATATATTGGGTATTTCTACTTTCTGACAAATTTCTGTTTTCACTTTCAGACAATCTTCTTTACACAATCTGTGTTTGACCGTGGCGCCTTTCCCACACGATGGAAACATATGATAACACATTGCTTGAGTGGCGTATCCTAAACACTGGCTAGATACTTTGGACTTTTTCATTGCTTTTTTTATCAAAACTTCTGATTCGGATTGCTTTTTTGAATCGTGAAAATAAACGAGCTGCCCACTTAAATGAATGCCACATACGGAGCTAGGCTTGAGGTATCCACAACTGTATGGAGGAAGATATAGAAATCAAAATTAATACAAACAAATATAAAGGGGATACTATACACGGTGGCGAGAAGATATGGATTTTATGTTCGAGTGGCAAGGACAATATCTCACGAGTGAGCTATTGCTCTTGCCACGAGAACATAAAATCCATATCTTTGAGCAACCGTGTAATGTTCTATTTATTATATGGACAATGAAATTATACGTGGAAGTGATGTTGATAAACTGGGTTTAATGCAAAAACTACAACCGCTTGACCTAAAACTTTTAGAAAATACAAATGAAAAATACAACAGCTTATTCGAACACGTCATTTTACGTGAAAAACTGACTTGTCAAAAATTTGACTTGTCGATATGTCACTCGCGAGCGTTACATATGAGAAATACGTCACTCGGTTCCCGGATGTAGTGAAATATGGATTCTACGAGTGTTTTAGTTGCTAGTAAAATACTCTTCTCCATATAATAATAATAAGAGATTATTAACCGAGAACGAGGTCTGTACAGGAAAATATCAGACCAATGGTCTTGACAGTAGAAAGCAAGCCGCAGGCGAGGTTCGCACAAAAAATACAGAGGTCTGATATTCGAGTTTTCCAGTTCAGACCAAGTAAACGACGTTAATAAATAATTTACAATATGGACATTCCAAGTTTTTCAATACTTATTGTATCAAACCATAGTCCCTAGAAATAAATTGTCTGGAATGTCTTTGTTCTATGTTTTTGTTCACGTTTGTGTACTTTCACGTTTGCTGAACACATTGTATTTTTGGTATAATGAAGCAATCAACCAATAGCAGCGTTGCTTTATAAATATTAATGAATGTAAAACAAAGGTTTGTGTACCTTATTTGCCACCCTCAACCTAAATTGTAGCTCATTGTTAACCGCTTTGTTGTTCGCCACGTCTCGAGACAATATAATTCCAGGAACTATGATCAAAATTAGTGTAAAACCTTAGAAATTCACGCCAGCAAAATCAACATGCAGGAAGAGGCGAATAGAACGGACCATGGTCCGGATATGCATCTTAACGGACCGTGCATGCATTGACCCAGAACTCAGGATATTACAAAGCCAATATAATAATAGACTTTACGACCTTGCAGACGTGTCAACGGCAAGGTTAACGATTGTCAAATTAGAGAATGGGAAGCAAGCGACACAAATGGCAAATGCATGTTGGACAGCTGCTGCATTACAGCAGCTGTTGCAAGTTGTACAACAAGGAATCTAGCGCACTTGTTA
This sequence comes from Paragorgia papillata, assembly GCA_035771165.1. NCBI lineage: Eukaryota > Metazoa > Cnidaria > Anthozoa > Scleralcyonacea > Coralliidae > Paragorgia > Paragorgia papillata. Next base: position 331,720 of record JAWNZC010000470.1, on the reverse strand, counting down.
TAACTTGTAACAGGATCACAATAATTTGTTAGAAACTTGTGAACAACTTGTTGTATTGTCTCAACAAAATTCGCAAAAAAAATTGTGGTGCAAATACATTCTGATACCGCCTGCATGGACACAGAATAAAGAGCAACCATGTACACACCTAAAAACGCACGCTCTGTTACAGCATCCAACAGCACTGATATCAGGTCTGTTACATTATGATTTCATCAGGTCTGAACAGGAAAATGTAGCGACCCCTGTTACAGCTATGAATTTTCGCTTTTCATTTTCATCAAGACATTTCTGGGCAGCCTGGGCTGAGTCCGTACACAACTCACACACTTGTTGCACGTAATTTCCGCCACAAAAACATACGCAGAAAGACGTCAAAGTTTGAAATAAACATCCAAAGTTTTTTATGTTAATTCAGCAATAACTGTTGTTTCTTTTTACATAACAGACTGTTTTACAAAGCGCTCAGCAAACTCTCTTCAGTCTCTGGTCTTTTTTTGCTGACGAAGATCACGAAAAATTCGTGTCGCGACACGCTGTTACCGTGGGAAAATCCACACAGTTCCCAACAGCTCCGACACAACCTGTTCAACATGGTTGTTACAGTGCTGGTATCGTCAGTCCTGATTTATCTGATACCAACAGCTTCCATCAGTACTGTTGCCCCATCATAGCTGTTACAGCCTGTTCTTACAGACGGCTACAGATCTGTTGCCAACATACCTGTATCATTCTTTTATATCAGACTGATACAGCACTGACAGACCAACAGTCCGTTGCAGTCTGATGCTGTCAGTTCTGAACAGTCTGTGGACGTCTACAGCCTGTAACCTGTATCAGGCCTGAAGCTGCAACAGGCTGTAAGGGCCTGTTCACATGAGGCGAGTTATCTCGGGGGGTAGGGTTATCCCTATCCCCCGAGATAACTCGGTGTTAGTTTATTTCCATGTTAAAAAAGTAAACCGTTCTCATGAGACCGAGATAACTCGGGGGATAGGGATAACTCGGTCGGAGCGATAGGGTAACCCTAGCCCCCGAGTTATCCCTACCTCCATGTGAACGCTTTCACCCGAGTTATCTCGGGGGGTAGGGTCAACTTAGGCATGCGTATTTATGCTGTTGCTCGGGATAACTCGGGGTGAAGCGTTCACATGAAGCTAGGGTTATCTCGGGGGCCAGGGATAACTCTGGAAGGTTCGTTTTATCATGTGAAACAGGGCCAACTTTGACCCTAGCCCCCGAGTTATCCCTACCCCACGAGATAACTCGGTGTTAGTTTATTTCCATGTTAAAAAAGTAAACCGTTCACATGAGACGGAGATAACTCGGGGGATAGGGATAACTCGGTCGGAGCGATAGGGTAACCCTAGCCCCCGAGTTATCCCTACCTCCATGTGAACAGTTTCACCCGAGTTATCTCGGGGGGTAGGGTCAACTTAGGCATGCGTATTTATGCTGTTGCTCGGGATAACTTGGAGTGAAGCGTTCACATGAAGCTAGGGTTATTTCGGGGGCCAGGGACAATTCGGTAGTTGCGTTTTACCATGTGAAATAGGGTCAGCTTTGACCGTAGCCCCCGAGTTATCCCTACCCCCTCGTGATAACCCGGTCTCATATGAACAGGCCCTAACAGACCTGTGGCGTTTTTAGGTGTGTAGTGTCCTCGCGTATAGTATTGCCTCGCGCATCTCGATGTCGTCATCGGTGTCGCAATTCTACGCAAGCCTTCGACATTATAAATACGTCAGCCGGGTAAGTCTCACCGGTAATTCTGACCTGCCGGCTTTTTTGTGTAAACTCGCATTCGTGTTTTACGTGAAAGATGGTGGAAGTTAAGCATTTTCACTGCTCTTATTTCTTAAATCTTCCATTGCTTTGAATGCTTCGGTAAGTTCTGGTTAGTTCACTGGCAGCTTTGACCGTCAAAATTGCCGGGGAAAATTACTGGGGCGGCGTAAGCATCGGCGTCCCCATCCTGGTATAAAGTTCCACCGGATAATTTGACCGTCAAAAGTGCCGATAGAGCTTACCAGGATGGCGTAGGCACAGAATACTGTGGCGTAGGATCGCGTAATGCTGTTTTCACGCGAGTGGATGAGAAGTTGTAACAAGTGTGCTAATAGTCTTGTGTGTGTATACCAGTCATTAATTAAAGAACTGAGTCAAAATTCAGGCGAAATGCAATTTAATTGAGTTGAAGTTTTTTAAAAACTTCGCAGATCTACTTGCGACGACAGTGGAACATTTTCCGATTTTATTCCGATATATTCCGACTATTTTTAGCTCTTTAAAAAAAAGCAGAAAAACCTTTTTTTGTTTTCGATCTAGCAATATATGTAAATCGTTAAAATTTATATAGTATATCATTTTTGAGCAATAAAAAAGCGTCTAGAAAGCGTATTTTGACGACAATGTCACCTGTGACGTCATACGTGAAATATTCCGAAGATACGTATTTCCGACAATGCGCCGTTTGAAATTTGACAGTAAGATTCCCAATAACAAAAACATGAAATTTTGTTAGTGGGTTTACACTTTTGTAATACAATAAGTTACCAACTTTGCCTTTGGTCTTGGCGTGATACTTACCTGGAAGTGTTTTTCTTTGGTGGGAAAACTAAAAACAAAACAAAATTTGGTATTTGTGTAACAGTTTTGGTAACAGTTTTTGTGAGCAACCAACTCTGGTTTAAGGTGTAAACCAGTCAAGTAAACTGAGGTTATCGGAAAGATAACCACGTTAAGCGGTGAGCGCATATTTTGATAGTTACTATAATTATAATTTCGGGGGGATACCCACTTAAAGTGGTGACCCAATATAGTTTATTTTTATCTTATCTTATTTTATTTTATTGTCTAAGAGATATCCTCAAAAGTTGTGATAACCTCAGTTTATGGTAGAAAACTCGACTGGTTTACACCTTTTTACCAGAGTAAAATTTTAAAACTTTTCTTTTCTTAAGAGAGCGGTTTAGAAACTGGGCTAAAATATTTCTTGTGCACGATCTTTTGTGTGTGTGTGTGTGTGTGTGTGTGTGTGTGCGTTTGTTTGTTTGTTTGTTTGTTTGTTTGTTTGTTTGTTTGTTTGTTTGTTTGTTTGTTTGTTTGTTTGTTTGTTTGTTTGTTTGCTTGCTTGCTTGCTTGCTTGCTTGCTTGTTTGTTTGTTTGTTTGTTTGTTTGTTTGTTTGTTTGTTTGTTTGTTTGTTTGTTTGTTTGTTTGTTTGTTTGTTAGTTAGTTATTATTTATCTATTAATTTTCTCAAAACCCATTATACATTTCTCACGTTTCTCTCTGACGAAGGGCCTTCGCTCAAAACGTTACAATCCTAAGGTTTGATATATTGCCGAAACAGAGAACGTACTATATTTCGATTGTTGTTTTAACACTGCCTACGCAGCATGCAAGACGACTTTAATTTCATTGTTTGGATTACAGCTAAATCAATTAAGGTTGTCCTGGCCAAAGCCAAAAGGTCAAAGCCAAGCGCGAAAATGCTCGTTAATAATCCCCAGAGAGGCAGGTTTGGTTTATTTGCATGATTTTGGCCTATAAATATAGTAAATGTGTGCTTCGCTATTTAAATAGTAATTCACATCGTACTTTTCGCGCTTGGCTTTGACCTTTTGGCTTTGGCCAGGACAACCTTAATTGATTTAGCTGTATACAACACATATCAACTGCAGTTCAAGCATTCTTTTGTGCGAGTCTCACAAACAAACAAATGTCGCACATGCGCAGTAGAGACTGTGAATGACCTTTAAAGGTGATGTACAGTCCGTTCTGCGCATGTCCGCCATGGATTCCCCAAAAGAGACATTCGTAGATAATTACATGAAGTACTCAGCTCAATGTAAACCGTTAGGAGCAACATGGCAGAAAACCAAGTGATTCGGTGAGGATATCTCCTCGGATTTCTTCTATTTCTTCTAAAATGTTTTGTTTTGGGTACAAGTAATGAATGGGAACCAAGAAAAGCTTACAATCTTGAATAAGGTATCAGTAATTGTTTTTGTAAATAAAGATGTAAACATTAGTTTCGTACATGCGCAGAACGGACTGTACGTCACCTTTAAAGCTACACAATAATTTCTTCTCACCTGTCGTATTCACTCTTGGTTCAGTGTTGCGAACAACGGTGATCCAGCTTTCAGATGAAACATTCGAATGCGCATTGCTTACAACACATTTATATCTTCCAGAATCACTCAACTTTAGTTTTCTGATCTTCATTCGTGAGTGGTAACGTAACAGGAAAACTTTGTAGACCTGATGACCATCCTGAATGATTTTGCCATCTTTATACCATGTAAACGTTGGAACAATTTTAGTGGATTTCGTTTTGCATTTCAAGACAACTTTCTCACCTACTTCAGCTGTTTCATTTTTTAACTTCTGTTTAAACACTGGTTGATAAACTGCAAGACACAAAATAAACAATAATAACAATAAACTAAAAATTAACAGTAAACTGAAATATACAATACTGCTTTTCACAGCTTTTATGTTTGAACTTAATTTGATCATCTTCCTAGTTCACCGTTCGTAATGAAATATTTAAAACACGTACAGCAGTGTTAGTAGATACCCCCCCTACTATAGGGACCAAAGGGATGCCGCTTCATTAATATTCAGCGTGCGACGTGCGTCACGCGTGACGAACGCGTTGCGAACGGGAAGAACAAAATAATAGGGCGTGATTGGGCAAGACTGGGTTAATTAGGTGTTTTATTCCAGCTTCAAAATTCGAGTGCGCAGCGAGACAGTTTTTGCGGGTACTGGTTGCTAAACCAGATCCGCTATGTCATGACCCGAGTTGCACTGGGTTATGTTTCGTCAATCACGTGATCTGCTAAAACATCATTAGATGCCTTATTCGTAGGTACGAATGCTGTACGAGCGTTCACGAGAGCAAGCGACAGGAAGCCGACTTTAATTTCGCTTCAGCGAATGCGATTTAATATAGCACACCAAACACATATATTTTAAATGCAAAATATATTAAAAGCGAAGGAGTTCTTCAATAGCTTATTCAAGTATCAAGACGGCGGTGAATGTCAAACGATTATAGGGAACTTATCAACAAAGAGAAGAAGGTAAGAGAACATGAATATCGATTTTAAATATTTACGTTGTTAACACGTTTACTAGCCTGCGTGGCTGCGTCAGACGCTTGTTGGCGCAAAAATATTAGTTTATTTCTTCACTGTTTGCTGTATGTAATAAAATTTATATTTAGAAATATTAAGATCAGATAGACATATAATCTGGCTAAACTCTTCAAGTATATACAGTCCAGTCGTTTCCGAGCATTGACGTTTCTTTTTTTCTTGTTTTTAGGTGTTAATTTGCGAATTGATATTCATTATTAAACTTGTTTTAACAAAGCCAGCATACATACATTACATGTTTGTCTATTAATCAACAATTTGATCAGATTTTGTCAGTGCTTATATAGTCTGTGAGGATACATGCAAGTCAAACTTAATACTCAAACACTCTGTACTACTCAGGCTCGGACTGGGCCCAATTTAGGGGCCTCGCCATTTCAGCTGTGAGGAAGCCCAGGCCTAGGGGAACAATTCGGGAAGCCTCTAGGGGGGTCGGGGGGCATGCCCCCCGGAATATTTTGAAATCTAGAGTCTCTGAAATGGCATTTCCTGCGTTTTGGGGGAAGATTTTATAGAATTCCGGAGATTATAAAACATTAAAACGTCATATAAACACACAATTTACACAAAATACAACAGATTTCAGGACTTTTCAACATTTAGAACAAAACATTTTTAACATTTCAGAACATATGAAGCTGTTCCATTTCCAAGGACTTTGACGCAAGTTTTTGATACACTGCCTCGTTATCAACAGCCTTCAGTAAATCAACTTCTATAGAACAAATCATTACTGCTTCCAAAGTGTTACTGTTGGTCTGTTGCAAACTATTTTGAGTATTTTCCTTATCACTAATTTCACAAATGCGGAATTAAGTAATTGCTTCAATGCTTCAATGCTTCCAATTTGATATTTTATGGGTGTGTCTGGCCAGGGGCCCATTTTGATGTCCCAGAAGGGCCCATGTGCAATGGCACAATGGCACATAGGCCAGTCCGATCCTGGTCCTACTGTGTTAAACTGAAATGTAAACAATTATTGACTAACATGTGACTTGTGTTTGCAACAAGTCCAGCTCAACTGTTAAATGTGGACAATGAAAGTGGGCCTGTTTACATGACATCGAGTTATCTCAGGGTACAGGGCCAACTTGGGAAACCAGATTAATATTGGCCCAGTTTCACATAACAAAACACAACTACCAAGTTATAGTACCGTCTTTTGATATAATGCTAACTTTATGTAAAGGCTCAGAGTTTGGAGTGTAATTATTTCAGAATTTCATGCTGTCTTCTGAGCTATCTTGGGTAGAAGTATTCAAAAAAAGCCAGGACAAGAAAAGTCTAGCCCTGGGATTACTGTACTGTATTACTCGGATCGATTTATCTCAAGGTACCCTAATTTATCTCATTTACATGTGAACAATTTACTTTTCAAACATGAAAATTAGGTCTTGCCAACATATCTTGGGGATAGGAGGAGCAACTGTTTCCCCCTGAGGTCACTCGTGAAGTTGTTATAAACCAAGTTCAAGTCATAAGTAAATCTACCTGAGGGCACTAGAGCTTTTTCATTTCTTCAGTGCTCTGAAACTCAGTGCAGAATACTGTCATGCAGAAATTGTCACCTATTCTTTCCTAGATCAATTACCTTTACTTGACTAGGCTTTACAATTTTTGTCACAACCATATATCTACTTTGCAATATTATATATAGCCTTTTCGGTATCTTCACAATTTTTGTGTAATACAATTTACATTAAAAAATATAGAGGATGCGCGGCCACGTAGAACGTAAAAAAGGTAAAAATAAGGTAAACGTTCTCTGACCAAAGGTTTTCATGATGAGCCTTCGACTACCAGAACTGTAGCCTTCAATGGGTGAAATTTTGAATAGCGTGGTAAGATATTTATAATACATGATGACATAATTGTAGATCTAATAAGAAATATTATAAAGTAAATTATGCATGTATTAAGGTAATAAGATATAATTCCAGCATTGTTTATGTAAAAGAAGCGAATATTGTTGCGGTAATGGTTTAGAATAGTTATCGGCTTGATCAATCACGGCCGTGTGCCAAGATTCTAATGTTTTCTAATGCGGTTGCGTCCTTTGTCAATTATTTGTCCGTTGTTGAAATCAATATTGTGTGAGTTGAAGCACCAGTATCCGCATGTACGCACTGCGTACCTATTTTTAGGTTTGATAAAACAAGTGCTGTGAGTGTTTTAAACAGCTTAAAAACTATCCATTATTAATTTGTCTTTTCTTATTCAATTGCAAATAAGGTTATCAATTTTATATAAAATGATATGTTAATAATTGTATTATCAGATCTTGCACGTGATGTAGATACGTGTAAATTGGAAAACAAACCAAATGAATATTACACTTTACTGCGCCAATTTATATTACAAGATAAATTGGAATTAATGAGAAGCTACATCTTAATATTCTCACGCAATAGCGCAGTCTGATGACATTTCCTGCGTTATGTCACTTTTATTGCTCTTAGCAATTTGGCAAAAACATGGGTAAAAAGAACACGCATACATAAGTTATTTAATAATATGATCTAATTAAACCGAATATCCCAAGCCTATAAGCGTAAAATGCATGTCAAAAGTCAGGCTAGCTCATTCTGGTTTTGATCGCCTTCGTCAAAGCATCAATTCTTAGTTATATCTGCGATAAAAGGTTACCTAAATGCATGTTAAAACTTAAAAACTATAAAAATCGACGACGTTTCGACGTTAACTGAACGTCATTATAAAGTCAAAGTATACGAGTTCGAATGAAGAGTTATAAATACTGAATACAAACAATAGGTTAATAGAAACCAGACAATAGGTTAATAGAAACCAGGAGCGAATGGTATTCCACAAAAAAATTACCCCGAGGTTGATATATTATACCGAAACATATTAATCTTTCCAAAAAAGCTTAAATAATTTTAATAAGACGTAAACTGAATACAAACGCCACAACCAGGGTGACGGGGTAAGGATAGAATCGCCAAATAAAGGCTCTGGGTATATACGAGGTTGACCAAATAAGGCTTATGCAAGGGGGGTTGACATCACAATTTTGATCTTACCACCAAGCCTCGTTTTCATGTTAAAATAACACATAGAACCCCCACTGATCAGTGAACTCTATAGGAAGACTGGAACGCGAACTCCATAAGTCAGGCCCTATGAACGGATGAAGCCAAAAATATTTAAATGTAACTGAAGCTATTGAAAAATGCTATTTGGTATAGAGACTTCAAGACTTTAGCTAAAGGGAAATAATTAAAATATATAAAAACAACTGCCATTTTGTTTGCCGAACGTTACAAAATGGCAGTTGTTTTTATATTTTTTAATTATTTCCCTTTTAGCTAAAGTCTTGAAGTTTCTATACCAAATAGCATTTTTCAATAGCTTCAGTTTCATATATAGCCCAACGTTCAGCGTTAAGTATTTCAGCTCAAAACTCAGAAAAACTACAAGTTTCTTAGTGTTATTTCCCAGCGAAATATGGTCGAACATTTACTACATTTTAAAAAGTTTAAAATAACGAGGAAACTTATACTATACATCAAATTGAAGCCAATGCTATTTCTAAAAACATACATATAAAACAATGTATTTCAATCCGTTGTTTTGGAGTAATTTGTTATCGTCCCAAACAAAATATATGGCAGGATGAAAATTAAGTAACTTGAAGCACAGGAGCTACCTGCAAAGGGACTGGCACTGGCTTCAAAATCCCCCCCCCCCTGAGTTCTCGTTCCAGTCTTCTTATAGTTCAATGGCCCCCATAGACTAGCGTTGTTGCACGTATTACCACCCACCTTAAACATTGTCACGCAACAATGATTTTGTTGGGAGTTGAAAAAATTCGTTGAAAAAAGTAGATTCCAGTTCGTACTTGCTGATTCAACTTGCAACGAAATCATTGATGCGTGACAATGTTTAATTAAGGTGGATGGTAATATACATGCAACAACTCTATCCAACTTGCAACGCAACAATGTTGCAGCAATTTGTTGCTCGTATTACTTCACGTCAGTTTTGATCTTACCACCAAACCTCGTTTTAATGTTAAAATAATATAGAGCCCCCATAGATTAGCCTGCGCTCATTTCTCCCGCCTGCAACTCATAGGCTATTCATTCTGCACGAACAAACTAATTCACACTACAGAATATAAAGTTGAGTGAGGGTCTACAGCGCTGCATAGCTAACTCGTCTGGGCACCGCAATTGAGACTTTTCAGTTTAGAAAATGGCGAAGAATATTTCACTTACTTTTCACATCTAACCGAAGGCATTTTTTGTATGCAGTAGAATTAACGGCTGGAAGACTGGAACAACGTGGTATTAAAGAAGCCATGGTGTTACCACGAGACTCTAACTCGTCGGCACAAATGTGCCGTTCAAAAGCTTTGCATTCATCGCGACAGAATGTTCTTGGCTTTGGATAATTCACTGTTGGGTCACAGGGAGGAAAGGCAATCAAACATATCGCTTTAAAGGCGTATTGGCTGCATAACTTGGACAAATAAGGTGGGATAATTTTAAACAATAACTTCAACGTCACTTCTTTTTGGTTCTGCGGCTGTGATTGGACATAAATAGACATGTTTTGAACGTACTTCGCACATACTTTTCCAGTGTAACGTTCACATTTGCTAAAGAAACAAAATGAATTCATCAACATTTCAGTCAAATCACATTCTACACCGCTTGTTACAGTCATTTGCAACTCACTTTTCACCCAAATCTTCGGAGGTTCGCAAGTTCGTTGGGAAGTTCAAAGTTCGTTTTGAATTACGCATTTGATTGGTTGCTAGGAACCAAGCAACCAATCAAATGCAGAGTTCAAAACGAGCTACGGACTTCCGAACGAACTTCCGAAGATTTGGGTCAAAGTGAGTTGCAAATGACTGTAACAATACGTTAACTCAGTATACACTATCTGTAATGGATTAAGACAAGTTTGACGTCATTTGAACACAGGGGCGTCGGAAGCGGGGTGGGGGGGGGGGGGGGGGCCGGGGCCCCACTTTTTTTTGGTTGGGGGGCCAGAATATGTTTGCCCCCCCCCCCACACTTTTTAACAAAGCCAGTAATAAACAAGGCCAGTAATAAAGTTATGATTAACAAAATCACTAACCCTAGCTAACCCACGACTTTGAATAAAGATATAATAAAGAAATTTGAATGCAGATATTCAATGGCCGGAAAAGTGTTGTCTTTTGAGTATTTTATGACGTTTTTGGACCTTTAGAATTCTGTAAATCCTTGTCCTAAAATGCAGGAAATGGCATTCCAGAGACTGTAGATTTCAAAATTTCCCGGCGGAGCAGGCCCCGGACCCCCTAAAACGTTTGCCCCCCCCCAGTTTTACTGTCGTTCCGACGCCCCTGTTTGAAAGTCTAGATAGTTAGGTCCGTTTCAAACGTCGCTCTTCTCATGCGCCGAACCTGGAGCGGCGTCGAACCTAATTCCTCAAACTATTAAAAAGCGGCAAAAACTTTCCGCATGATCAGTGGCAGCGATATAGAATACATTAAAATAGTGCATTAAAATAATGCATTAGGTTCGGCACATGAGAAGTTCGACGTTTGAATCAGAGTCGCTCCAACGTCGCATATAAATGCGACACGCCTTGCCGCTCCAAATACAATCTGCCGCTCAAACGTATTAGGTTCGGCGCATCGGAGAAGAGCGACGTTTGAACGGGCCTTATTGTACATATTGTATATATATAATGTATATATGTATATAATGTGCACATAATTTCCCTCCAATCAAAACCCCCGTAGCCTGGTCCCAGAGGTTCTACGCCGCCCGTTACACCTGAAATGTTCAGAGTGGCGAGATAATTCTCTAGTCGAAGACGGCGTTGCTTTGATCGCTCCGAGTCAATGACGTCACTAGAGTCAGATATTGACCCGGGTGTAAATCTGTTAGGCAAGTGTTTTATTGGTTTAGGCTTTAATTAGATTACTGAAACATGAAAGTGAGTCGGTTGCGTCTTCGACCAGAGCTTCTCTCGCTGCTTTCAGGGACAAGGGTAACCACCCCCCCCGAAGATATGTCCTATATATAAAATATAAACCCCGAAAAAGAGTCCCAACAAGCCCAGGACGTATTATCATCAATTGTTTGCCCTATTTGTCCAGTTTTGATCATTAGGGAGGTAGCGTGAAGACGTAGACTTCCTGGAATTTAAGAAGACCTCATGGATTGCAACAATTTTAGGGAAACAAGACGCATTGGTCAGGCGTTCACGCGGGCTACTGGCAAAGGACAGGCGTTCACGCAGGCTACTGGCAAAGGTCAGGCGTTCACGCGGGCTACTGGCATTGGTCAGGCGTTCACGCGGGCTACTGGCAAAGGACAGGCGTTCACGCAGGCTACTGGCAAAGGTCAGGCGTTCACGCAGGCTACTGGCAAAGGTCAGGCGTTCACGCGGGCTACTGGCATTGGTCAGGCGTTCACGCGGGCTACTGGCAAAGGACAGGCGTTCACGCGGGTGACTGGCAAAGGACAGGCGTTCACGCGGGTGACTGGCAAAGGACAGGCGTTCACGCGGGCTACTGGCAAAGGACAGGCGTTCACGCGGGTGACTGGCAAAGGACAGGCGTTCACGCGGGTGACTGGCAAAGGACAGGCGTTCACGCGGGCTACTGGCAAAGGACAGGCGTTCACGCGGGCTACTGGCAAAGGACAGGCGTTCACGCGGGCTACTGGCAAAGGTCAGGCGTTCACGCGGGCTACTGGCAAAGGTCAGGCGTTCACGCAGGCTACTGGCAAAGTGCGGAGGTCTCCCAGATTGCCTCCGCAGAGGCTCTATACTGCGCGAACAAACTTCACATTGGTGAACATATTTACGATTAAGATTTAAAACAGTTGTCAGCCACATCTGATCACTGTTATACTCATTGGTTAAACTACAAAGTCAGTCACAGTCTATTTCGAAATCTACCAACAATGTGCAAGAACACCTTGATCAAAAGGCAAAGCTGTTCAACTTTTTGTCTAACTCCAAAAGCGAAAGGAGCAAAGAGCTTACAACATGCCTCACAGCCTCACTCTATCACACGGCTAACAACTCACCGGAAGTATGAATAGTAAAAAGTGCAAAAATTCAAAATCGTGACACCCCAAAAACCTCCAACAAAAACCGAGCCGAAACCTAGACTCAACCTACCACAGTTAACCCAAGTAATTATCGCCAAGTACAGGACGTACCAGACAAGCTAAGTACCATAAGTACCAGACGATTTACTGTCACAGGGTGAAGAGGGTTAGAAAAACAAAATACGCGCATTGTGACTTCAGAAAGTATACAAAAATAATATATGAAAATATGCACTCGTGTATTCAATATTATAATTTATATAATAGACCATTTGCACGTTGACGCGTTGGGTGACTACAACTACCAGAATGCTTTGCCAGTATTCTAGTGTTTCGGCTAAAAGGGATGACTCAAAAGGACCGGTCCAGTCCTTTCGCGGCTTTTCCAAAATATGTCGACAAATATGTTTTTCCAAAAAGCCTGATTTAAGTCAGATTTCTGATTAGGGTTAGGGTTTATGTTGTGGTTAGGGTATCGAAAAGATTGCCTAGAATACTGGCAAAGCATTCTGGTAGTTATAGTCACCCAACGCCATCTCACGTCATCGTGAAAATGGCTTATTGGAATGTTTTAGTCGTTGCTGTAGTAATAGTTTTCAGAAATTCTTTCTAGTGCCTTCAATGTAATTAGATGACGCTTTCCCAATCAGATTGATAATCAACAAGAATTTGCTGCAAGTTGGTTAACGACATGTACATCAAGTCACGCAATATAGTCGTAAAAACATAAATCCTCTTAAAACTAAGTTTCAAGGGTGTATATATTGTTTTCTTCGACAGCATATTTCATACTATCCCCGCGCCGCGCACGTGCTTGAGCGCTATCTGAACAGATACTAAATATACCAAGGAGAAAATGAGAAATAGAATGTTATCCTAGGACTAGGATGTTTTCGATATTTGATGCAAAATGCAAACAAGGAGCGGCTTTGCTACTAGATTTTTATGTTTTATCAAAGAAAAATGTTTATTGTCATTGTTAAAATTAATCCGGGATAAGATCTGTCGTTGCGACGTTGCCTATTTGCAGTCGCTCGCCATCATGCAAGCCTAGGTCATGGCGGAAAAGGACGAAGTTGATTCTTCTCAGATGATTACGAGAATCGTTCATTCTTTCCCGATTATAGTGTGTACCTTTTGTATGTTTAACTTTATATTGAGTATAAATAAACATAAATACTACTTCAAAGAACAAAAAACATGCCGCGAAAAATCAAGGTGTGAGGTCTTGTCTGACGTTATGGAACACGAGAATATGACAAAGATATAAGTAAATGAAAAAATGTTGAAATATGCTATTATATTGGCAGACAAACAACGCGACCTTTGCTACGTGAAGTTTTCACACTATCTAAGCGCTCTTGGTAAATAAACTCATGAAAACCATAAGAAAGAAGATAAAACGACAAGACAGACAACAAAATGTAAAACATAGAAGCTTTCAAGTTTGATTGTATTGAAGTTTAATCAAAGTAGTGGACACGCGCAAATACAGATTACACTCACTCTTTTGAAAAATGACAGATAAGATTAATAGTTTTCATTCTTAGTAGATACGAGACGAAGATCTATAGCGATACAATACCGATTAAATTGACAGAGACGGGACGCATGTTTAAAAAAAAACCAGATATCTAATTTGTGAACAACAGATGCACCATGCAGGCGGAAATCATAAGCATAGAATATACTGTAAGCAGCGTAGAATACGGAAACTGCGCAAGCGTATAGAAATTGTAAGCCTAGCTTATCACACAGTATAGCCAGCCAACGTTTAGTTGTTTTAAACTCACAAATCGGCGTGGTTCAATAGTCGTACTCGTGGAAACAATTGTTGTGATATTGGCGGCAATGTAAATCACCAATGTCAGTGTATATCACACAACATGGAGCGTTTTTTTTTTCTAATGTAAACGAGCCAAGGCATATCAACTTGGAGCGTTACTGCCTTATTTGCAAATCATCAAAGACAAATTGACTGGTATATGGCTATATGCCAAACGACAAATGGCGGGCTATTAAAGATAAAATTGTCGTCAGTAAACCAGGCATGAAGATGTTTTGTATCACGAGACGAGTAACATATACCTGAAGTATTGTAAGATGGTGGAATCCGGTTAACTTTCTTAAAAGCTTCTTTAAATACAAGATATTTATAGCAAATTTCTTACCCTAATATTTTGCTATCATGAAGTGCAAAAGCTATAAAACCTGGAGTCAATTTGTAGAGACATTCACTGAATATGAGAAATTAAAAAAAATATGATAAAATTCCACTTTTGATAACCCGCCCAAAGTTTAGATTGAAAAAAATAGCATTGAAGACTGCATTTTTGGATTGAAAAAAAAACTATAATAAGGACTTATTAACCGAGTGCGAGGTCTGTACGGGAAAGTATTTGCCCGAGGTTTTCGTTCAGACCGAGCGACGAAGGAGCGAGGTTTGTGCGATAAAACCGAGGTCGAATACTTTCCCGTACAGACCGAGCAAACGAGGTTAATAAGGAATTTGTTATATGGCTATTGGTTCATTCCATTTTTAAGTTTCGAGCGTTGTTTTTGTCTTCTCGTTTACACCAGTTCGGCCTTTATTTGTCGTGTTTTTAGATAAAGAAAACCAGCAGCAATGTTCTAGCACATTTTATTGTTCAGAATATTTGAATAAAGATAAACAGTTCTCTTTTATTTGTATTCAAATCAACTCAGAAATGTTCTCGCCAAAACTTGCAGGGCCGAGAAAAAAGCGTATTGACCCGGACACAGACCGGAGGTCAATATCGTAAAATCCCGACCTCTCAGGAACCAATCAGCGTGCGTCGTTTTGCGTACGGACCGGAAATCAAACCCAACCATAATGATGAATTTTAGGCTATACTAAATGTAACATGTATACTAATTTTACACTATAAACGGCTTCTCGTGTATGATATATTACATAAGTAAAACATACATGCAATATATATATATATATATATATATATATATACGATGTCCTGATCCATGGTTTCTTTTAAATGCAGTAACTTAATTGCCGTCGTCGTCCTAACTTGCTTAAGGTCCTCAATGACGTTGACAAAAGTAACCTATATAATGACTCGCCCTTTCAATATAGTTATAACCATTCGATTTTAGATACAAAAGCTGTGTCATCCCTTCCCATCTCAAGGAGTAATGATAACCACACGCGGCAGAAACGCAATAGAGACCCGAGTGAAAAAAGTATTCTTCAAAAAAATGAAAAACATTCTATTGTTGAAAAAAGAAGTTTGGCAACAATGCAACATTTTTACATTTCCAAAAAGTAAAGCATTTAATAAGATTGAAAAAGGAAGGTGGACATTGTTGTTTGTTAAGATTGATTATTTAACCCCATGCATTCCGGCTAAAAAACGGCCCATTTATTGTTTTACTCTGTATAATGCCAGATAATTTTACTCGCCAAAATGAGAACCCTCATATACTCCAGCCAGCATGCAATAGGTTAATATATACCACTGCGTCTAAAGCAGGTCCTGAAATCGTCTAGCAATGCAGTCAAAAACAAAGCGGACCTTTTCTTTGTTTTTTATTGTTTTTTTGCTTTCGTATATACGCGACCACGGCGACCAGCTCTAAATTCTCGTTTACGCGAAGGTAATGTTATATATATACGTACGTACGCATGCGCATGTAATATTTTTTGTTGAATCGACGAGATTTGTAGTAGGCCTCCGCAAGCAGACTAGCCTGAATGTTTATTTAGTAATTGGTTCATGTGATCAAAATTTATGAAGATAATTTTAGGTAATATAAATAGGTTTTGTGGAAACACCACGTAAAATATTTATTGCTAAGCTTTCGGCCTGTTGACTCAGCCCTTCATAAGAGCAATAACAATAACCTGTTGACCGCCTGAGTCAACAGGACGAAAGCTTAGCAATAAATATTTTACGTGTTGTTTCCACAAAACCTATTTATATTACATTATCACCATGAAAACGTTCAAAGAATTAATAATTTAAAGTACTGAGTTTTGACCATTTTTTTGGAACAGAGAAAAGTCTTTCAAACCACGGGTAGCTTTAATATCGAGTACTCAGTGGATATCAAGTCCTATATATATATATTCAGTTAATTCATTTTCTATTCATTCAATAGCTCTCTGTCAGGTGAATATGTTGTTCAAAACATGGATAGTGCATGGTATTCACTCATTATTTTTTTTACAATGGTCATTTGGTGGGTCAGTGAAAATGAATCAACCTGAAAAGTACTTATACCCACTGCGGCGTAACTGAGCTATATCCACGTTTTGAGCAACTGGCCCAGACGCAATCTATCCACGATTTATAGTATAAAGGTTTGATATACTGCCGAAACAGAGGACGTAGGAGTCTAACGTTTCGAGCGAAGGGCCTTGGTCAGAGAGAAATCAACCTTTATACTATATTTCGATTGTTGTTTCAACACTGCCTTACGCAGCACGCTACTTTTATTTCACTGGTTGGATTATCCACGATTTAGTTTGGAGTGGTCCACCAAGGGACAAGAAGTGCGTGGTCTCGGATCGCTCGTAGATCTAAGCTAATCGGACTATAAACACTATATCTATATACTATGAGCCTTGTAAACTTGCTGTTTCGTTTTTATCCATCTCATTCTGCATGTCTTTAAATTATCAGACTGTTTCAACTGTAAATTAGAAACTTGAACGGACGAAAGAAATAACCCTGCACTACTACTTAGTGTACTGGGCAAAACAAAATTACAAAAAAGGTCAACAAAAACGTCTTTGATTTTATACTAGAAAATTCCACTGAGTTTTTCAATGACATTTCCTGGCAAGCCAGGAATTTAACACTTTCGTAATGCATTTCCTAAAAATCATATTTTGTTTTGTCATTCGTGCACATAACGAACAATCGCAAACAACTCCAACTTGATAATATAAAATTTTGAACAGGGAGTCTTCGCGGCGCCTTAATTCCACACGCAAAATAGTATTTTTCCGAATTGATTCAATCTAAAATTGTCTCATATTTTTCGTAACATATAGCAGCGGCAACAACATTAGTTTTTCAGTTTCTTATCAGTATATCAAAGATCTTGCTTAAACCGGTGTCAGTGCGAACACGTATTCAAATTGATCTATATTTTTCACCCTGTAGCGTGAACGCGTAGCAGGGTGTGAACTCAACACGATGTCGGATCGATCGCAGAATCGATCTATTTTGAGATAATACTTAAAATTACTTTAATTTCAGACTAATAAATCTAAAAATTAAATAAGGATTCCAGGAAATTAATTGTTTTAATAAGTTGATTTCTGGTTAACCTTTATTGGCCAGGTTTCCACGGGCCCTTGACGAGTAAAATCGTCTGACGTTAGAGTAAAATTAATATGTTGCCAAAAGGCAACTGTGGCCAGTAAAGGGTTAAAGGAGGGCGCTCTCCCCTAATTGACGAGTAAAATTGTCTGGCGTGAGCCAGAGTAAAATTAATAAATTGCCAAAGGCAACTGTGGCCAGTAAAGGGTTAACAAATAAAATATACAAGTATGTTATAGTATAATTTTATAAAAACACGATTGACCTAGATTTGAATAGAAAAGTTGAGTAGAAGAAGCAGGAGGTAAGAAGTCCGTGTGATAATACTTTTTTCGTGTTCAAATTACGTCAATTTCGTGCGCACATGGATGCATACAAGAGAGGTATGTGTTTTATTTGTTTTCTACAGCAAGTGAAGTGAAACTATGGAGTATTTTTTTTGTTTTTAACAAATTAAGTAGTGTATTTGTGTCTAATCTTCATACTTTTATAAATGCACGGAAGCCGGTCCATCAAAACGAGCGTTGTGGACACCATGCATGTTTTATAATATAGTGTTAATACATGCATGGTACAAACACGTAGTTTAAAGAAGAGGTTCTTGGACTCTGCCAAGATTTTTTGCCACGGGAATAGCAGGAAAGAGAATGCAGAAAAAGAAAGAAAACTTTGTATTGCAAATGACGTTCCACAAACTACAGGCTTGGAGTTTCGTATTGTCGGTACATTCCATCAATTCCTTTATTTCACAATGCTTTTAATATTTGTCACGGAGTTTACACCATTATGGAAATAAGGCTTTTAATAAGACTATTTTCCAAATAATGACAGGAAGCCGCGCTGGAACTTATTTACCATACCGTTTCCGTTTCTTTGTTTTCCTCCCACAATTGCGTGACCAATTATTGAAAACAACATATAAATATAGAACTATAAACTATCTTTACCCGTTGTTATTTCGTGCTGTCGACATCGCTGTCGGTTTTTCGACATGGTTTAAGTATTATTACAACGTAAAGGAGTGCTTTATTTAGAACTCAATTTTCACTTTTTAAAGTGTTTACAATGGGTTAACAATCGACCGGAAAACCAAGTGTAAACAATTATGAAAGACGAACAAGAAGGATATAGCTGTCCAATATGAAAGAACAAGGAAAAAACACAACTGCAGTAAACAATTATGATAAAAAAGCATGAGAAAGCTTTAATGACGGTGTTCGGAAAGATCTTAAGATAAATTAAATGCTTAAATACATATACTTAAGTTCAAACTAGATTAGTTAGTAAATTATCATTGCTATTGTCGTAGCAACAATCTTTACGTTTATCAGTATCGAAAACAAAAATCACGAGTGCCATTCGACATCAAACTGAAGGTTTGTAGGTTTGTATATCAAGTGATTAATCTTTTCGAGAAAATGGAGTAGAAATAACGACAAAAAGACAGGTACACACAGCCAACTGCCAAACTTATCGACATGAACAATTTTGCCTGACCACATCGCTATTTCGTTGCGATAACTGTATATACATGTTAGAGTATAGGCATTTTAAGACGGAACTAAATGTTTAATGGGCTAACTAGGAATAGGTCTTCTCTAAGTGGAAAGAAGACAAAGAAGACACTATAAATCAAATGCAAATTAACTAAAAGACGAATGCTTTCGTTCACTAAGAATTCGTAAAATGTACGTCTTATTTGAAAACTGACGGTCCATGACAGTAAGAAATTCTTCACAATGTTTTGCCATTGATGCACTTGACTGTGGGGAAACCAAAAGCAAAGTGCTAATACTGTAATACGCATACCAATAAATTGTTGGCATGAAATGACCATTAATACATCACGTTCCCTAACTCAAGCATAATTTTAGTCAGTGTTCAGACAATTTGGTGCCTTCTTAGTTTCAATGACAATGGCTTGGCACTAATGTATATACTTCAATACAACCCCCTCATCATACCGATGATTTTTCTTTATATTTCTTCTTACCGGTTTGGCCTTATTAAAGTATCTCTCGCTTATAAAATATTCAAATCAGCCTGCAGGTAAACTCTGAGCTTGGCAACAACATGTGTGTTTTAGAAAGAGCTTGTTGTACATTGACTGTGACTGACATCAATATAGAAACGTGCGTGATTCGTAAGAACGATCGTATTTCTTTGTTCGTGTTTTTTATGGTCGAAATTCAAGTGATCAAGGAGGATAAGTTAGAAATCACGCGGTAATCCAAAAAGAAATCACAAAAGATTGATAATTGACGATTAAAATAGATGTTCGTTTTAATTGAGCTCGGCAAGTAATTGTTCTTTTACAACAAGCAAACAAAGACAGAGATCGTGGCTCAGTGTCACAGCTATGTCTTAATAACAAAAACTTAACAGTGTCAGTTAATCATGTCGTAAAAGAAAAAGCGTCCTGCTCACAGCACGAAATAAACATGACATGAATCACTCTAAAGCCATGCAGGTGTCACACGATATTATATTCATTCTACATGAAACCTCGTCCTCCGTGGAATTACCGCAGTTTTTCAATCAGTAAATCAAGCCAATATTTTAGCATCGCTATACTTTCATCGATATCGGAAGTTGTATTTTTAACACGGCAATATCGTGACCATAAAGGATTTAGAATTTTAGACAATCAATGTTATTTAATTTACAGTTTATTAGAGCCATTGTACCGCGTCTGCATGTCTAAGCCTCAGTTGCTCTGTTCCATTGAAATTTAGTTGCATAAACATTCAAAAACGTCGTTTATAAGATCACTACGATGTATTTCGGCTAGTTTAGCAGCTCTTGGCGGTATTTTGTCATTAAAACGTGTGATTTATTATTCCCGTGTAAAGAGCAGTGTTTGTGTACGAGGCAAAGCAGTGAACGTCGCAAATAGAAAGGTCATTTCTCAGCTAATCATTGATCTAAGATGAAACAGTACAGGGCTAGCTTTGTAGATTATTTTGATATTGACATTTAAAAACTCAAACTAATTCGAAATGCTTGCTGTTTGATTTATGGCATACCCATAGAGTACGTTTATGAAGAAAATATCTCAAAAGAAAACCACGCGCCTTTGGCAAACGCAATTCTTAGCGAAGCTGCCATATGCCTGCCACATGCAAAGGAGAAATTTGCGGTAACCGTACGCTATTAATAGAAAACCTTGTCGGTATCTGGGTAAACATTGTGTTATGTCCACCTTGACAAGCTTGTTAAGCACACATACTCAAACGGGTCGTGCTACAAACGACAGGAAACTTGTCTTGGACAAGAAAAACTTGATTGTAGAAATTGTTAAAAAGAACACAAATTATGAATGACACCATACCGCGAACAAATCTGACGACGGATCGCAGTGATTTTTCCCACAACAATATCGAAGACCAAAACTTAATACATCCCGAAGGCATGTGTTAGAAAAGAGTTCGAAAACACGCGTCATAGCAAGATGAAGGTTACGAAGCTTTCTAAAGTAGACAACACATGAAGGACTGAAAATGCGGCAAGAAATCACAAGCTGGTTGTAGTTAAAATCTAGATTGTTGATTGCCTATTGTGTGGTATTAGATTACAGTCAGACTCCATTAATGTCAATTAAACCATTGTTTTGTAAGCTTGTGTAGCAACCTTCTCGAACGTATATTACCCGAGGCAGAGCAAGTATTGCGCCGTGTCCGCTTGTTTTCAAGAGCTTGCACGGCGAACTTCAAGATAACTTACCTAGGTGCTTTGCTATTTCCTGATGATAAACGGCTCTTTCTCACTGACTCTAAAACAAGAAGATTCATAGTGTTTGAGAAAGCAACAAGGCAGAGTAAAGAAATTTTAACATAGTCATAACCAAGTTTTATTTTACTTTCACATGACAGCTGCGTCGATCGCAAATTTTGCTTCGGCCGGCGGAAGGATTCAGAGACAAGCGTCCTCTGAATACGTTAAGGTCTAAGTCCATTGCCAATGACATTAACTTAAGCGGACAAAATATTTGTAGCTGACATAAACTATAATAAGATAGAGCGCTCGAGATTTGCCTCAAAATACCAAAGGGAAATTAATTAATAACAAAACAATACATTCCGAATAAATACTAATGTTTATAGAACAAATATTATATTCGCTGTCTAGATATTATTGGCCGTTTGCTATTCAACTAAAGCATGGTTTCCTTACACCTAGAGTGAGCCATAGGAATTCTCACTCATATTGGCCATTTGACACGCGTAGGTTGTCTTGACGTGGTCTTATCTCATTCAGCTAGCATTCATAGTACATTCACGAAACATTTCATATACCTGCAAGTCCACCGAAGAAGAGAACGAGAAGAAGAAGAGAAGTACTTGGAAACACGTTCATTGCACTACTTCACGTACAGCTGGTTAAAGACGAAAAAGTTTGTGTTCATCGTCCCACACCATGTCGGTAATGAAACCCCCATAAGCACTGAATAACACTCAGCTTTCCTACTCGTGACGTCATCAAGCTCCACCTCTAACCTATTTTAAATTAAATTATCCAGGAATTTCAGAGCGTATTATTGGTTTGAAAAGAGTGACGTGATCGCATTACACTAGTAATTTGAAAAGAGAACAGTGAGGAAACTGTGATGATGCTCATCTTGAAAAATGAACACATAATTCATTCGAGATTTTGACCGATTGAAATTGAAAATAATATAGATGAGCGGCAAATCACCTGGTGAGCTGGTCAGCGTGAAGCATATAGGATGTTTGCTAACATACAGTACTAAGCAAACACTGGGATAATGCTTCTAATCTGTCATCTTTGAACCGACAGAATAATCCTTATTATGCGTTCACCTCGATTGAGCTAAGATCGGAATGTGACAATTTTCACAGTCGTTAAAAAACTGTATCAAGCTCCTAGTCCTCGCAGTAAAGAAAAAAAGGACGCAACACAAAGCGAAATGCGGTATATAGACTGTATTCATGGCAGCCTGAGTATGGTATAAAGGAACAAAACGACGGTGTTTGTGAAACGAAATGCGTGCACCCTGCAGCGTTGGTCTTGTTCTAATCACTCAGAGCTGCTGCCCATCCTCCACTGGTCTTTCAACATTCTAGCTCAACATTTTTGCGCACTTTAGTTTCATTGAGAATGGAACAGCTGAAAGTCACACTACAACCTGGCTGCCTTTCTCGCTAGAAATGTTTGACTTGCCGCCGGCAAAATGGAATAAGTCGAGTAATAAAGAGTTTGGCGTATGATCAAGGTACGACTTACGTTGAAGTATTTTTAGGGGGTGTAACTTAATTATCATTTGGATGCATTCCTTTCTCAGCGCTGAAATGTATCAAAATTGTTCGAAACCTGCTAAATAACACATGTGCATGGAGTGTTTCCTTGTTAATTGGATTTCCCATTAGACTATGATGGTATGCCCTTCCTTTGTATTTGACTAAGAACTTGTAACCGCAGGCATTGAGTGTCTTTTTCAAATTAATCACGTTGATTCTTGTGCGATACCATCCTGTGCCATCCCACTGCTAAAAGAAACAAATTGTTTGAAGGGGTATGCCTTTAATAAAATAACACTTCTTTTGTTGTCATTCATATCCCACCCAGGTGTTATTAAACTCAAGTATTCAATGCTATACTTGTCGGAAAGTTTTAAAATAACTAACAATCAGAAAAAAAATATCGACTCTTACTGCGATATTATTGACGCTGATTTACACCAATTTGTTGCACCGTCATTCGTTCTATCAATCTAAATAACTAAAAAGTATATATGTGTGGTGTGTCCTTATGTCTGGAGTAGTCATACTAGTCTTGCCGTTTTTATTTGTTATTTTAATCGCAAAGTCAAACATGTTTCTGTCATTTACTGATTAACAAGGTCAACATTGATTCACGACTCAGAAGGAAAAACTCTTTCTGTTGTATATATCGACAGTGATTCGTGTCCAAATGCTGTTCTTGACGGTCAAGCGTTTAGTTAGATAATTTCTTGTATTATACATCAATGAAAATGTTTGACAAATACACCGGAAAAAGCGCAAGATAACAAAATACAAACTAGCAGTTAGTAAAGAAAGTTCATGGGTTTTTTACTAGACAGACCTTTATAAAAGGGAAACAAAAAATATCTCTTACAAATTTAACTACTAGTGAACAATAATCATAATCATAAAATACAATATCTTCTTCTTGTTTGTATATAGTTTGTATATAGTTTGGTATACTATAGTTTGGTTGGGGTCTGGTGGAGCAATTTCTATTGAGAATTATTAGATCTTTATATGGGCAAATTAATAAAATTAAAAATAAATAAATGGACCGTAGTGAATTAGTTTATTATTTTACAAGCGTTGACAGATTCTTGCGAATCAAGTCTTTGGTCATTCATCACTTCAAATATGGGTGTTAAAAAACTTGCCTTTGATATATGACCGTTTGTCTCATGTTTTAATTTTTTAAATAGCAATTATAGTCAAGCAAAAAGCGCCAGACGAAAACAAGCTTTCATCATGAACATTAAGAGTGACAGCGCGTAGCTGGTTATTTACTTCTCACTCGTGTTGTTCACAAAAGATTTCATCAATAAACCACTTTATATGAACCGACTGTTGAGAATTAACGTCTTAACATGCAAAGTGGGTTCTGGTGGGCACTCACAAGAGCAGCAACACCGTTATCTAAATATAGTTATCAAATCATTAATAATTCATGAAGAAAATTCAAAAGAAATAAATGTTTAATCAGCATCTTTAACTACGGATAAAACATTGATTAATAAAACATCAAGGTTTTATCAAAGTTAATAGGCACTAGTGCCTCAAATTGAGCTTTTTCTGAACTGTAAATGATCTTATCTCACCTTTCCTACGACTCTTAAACAAAGTGTTCATCATTTACACTTAGAATTTGATAAGTAAGTTATTCGCGTCCGATCTTTATGGGCATCTATAATGGCTCGCCTTCGGCTTCGGCAAAAGTTATACTTCTACTTCGTTTTACTTTATTCACGGAGGTCATCATTCACCAAGTGACTGGTTGATAGAAATGGCATTTTCTCATTGTGTATGCATATCTCTTTTGCTTATCCAGGTACCAAGTAAGCTTCTAGGCTGAGGAATACACACTACATTACACTTAGTATATATACAGCATTATAAGTTGTTGGAAAACATCGCGTAATTAACACACAGAGTTCGGCTAATTTTAATAAAGAGAAAAAGAATTACAGGCAAACGCATTGAAACACCTTTCTTTAGATACTCCCCGCTTGTGCGACTAATTTTCAAACACTAGCGGTATTTGTAATTATTTGCCAACATTACTGCCAACATGATAATAAATAACCAGTGGTCATAATCATTGAATTATTATGATTCATTGATGTTACCGGTTCCATGATTGTTTGATGGAGTGGTTGTCATAGTATAATTAAAACGCAATATAGCCTTGTTTCATTATTAAATTCATGGTGTTCTTTTTCTAACTAGACTACACTATCATGTCTAAACAATATTGATCAACTATATTAATATTATACTGTTGATAAAATAAATTCATATAGAAATTCATTTGTTACAGAAAACTATCTAATTTTGCTAACAATAATCCATATAGTGTAGATTGGTTCAAACTCATGATCGTTAAGAATGTAATGCATCTTTTCTTAGCGCTACGTAATTTACCAACTGAGTTGAAAATATGTACAGACCTGAAATATGAATTCACACTGTGTCGGTTCTCTTTCGAAATATCCAAACTTTAATTGAAAATTTTAATTAAAATACTTTCAAGCACTATTAACAAACTAACGACAGTAGTCTCATTAAAGTTTAATAAATAAAAAGAAACATGCTATTCAATGGTGATTTATCAAAATTGTTTTTAATCATTCCAAATCATAAAAAATGACCAAACGTTCCGACATTCATATTTCGATAATTGACTGGGTAGAACAGATCTATTTTGGGTTTGTTTACTTTTGCAGTAATCGCACTAATCGAAAGTTTGTGATTCTACGACCAGAGTGCTATTATTAAAAAATAACAAACACAGTACACAGTACACAAAATTTATAAACTATATCAGTAATACAAACGATCAAACGTTAAACTGTATATATAGATGTTCGTGACCAGACCATACGCTAAGTCACGCAGTCATGCTGGCTAAAGTTGTTCATGTGTCTTCCCTGAATAGGCAACTAGATCCTTCACTTAGAGACAAGTGCTTCAAGATTTTCTGTCATTGAAATATTTTCTTCAACTGTGAGCGTTTATTGGTTTCCTGTTTCCAAATTATTGCATATATTGTTGTATTTATTGACGATCATGCATTTGATTTTATAAATACAATTATATATATATAAATATAAAAACAGTTTAATCATGAAATACTTAGCTGTATAAAACAGAAAATTAGTTTTTGACTTTCGTAAAGCCGTGCCAAGGTAGAGTATAAGTTAATAACGAGGAAACGATTGATGAGATGTATCATGCAGATAGCGGATAAATTACACACTGATGACATTTAATACATCTTCTAGGGCAATCACATCATATCATGACGATTTAGCACTTGTTGTACCAAAGAACACAGAAAAAAACAAACACACTTTGTTTGTATCTCCATTGCAAGATCCAAATCAGCATCGCATTTCCAGAAATAAACACCACTTGTATACATGTATTCTATACTCTCAACATGTTTGCAATCCAATATACGGTAGAGCATCATCCAATTTAATTAATCTTCAGACCGACACCCCAGGTTAAATTTACCACGAATTGACCAAACTTGGTGACAATAAGCTCAATGGATGCAAACACGAATGTCTGTCAAATAATTAACTCTTTCAGTGCTAATCTCGACTTTTATTATTTTACCAGACAAACAGAGAAATCTGGATGTATAACTATCTAGAATATCAGCTAAAGGCAGCTAACTGTCAGCTTGCTGTCACTAGATCGAACCATAAGCCTAACTTGTGACCAGTTTTGTGAAGAATATTGAGGCAATTTGGAGTTTTACATGGAACGCGATTAGCATACAATTGTCGGTAGAATCAACACAAAGATTTTAACGTACAATCGTGGCCATGCAAGTAAATTGCATTCAATTTTAAAACATTTAAAAAAAAAGATGTTTCACCTTGCTGAGGTTACCGCCTCGCGAGGCCATTTTCTTAGCAAGATTCTCTGATATCAAGCACGATAGATATTTGTCTCAAAGCCTCGCAAGGTAAAATTCTCAGGAAAAGTGACAGCGACGGAGCTATATATGATTCAAGAAAATGGCCTTATGAGGCGGTTGGTCAAGCTCGGAGCTCTCTGGATCTCTCGTGTCACTGTCTGGCAGACCCAGTTATAGTTATGGCCGGGTTGTGAACGCAGGCGTTCCGTTTTGGGAGAGAGGACGCGCGAAGCGAGGTTAATTTTTATTGGAACATACAAAATGCAAATGATTTATATATTTTGTGGAACAGTTACTAGCAGTATAAACAGAAAACCTAACGTTAAATTTCCCATAATTTGTTCTATTGTTATCAACGTAATAAGATTGATTCATCAATAGCCAACCTGAGATGAAAAACCTGACTGTGGTAAGATTATATTATGAAACTAGTTATACATAATGCATTCTTAAGAAATATAATATCGTCCTATTCTTAGCGTATAAAACAGCATGTTTTTTTGAAATATTTTCAAATTTAATGAAACGTGATTGGTCGGCCCAAATTCAGGCCGGACTGAATTTTGAATCTTGTTTACACGAGGCCGGTCTTGAAATTATATGGCCTTGGTTCTTATTACGTCGGTTAAAAAGCCTTTTTTTCTCGTCGTACGAATCGGTTCGAATTAGACTTACAGATTTTGTTTACATGTAAAGCCGGCCTGGAGTTCGGCTGGCCTCAAAATTTCAGTTCGCTGAGATTAGGCCAGCGTGAACCGGATGAATCTCAGGCTGGACTCATGAAAACGATCTAGAGTAAAAACACTATACCACCGACCTAAACGTTTTGGGCCGGCCTCATGTAAATATCCCGTTACACTTACTTTAAAACTTGTATCCATTATAATATCATAATTATTATTCACCAACATTATTCGCAAATCATCTTTGAGCTATCTCTATACTATAGGATCGAAGACGATTATGTTCAAATCTAGTTTTCATGTGCCACTAAATGATCAGATCCATCAACTGTATTTTCTGATTCCATTCTTGACGGTAAAACCGAAAAGTTCAGCTCTCGATGTGTACTTTCTAATCCATTTAATTAAAAGATAACTTGACATGATCTAACGACGTGCATATTTAACAAATAGATTCCATTTTGCCGTTGTCTGTTCAGTTATAGATGCACAGATGACGTCACAACGTGGTAAGAACAAAAAAGTGGCCCACGAGACGCAGTCGAGTGGGTCACTGATGTTCTTACCACGTTGTGACGTCTTCTGTGCATCTATAACTGAACAGACAACAAAAAAATGGAATCTATTTGTTTTATACAATAAAAATTTAAAAGGTCTTTGTCGACTAACTCTTGCCGGATTTTGGGGCATAAAGAAGGAAAAAAGCAGGTCAGCTGACGTGATCTGACGTGACCATGTGTCTGTCCTCTAATAGATCATGGCCAACAACCAATGAAAACACGCATAGCAACCAGGGTATTGTATAAATATATACTGACACGCTATAACAAGATCAAGGAACTGCTTTAAAGGACAAACAAATTCCATAGAACTGCTCTTTATATATACATGTTGAGTTGAATTTATTCATCCTTGGCCTTGTAATCTTCAATTTGAATGTTATTTACATTATTATATTTCGCGCAGGAAGTCTCTGAAACCTACAGTTGAAGTAATGTTCATAATTTATACAAATTCTTTCATTAATCATTTACAATCAGAATTGGGTTTTTTCCACTTAACTAAAAAATTAAGGTGTGACACTAATAGTTACAGTAACTCAGTTCGAAATAGTTCTTTACCATTTTATTCTTACCATTACAATTATTTGGATTTGAACTTATAATATAACTTAATATTTTTTATTTTCAACTCTAGTTTATTTTCAATACCATTATGCTTAGAGAATATATTTTAGAATATTTGTTCTGACATAAGATTATTATAATAATAATAATAATAATAATAATAATAATAATAATAATAATAATAATAATAATAATAATAATAATAATAATAATAATAATGGAAACTTTATTGAAATACTTTATATATATATATATACAACTATAAATCTCACTAATTAAGGTAATTTATAATTGACTACTTGAACCTATTTATTGCCTACAACTATATAGAAAAATTTGAATTTAAAATGTTTCTTCAAATGTTCATTAAGTCTGGATTTGTCCAATCCTTGTTTCTACAACAAAATATATAGTATGTTTTTCTAATGGCGATAGACATTATTTTCTTAATACAAAAATTTGGGTGTTTTTTATCAAGACCTAGATCGTTTAACATCTCCAAAAAGGTACGACATTCTTTTGAGAAAACACCTAAGGAACTGATTGATAAATTTACAAATTTGACAGTTTTAAAATGTTCCTTTTGCTGTGTAATTACATCCTTGTATCTTGCTCTTTTGCGATCAACGTTAGTTTGGAGATTAGATTCATATCCGACGGAGGGTTCAAGGATATAGAGACAATCAGTGGAAATGGAAAGAAGCACATCTGGGCGATACGTTTCACCAGTTATTATTGATGGGCTCAATAATAAGATTATAATTAATAATAATAATAATAATAATAATAATAATAATAATAATAATAATAATAATAATAATAATAATAATAATAATAACAACAACAACAACACTTTATTTAACAAGGGTAACTAAAATTATTACAAGCGTAATTTTATCTAGCCCCTGTAGTAAGATTAAAATTAGAGTTTTACTATTTACACGTCTATCATAGACAGACATACATTACTTTATAAAATAACATTTTGAAAACGCAAGCGGTGATTGGTTAAAAGCTGTGTTTCTATAACTCTATGGAAAACATGGATAGATTACGCCATCCAATACGCCATCATTCTAATTAAAATTTGTACAGAAACGCTATTATACGCCATCCACTACGCCATCAAACGCAATCCAATACGCCATCCGTGGTGGGTAATGAGAATTTACGCTTTTTATTTGGATTAATTTTAAAGTTTAATCTATTTTGACGGGTTATTTTATAAAGGAAATAGAAAACATTTTTCCTGTGTTCCTATAGAGTTATAGAAACACTTGTGGAAGTTTGGAAGAACTCGAAATAGTGTGGAACACTCGCCCTGCGGGCTCGTGTTCCCACTCCAATTTCTTGTTCTCCCAAACTTCCACTCGTGTTTCTATAACTCTATAGAAACACGGAAAATGTTTTCTATTTCTTAAATATTAACTACTTATTGACCGAGCGTGCATGAGGTCTGTACTAGTGAAATATCGGACCGATGTTTTTTTAGTATGGACCGCGAGACGAGCGCAGCGAGTTGAGGTCTTTGCAAAAAAACAGAGGTCCGATATTTCACTAGTACAGACTGAACAAGCGAGGTCAATAAACGTAGTTTATTATACGGCCATAAATGTTGTGAACGTTCTGTGAAAACGCGACCCATCTTTCTTGCGAACTAAACGAAAATGGCAGACATTTTCCCATTTTTAAAGTACTTTCCGTTGAACTAGAATCCTGAACTTTCTACCCCAAATAGTATTTTTCAATTGCTTTTTTTTTACATATTGCTCAAGATCGTAGGTTAAGTAGTTGAATAAAAAATCATCTGAAAGTCTAATACTTGTGAGAAGTAAATGTTATATATCACTTATATATTTATTACGAACAATGTTATACGAACGTTTCAATTTGGACATCTTAAAAACTTTCACAAAAGTGGAAACTCGAACTATATCAAATGAAAGCTTATAAAATTTCTAACAACATACCTGCACGATATATTTCAACAATGAGTAGTTCTGAAATTATAATCCATCCTGTTGAATCCTGTTGCATATACTGCCATGTCTGCCATATTTTTGTTTATACGGTTCCGCTCTGAGCGGGCGGATACGACCGCTTATGAACCAATCAAATTACAGGATTTCCGTATACGGACCTTCTCAGCGCTGCTGCCATATAATAAATTAAATTATTACACATTAAGATATGTTAATACATACAATTAAGATATTATTTTAAGACTACATATTAATTAAGTATATAACTTATTTATAGCGTTATTCGTTGTGTCATATTGCGTTACAGTGAAAGTAATGTCATATAAATAGCTTTTTACTCTCTGCTTTTTACTATAGCTTTACGCAGCTTAGCAGCTATATATAGTTAGAAGGTCTCCGATGGTTTAATAGCCAATCATACTAGCTGCGTCCGTGCCGAAAATTTATACAGTTTGTAATGTCTGCATTTTTAGAAATACACTTATTAAAAAAACGGTAAAAACTATACTGAGCTATAATAGGAAAGCGCAAGACTGGCCATCTACAAGACGCGCGTTGATTTCTAATTCTTACGATTGTCATTATGGAGTATGGAATTGTCTCCCACAAAGGAGATTTCCTACTTATACGTTTGGTTTGCGAATGTCGCAAAATATCTTTTTTTACAGTGGCGGGGTTAATTGGATTTCTTTGGATGAGTCGATGACAATTGGAAAGAGAAAAAAAAAATCGTCAAAAACTAGAAGAGCCTGTGGAGTCGTCATGTCAACGACATGAAGTACCCCACTGTAGGGGATGCTATTCTTATAACACGTTTCAAGTGTTCGGCTAGATAGACGTTTGAGATTTCTCGCTCTTGAAAAGGCGAAATGGGGCCTGCGGGTGAACACCGAAATTTTTAATATCCAGTATGTACAATCGTGTAGAGTCATAGCACTGCTCCTTTTCTTCCCAGAAAAAACTCGACATAACTATCGACATTAGCCGCGTGAAGACTGAAATCAGAGTATTAACGTTTAATACTCTGGTTTAAACGTCGTTTCTGAACGCAGACTAAAAAGTTACTGTTTATTACATGTGCATGTCATAATCATCAAGCTACATTCAAAATTAAACTTCCTGTCTGATTCTTTATCCAGAGGCGGACTGGCCCACCGGGGTTGAAGGAGGGCCTGGGAACGAAATTGGGAACTTTCCCGGTGCGCCCCCTTGTTTTCCGTTTATGCAGGCGCCCCCACAAAGACAATTAACAAAATACAGCTCATAACGTAAATATTATGAAATACAGTTGTTACTAGTAGTTGCATTGCTAGGTTACTAGTTGCATTACTAGGCTACTAGTCGTAATCTCCAAACACAATGATATACAATTTGTATTTTCTAAACTACTTACTCTGCATGTAATTGTGTTATCTTTTCTTTGTTATTCACTCTTCATAAGATGTAACCTTATGTAATTTTTCTGGTATATAATAAATTTTGTAACTGTAAGACTAAGAGTATATAGTTGAATCGTGGAACAGTAATCCACTTGTGACTTAAATATATATTATTGTCTATTAAATGTTGTAATCAGTAGTCACAAAAACAAATATGGGCATACACAATACATAAAATTGTGCTTCAAATTATTAATGCCGCTCCCAAAATCGAGAAATACGGTTTCATAGGCTCAACAATTTCCTAGAGGCTGGAACACCCCGGGCGCACAGAGGCACACCCCGGCCGGGACCATTAGAGCATTCAGGATTTGCACTCAACCAGGCGTCCCTTTCATATAATTTCCCGGTAACTTTTCTGCTGCCAGTCCGCCCCTGTTAACAGCGTTTGTTCGACATATACTCTGATTTTAATTAGCCAGAAGTGTCGTTCCAATATATAGAGCAATTTTATGCTGGGACTGAGGTTGATAGAACAATATTTTAATATATACACTTTATTTAATTTTTATCAATGTTTTTAGTTTTTACAAACCTATCGGAAACACCCACTGACCCACTGGTCATGGTGCCATCCCCCCCCCCCCCCTTCCCCTCCTTACAGCGTGCGGAAAAAAACCCATTTTGAAAGCGGTTGACGGAAAACAAATTCGGAAGCAATAGTGAGAAATCGGAGATTTGGGTACTAGAAATGTCTAGACAGATTTCCTGATTTGTCAAATTTTGCAGAACAATATAAGCCATCTGCACAATGACCTGCATGGCGTTATGTGACTACAACTATAGCAGAATACTTTGCCAGTATCCTGAGGCTAATAGATAGACGATACTGGCAATAATAAGCACCGAATAGAGCAAATACCGGTAAGATATCAATATGTTGAACTGTTCAGGGCATGTCTAGATCGCGTGTCGTATTACATTTGGAAACGTGTAGTCTTGCATGTAGTCTTCCATGATATAGTCTTGCTGGAGTACGCACAGGCTACGCGAAGCTTTCAGAAATCAGTAGCCCGAGTGAACGCCTGAGCAGGCGTCTTGTTGTCACATAACTTCATCGTGCGAATGCGGCACAGTCTAGTTACCCTGGCCCCAGAAGTTTGAACCTCTGGGACCAGGGTACAGTCTAGTTGACTATCGTTCATAGACAACGACGAGGTGGACAAACTATTATTTTAAAGAAACAAACTGAAGCCTAGTAGGTAAAACGATTATTTTCTATTCAAAACCTTGACTCTTTTCGCTACTAGTGGTCTATCACCAATAGACACTGAATACTGAGCTCAGACAATTAAAATACAGAATTTGTAATAGTCCACTAGTTGATTTAATAATAATGTAAATTATACAACAGATGTTATGCACTGGTGTTCTAAAAAATGTTGTTTTGAGTATTTTATACTATGGCGTTTTCTAAATTATTTCAAAAACCTTCAAAATTCTGTAAAATTACACCCCCCCCCCCGAAAAAAAATACACAAAAACCCACCCACCCACCCACCCCAAAAAAAAACCCAATAACATTTCAGAGACTCCAGAGTTTAACAATTTCCAGGGAAGGCATGGTCCTAGACCCCTAGAAATATTTGCTTCGGCGCAAGCAACATTACGCCCTGTCCGCGACTCTGGTATAATTCGTAAAACCCTGGCTACGCCATAGATCGAGATTCCTACGACACCTTGGTCCTATGAGTATCTAATTCAAATTTTAACCAAAGTATGGTAATATGGTCCTGTATATACTTTTAATTATCTGAACTGCAACATTGCAATTATACTTTATCTAAAAATGATGATATATTCCATATCATGGCCTTTGTCAAGCTGATTTCTCGATTAATTATATATACCTTACTGAATGATTTGGCTGATAACTGATGCGGCCGAGTGTTTAGTTATGTTTTGTTGAGTTATGCTTAGTGGTGGGAATTCGTGTCGATTCAAAGGATACAAAAACCTCGCATTGGGTAAAAACGTAAATGAATCCGCAGAGGGACAACACGCAGCACAACACGCACAGAAACTATACAAGACGAAGAGCAAAGTCAAAGACGCGGATATGCCGGCATGAGTGGAGAGCGAAACGATCGGTAAACATTTATGAAGAATGAAAATGACGAAGTTGTGTACGGAAAGTGGAAGGATGAAGAAAATGTTCTTATTCTTCAGCATGTTGTCATGATCGGCCAAAAATACTGAGCGCAGATGATTATAGTGCTGGAGAAACTGACCAAAAGTTTTCAACCTGAGTATATATACTGGAGGCTGAGAAAGTTTTTGGAAAAAGTCATGCTTATCCAAAAACAGAAAAGCTAATAAAAAACAAACTGGGAAATTCAAATTCAGCAGAATAATTAAAAATGGTTCATAGTTTGGCGTGTTGTCGTTTATCCCATTACTGTACATGTATTTTAATTTGTAGCCTATACCATTTATTCATATATTTAATGAAGAAGAAGAATTTCAAATGAAGTTGAATCACTGTTGTAGAGAAACGTTTTCTGACTGCTATATATTTAATGATTCCACATATAGGAGGAAATAGGGGAAAACAAAATATTACTAAACTAAAAATATATATTTTATCCGAGTCTCTCTGGGCTAAGGGAGTCCCTTAGCCTTACGAGAGGAATGTTAAGGTAGTGTTAGTGACTGAGTGTTAAATAGGGTAAGGTAAGATTCACTGTATTTTGAAGGCGTATTTCGGTTGCTCATATATCGAGCAAGGGCCATCAAATGTACACAGCGTTGGCAGTTGAAGCAGCCACAATTAGACACGTGACCACAACCTTTCCACATGAGCAGTCGGACGCAAAACCCAAAATTCCTAGTTCTGTTCTATTGAGAGGAAACTTGTCAAAATTTGAAATTGTATGCGAAGGTTTTCACTGCATTTTCAACCCTACGGCATTTACACCAGAACGATGATCGAGCTTAAAGATACTAGAATGATTTAGTGTTTTGTTTTCGCCGTGAATTATTCTCAGAACAAAGGTATTTCCTGTAAAAATACTAGCGAGTTACGCATTAACTTATTATAATTTTAAAAAACCCGTTTTGAACCCAGTGGTAGTAGTGATACAAGTAGAAATGTATATAAATGGACCTCCTGGTTGTTCTCCACGGAACAGATCTGGCGAGTTTTTGTCTGAGAAAGGCCCCAGAAAGGCCCAGGCGGAAACTCCGCCATTATAGTACAGTAAGATGGCGCCAAGCCACCTGTCGCGAACCACCCACCCCTTTTTTTTTTAATATTTTAAGCAAAAACGTGTTGGATAAATGTCAAGAAGGTGTCACCAGTGTGGCCACAATCATCAATTATTAAGTAAATAAACTTGATAGTTTTTTCCCTTGTCTACTGAATTTTCGTTTACCTAAACTTGGCGCCAATCAGTCTTGTTGTGTGTCGCCAAATAAACTAGAGAATTTGGCAGATGAAGATTGTAAAAATTAAATAAATAAAAGTGTGGATATGAGCTTGTTAAAGATATTGAAAAGCAGCAAAGTAGAAAACTTCTAGTTATAAATATGGGCAACCACAAGTGAGTGCATGTACCGAAATGTTTAAATGTAAATCCATGTTCTTTTGCACTATAATTTACATGTTGCCTTGATCGATGTTTTTTATACAATTACAGGGTGATTATTGTTTTATTAAAACTAACCTCATTATAATTATGTCGACGCTATAACTCTCTCAACTTTTAAGATTTCAAAGGATAAGTTTAATTTATTTCAGAAAATGATAAATTTAATAGTCAGGGGCGTTCTGCGTTTTTAGATCAGTTAGGTTTTTTTTTCATTTATTTTGCCGTTATTTTATCTCAGACTAGAAAGTTTCTGGGAAATGTTCAAGGAAATGTTTAACTCTTTCCTGTCCGAATTGGTCTTTAGTATTTTATTCTGGCTAACGCCAGATGATTTTATTCACCTCTGGAGAAGCCCTCGGACAGGAATGAGTTATAAACTATCTCTCTAAAGGCCTGGCCAAACGCTTTCAACATTTCATGCAACATCGTTCAACATTGTTGAATGATGTTGAACGAAAATTTGAACATGTTCAAATTTCGTTCAACATCATTCAACACCATTCAACAACGTTCAACATCATTCAACAGGGTGGCCAAACGCTTTCAAAATGTTGAATCACGGTTGAATTCAACAAATGTTGAACGATGTTGAATGAAATGTTGAAAGCGTTTGGCCAGGCTTTAACTCTTTCCTGTCCGAATTGGTCTTTAGTATTTTATTCTGGCTAACGCCAGACGATTTTATTCATCTCTGGGGAAGCCCTCGGACAGGAATGAGTTAATCTGTTTATAATAATTACTGCTCATTTTCAATAAACCCAGGGATATTCTGCATTTTAGTAAACGCATTGCGCTAAAAATTAGCTCGCATTTTCCTGGGGTTTTTTAATTTGGTTTTGCAAAGTACAGAAAATGCTTTGCAAATTGCAAACCACTAATTTATACTGATCTTGACAGACATTTAATGAATGACCGGACATTCATCAAGCTTTGGCGAGCACTCAGAAACAAATTTCTTAAGTATTAATATTGATAAATGTCTTACTCTACAAAACATAGATCTGTCAAACATCATCCTACTGTGCATATGTCAGGCTCACAAATTAACAGCCTATAATTCCTATTCCTATATAAGCCCTCTGGGATAACATTGCTAATTCATGATGATAATAATGGATAGTGTATTAACACTAATCTTTACCATGGCCATAGGAAGCAGGGGGGCTGGGGAGGGGGAGGCTGGCACCCCATAAATGCCACATGTGTGGGGCTCAGCTCCCTAGAAATTTGACACCAATGCACTAGCAGAGAGGTACAGTATGAAATCTCTCTTTCCCATCTTCGTGGCACACAGACGATACAGTGACTGTATTGGGTAAGTCCCCTAAGTTTAGTAATGCCCCAGAATTATGACAAAACATCCAAATTTAAAAAGAATTGCAAGAGGTTGAAAATCGCAGGTATAAACATTTGCATTCACCCACAAGCCTTGAAATAAATCTTGGAAATCTGCTAGTGACTGGTAAGAAATGAAATTTGCCAGTCTACTACTAATACTAAGTGTAGTGCGAGCAAGACATCCAATTTTTTCCAAACTGAATGTCTGCAACGATTATAAAAGCAACATTTTCCGAAACAAATATACTCAATTTCATTCGCATTTTATTTGAGAAAAAAAATTTACCGCTCATTTTTACCAAACATTTACCGGTAAGCAACAATATTTACTGGACAAACTGGATAATTTTACCAGTCAATGACAAGCTTTCATGACATGTTTCGCCAGCTTGGAAAATTATTTAATCCTACCCCAAATAATTTGATTTGAGTATTTTAATATGGCGTTTCATAACCTTCACATTTCTGTAAATTCTTCTCCCAGAGTTCAAAATTTTCTGAGGGATCATGCTCCTGAACCCCCCCTAGAGGTCACACTTTTCATCCCCCTAACAAAAACCATCCTCATAGTCTTGTTTACCCTGTATCAACTAACTACATCTACATGTAGATAGATACATTGTTGAATGTGCCCAACCTCAGTCTCATAATCTCTGCAAGTTATATACAGAACATTGAAGAAGCCCCAATATATCCTTTGCATGCACAATAATCACAAGCACATGGCCTACCTTCTCACACTGTAACAATTTGCTGTTGATTTTATTGCAGGATTGGCTGTGGTTATGGATAGCAGCAACTAATATTGAAAGTTGGACTAGCAGACAGTTCTGAAAATGCCTGTATGACCTCTGATTCAGCATTACCAGAACAGTTCCAAGAACTTCAAGCTCCCATTTCCTGAAAAGACCAAACCATTGAATCTGTTTATTTCATTCATGTTGCTGTCCTGTAACTGCAAAGTCTTTATCACCTAATATATGCACCCACAATTTAGTTATGTATATACAGTATTTTATACAATAAGCTAAATGTTTTGCACGTTTTCATTGGTCGAGAGCCATGATCTATTACTGGACAGATGCACGGATTTCGTCACAACTTGTTCTGATTGCGGTGAACCAATGAAAATCGCCACTCCAATGTCACGAACCAATCATATTGCTTGTTTTGTATAGATCATGGATCACGTCAGATGGCGTGCTTCATCTTTTTCAATGCCCCGGAAGTTCGGCGGGAAATTCAATAAATCTTATCAAAAGTTGTTTTTTTAAACTTTTTTATTGTATAAAACAAATAGATTCATTTGCCCGTTGTCTGTTCATCAGTTATAGATGCACAGAGGACGTCATAACGTGGTAAGAAATCAGTGACCCACTCGACTACGTCCCGTGGGCCACTTTTTTGTTCTTACCACGTTGTGACGTCATCTGTGCATCTATAACTGAACCACTGACCTCTATTATTATAGAGGTCAGTGAACTGAACAGACAACAGCAAAATGGGATATACATGTAATATCACTCTTTAGTGCAATATGAAAGTAAGCCATATCGTAAAGTAATGGAGACTGCAATCACTGCAAGAGTTGTGAGTAGCTTTGTCTGTGATATACATTGTACATTGGAGAAAATTGGCAAACAGTGGCCATGTACTGTATGGCATATTTCAGGCTTTCAGCTCAATTACAGTCTATGTATCATGTCTTCTGAAGATGGTTATCAAATCCTTTTGTGCCACTCCACTCTAATGCAAAGTAAAGACAAATCTTACAGAGATAGATACAACAGATAGCAGAGTGCCAGAGTAGACCATCTAGATGTAACTGGCCTCTACTTCATACATTTAAAAGTAGTAACTTTTTAAACATATATATATATATATATGTGTGAACTTGCTCAGGTGAACACCGTAAAGGTATAGCTAGCATTATTCATGATACCTCCGGAATATGGCTATACAGTACACATGTACATTGTAATTACAATGTAAATAATAAACAATTATTGGATACTTTTTTGATATCAAGAATTATTATTTATTATATGGCACGGATAACTTCCGGTAAAATCACGTGCTGTGATTGGCTGCTGACGGGTGAGATTTCTCCGTAATGCCCACGGGCATTATGAAAATTGTTAATCCCTACGATTGGAAACAAACAAAAAATCCTAATAAGAAACTTTTATTGCCTAAAAACGGTGAAAATACATGAAATTGACGACGATGAACATTATAAAAGTAAATTCTAGTATCCAGACGAGAAAGAAACAGAAGAAAATAACGCTAGTTCGGTGTTTTGACGAAGTTAAAGGAAGCGAAGACCAATAAATACAAGATTGATTTTGAAATAAAAAGTGCCATATAATAAACTACTTAATAACCTCGACCGTTCGGTCTTTACAGTAAAATATTAAACCTCGGTCTTGAGCGTATTAACCTCGCTATCGCTCGGTCAATACAGCAAGACCTCAGTTTAATATTTTACCGTAAAGACATCACTCTCGGTTATTAAGTAGTTAATAATAATAGTTTTATTATTCATTTTCAGTTGAAAATCTAAAGAAAATCCCTCAGCACCAAAAAACATTCAAAAATCCCAATTCAGATACAGTTGACCCTGCAACATGTCTGTGCAGTGGAATATTTTGCATACAAAAAATCGGCATCAGATGATGCACACACAGCATGCACAAAAGAATGTATGATAGGGTATACATGTATATCATGTAATTATATATACTAATTTATGTTTATTTGTGTAGTTCTGAGTCCATAAATGTATTGTATTATCATAATTAAAGAAGTTAACAGATATGGAGCAGTGTCAGCGGTGGTACCTCAGGGTCCTAGGGCCCTGGGGTTTCGATCATCTAGGTATATAGCCTTGGCTCATTTTACCTTCAGCTTAGTCGCAGCATTTCCTCCCCCCTCCCCTCCTCCTTTTTTCATTGTCTTTTTCTTTTAGCCAGCTTGGGGCTTAAACTTGTCGCTTGCTCCCCCTGGCTTGTTGATTTCTTTGCTGGTGGTCTTGTCCATGTGATCTTTGATCACTCGTCAACCTCTACGTTGTTGGTACAGTGAGTCCCATCAAGCTGGGTGAGTACCTCTTTACTTATACGTATGACTCGTAATTTTTTCCCTGTGTTTGATGGAGGAGGTTCCATTGCTTCAGAGGTGTACCCTGCCTGCAAATGTTGAATCCTGGCTCATCATGGCAGGGTACCTGACCTCGTTCTTTCCATGCAGGCACGATGCCCCAGGGAATGAGGTCACACTGACTCCATCCCACCGATCTGCATTCCGCTAAAGTACATTAGTGAAATATGTCTTAGCCTGTAGTTAGCCAGTGTGGGACTGAGGGTTTACGAAGGTTGAACACCTAGTGAACATGAGGGTTTAATTAGGTTGAACACCTAGTGAACATGAGGGTTTATGAAGGTTGCATGAACACCTAGTGAACATGAGGGTTTATGAAGGTTGAACACCTAGTGAACATGAGAGTTTAAGGTTGAACACCTAGTGAACATGAGGGTTTATGAAGGTTGAACACCTAGTGAACATGAGGGTTTACGAAGGTTGAACACCTAGTGAACATGAGGGTTTAATTAGGTTGAACACCTAGTGAACATGAGGGTTTACGAAGGTTGAACACCTAGTGAACATGAGGGTTTACGAAGGTTGAACACCTAGTGAACATGAGGGTTTACGAAGGTTGAACACCTAGTGAACATGAGGGTTTATGAAGGTTGAACACCTAGTGAACATGAGGGTTTAATTAGGTTGAACACCTAGTGAACATGAGGGTTTACGAAGGTTGAACACCTAGTGAACATGAGGGTTTATGAAGGTTGAACACCTAGTGAACATGAGGGTTTACGAAGGTTGAACACCTAGTGAACATGAGAGTTTAAGGTTGAACACCTAGTGAACATGAGGGTTTATGAAGGTTGAACACCTAGTGAACATGAGGGTTTACGAAGGTTGAACACCTAGTGAACATGAGGGTTTAATTAGGTTGAACACCTAGTGAACATGAGGGTTTACGAAGGTTGAACACCTAGTGAACATGAGGGTTTACGAAGGTTGAACACCTAGTGAACATGAGGGTTTACGAAGGTTGAACACCTAGTGAACATGAGGGTTTATGAAGGTTGAACACCTAGTGAACATGAGGGTTTAATTAGGTTGAACACCTAGTGAACATGAGGGTTTACGAAGGTTGAACACCTAGTGAACATGAGGGTTTATGAAGGTTGAACACCTAGTGAACATGAGGGTTTACGAAGGTTGAACACCTAGTGAACATGAGAGTTTAAGGTTGAACACCTAGTGAACATGAGGGTTTATGAAGGTTGAACACCTAGTGAACATGAGGGTTTACGAAGGTTGAACACCTAGTGAACATGAGGGTTTACGAAGGTTGAACACCTAGTGAACATGAGGGTTTATGAAGGTTGAACACCTTCTGTAGTGAACAGTTAACACTGCAATAAGCCCCAGAATAAGACCCAATAACTTAACAGTAGTCAGTGTGGTGCTACTGTACACTAGAATCCCCCCCCCCCCCCCTAACAG
Organism: Paragorgia papillata; assembly: GCA_035771165.1. NCBI lineage: Eukaryota > Metazoa > Cnidaria > Anthozoa > Scleralcyonacea > Coralliidae > Paragorgia > Paragorgia papillata. The sequence continues at coordinate 290,258 of JAWNZC010000470.1, read as the reverse complement.
ATACATTGCAATTGCAATTGCACACACAAGTCAACAAACACAACAAGCATTGCTGCTGTAGGTGTGCATATTGTGCAACTAAAAATTCTTCTGTGTGCATTTCACTTCCAGTCTGGCCCAGAGGCCCTTACATTTTGTTGAATTGTAATAAAACTTTAACTATGTATTAAATATAAAGTGAGAATTTGTAATAACATGAAACAATAAATAATAAACGTTGTGTTAGCACAAATTATATTACATTTTGTCACTGACTTCAATGCTGCACTATTGCTGCACTCACTGTTTTAGTATTAAATAATTGAGTCTCTTCAGCTTGTAAAACCAAATGTTTGGTGATGTCACACACAAAAATGTGGGCGTGGCACCCAAAAACCAAAAAAAATAGGCATGTCTAGAAATGCATGTATCTACTATGGTAAAAACAAAGTTGAACAAGATTTTTGTCAAGATTGTCAATGCTAGCCGTGTTTTTACCTTAAGAAAGGAACTCCAAGTAAAGCCATCAAAGCACAGGAGGCTGAGTACCAACAACTCTACTCATATCCGGCACAGAAGCACAGAATAGAAATACTGACAACCAGAGGTCCAACTCGAGTGAAAACTTGTCCGCATTTCTTCAATGCGCAGGCGCGATATTTTACGCCATCCGATATAGAGATCAGTGCATCCGACGCGATCCTACGCAATGTCCTACGCAATCCTGGCAAGTTCCCCTGGCAGTTTGGACATCGAGTTCACTGGTTTGGACTGGTACCCTGGCCCAATTTCAAAAGAAATATGGGCCAGGTAATAAAACACTAATCTCATTCCCGCGTCATCAGGGCTAAATCCACTTATGACGATTGCAATTTCACTCATAGCCACTAAAAACGCGCGAAATTTTAACCAATAGGAAAGCAGAAGTCTTTAGTGGTCACCTGGCCCATATTCTTTGATTGGGCCAGGCAGTGTCTATGGGCCAGGGTACCAGGCTAGTTTGGACCTTCATAGAAGGTTAAAACTGCCGGGGGAACTTGCCAGGATTGCGTAGGATGGCGTTTTTGAAGGTCCAAACTGCGGTTATTACTTTGTGTTTCGCGCACGAATATGCATTAGGGTTAGGGTTAGGATTAGGGTAAGGATTAGGGTTGGGATCAGGGTTAGGATTAGGGTTAGGATTGGGGTTGGGATCAGGGTTAGGATTAGGGTGTTTTCAGGGTCAGGGTCAAAGAATAACAAATTCGTGCGCGAAACACAAAGTAAGCACCCAAACTGCCGGGGGAACTTGCCAGGATTGCGTAGGATGGCGAGGAATCAAGATGATCGAGGCGACCTACGCGAGGACATAAACTTCAAAGGTTCCGACGCGAGTTGGACTTCTGGTTGTATTTCTAACCACTAATTACATTCACGTCATCAGGGCTAAATCCACTTATGACGATGCAGTTTTACTCATAGCCACTAAAAACGCGCGAAATTTTAACCAATAGGAAAGCAGAAGTCTGTAGTAGTTACCTGGGTACCAGGCCATATTTCCTTTTGAGCATGCGTGAACGGTTGCCAAGATACTATTTTGGGCCCAGGCTCTAACGCGTCACTTCCTATTTTCCTGCTTACGCGTGTTCGTAAATTAGAACTTGTTTGACCAGTTTAAAACCTCGAGTTTGTTGGCAGAGCCAACAGGTGGGAAAATTGTCTGAGCATGCGCGAAAACCGTGATATAAACAAGCTTGCAGGGGACTGGGACGGCAATATGGCGGCTTTTAATCTGTAAATAATCCGAAGAGTTTGCTGGTAATTCTACTTCTTTTTAGATATTTTATTAAAAACGAAATACTGAATAAGAAACATACTATGTTCTACCATACGATAAAAAAGAGAAAAACCCATAATAAATAGTTTTTGGTTATAATACACATAATATTACAGCTCAGGGAAGTATACGAGTTGGCAGTTGCTCGTGTTTTATAAACTCAGTAATACAATTTATAACCAGCTTGTGTCTGGCTTTTTGGTGGTTATGTCAAAGGTTCAGTAGAAAATGAAAAGAACAATTCACAGCAAAAATAAGGAGTTATTGTCACATCTTCATATCACTGCCAATTTAAATTATAACAGAGTCTATTACAAGTACAACACATGAGTAACATTCCAACTTTTTCTAACTTTAATAAGCAATAAGACTATATACAAACATTTAAACATAGGTACATGTAGCAGAATATATGTAAATTAAATAAACTTGAATACTTTCAGTATCTTCACTCAACGTTGTTGGTCAACCTTTGCTTGAACACACTTATTTAAATCTAGCAATTTCAAAATAAGCATGTATATAAATATATACAGCATATTAAACACTTCACTCTTTTAACTTTTTCTTTAACCATAAATATAGCTAATATAGTATCTAAAAAAAAGAAAAAGAACACTTAAAGATTTGCATGATAACAAATGCAATATTATTTTTTGGTAAGCAGTTATCAGTTCAATCCAAATCCAAAATGGCGGCTTCAAGTGACTCAAATTCAAAGCGTGAAATTCAAGTGTTTACGATTTTTTGAAGCTCAGAAAGTGGTACAATGTTAACAATTAGGATCAAAAGTATACTTTGAAAGACAAAAAAATTGGTGGCATAGGCGAAAATTTAAATTTATTGGCTTTCGTCGCTTTTTGTAGCTGTCAAAATTGTGTACCGAAAATGGGCAAACTTTACAGTTCGCCTAGGCTTCGGAAATGCAGTTGATTCTTAAACAGACTGGTTTTAGTCATACTGCAAGAACCTGTAAGCAGTTTTCAAGTTTCATTTAGACGATTAACAAACGATATATGGTAATTCAAGCACATTTCCTAACGCGACTGTTATCGCAATTTCCTATGGACAGGCGAAAGGGCGCAAGATTCAGTTCGTTTTCGATTTTTCCGGTCGTTGTCATTTATTTCAGTAAATGGAGCAAAGAACTATGGATAGTTTAAGAGAATAAAATTTGGGTGGCAAAGGGCTAAATTTTTAACTATGGCTCGTTCAAAAGCACTGATTTTAACTGTTTTTAGGATATTAAGCAACTAGGCGATAAATTTACACCCTCAAGTGGGCCTCAATATTAACAATTCACACAGTATTTTTAAAGATAAACATATGATCTAGATATTTCAACTCACCTTTTAGTAGTATTTTGCTGTTTATACAGTTTGTCGACACAAACAAAATGCACATCGAAACGAAAAACCCTGTTTGTTGCATATTCTCCTCGAATAATCCAAGGTTTCCATAACTCCGATCATAGGATTATGTAGCTCACATGAAAGTCATCACAACCAGTTTTAAATCGCCAAGGTTTCTCTTCTTCAGCTTACCAAATATTTCAGCTAACAACACATTCGAACCTGAACGAACCTCATTTCGAACGAAAATAAAGAAACAGAGCAAATGCGCCCGCGATTTTTGGTCAGTTAAGACAATTTTCCCACCTGTTGGCAGAGCCCACTTTCCCATAGCCTGGTAAACCACTAAAGACTTCTGCTTTCCTATTGGTTGAAATTTCGCGCGTTTTTAGTGGCTATGAGTAAATTAAACTGCAATCGTCATAAGTGGATTTAGCCCGGATGACGCGAGAATGAGATTAGTGGTTACCTGGCCCATATTTCTTTTGAAATTGGTGAATAACCTGGAAAAAATTTCTGAAACTAAATAAACTGGACATATTATGCCTTGAAATCCTTCATTCTATGATACCGATAAATTTCAAACGAATTTATGTAGTTGGTCTATTTCTAGTTTTTTATATTTATGTATTTTTAATTCCTACGGGGGAGCGCCTCGAATGGGTCCTCGAGTCCCGTTCGCGCTCTTCCCGTTTGGATATCTTCATATATATTGTAAAGTATCAAAAAAAGTTGTTCAGAATATTCTTAAAATAAATATCTCGCTCCTTGAGTATCTCGCTCCATGCTGCCATAGCATTGACTTACATGAAGTACTTGGTTTACAAATTTGGCTTCGACGGTTTGTCGTCAGTCAATCGTTTAATTCTGTGTTTTGATTGGCTCCGAAGGCATTCTTTTGTTAACTTACCTTAAACTTACACGCACGACAGCAATGTATACTACCGCATGCGCAGTAGATACAAAAACTGCGATTCCCGCCAATTTTTATATCGTTGAAAAGCCCTTGTCGAGCACTGCCCGAGTATTCGGTTTTGGACTGTATTGCAGCGTTTCTCGCCAAAATTGATATCATTGGAAAGCCCTTGTCGAGCAGCTCTGCCCGAATATTCAGGTTTGGTGGCGTCACACCTAAAAATGTGGGCGTGGCACCCCAAAACCCGAAAAAACTGCATTGCATCGTTTCCCGCCAATTTTTATATCGTTGAAAAGCTCTCGTCGAGATGTGCCCGAATATTCAGGTTTTGTAACGTCACACCTAAAAATTTTGGCGTGGCTCCCTAAAAACCGAAAAACCTGCTTTGCATCGTTTCCGCTCAATTGTTTTTCAAAATGTGGGCGTGGCACCCCAAAACCCGAGAAAAACTGCATTGCATCGTTTTGCGTCAAAATTGATAACGTTGGAAAGCGCTCGTCGAGCTCTGCCCGAATATTCAGGTTTGGGACTGTATTGCAGCGTTTCCCGCCAAAATTGATATCGTTGGAAAGCCCTTGTCGAGCAGCTCTGCCCGAATATTCAGGTTTGGTGACGTCACACCTAAAAATGTGTGCGTGGTACACCAAAACCCGAAAAAACTGCATTGCATCGTTTCCCGCCTATTTTTATATCGTTGAAAAGCTCTCGTCGAGATGTGCCCGAATATTCAGGTTTTGTAACGTCACACCTAAAAATGTGGGCGTGGCTTCCTAAAAACCGGGAAAAATGCATTGCATCGTTTCGCGCCAACATTGATCTTGTCGAACTCTGCCCGAATATTAAGGTTTGGTGACGTCACACCCAAAAATGTCTGCTAAAACCTCAAAAACCGAAAAAAACTGAATTTCATTGTTTCCCGCCAATTGTTGTATTGTTGGAAAGCCCTCGTCGAGCTCAACCCTAGCCTGGTACCCTGGCCCAATCAAAGAATATGGGCCAGGTAACCACTAAATACTTCTGCTTTCCTATTGGTTGAAATTTCGCGCGTTTTTAGTGGCTATGAGTAAAACTGCAATCGTCATAAGTGGATTTAGCCCTGATGACGCGAGAATGAGATTAGTGGTTACCTGGCACATATTTCTTTTGAAATTGGGCCAGGGTACCAGGCTAAATAGTCCCTAGGTATTGTCACTGGGTGGTGACAATTATTTTTTTCTGAGAGGGGAGGCAAAGTAATATTGTGTTCGGAGTCGGCGTCATGATTTTCCTACTTTTATTACAAATATTATTACTCGCGATATTTCCCATTGAATGTAAAAACATAATATCAGTATTGAGCAATGTCATTAAGTAAAGCTGTACCAGAAAGTCCAAGAAAAATCTACGCAACTCAAAATATAAACACAAATTGCTGTCGCCTGTGTCGTTCTGTTTGTGATGTGCGACACTCAAAAAAATGTATTGAAAATAAAGAACAAGATCTTATCGGCCGCGGAAGATATATACTGTGCTTCAATTCCCAATGTCGACTCACTTCCACGTTTGGTCTGCAGAGCTTGTGAAAGGCGACTTTACAGTTTCGAGACCTTCAAGTATGTTATTTCTGAAAGCTAAGCCACTTTTACTAGAGTTAAAAGATGCAGTACTTCCACTCCTCAACGGCATTTAAAAAAGATAGAAATGGCTGGACCTTTATTTACTTCAACCGAAAACCAACATGACAAAAAGGTACGTAAGAAATGGGCTGTTGTTCTTTCATATGTTTCGTTTTCATATGTTTTTGCGACCGATTTTGACAAAGGTAAAACCCTCTATCCTTCCCCGACAATAACCGACAAAACTCATCAAAAATGAAAAACTCCTGAAACTCGGCACAATATAAACTATCTGTTTATTAGTTAATTCATGTTTCCAACACCAAATTTCTCTCTCCCCTTCTTGAATCGCAGATATCATTAAAATTATACAAAACAGCAGTTGGTTTTACTGTGTAATTATATCTTGGCATTTGAGGCTTAGAATTTTGTAAGAAATGTTATTGAAACGACACGCACAAACGTTTAAAACAGAACTGAAAAACTCTTCTGCATACTTCTTCGACAAAACTTAACTTCATTATAAACTACAATCAGTGACAAAATAACGTGGGACACTGTTAAAAATCGCATATTTTATACGATGAATAATCGCTATTGCTGACTGAAAGGTCATATATAAGGTTAGGCCATGAGTGAACTCAAAAAATGGCAGATAACTTAAGTTTTTAATACAATATCCATTGGCGTTATGCTGCTTTTAAATTGAAAACCATGCTCTATACTTGGTACCAAATGAAGATGCCAGACTTCGAACTGTTTGATCGACCTGCCACTGCTATTGTAAAAAATAAAGTGCGAAAACTAACCTGCTTTAAAATTCCAAAGCGATAAATCGAAGATAGAATTTTCAGCTAGCCAAGACAATGTTTTATTAGGCATGAAATCTCCAATATGAGTAATCTTCAATTGATGTCTCCATTTTTAAACAAGTAATTATTGACCAGTAAGTGTTTGCAATGATAATCGACAACCAGGTAGAAACATTTCAGGCTTTATTAATAACAACTAGATTAGCCGAACTCACCAAAATAACAAAAAGAACATCCCCTCCCGCTACCATAGCCTGGTACCCTGGCCCAATTTCAAAAGAAATACGGGCCAGGTAACCACTAATCTCATTCTCGCGTCATCAGGGCTAAATCCACTTATGACGATTGCAGTTTTACTCATAGCCACTAAAAACGCGCGAAATTTTAACCAATAGGAAAGCAGAAGTCTTTAGTGGTTACCTGGCCCATATTCTTTGATTGGGCCAGGGTACCAGGCTACTTCTACCAGGGTCTTTTCTCCAGCGGGCGCAGAGAAAAACCCTGGGTACGAGGTTGCGTCGAGCTCTGCCCGAATATTCAGGCTTGGTGACCTCACACCCAAAAATGTGGGCGTGGCACCTCAAAAACCGGAAAAACTGCATTGCATCGTTTCGCGCCAAATCGTTAATTTGATTGTACCTTTGCGGGCTTTGCTACTTGGATAACCGTAGCAATTCTAGGGCTAATACATGCCGCGACTAGTCCGCGACTACTGGAACTTAACGCGGATGCATTAATTAGATTTAAAACCAATCCAGGTGTACACTTGGTTTGTTGCCGATTCTAAATAACTATGCGAAGCGCATGACCTCTTTGGACCGGCGATCGATGTTTCATTCAAATTTCTGACCTATCAACCGTCGATGGTAATGTAGTGGCTTACCAATGGTTGCAACTTGTTAAAGGAATTAACGGACGGGCACTACCTGGAGTGGAGCCTGAGGCTTAATTTGACTCAACACGGGAAACCTTTCCAAAAGATTGCCGATTGACAGATTGTGAGGTCTTTCTCGATTGCATGGCCGTTCTTAGTTCGTGGAATGATTTGTCTGGTTAACTCCGTTAACGAACCGAGACCTTGACCTGCTAAGTTGGTCAGACTTGATCACGTAGAAGAAGGAAAAGTCGTAACAAAGTGTCCGTACGTGGACCTGCAGAAGGATCATCACCGACGTTGCTTTCAAAGTAACTACGCGGCGAACTTGTATCGAATGAGTTGCAGATCAGACCTCGCTTGTGATCTTCTATTTTTTGTCGCGCTTTAACAACATCCTCCTCGGGTTTTTTTAATTAAATTTATTTGTTGTTTTTAGACGAAAAAGTTTTTGGAGACACTTATAACGCTAAGTAAGATAATCGAGCGTAATTTAACGGGAGACGGGAGCTAGACGGAGACTTTAGCAGGAGTAAGGAATAAAAATTTAAACTTACGGTAAACTGGTTAGCAAGCACAATACGGTCAAGAAAGTTTTATTTGTGCTAAATCTTTATATTTTCAATAAACTCGCAGTTCATGTTTTATCAGATATAAAAACACTCGGCTTCGCCTCGCGGTGTCTTTATATATCTGATAAGACACTCCTGCTCGTTTATTGAACTGTACATTTTAGCTTTATTTCAAAGTTGAAAAAATGGCCAAAATTGGTCAAAATGTTAAGGTTAGCCTTTTTTTACCGATTTTGGCCAATTTTCTCAACTTTTGAAATACGGTCAAAAATTATAATTTAGCTCAAATAGATCCTTTTTATACCTTCTCTAGCAACAAGAAGCTTTTATTTGTGCTAAATCTTCTGACAAATGTTTCGGGAAATAATTTTCTTCAACTTTCAACGCAACTTTGTTGAAAAGCGTTGTTGCACGTATTACCACCCACCTTAAACATTGTCACGCAACAATGATTTTGTTGCAAGTTGAAAAAAGTAGACTCAGTTCTACTTGCTGCAACATGTTGTTTCAATTTGCAACAAAATCATTGTTGCGTGACAATGTTTAAGGTGCATGGGTGGTAATACGGACGTGCAACAACGCTTTTCAACTTGCAACGCAACAATAGCCCTGTTTACACGGCCAAAATTTAAGCGGGATCTGAGCCACATCTGACTTTATTAAGCGGGTTTAAAATGTCCGTGTAAACAGATCGGCGTAAATTAATCGCGATTAGTTCAATTGCACCACCTCAAGGAGGTGGATTAAACTGAGCACGATCAGTACACTAGTTAAGCAACGGGATTGAAAAACGATTGCTATTAATAGTATACGGTGTTATTAATACGATAAAATTTTTTTGGCATTTTTTTCCCCTGCTGTAGAAGCTTCCATCTCGCTATTCTTTGTTCCTTTGTTCCTTTCTTTCTTTCTTTTAGCTATTACTCTTTCTCGTGTACCGATGTCTTCCGTTGTTCTTTGACACACGCTACTCATACGAAGCTTCCAAAACCAAAAATATAGCTCGGCCATGTTGAACTAATGGTGTACGTGTTTTAGTAAGGGATTATTAAATGACCTTGTAAACGCACCAAGGTAGCGCATTTTAAGCACGCTTAACTTAAGCGTGCTTAAAAATCTCTCCATTATAACCCCCCAGAGGGTGCAACTAGGAGGGAACCCTTGTTCCTTGGGGGGGGGGGGGGGGGCTATTAAAAAGAGATACTTCTACAATCTATTAATCGTACTCAAATATGTTGTAAACACTGATATTGATATAAGGTTATGGTACATTTGGTTCATTTCGTTCGGAATTTGTTAGCTTGCTTTCAAAATTCAAACATTTTGAGGGAAGCATGCCTTAATAGAACCGCCCTTCCCACCCTTCCCACCCTTCCCGCCCTTCCCGCCCTTCCCGCCCTTCCCGCTCTTCCCGCCCTTCCCGCCCTTCCCGCCCTACAGCCACGTCCCTTTAATCAGTGGCTTCACCGCCTAGCCATCCTACTTTCAAACACGTTCTGCTGCCACTGATCTTAGACCTATGTTCGCAGGAAATCTTTATACTAGATACCTTTACTACTCTAGTCTGTTGTTCATCCCAGACCGAATTATAGATAGTTTTTTCTATTTACCCTATCCCAAGTTGGAAATAATGATGAAGCTAGAAGATCACCTTGGCCAAAGCCTGCGTTGCATGGATTGGAGCCTTGTGTGATTATCTTATAAAATTATGTAATTTTAATTTCAACGGGAGAGCGCGTTAAAAAAATTAAGATACTACTCAAATCAGTAGAGCGAGACATAGACGATGTTTTCTATGGCAAGCCAAACCTGACAAAAGTGTATCGAGTTTCCGTTTAGTAATCCAGATAAAGAGATTGATGGTCGAGATAAAGAGATTGATGGTTGAGATAAAGAGATTCATGGTCGAGATAAAGAGATTGATGGTCGAGATAAAGAGATTGATGGTCGAGATAAAGAGATTGGTGGTTGAGATAAAGAGATTGGTGGTTGAGATAAAAGAGATTGGTGGTTGAGATAAAGAGATTGGTGGTTGAGATAAAAGAGATTGGTGGTTGAGATAAAGAGATTGGTGGTTGAGATTTCCGACTGTATATATCGGTCAGCGGTTATAACCATAAATCAATGGTCGGTACTTTTTAATAGGCGTAAACTAAAGTGGTCATATCCACTGGTCACATTCAGTAACTAGTATCCCATGTACCCCTAGTTTACGCGTCGCGAATAGTATCACATGTGTTCAGTGTTTAATATATATATATATTTTTTTATTTATTTAAACAATATTTTATTAATACATTAACCCCAAGAGCTTAAAGCTCATCGTGGGGGTTAATATTTATGATGGCGGGCAATTCTGATTCAAGTAGGAATAATAGAATCATTGGCGAACTGTTGAACAGGGTAGAGCAATAATAATATAATAATATAATAATAAATAATATTTTAATTTATAATGCGCAAGTTTCATTGAAATATGCTCACATGCGCATAACAGTAATACAAAAGAAAACTAACTAACTAAAACTATTTCCATAAGAAATGATCTAAAAGTATCTAAAATAGAATAATAGTTACATCTTATGATAGGCTTTCCTAAATAAGTATGTCTTTAAGAGTCTTTTAAAACTAATGACAGAATCAGCTTGTCGGATTTCTGACGGTAAATCATTCCAAAGATCAGGTGCTGCACATCCAAATGAACGATCACCAAGAGTAACTAATGTCTTAAGGCTTGTTTGTTGTAATAGTAATTCTGAGTTTGATCTTAGACTGTAAGATGATAGAGGCTTAATAGTTATAAGCTCTGTAATATAGTCAGGTGCCAAGCCATGGAGTGCTTTAAAGACTATTAACAGCACTTTAAAGTCTATTCTGAACTTAACCGGAAGCCAGTGTAGATAACTCAGAGTTGGTGTTATATGTTCAAACCGAGAGATGTTACATATTAGTCTCGCTGCTGTATTTTGTACACGTTGGAGCTTGTTAAGCTGCGTAGCAGGCAAACCATAATAGAGACTGTTACAATAGTCCAAACGGCTTGTCACGAATGAGTTAATTAGTATTTGAGTGGTTTCGTGTGTAAGAAACCTTCTAATCCGTCTAATGTTAAATAGATGAAAAAATGCCGCTTTACAGCACTTGCTAACGTTAGTATCGCATTTCATTTGAGAATCGAACCAGGATCCTAAGTTTTTAACTTCATTGGACGGCATGATATGAGCATCTCCAACACGCAAAGTGTTAAAATCAACTTTTTCTAATTGTTGTCGTGTTCCAATAATCAAAAATTCAGTCTTGCCATCGTTAAGTTTAAGTTTATCATTCAGCATCCATTTCTTAATATCATCGATACAATTTGCCATGGCAGTAACCGCAGCTAGTTGGTCAGTAATTAAATCCGGTTTGAATGAGATGTAAAGTTGACTATCATCAGCATATGCATGAGCATCAGGTAAGTGACTTTCCAGAATTTGGAACAATTTAGACACGTACAGAACAAACAAAAGTGGGCCAAGACATGACCCTTGAGGTACACCGTATTGCAGGTCAAAACGCTTAGATGTACCACCATTTACCAAAATGACTTGTGAACGGTTAAAAAGGTAGGAGGTGAACCACTTTAATACTTGGTCTTTGATTCCAAAGCTGGAGTTTAATCGATCAAGCATTATACCGTGGTCGACAGTGTCAAATGCAGCACTCAAATCTAGTAAGACGAGTAAGGTAACATGCTGACGATTCATGTTCATTAGGATGTCATGCTTAACACGGTAAGGCGGTTTCTGTGCTGTGAAATTTACGGTACGCCGATTTGGCCTGAGGATATCATTTATATGCATTCAAATAGTCATTTGTTTGATTAAAGACTGCACGTTCTGTTAATTTAGACGTAAATGAAAGATTGCTAATAGGACGAAGATTCTCAAAAGCCGTTTCTGTTTTCGATTGTTTAAGTTGTGGGTGGACATCAGCTTGTTTCCAGCCATCAGCAAACACACCAGATTGTAAGGATAAATTTATCATCCTTGTAATCACGGGAAGGAGAACATCTTGACACTGTAGAACAAGTGGAGTGGGCATTGGATCCAGAGAGCTTGATTTTTTACTTGATTTAGAAATTAAATCTTTGACATTTTCTTTGTTTAGTGTATCAAATGAGTCAAAACGAGAAGTCGGTGCAGTGGATTCCGAAGTAGATAAATTATTTATGTCGAGAGTAGGAGAATCAAACTCAGCGCGGATACGCTCAATCTTCTGGATAAAGAATTCTCCAATGTCATTAGCCAATACATCAGAATCCATATATTCAGGGAATATCAGATCAGACCTCTGAGCAAAGAGCATCTTAGCAGCTTTAAATAGTTTTCTTTGGTCAGTACTATTATCAGAAATAAAATCAGTATAGAATTTTTTCCGAGCACAATTCATCACAAATATTGTCTGATTTTTCTTAGCTTTATAAGCCTTTAAGTCACTATGCAAATTTGTCCGTCTCCATCTCCTTTCTGCTCTCCTGCGTTGCCGCTTGGCAGACTTAACCTTCTCGTTAAACCAGGGGACAGTAGGTCGAGTTGTGACAGTTTTTGTTTTCAAAGGAGCATGGTGGTCTAAAACTGATTTTAAAGTTTTGTTATAACAGTTTACAAGCTCGTTGAGACCAAGCGATTCCATGTTTTTACAAAGAAAATAATTAGACAGATCCTTTTGCAAGGCTTCGAAATTCACGGCTGCAACATTCCGATACGAAACTTTTGACCTAGTTAGAGGGACTCCGTCTAATTGTAGTTGACAGAATACAGGCATATGATCAGAAAACAAACAGTCCGCTCGAGGAGACGAAGCAATAATCCGGTCAGTTTGTCGAGTAACAATGAGATCAAGGGTGTGGCCACTATGATGAGTAGGGATTCGAACGTGTTGTTCAAGTCCAATGCTTTCAAATAAATCAAGTAATTTAATAGCATCAGTGTTGTCATCACAGTCAACGTGAATGTTAAAGTCGCCAACAATTAAAAAGGGATCGGAACTTAAGACAACTGATTCTAAATATTCAGCGAATTCTGTATAGAACACAGCAGTGGTAACAGGGTGAGCTTCAGAATATGGTGGTCTATAGATAATGATCAAGGATATTCGCTGAGAGCCAGATTTGACTTTCCACTCAGAGTATTCAAAAGATTGCCGTTCGCCACCAGCAATGTTGATAACCGATATATTGTCTCTAAACAATAACCCAGTACCACCACCACGGCGGTTGAGGCGAGGATATATAATCCAAAAGCTTGTAGCTGGTTGGGGTACATTGAGTCTTTGAAGCCGATTCTCTATCTGTAAACCATGTTTCAGTAAGTGCAACAAGGTCTGGTTTATATTCACATATAAAGTCAGTGAATTGTGCTGCCTTGTTGTTCAGCGATTGGGCATTTAGAACACAGAATTTTACACCGTTGTTATACACTGGAACGGCTTGTAATGGTTTTTCCAATTTAACGTTAATCAGGTTATGTGGATTAGCATTGACTTTTATTGGCTTGCATTCTGCTTGATTTTTAAAAGTATTATAAAATCCGAAATGTTTGTAGTGTTGTCTGCAGGTGATTCTAACAAGAATATTTTCTTTAATATCGCATTGAACGGCGAACGAATTCCAGATAACTGAGCCAGTCATTGCTTCGGTAATTTGATCGTGCTCGAAAAAACTCCCAGCAACTATCTGAAGCAATATCTACTCGCGCAAACAGCGAAGTAAACGAAGAAGTTAGGCGTGTCTTTGGTAGCAATCGACGCCGAGGCGATGATACCATAAACACTGCCAATACTGAACGTCCTGAAACGGCCGAAGCCAGTCAAGCAACCAGTTCAAGACAAGAAGCCCTCCCCGTTCGTCGTGGTGCTGCCTTTGGCGTAAGACGTTACTTTCCTACTCGGCAAAGACCATCATCATCGACGTCGACCCGAAGATCAACAAAGAACAGCGCCAGATCCATTGACAACAGACCGTTCTTGCGCGATCTGATTCTATTAAGCGGCCCCAATGAGACAATAGGGACCTTAAGATGCTAGGACGACGACGGCGGTTAAAAAGCAATTCAAATTTTAGTATTAAAATTAAGTCACGGTTAACTGACTACTGTATTCAATACTTGAAGCTTGTTTTATAATTTTCAAAGTGTTAAAACGGTTGCAGTGTCTGTGTTAAGGCAATCTTAGCCAACAGTTCTCATCACCCCACGAGTCAACGTCGTCCTGAAGACGTGAAAATGCTCTGAGTGGCGTTGTATACAGAGCGAGGACGGTGTTCAGATTACTCTTGGGACTAGAAATTATTCATTATTTTGTTTTGCAAGAAGAATGCTTTTGTTTGAAGGACGTCGTCCTCGAAGTTGCCGTCGTAGATCTTAAGGTCCCTAATTGTGCCGCGTCAGGGAGCGCGTGTTCTGTTGCCAGAATGGCCACGTCGTAACGGCTTGCCAATTTACTAAAGGCATGTCAGAAACTCAGATTGAAACGAAGATTATAGAGGCATTCGACGGCAAAATCCCTGACCTAGTCGACATAGAGTTACTCATGTCAATCCATACGGCGTTGGTCAGACCAACCTTGGCACCTGGTCAGCCTGGTATTGACGGTGTCATTCTACATCGATTGTTTAAAGAAAAACCCGTATACGTGCCTCCAAGTCGCGAATTGTTAAACGCAAGGTCTACGAGGCGGAGAGAGTGTCAGGTAAGATTCTGTAGTGTCCATTCATATGCGATTTATATATGTGATTCTACGTTTTTTAATCAGAGCCTTTAAGGCAGATTTTTCAGAGCAGGGGTGCTGATCACCTGGCCACCAGATTAGTGGGTGTGCGAAGCATGTGCGTGAAGAAAAACACGCTGAAGAAAAAAGCTGAGAGGGTACTTGGTAGCAAGGAAATAATTTCCCTTCTTTCCTCCGTAGGACGTATTTCGACTTCTGATAGCTTTCCCAGCTCTTGTTCCATACCAGCAAGTAGATCATTAAGCAGCGTGCTTAAGGACGCTTCTTGTGCCAGTTGTGTGTCTTCTGACTGCACTGTCTCTCTCTGGGTCGTGTTGTTCACTGCCACAGACATAGCAACAACAATTGAAATGTAGTTTTCAAACTTATTCTTGTAGTGCTCTATACATATTGGATCATGGATACTTAAAGATCGCTGGATTTGGTTAAATAACGTGTTGAGGGATTCAAGAAAGTCGCCGACCTCTTCAACATCAGACGCCATTTTATTATCGTCACGTGGCACTGCTATGGTCTAGATCGCTGCGGGCAGGCCCTCGAGAGAGCCTGTTTGCAGGCTAGATACAGATCGCGACGTAATTTATCTCAACCACCAATCTCTTTATCTGGACCCTCAATCTCTTTATCTTGACCATCAATCTCTTTATCTCGACCATCAATCTCTTTATCTGGATTACTAAACGGAAACTCGATACACTTTTGTCAGGTTTGGCTTGCCATAGTTTTCATCGCTTCCGAAGCGACAGTTTCGTTAACCGCAGATCAATTTCAAAGCAATCACGAGTAGGTATATTCTTGTATGTACCACGTGATAGCTTGTTTACGAGTTAACAATTGGATGTTTATCACGTGGTACATGAGAATACACCTCGTGATTGCTTTAATATTGATCCGCGGTTAATAAAACTGACACTTCGGAAGCGATAAAAAAATCATCCATGTCTCGCTCTACTGATTTGAGTAGTAAAAAAATAAATAAAATAAACTGCGTTTCCATAGCAACGCACGCCACGACAGTCCCGCACAAAATATTGCGTATATTTTGGCGCAAGAAATGCGCGCGGAAGACGCAGGTGCTTCGCAGGTGCTAAAATTAAAATATGTATATTACGTCACGTGAGAGTTGGCAAAGATGAAGGATTCGTTGCACAGGAAGGCCATTAACTTTTACTTTACATATTTTTTATGATTTGTTTGTGTTCTATCTTTCATGTATATCTTTCATGAGTTATGAAATATTCAGTCGTGTATTTTGTCTGAGAATAATATCTGGCATTGAGCAATGGCTGACATATTTCGATCGGCATTCGGTATCTTTGGGAGCACGAAGAACGACAGCGATTTTGTAGGTCAACGAGTGGACATTGGATCTGTTCAACTGAGGGTGAAAAAATTAATAGCTGAAGGTGAGAAGATGATTTGTATACAAGTATGTTTTATCAAAATGCTAGTATCAAAATGCTAGTTTTACTTAACTTAAAACTTTATTGAATATTTTAGGCGCTTATGGATTCGTGTTTATTGCTCAGGACGTGTCTTCTGGAAAGGATTATGCATTAAAAGTTAGTGAATGAACAAAATGAATTTACTACACTTCTCTTCGACGTATTTAATTATATTACTAATGCTTTATTTCTAGCGACTGATGGCAGCAGATGAGGCAGCTAATAAGGCAATAATTCAAGAAATTTGTTTCATGGTATCCTTTTATTAAAAATATTGAAAAAATGATCATTCAAATCAAAGTTAAAAGTTGACAAGTTGAGTACCTAAGCAATATCCCACAACAGCATGAGAATTATTAATCGTGTTTTAAAAGTTAGTGACCTTTATTCCCACAACTGAAAGTGTTAAACAATTGGTTGAGGTTGAGTATATTATAAATATATTATAAAAATTTTAAATTTTCCATTTTTGTTGCTTGTTAGTAAGGGAAATTGTTGGTGCTTAACCCATTACTGCCTAGGATGTCTGAGGCTTCTCCCTTTGATGAGTAAAATCATCTGGCATTAGACTGGACTACTGTAGCAGTACCAATAGATAGAATAAAATAATAAGAGACTAACAAGAGACTGTTGTTGGCTGGCTAAGGCAGAAGTGGTTTAATGACTTATTGCCTAGGCCAGGTGGTTGGGGGTTCTCCCTTTGATGAGTAAAACTAACAAATAAGTAAAACAATAGAGGTTCATCTGGCTCAGGCAGGAATGGGTTAATCGTTTATTAATCCATTACTGCCTAGGATGTCTGAGGGTTCTCCCTTTGATGAGTAAAATTGTCTGGTGATGGACAGAGTAAAACAATAAAGGGACTGTTTTTGGCCAGCTCAGACAGGAATGGGTTAAAATAAAGCCATTTTACAATAATTGGTGCTGATGTCAATTATCCAATAATTTTCTCATCATGGACAATTGACATAATTTGTTCAATATTTTTTGTTTGTTTTAAGCCTTACGCCCAAAGTTAGGTTAGAACTACACTGTACTCTATGTGTACTTTTGTACTGATTTTTTTTAATATCTTGACTTTAAAATGAATGCTGTAACTTGTGGCAATTTCTTTGTTGACAAAATTGAAGATGGCATATAGAGAATAATACATGGACGTGTGGAAATATGAAATTTATTTCGAGTGTTGACCAGGATATCTGACATATCCTGTTCAACACGAGAAATAAGTTTCATATTTCCAAGCATCCATGTATTGTTCTGTTTATTATATAAAAAAAATTGTCCTATTGCCTTGCAAAAATTGCATTAAACTATAATGCTGATTCAGCGATAATCATCACATGTGCGATTATCATAAATAATCACACATGTGAGATTATCACTTTTATTAGTGGTGGAAAAATCAATAAAACACTCTATTTTATATAATAAAATACTCTATTTTATATAATAAAATACTCTACGTAGTGAAAGGGTTATAAGCTTTTCTCACACTGGGAACTTACAGTATTTACTATTACTAGTTTGCTAATATATTTACTTGCTGCACTGTATATCCACAAATTCCTTAACAGACCTGATAGAAACGTCTACGGGGACATCCAAACATTGTTCAATTTTTAAATGCTGCATCAATTGGAGCAGAAGAATCAGAAAATGGAATGTCAGAATTTTTAATTTTAACAGAATTATGTACAGGTACAGTAATGTAGTTGAGGACTGCAATTCCTTGGTATTGATACACATTTCTGCTTCTTATAATTTATACCGTATTTTCTGGGCGATAACCCGCGGGTTATCTGTTAATTTTGCTAGGAAACATAATTAGTGCGGGTAATAGGGTGGTGCGGGTAATCTGTTGAATTCTTAAGACGACGCCATCACGAAGACCAGAGACCAAGGATTCTACTTTCATCTTTCAACTACTGGTACTGTACTTTTTTAAAATTTTGTGGTCCCAAACCAAGGGAACACGCCAGACTGACCTGTATTTCTTCTTCTTTGTTCGGCGTTCCTTCTTTTATATTCAGCCATTTTGAATAATGCGGTATATTCATTAGCGTATCGCAGGCGTGGGGCCCCGTAGCCCGCGCCTGCGATACGCTAATGATATATACCGCATTATTCAAAATGGCCGAATATAAATGAAGGAACGCCGAACAAAGAAGAAATACAAGTCAGTCTGGCGTGCTCCCTTGCCCAAACCTATTATTAGCAGCTGCGGGTTATCCGACGGTGCGGGTAATACGCTGATTTATTTTTCCAAAAGTGACATTTTTGTTGCTGTGCGGGTTATACGCCATGCGGGTTATCGCCCAGAAAATACGGTAAGTACTATTTACAGAATGAGTGGCCATTCTGTATTGGGATTTTATATTCTAAGTGACATGCCATAAATAGCCATTCTGATCATCATTTGTTATTCAACAAATGTTATTGTTCAACAAATGTTTGCATCTTCATCTTGTATGAGGACGCTACCAGTGTACCTCACTCAATGGGGACAATATTCGTACTTAAAAACTTGTCTATCCTAAATGTTGTTGTATAAATGTTTGTTCTTGTTAATTATACATATTGTGTAATATACTGTAATGTTATTATCATGTATTAGGTTATTTTATTTTTATTTTGAGTGATGATCAGGTTTACAGTGAAACCTGAGTTTTGCAACCCCCATGTTTTATGACTACCTGTCATATACGACCACTTTTTCTGGCACGGACAATTTGTAGTTGAAATATACCTGCAATGAGCGACTACCTGCCTCAAACAAGATATTTCCCTGTTATGAGTGACCATCTCAATGTAAAACTGCCGAAATACGTTAAAGAAATGCGACCACATGCGAAAACAAGAAACCGGAAGTGTTGCACAATTGCTGTGTTTTAGTCTTGTTTTGCATCTCTTTTGAGCATTATTTGATGAAAATCTGTGTGAATTATAGTTGTCAGAGTTAAATACTTTTTTAGTTGACGTTTGAGAGTTAATACAATGACTGAACAATCCAAAATCATGAGTAATATTTGTTAACTTTAGACAAGTTGATCTTGACGATTGTTTACTGTGACAAGTTTGTATATTTTACAACGGCTTTTTAACTTGGAAAGGAAAGTGACAAAACTGAGTGTTCACATCTAAAAAATACTACTGGAAGATCGTAAATAAAGCCAAGAGCTTTTAACAAGACCAAACCAGTGCAAAAATTGAATCAAACGTAACAAAAACACAGCGCAAAAACTGAAGTGAAGTAGTGAACGACAGTACAAGACCATTTTGATGTGGAGAACATCGCTCTAAGGCCATGATATTAAACATACAAATGTCAAATTTCTTTTATTTTAATAATCAAATAACATTAATAAATCAAGACTGCACTTCTTTGAAGTGTTCTTGCTTTTTCCATTTCCCTTAAATCTTTATAAATCGCCAGTTTCCTAACCTTGAAACAATGTTTATATAAAGAACCGCTGCAGGTTGCGGCACTACCAAAATGGCTCCTATGTCATCACATCACTACCTGCCATGTACGACCACCTGTCATTTACGACCACTTTTACCTGGCAACGGGGGTGGTCGTAAAACTCATACATTCAGTATACTGTAATGCCACACAGTATGGTACTGTATTTCCTAGGTACAGTACAGTAATTACACTACTGCTTGGAGTGCATTACTGCATCTGTCAAATAAGCCAATGAGGTTGAACTTGTATAACCCTTCAACCCACACCTTGCCCGGAGATGCGCTCGATCAAAGAACACACTCGTAGCCTTTGATTGCATGTGTGTGCATTTAATAAATACTGTATTCTAATTTGGCATTTCTTACAAAAGAGTTTGTGTACAGCAGGTTTTAAATAAACAACGAAAGATAAAATTACTTAGTCTGTGAAGCAATAAAATGGCATGCAGCGGCACCGTAGTTATATGACACCTGTCTGTCTCAGATTTAGTAGGTGTGTGAAAATGAGTGCCTTGAGTCTCCAAGGAGCACTTTTTATAGAGTGCATCTGTTTTACTCCGGGTGAGGCCTGCTTCAACCACTTCTCACTTGATTAGTAAAACTGTATGGTGCTAAGCCTCTTTTTCAGTCAGTGCAGAAACTAGCTTGCAGCGTTACCTTGTGAGAGGGTATAATATGCTATGTTGAAAAACATTACACAATGTTCTGAAAAATTTCGCTACATTTAAAATGTTACACTCAGGGTTCAAATTAGTTGAGAAAAAACAATGTGCAACTATTTTTCGAAAATATGTGGTTCTGGAACAAGTGTTAAATCATTAACTATGGTTAAATAAAAGACTAAAAATATAATAGCTCTGTCATAATCTTAACTACTCAGTCAAACCTGTGACAATTTAATAGTCTTAAAACATTATTTGTAATCTATTTTTAATAAATAAACATGACATTAAGTAACTTTGAATGCATTTTAGCTAATCGCTTTCAGACTCTTGATCAGAAAAGTAGGCGTGTCGGTGCGCTACGTTGGACGTGTCGTTGTTTTTCTTCTTTCGTTTCTCTGGATAAACATGGCCTCCAAATCCAATTCTGCGCTTCTTTTGACCATACCACCGATCCATCCTATGCTGATCCGAATTCATGTGATTTACTATGGAGTTCTTCTTTACAATTGCTGAACCAATTATAAAT
Organism: Paragorgia papillata; assembly: GCA_035771165.1. NCBI lineage: Eukaryota > Metazoa > Cnidaria > Anthozoa > Scleralcyonacea > Coralliidae > Paragorgia > Paragorgia papillata. Next base: position 269,470 of record JAWNZC010000470.1, on the reverse strand, counting down.
GTGCGTGAGAAGTTTTTCGCGGAGCTCATTCTGTTTTCTTTCATTGTGCAAACAAAACAAAAGCACTAAAGCCAAATATGGAACAAAACAAAAGCACTAAAGCCAAATATGGGACATCCTAGTATTATTATAAGGCCTGGTGACACCTAAAAAATTCACACCTGTCATGGTGGCTAAAAATATAACACCTACCAATCTGGTCGTATTTGTATTGATCATTGAGATAAAAAACCTTGCGAACACGCTGCTAGAGCAAAGCGAAAGCGTTTTTTTTATAAAATCATAATACCCAGGGGCGGATCTAGAAATTTTGATACCTTAGTCAAAGTTGTTGTGGGCCCATATTTCTAGGGGGGTTCGGGGATGCCCCCCAGAAAATTTTTGAAATTTGGATCTCTGAAATGGCATTTCCTGCATTATGACAGCACATTTGAGCAAAATTTTAAATGTTTTAAACCATGTTTTTAATGGACATTTTATCATTTTCAAGAAACATTTTATCTAAATTGGACTTCGATATTTAATTCTTGTTGTCGTAGAAACCTTGTGATAGTTTGGCTAAGTTTTTCCAGGAATGAGGGTGGGGAAATCCAATAAACAGTAGAGAGATATGGGGTCACATTCTAATATAAAAAAGTTGGCTGTTTCACTCAAAGTTTATCAGCATGCCTAGGAAACACCAGTTACATTGTTTCAGTCAGTGAATCCAACATGGATAGCCTGACCAACACACAAGTGAAAGTCTAGCTGAATTTAACATTCTGCATAACCCAGAGCAAGGTGGGCTACCTTCCATGGCTGTTGAGCCCCACCTACCCAGAGCTGTCTGACTTTTGAATGCCTTATACTTGCCTTTTAAACCTCAACCCAAGCAGACAATGTCTGGTTAGGAGTCAGGAGAAGGTTTTGTTAATGACCATAATGGACATTACATGGACATAGACATAGAGGAGCTCTCAACTCTCTACATCATCCCGATCATTCTAACCCCCATCTAATATGCCACTACCCATCCCCCTACTAACCCATGTTACTATGAGCTGTCTGGTTTTCTGGCACCAGCAACCCTAGTTCAATTCCTGTCCAGTGCAATTATCAGATTAAAATTTCATAATAGCCACATGTGAGAAGAATGCTTACTTGATGTATAATATGATAATACATGGAAATTTGTAGAAATGTCATGTAGATATTTATTGCTTAGCTTTTGATCTGTTTCCCCAGGCCCAGACCTTATTACTTATGTTTAAAAGTTATATGTTATTACTTATAATACCGTATGTTATGTACAGTATATAAACAATTAACTGACTTGTAATATGAACTGTGGACGAATGTATTATGTAAACTACTGTGGAAAGGCAATCTGACTCTGCATCATGATTATGACATACTAGTGAGTATCTAGAATTGAAACACTACCTAAGTAGTGTTTATAGTACTACATGAAGCATTTAATAGCATATTTGGTTAATTATACCAGTGTGCTCAACGCAGATTATGCTAATATGGAACGGATATCACAAAGGTTAGGGAAATAACGTGACAACGGACTAACATCGATATTAATTGAATCCATATTAATGAACTACTGTACCTATAAGCTTACCTTAGAGCGACATATGGCTTACTCTAGCTTGTCCGCCATGTGTTGTGGCAAATAGACCGTCTCAGCACCGATGTCTTCCCAACCTTGGGGAAATGCTCTCCAGCCGCCAGTACTCGACAAGCACTGATTCTCGCAGACAAATCAACATACATTTGCCGCAAAAGAACATCATCGCTGCTTTTTAAAGCACACAACGCACGATCTAACAAGCTTGTAGAAGCCATGAATCGATCGAACAGAATTAGACTGAACGAAGACCTTGCAGACCGCATTTTGCAGGCTTCCGGTAAGGCATACTTTCGGCAAAGCAATCAACCAATCAGATTCAACGATTTGCCTCGTTTTGGCCAATCACAATGGGTAAATCGGCCTAAATCCTGCAAAAATCTAAACCAGTCAGCACTCGCGATTTGGCTGTTTTGGACCAATGAGAATGGCTAAATCGACCTAAATCCTGCAAGACTCTAAACCGGGATTGGCTAAATCGGCCTAAATCCTGCAAAACACCTAAACCAGTCAGCGCTCGCAATTTATCTGGTTTGGACCAATCAGAATATCTAAATCGGCCCAAATCCTGCAAAAGTCTAAGCCAGTCAGCCCCCGCAATTTTTCTTGTTTAGACCAATTAGTAAGTTAATATATGATGATATTTATAATTATTTCTTAACAATTTTCACCTTAGTCATCTGACTTATTTGACTAACGCTAAATCCGCCCCTGATACCTGTACCGACAGATTAGCATTGCATTACCTGTAAACGTGGACGGATGTTCATTAGTCCCAAGTCTGATTTTTTTTGCACATCGTTTTGAAAAGTGATGTGCAATTTTCACTATTTGGGCCAAAACGATGTGCAAATTGCACATTGCACACCGTTAATTCGAACCCTGGTTACACTGCTTTCTTACTTTTATTTTACATTCTGAGAAGTTATAAATGCTACATTCTGAAAAGTTACATTTCATTCAGAATAGTTACTGTTTGCTACGTTCTTATAAGTTACACTATACAGTACATTCAGAAAAGTTATGCAATAGCCTATACGTTCTGTAAGTTACATTATATGTTCCAAGAAGTTATACACTGCATACGTTCAGAAAAATTATGCTTCGTTCTAAGAAGTTACACGTTTTTGCTACATTTAAAGAAGTTATATGTCACGTTCTGAAATATTATCCTACATGTACATTCAGAAATTAAGTTATGCTTTAGAAGTTATCCTTTGTTCAGAAAAGTTGCACTATGCTTCTAAGAAGTGACGCTAAAGTACTGTACGTTCTGAAATGTTACCTTACGTTCTAAAAAAGTTCACGTAATGCGTAACGTTGTGTTTTGAGTTGTGGTACATGTGAGACGATACTAAGGACCCGCAGTAATTGGCCTCATTTGTTGTTGCGGTGTTCCTATCCTTGTATTTATTTAGTCAAGGTAAAGTTAAATAAAAAAAAAAAATACTATGTTAGTCGTTACGCTATATTTTTCAAAAATGAACTTTGCAATTTTTTGTAGCACTGCTTCGCAGTTTTCAGAAAGTTTCATAATTGCTTCACGATTTGCAAGTGTTAATTCGGACCTTGATTAGTACATGTGACTAATACTGATAACAAAATATAGTAGCTGTGTACAGTGGTACAAAATTAGCATACATGATACACTGTAAAACCATCAAAGAATTCAGTTGACTTTTGATGATTGAAAAGTTAACTGACTTAACTCTGTATATATTGCTTACATTATTACTAGGTGGGCAACTTATCAAGTGGTTTAATGACAGACAGGGAAAACCAGTACCTTCCAATCAAGTGCTAAGAATTTTTCATCAGATTTGCAGGGCTGTCTCTCATATGCACAAACAAAATCCACCAATAATTCATCGTGATCTGAAGGTAAGGTTAAATATTCTATATTATGCACAGTTACTTCTCGCTGGCAAGTTAATAGTCACATCCTTGTGGGACATGGTGGGTTGGCTCATGTGTTGACAGAAGGATAATTATATACAGTGTTACAATCAACAGATGCAATAGATAAAAAAACAACCCCAACAGGTTCATCACATTTTACAAACAGTGTAAAAATATTTAAAATCATGTTTTGTTCCTATTGCATGTCTTAAAGTGTGCCTGTGTAGTTTTGGTATTCTACATTTTGTTTCCACTTTTCTTTGCTTTACAACTCAGAATAACACAGTGGCGTAACTTTGGGCTAGGGTGCCCCTGGCCCAAACTGTAAAGGCCCCCCCCCCTGGCCCCGGGGGACCTATGGTGTGAAGCCCCCAAATCGAATTTCACATGCCCCAGAAGTGCATTTTCGGCGATTTCTGCGAGGAATTTTCAAAAACATTAATCAGTATAACAAGGGGAAATTCTTCATAAACATTTGTTGGATTATAAGAATATTTATCAACCCGTTTATACCCGCAGGTGAAGCCATCTTATATCAAGAATATAGTCACTGATGAAAATACCGTAATCACATTAGACCACACCAATTTTATTTTGTGTTTTATGGGCCCACCGATGCTAAAAATCCGGAAAACAATAAAAATAAAATTGAAAATTTATCCTTTTATTTTTAAAATAAAAGAATAAATAAATCAAGAATCCGAAATAATAACAATCAATGGTTTTGTTCTTGCCGAAACTCACTTTTTATGTCTGAAATGACTTGAATTGCTGAGGTTTTGCACTTTTGGTTTTAATAATATTGTTTGGATTGTGTTTTGAGCAATATTCATGAACCGGAACCCGGCAGACTTTAGGCTAAACTTTAGGCTAAACTTTAGGCTCCAGTCCTCTAATATGGAATTCTGGGCATGCGCAAAACATGGCTGATCCGCAAGACACTCTCACGTGTGCTTTCAAGCTGCAGCTCGCCCTTTATGTAAATATCTTGGATGTGCCGTGATGGCGGGCCTACCAGATTGTGCGTGGTTCTCTGTTAGTACATTCACAGATCCTGTAAACACTGCAAAATGTGTCTTGCTAACTCTTGTGTCTTATTGATCTGAATCAGTTAGGCAATGGCTAATCTATTATATCAATACATTGTACTATGTTGCTTTATAAATCCTTTCTTGTGATATATAGATTTCTTGTGATAAATTTGAACATTCCTGAATCATCAATGTAATTTTATTTTTATTTTTTCCCCCTCCTCCGATCCTGAAAAAAGAGGATTTCTGCCCGCAAAACACAAAATAAAATTGGTGTGGCCTTACCGTACTACATTGTTGAAAACTCACCTCACAATATAAACACAGATTTATTTACAAACAAAACAAACTAACCTGGCTTTACACTGCTGCATTAAAAGCAAAAATAAGACCTTTTTTTATGATTTGGGTAAACACAAGAATGGTTAGGCTAACTGCTATACCTGAGATAATACAGGTCTTTTGACAGTACACTTCAACTTTATAGTTTATATCCCACCATTGGATAGAGAAAACTTCACGATGGACTGGGCATGCGGAAAAACTGTAATTTGACTGTGAGCAAAAGGCCTGGGACAAGCAGCAGAATAGAAATCCATTTTCGTACATTTATTAACCTGTTGCAACGTTCTGAATTTGTTTTGAAACTGTTGCGTACCAATATTTAAATGATGGACAGCTCAACGATGACTGATGATTTCCCAATAAATACGTGAAAATGACGGAATGTTGGAATCCTCATAAAAGACATCCAACATCCTGGCTCAGGGGGCCCCTGTGACCTGCCGGGCAGCGCCTATAGGAGTTATGCCACTGGTGTTACAACATTTGTCTTTTGTGATGTTAAGTTTTAATAGCCTGCTTGCAGGCTAACATGGGTGAATCATCTGCATTCTGCACATTCTACAGTACATCTACATGTTTGATAATTTTCTTTTTGACAAATAAAATTGTCTGCTATTTTTGGCCAGCTCAGCCATTAATAGACTAATAAACACCTTACTTACCTACTTACGGTACTGTATATGCAACTACTAACTATCAATTTTACTTTTATCAGATTGAAAATCTACTTTTGAGTTCTCGTGGTCAGATCAAACTGTGTGACTTTGGTAGTGCAACTACAAAATCTTTGTATCCAAATGAATCCTGGTCCTCAGTTGAGAGAAGTCTGGTTGAGGATGAGGTGTGTACTTTTCAGGTTTTGATGTAAAAATTGGCTCATCAGGATTAATACAGTTGAGTATTTAAACAATGTAATTGGAAGGTTTAAAAAATTGGAGAACCAGACTGATCAAGTTGAAAATGATTACTGCATACATGTAAGTCATTGCATCTGTTTTCTTGTGGTCTTCACTAACTGGCAATGTCAGTGTACATGTATGTCCAGGTATACAGTAACTAGCTATTATTGATTGTCTTGTATGATTGCATGCACGTACTCTTACTGTACTATCATTGATGTTTTGTACCATACGTTATTTTTGCATTACAGTACTTCATAAACTTCGCTGTTAAAATTTTGTTGTTTTTCTTTTTTTACATTTATTATAGATACAGAGAAATACAACTCCAATGTATCGTGCACCAGAAATGGTTGATCTTTATAGCAATTATCCACTAACAGTGAAGTCTGACATCTGGGTTAGTGTGGTATATTTGTTGTGTTTTTTTCTTGAAAAATCCCAGTGCCCAGTGCTGCTGTGCAGGTGCTGCACACATACTGTTCCTGTAGTATAATGTACATAATAATAATAATATTTAATATTTATATTGCGCGTGTTACATAGGGCATTACAAAATATCACACTAATTCTGATAATAATATACTAATTACAAGGCTTAAATATTACACTATTAACTACAATATATCCTATAAAATCTAATGAATAATAAAAATAACATAGTAGTCAATTCCTAGTTATGATATCATGGAGCAAAATGCTTTCCTAAAAAGACAAGTTTTGAGCATTTTCTTAAATACTTCAACATTACTGGCATTACGAACTTCTGCTGGGAGGCTATTCCACAGCGTAGGTGCGGCCACTTCAAACGAGCGGTCGACTACATATGACTAGTAATGTGTATTTTGCTACATATACATTACTTGTATAGTTTATTTCTACTGTAGTATAGGTACAGTACAGACGTAAAGTTTGTCACGGGTTTGCAGTGCGATCGCGTTGCGAATTCGCGGTTCTTGGCGGCGCGATTTTGCTTCCGCGATTGCGTCTGAACAAAGCGCGATCGCGTTTTACCGAAATGCTATTAGGGTAAAACTTACGGGTAAAACGCTAACCCAGCAAGACTATAGGTGTTATATTTCTTGACCTTTCCATCTTCTTTCGCAAATGTATTCCCCTCTCTTCGTGACGCTTTAAAACTTTAGAAATACCAGTTCATGGAACTTTGATCCCTTCACCTTCTAATTTAAGTGGGTGAATTGTAACTTTCACTATTAAAGAGAGATAATTCATCTTCGTGTGTTCTCGTCAAACATTTTGCCCGAATGTGGAATTTGAATGTAGAGGCGAGAGTAATCAAACGGTCACAGTATACGCAATCGTGTTCTATTGAAACACGATTGCGTTTGGGGGAAACCATTGAACTAAAAATAACTGGAACGCTACGTTCAACCGGAAGTTTGAAGCCAAATTATGCAAGTCGTACCCAGCCTTTCCACGAAAAAAACAAACACGGCCAAAACAAAAAAAGTAGAAACACGCGTGGAAGTGCGTGTCTGGGAGTCAAAACTGGCTTCATGGGAGTCAAATTTTGGCTTCAAGATTTGTATGCGCAGTTTACTGAACGTAGCGTTCCAGTTATTTTTAGTTCAATGGGGGAAACGCGATTGCCTTTGGGAGAAACGCGATTGCGTTTGGGGGAAACGCGATTGCCTTTGGGAGAAACGCGATTGCGTTTGGGGGAAACACGGTGCAGTTGACGGTACCGAAAAATATGGCGGCGGTACATTTAACCACAATGCTTTGCGACCTCAAATCAGCTCAAATAACAATTAAACATTGTTTATCGTGCTAAGATGGATTAAGTGAGCAACAACGTCATTCCTACCAAAGTTGATCGTTTTAAAACCCTATCTTCCAATAATTCTGCAAGAAACAATATTTACTGCATGCAAAGGATTGTGGTTAAATGTGCAAGTCGCCATCTTTTTCGGTACGGTCAATTACGCTTTCCTAAACGTGAATTCAAACGCGATTGCGTTTGCCAAGCGTGACATTTATGTATAAAATATTTTATGAATATTAATTAAACTGATGTTTTGTTGGGGGTTTTTTTGGTTAGGCATTGGGCTGTTTATTGTATATGTTATGTTATATGGATCATCCATTTGATGATGGAGCCAAATTGAGAATATTAAATGCAAAGTTTACCTTGCCAGAATTTGACAAAGAATATGGATTGTTTCACGCTTTGATAAGTATGTACCATACTGTAGTCGTTATACAGTACCTATATACAGTAAAAACCCGCTAACAAGAACCTACCACTATTAAGAACCTCAGGCTGAAATTAAGAATTTATTTATATAAGAATATATAAGAATATAAGAACCTATCCCAGGCTGATTTGCTATTATCATAGTCAATCGAGATATGGTCTGAATACTCATCTAAAGGGTCTTTGGTCTATCTTTTTGTTCGCCTTTATGCATTTTTGTGCACGGTGCACGGTCACTGAACACATTGTATTTTAGTATAATGAACGAATTGTCCAATAGCAACGTTTCAGTTCAATCACTCAACCGTGCTATTTAAATATTAATAAACCTAAAACAAAGGATGTGCACGGTGTAAGGTACGGTTGAACATAAAATCACAGCTCATTATAGGCGCTTTGAAGTTTGCCGAGTTTCCAGACCATATCTCGATTGACTATGGTAAAATGTAGGTTCTTGTTAGCGTGTTTTTACTGTACTGTACATCTACAGTAGCATTATCGTGATATTAGCGTTTAGGAAGGTATACATGTATTTGTCTTAGAGTGTAAAAAAGTAGAGTAGTGTCTTGGATAGAGCAAAGTGAAAAGGTGGTAAAGTGGCAAGATTTTTAGCAACGAAAATATTGACGTTTTGAGTGGAGTCCTTAGTTCACCTCTTCGCTTTGCTTTATATTTGTCTTATGGGTTCAAGAGACCACTTTAGCTTTGGTTGGCAGCTTCTTGTAGGAAAAAAGTTTTGATAAATGTACTTGAGGAAGGAAAATTATTGAAAATCCCTTCTTGTTTACAGGCTTGCTTGTGAAGCGGAGAATTTGAGCAAAATTTCGGCATTTGCAATTTGCACTACAGTTTGTACATAATTTGATCATATTCATTACACATCATTATTTAGATAAAATGTTGCAAGTTGATCCTCTTAAGCGGTCCGACATCACTGAAATTGTGGCTGATGTGGAAGGAATAGCTTTATCTAAATATGTCGAATTGAAAGGATCCATTGTGAGTTTTAAAATATATATATTTCTATTTTTATACTGTTACTTAACTCTTTCCTGTTCGAATTGGTCTTTAGTATTTTATTCTGGCTAACGCCAGACGATTTTATTCACCTCTGGGGAAGCCCTCGGACAGGAATGAGTTAAGCATTTCTTGTTGGTAGGTTTTTCTTGTGACGAGTAAAATCAAGTACCTGTACATTGTACATAAGACGTGAGAGTCGGGTGCCACTTAAAAAGAGTTAAGGTGGCTTGACAGTCTATATTATGAGACAATACTTTTCCCTTTGCACAGGTCTCTTCATTCTAGTTCATTGTATGGCTCTAGTGGTGCACGGTCTTGATTAACCCTTTCACTACTGTTGGGGGCCTTTTAGTATTTTACTCTGGCTAACGCCAGACGATTTTACTCGTCAAGAGAAGAAGTCTAGTAGCGAAATGGGTTAATAAAAATACTTGCAGCGCTTGCATATATATCTAGGGAAATTGTGCTCGGAAACCCGACGTCTTCACTTTGATGGTATAAAACTTTTCATTAATCAAGACCTCCACTAGAGCAATGCAATGAAGATCTGGGGAAATAACGTAATTTCTCGTGATTTAGACTCGATTTCGAGCCAGCTTACAAATATTTGATGCATAGTAAAGCCTAGCATACACTGAAACAAGTTTCCGAAACACATTTTCGAAAAAGTTTCCGAAACTTGTTTCAAAAAATAGAACAGTGCTCTAATCAGGGAAACTCTGTTTCGGAAACAAAGTTTCGGAAACTTTTCATTACGTACACTGGAAACTTTGGAAACCGTGTTTCGGTAACTTGTTTCGGAAATTTTCTCTAGTGTTTGCTGGGCTTAACAGTTCTTCGTAATTTTATTGTAGTTTCAAGGGGAGGAATCATTGACTTCTACTAGTCAAGATGGACAAGGTATTAAAGAGAAGTTGTTTACAATAAAATCAGCGTTATCATCATGGCTTTGGCCCTGTTTACATGGGGGGGGGGGGGGGGGTTACCCTCTTAGAAGGGTTACCCTCCTCTATTGTATTTTCCTGTTTATTTTAAGGTTTGTTTTACATGAGACGGAGGGTTACCCTAGGAGGAGGGTTACCCTATCTGCTTGCTAGGGTAACCCTGGCGGCAGGGCTATCTTTTTGTTTACATAAGCCATGTAAACGCGTTTGCTAGGGTGACCCTGGCAGGAGGGTTATGTTTCAATGAGGGGGAAAAACGCGTACCGAACAAAATATCTTAATGATTTCAGCAATGTGGCTGCCCTTCCTGTTCTTATACCCAATAACATGTAAACCGAAAATATAGTAAAGGTCACGCTGAAGCAAGGTGACCCTATTAGAAGAGTTATCCCTTCTACAAGGGACAACCTCACTCCATGTAAACAAGGGCTATCTTTTGACTCGTTTCAAAGGGTGTACCCTTCTAGAAGGGTCACCCTACCTCCATGTAAACAGGATCTTAGTTGTCGCTAGTGCTTTTATCTTGAATGTTTGTTGTTTTAGATCAATCTGCTGGAAATGCAGTATTTGGTGGAGTGGTCAAAGGTGCAGGAAACTTCTTTTCAAACATTAAAGATATGTCTAGCAAGATGGTACAGTCAGTTGCTGGGTAAGATATTTTTAGAATATGCTAGATCTTGTTGTTTTTTTTGTTCATAAACAAAGTAATTGCGATGCAGGATTTCTCCATCTCTACCAAATTGATTTGCAGTTTTGCATATTTCCCTCTCGATCAATAACACTTTCTGGTCGTCACTTCAACTACATTTCACATGCTAACGTTAACGCTTAGAAAGCACAATCATGTGTGTAGCCTGCGAATTTGCAATCTTGGCTCTCTATCTGAGCCTCATTAAATGGCTTATGCAGCGAAAAATAAGTCCGCGAGAGACTCTCTTATTCCAAAGAACTTTTGAAGTTATAAAGATTGACGTTTGCAGCCCTTCCATATCTCACTTCGTTCTTTAGATATTGAGATTTGCGTGATATGCAAATAACATCACTTAGACGTCACACTGTATAATGACTTGTTGGGAAATCTTGAATATCAATTTGACATTATTTAACGAAATCACTTTTAACCATGCATGAAAAGTTTCAAGTGATTTACTTGAATTATTGCAAGAATAGACGTGATTTTCCAACAAGTTATTATACAGTGTGACGTCTAAGTGTTGTTATTTGCATATCACGCAAATCTCCATATCTAAAGAACGAAGTGAGATAGTCATCGTTTTATCCAGCAAAACTCTAGTTGATCGTGCAGGCCTTAAAATATCGGTCGGTCACGGACATTGTCCGACCCATTCGTTAAATTGTCCGACGTAAAGAGAAAAGCACCGGACATTCTGTCCGACCGAAGGAAAATTGAGGATTTCTGTTTGTCCGACCCAAATGTATTGATGTCCGACGAAACTTTAACTTTGTCTGACGTAAATTTACCCAGTAATTAATTTTAGTCGTCAGTCGTGTCATGGTTTCAGTGATATAAACGCGAATTTAAGTCGCGTTTTAGATTAAGAGGGCAATAAGTTCTTGCAGCGCTTCTAAGCGGCGTACGATTTGTTTCTTACAGTTACGTGCCAACGCCCAACCTTAAGTTTTTAACATTTCTCGACGTATTATTGACCTACTTCTGTTATTGGCAAGCAAAGTCGATTTTGGATCGAAAAACTAATGAATCAATGCATTAACTGCCCAACATTTACCGTCAGTACGATTTTAAAAGAATTGGTTTTCGCGGCAAACTAAACATATGGCCATCGGACAATAATTTATAAAATGTCCGACCCATTCTGAAAGACACCGGACATTTTGACAGACGGCCTGCTGGCTGATATTTTAAGGCCTGTCGTGTGAAATTTACACTTTCGGTGAAGGCCCAAACTAAGATCAAACCTGAAACCTTCTAATGACCAGTTCGACGCTGTAACCATTGAGCTACTAGAGCTCAAATGAAAAGCTAAGGTTGTAGTTAAATACTTTTAAAGCAACAAAGATCGAATTCCTGAGTGGGTAGAAGCTATATAGCCATTGAATTAAAGGGCTTAGTTTTGGCCAAGACATTTTCTGGGTATTTGAGCTACTGAAATACAGAAAAAACTGCGAAAATGGGACGGTTTTTGTACATTGGACTGTTAATATAAATAATAATAATATTAATATAAAATATTCAAACTATATATTTTTAAATTTGTCTATATGTGTATATTTCTAGATACGTCAAGAGTGATCTAGATATTTCATACGTTACATCCAGAATATTAGGTAAGTTGTGTTTTGTTTGTACGAGTTATGTTTAGAACTAAAAGGTGACACTGTGCATGCTTTGATTAGCTGAACTGCATACTATACAGTATCTTTCTCTGAATTTCTCAATATACTGACATTCTCACTGTCATTGATCAGAGGTGCAAGTAAAGTACATAATTTGTTTATTATTCATTTCTTAGTCATGCCAATACCAGGTGAAGGAATTGAGTCGACGTATAAGAACAGTGTAGACGATGTGCAAGTATTCTTGGATACTAAACATCCATCTCGATTTGCTGTCATTAATTTATCTCAACGTCCAACAAAATTAAAAGGAAAGGTAAGTGGAAAACTAAAGTTGTTTCTTGAGCTGTCAACTGAATATTTCCTGCAGCTCATGAAAATATGTTGAATCACAAAGTATCTTGGGGTTTCGTGTAATACGTATATTAAAATTTTTTATGACTACATTGGACGAGGAGCTATTACTAACCGACAATGCCAGAGGCGAAAGAAACATACCCTGACTTTTGTAAACATAATAGAACTCAAGACTTGAGCTATTGAGTCAAGATGTGGTATTTTAGCTTTGCATGATCATATAATGCATGGTGACGTGCGTTGTAAACCTAAAAATAAACTTGTGGGATTCACCATACTGTATATGGTTATTTTTGAGATTTCGGTCCGTTTAGCTCAGGTTGTCAGTGAGTTTTGAAACGAACGTCACAGATCACGTCAATATACATTATAATGCACGTAACTCATAAGAAAGCTAATGTAATCCTATGCACATCACAAGTTTTAGGAAATCTGAAAAAGGAGAGGAAGGCACGTACTAAGAAATCAAGGGAGCAAGTTGTATTTTGGGAGGGCAAGCCAGGGGGTAAAATGGTTGTCTATATAATTGTACGCGCATGTAAAATGTCGTGGAGAAGATGTGCAACCTGTTCCAGTTCTCCAATATTATTTATAAAAAATGGAATAGGCAAACTTGCAAGTTTTATCAAGTTATTTTTATTTGTTATATTAGGGACAAAAGATTTCGGTAAACTCGAGCGGCATGCGATTTTTACGTTCTATGTATTTTACTCTGAATGACGCCAGACTATTTTATTCCTAATGTAAATTACTGAACTGTTAAACTAAAAAAACTAAACTAAACTAACCTTATTTATACTGGATAACTCTATCAGTTATATCTCAACTGTTATCCTCAGAGGTCCAGTAAGGGCCCACCCTCGTAGGTCCAGTGTTACTACAGGAGGAAACCGGAGTACCCGGAGGAAACATGTGGTGTTTGGTAGAGTCAAACTGGAAGCACTCTTCTCACATGCGGCCAGGGTGAAATTATTTTTAATCAGATAACTGCACCGTGCAGGAATCGAACCCGGGTCGCAGAGGTGAAAGGCACGGTCACTAACCACTGTGCCACTTACTTTTTGTTAGGTGTTTGATTGTGACTGGTCTCCAAAGAGAGCACCGCGATTAGAGAAGATTTTAATAGTATGCAAGAAGATTGTAGCTTGGTTTAAAACCGATAAAAGAAATGTTGTTGTTGTACAATGCCCGGTAAGTTTCTGTTAAATAGCCTGTAAACTAAAGTGAACATTCAAGGGTTCGAAATGAACGTCTTTTACATCACACAAAGCTCGTACATGTACTATAATGATTTTAGAAGTTGTTCTTCCTACGTTCCCATCCCAACCTTTGAAATGTTTTAATAAATAAGGAATCCCGCATGTTTGAAAAAATAAGTCTCTTAAACGTCACAATCTTGAATTTAATGACGTAAAATGGTTGCACTTCTTGTCCTGAAACAATGCAACCATTGTCTAGGAATAATAAGTACAACTATTTGACGTCATCAAATCCAAGATGGCGACGCTCATGAGGCCTAATTGTTTAAACATGTGGGAGTCAATCTACGCCTGTGGTATTAAGTTTTCAAGTTCTGCTTTTATGAATGGTGGGTTGCATGAGGTTAGTGGAGGACAATCGGATATATTCACCCCATGTGACACAAAAAGCTTGTGAACATTAATTGAGGTTGAAGCACAGGGTTGAAGTTTCCAGAGTTTAATATTAATATTTTTGTCATTTTAGTAGCTCAATAGTTATAGCTTCTTGCTAGAAGATCACCTGTTCTTTTTCAATGATATAATTGAAAATTCTTTGTGGTTACACCATGTAACTTTGATTTACCTATTTATACAATGTGTAGACACCATTTGTGCAACATTTATTCAAATTCTCTGATGAAGTTTCGGGTATATTAGCGAGATGAAAGCTTAGTAGCAAATAAATAATAATTTACATCCATGTGTAACCACAAAAAAATTCAATTAGATTTCAATGCAATCCTTTAATGATTTATTTATTTATTAACATTTGTATCTACATTTATAAAATAACATGTATACTACGCGAGCCCTGATTGGTCAATTGCCGTGTTTGGATCAGAATATCCAAACACGGAAAATTCCCGCCAAAACGATTTTTTGAAAATGTCGGACAGTATATCATATTCACTTGTGGTGATTATTTTATAAAAGAAATACCAATTGTTTTTTTCCGTGTTTAGAGACTCTTATCCAAACACTTGGGAAATTGCTCGACTTTCGAAAAGCTAAAAACACTCGCCTACGGCTCGTGTTTTGTTACGCTTTTCTCCAGTCTCGCAATCTCCCGCGTGTTTGGATCAGAGTATCCAAACACGGAAAACCATTTGGTATTTCTTTAGTAGCTGATACCGGGAAAACAACACTAGGACTCGAGCTTATTCTCAGATCGAATTGTTGATTTTACGGATTGGGGGGGGGGAGGTACCGGAGAATCCGGAGAAAAACCCACGAAGCACAGGAGAGATCAACTACAATAACTCTATATTCACAGATACTCCCATGAGTTCCAAGCTCAAGCCCGTGACATGGTTACCCATCCAAGTACTAACCCCGTCCAATCGGGCTTAACTTTGGATCGCAGCGGTGAGAGGCAACCCTTCGCCACCCGTGCTTCCCTCATTTCATTTGATATATTGTTTGTATGGCGATTTATAAATTAAAAATACACGATTTATGGCTTTCACCATGTTATATTTAAATTCTCTTTTTTATTTAATTCGTCAATGATACAATTGATGTATATCAATTTTTGAAGTAATTGCTGGCGATGGACTAACGAGTATTCCAATATTTTACTTTATTTTACCAGGACGGAAAGTTGACATGTGGATCACTTGTCACATCTTTGTTTTTATATTGTCATCTCTTTATGTCTCCTGAATGTGCTTTTGAAATGTTTAATATTCGTCGTCAAAATATGTCAACAAGAATTGTACCAACTCCATCACAAAAACAGTAAGCATATCATTATTTTATCTCTTCTAATATTTTGACTTATTACTCCGGCTACCTGTGGTAGGCCGAGTCGTTTGTTTTTCCCTTTTTTTTTGGGTGTCACGTTTTTGCATTTTTGCACATTTTACTTCCGCTACTATTCATACTTCCGGTGAGTTGTTGTTAGCCATGTGATGGAGTGAGGCTGTGAGGCATGTTGTAAGTTCTTTGCTCCTTTTGCTTTTGGAGTTGGACAAAAAGTTGAACAGCTAATTTGCCTTTTGATCAACGTTGTTGATAGATTTTGAAAGAGACTGGCTGAGGGCTGACTTTGTAGTCTTGACTTTGAAGACTTCTATCAGGCAGGAAATCGTTAATTTAGTTTAGCAGGAAATATTTATTTTTTGATTTTGCTGCCAGGAAGAAAAATGCTTTATCTAGGACTGATTCAGTCTTCGATTCAAGCTCGGCGTGCTTGCCAGTAGCCAATCTCGTTTCCAGAGCCAAATTTCCCCGGCCGCGCGGGCCAGTAGCCTGAGTGAACGCCTGACGCAGGCGTCTTGTTCCCTGCATACAACAGGAACCCAATTAGTCATACTTTTCATTTAACAATTGAAATTATCATCAAATTATATATTGGGAAAAACAAACGAAAGAAGAAAGTGTTTGAAATTGTTAAAAAAATGTTCTACAAAAATCAACACAGTATTTCTAGACGTATAGCTTTAAAACAATATAGTAGGTCATTTAATATGCAAGGTCACTAACCTATATAGAAACCACCGCATATCAAAGACAATCGACGCATTACAGTCAAACCGGATGTTCTTTCCCGCGCGACCTTGCAATATTGACAGCGACATTGCAATGTTGACTTGCAAACAGTAACACGGCGATTTCCTGGCAAGTTGCTAAAAATTCGCATTTTAAATAACGAACTTCACATAATATGAAGTTTTATTGAAAGTCAGAACAACTAACTCTGAGTAAACTTCATGTTATGTGTAGTTCGATATTTAAAATGCGAATTTTTAGCAACTTGCCAAGAAATTGTCGTGTACCGTTTGCAAGTCAGCATTGCAATGTTGCTGTCAATATTGCAAGGTCTCGCGGGAAAGAACATCCGGTTTGACTGTAAAGAACTAAAAACTGGGTTTTTTCTGGTAACGTGTAACTTTGTCGGTTTTTTTTTTACAGCTACTTCAATTACATAACTCAGTTGGTGAATGATCCTGATGCTAAGCCTCATAAGTGTTATCTCGTTCTAAACTCATTGTCAATGGACCCTGTTCCTCTCTTTAATAAAGCCAGGTGAGTGACTAAAGTGGATTTCTATTTTGTTAGAAAACTGCATTTTAACGTGGAAAGTGTTGATGTAGGTGCATTAGAATTATGTGGTACATTACCAGGGTTTTTGTCACATGAAGAAATCAAAGAATCCTAATTATACATGATTACAGTAGCTTCATTTCTTCTTGCGCAAGTAGTGATGTAGTCTCTTCCGCAGAAATATCGCGGATTTCTGTCAGGTTAGAGTTGTGTAATCCGCGTAAGGCGCGATGTAAAAATTATTTTCCCTACCGCGTTCTACATGTAGTACTTATACCTTCTTTCAAAAGTTTGCTTGCGGAGGCGGCTTGATATGGTGTAGAATCATGAGCTATGAGACGGGGGTGGGCCGTGGGGTGGCAGTGTTACGTACATTGTAAAAGTGTTAAAAAGAACACGAGTAAAACCATGTTGAGCTAGGTTGCATGGGAATTTTGAGTGATGCTCGACTTCAGAGAAATTTTCATGTATATTGATAGTATTAAGAAAGTAAGAGTGCAAAAGAACATAACAAATTATTTTAATTTTAGAAAGGGATGCAGGCCATTCATTGAAGTTTACAGTGGTGATAAGAGAGTACTTACAACTGCTTGTGAAATCGAGAAATTAAGGTAAAGCTCTATTTATTTGCTTTATTTTCTACTGTCAATATGTGCAAATTAATTCGACTCCGTACTCTATTAATCCTATATCAAAGCAGGGCTTGTTGATTTGTGTGTATATTGTATAAAACTTGCCATTAAGCTCTCCGCCCCTCTCAAAGATAATCTTAAGGCCCATCTTACTGTAGTTTCCCTCGTTCGTGGAAAACGGTTTGCATAAAATGTAATCGGGCACGTGACCTATCTAAACCCTTTCATGTTGTTTGTAGCTTGATGTCTGACATGTATATGTAACTTTGTAAATATGTTTCTTTAGTTAGCTTGAATTTATTTGGGACCACAGTAATTGGCCAAAAGCTGTTGTGGTGACCCTGCCACCATCTTATATTACGTTTTATTGTATAGCTTTGTTCAGTTCATGTTTGTAATAGGTAAATTGTGGTAAAGCTTATAAAAGAAATTAAAAAAATCTACACGATACCACTCTTGCATACGATTGTTACTTTGACGTATGTGATCTAGCGACAAGCGTACAAAAGGCGTACAGTAAACACCCGCGTGTAAGAACCTAGTGATTTAAGAACCTGTAGGCAGAAATTTTGGATTTTAATACCCCAAAATATAAGAACCTGTTTAGGCAACCAAAGCCACAAGGTTCTTATATGAAGAGTCACTCTGAATAATGAAACAGTGCTGTAGCCAAAATGTGGGACTATAAAATGTAAATTTACTATATATTTGGCCCTTCCATAAAAATATCATTACAGAAATTACATACATACAGTATAATCTCTCTATAACAAAGTGGTTTATATATCTGGTCATATAACAATAGCATTTCCCTTAAAGAAATTTTAAGAACCTATTAAGAACCTATTTTGCCTAAATTGTCAGTAATTACCCCAAAATATAAGAACCTATTTTGCCAGACTTGAAAAAATCTAGGTTCTTACACGTGGCTGTTTACTGTATTGCAACATTCACCATCGAATCATACGTCAGAATGACAATCGTATATGTACAAGAACTGTACCATGTAAATACCGTAGGCCTGTATAGAAACAAAAATCTCCGATCACTAACCTAATTTGAATTGCGGAATTCCCTCCAGTCATAACCAGTCTACCCGAAAATAAGTCCAGAAGAAAAATTCTCTCAACAAATATATATCGAGGGCTTATTGCAGGACATTTATGGTTGGCGCTTGCACTTTCTATTTTTTTTCGTCTGGATAGGGTAAATGTGTGGATAAGATTCACTTTTACTTTAATTAAAAACACTTTAAAAGTCCTCATAAGCTGTATCGTGTTCTTCTATTTTCAGAGAATTTACAGTTTTAGATCAACAAATCGACTTTAAGTTACGCCTTGAAATTCAAGGAGATGTCACCGTGTGTGTTTACCACGGCAGATCAACTCTTGGTGGTAAAGTTCAAGGAAAACTTACCTCTATTCCAATGTTCCAACTTCAATTTCACACTGGCTTTGTTGCCAAGAAAGCAAAGAAGATGGTGTTCATTAAGTAAGTTTAATATGAAAAAAAAAAGATTGACATGACTCGACCTTGTCGAGCTTGGAACTCATGTGAGTAAAGTTGTAGTTGAAGTCTCCTGTGCTTCGAGGGTTTTTCGCCGGGTTCTCCGGTTTTCCTCCCTCCGTAAAATCAACACCTACATCTAAGCTGTGATCCGTGGTCTAAACTGTGTCGCATGGCGGCTGCCTGGAGGACCTTTAATATACCTAGCTCGATACGGCCACGTTGATCTGCGTTCTTCGCAGTTCAGCCACTGGCTGCAAGTAAGGATGATTAGCCCCCCAGTCCTTTATCCTTTTTATTTAAAGAGAAAATCGACGTTAAAGTTGCGTTAATTTATGGACGTTGTTTATCACTGTACCAAGACCAGTCATGGTCATGATTTTCCTTTGTGTTTTTGGCCGTGAATTATTAATGCATGTGAGAAGTACTTGTATAGACCTTATACAAAAAATGGCTGCCGAATTAAATTATTTTGTATACATATAAATTAGCCCTTATATGAACTCGTTTTCATGCATGTGGGAAATTCAAAAGAATCTTTACTTTAAAGCTGCCAATTTAGGGCCAATTTATATTTTATATGCATATAAAAGAATTTTGATTCGGCAGCCATTTTTGAATAAGGTCTATAAGCGTTCTTCTTTATAATGTTAGTTTACCCTGATGATAAAGGCTTTATAGTTCGAAAGCTGAGTCAATCATGGGCGTCGCCATCTTGGATTTGATCACGTAAAATGGTTGTACTTATTATTCCAAGACAATGGTTTCATTGTAAGTAAGTACAACCATTTTACGTCATTTGTTTACGTCAAACTGAAATTTAAGAAATGGTTCATGGTTTGACGGGCTCCATCGAGTTATGGATGCACGCGGAGGTTGGGAGAGCACGAAAAAGGCGTAAGAGTTAGTCGGGACTATAGCCGAGAACAACTCTAGATTTTTTAGTGCTCTCCCAACTTTCCAAGTGCATCCATAACTCTATGGAGCACGCCAAACCATTAACCATTTCTTTTATAACAGAGAATCAGACACAAAACAACGGAAAACAATATTTATTTCGCTGATTATAAACGAGTTTTTCATTACGTTTGAAATTACCGTGCTCCATCGACTGCGTCTCGTGGGCCACTTTTTTGTTCTTACCACGTTGTGACGTCATCTGTGCATCTATAACTGATCAGACAACGGCAAAATGGAATCTATTTGTTAAATGGAGCACGCACGATAGCCAATCAGAAACGCCGTTGTATTATAAACATATTTTCTCAATGGCAATGTTGGTACGTTGTTCATGCAGATATAATTTATTAATTATTTCTTTCTTAGTTTCTTAATGTTTTTTTCCTTTAGAGAGGATGTCGACATTCTTGACGCAAATAATTTAAGTAGATTTGCTGAAAATTTTAACGTTACGTTGGAGATTTCGTGCGACGAAGATCATTGTAACGATGCCACATGTGTCTGGGAGACAAGACAAAATGAAAACGCCACACGACAATTGTTATTTACTACTTCTGAGGAGTACCTTCAGTGTCAGGAGGACTTTGGTATGTAGACTAAGGAGGGAGTGTTTATATTACATCAGAAGGAATTAGTTTTATACCGCTTGCAGGGCTGCAAATTACTGTCGGACATCGGACAATGTCCGACCAAATTTGGCAAATGTCAGAACAAAATCAAATTGTCATCGGACATAGTGTCTGATCAAGAAATTCGGTTTGTTGAAAGAGAAACTTCTCTTTTTGAGAGAAAAATGCCGATTTCCTTTTGTAATTCTATCGACTAGATTGAGTATGTTTGAATTTTAAATCTTCCGTAACTGAATCGGTCTTCTGAGAGAAACTGATAGTATTTAATTACTCTGGTACCAAGGAGTTAAGACAATGTATAAGTATAACACACGTGCGTGACGCTAAACAGATGAGTCAGACGACCGCCACGGAAACCGGCTTTATATCATGAACTCAGAACTGTATTCTGAAGAATTATATGTCCGACAAAATGTAGTGATAATGGTTTTAATGTCCGAACAAATTTTTGTAATGACTGACCAAAATTGGAAATGGATCAGACACATGTCCTATCAAGAAAAAATATTTATTTGCAGCCCTGGCTTGCATGGAATTTGTTTATCTGTTTACATGATTCCAGAATGAGATTTAGTTCATTCCAAAGTGAGTCACTTTATATACCAGTTTTCATCCCGAAATGGGATTTCTGGTTTGGAATTCCGGTATCATGTAAAGGCTTAGGGTTTTATTTTATGGAATGAGATAAATTTTTGGTCCATCGCGATTGCTGTTCAAAATAATTATCCTTGCCGTGGAAACATTACATGAAATACTTGCAATTTACGGTTTCTGTCCTTTTTTTTCTGCATGTGCACAAATTTACATAATAGTGAACAAAAACACAGCACAAAGATCTTCACAAACCTTCCAAACCAGGTTTTTATAGGTTAGTGACCGAGGTTAAGGTCACCAACCGACTTAGTTTATTCATGACACAGACGATATTTGTCGTTATTTAACAAAAAAATGGTATTCTGGGCCTAGTTCTAAAGCGATATAGTAGGTCATTTAATATGCAAGGCCAATAACCTATTTATTAACCGCGGCACATCAAAGGTAATTTATGCATGAATAAACTAAGTATGATTAAATCTACAGACGACCATTTGTATCTAGGATGAATTACCAGAGTCATTCTCTGAGTTGGAGTGATCGTGGGTCATTTATTCCTGGGGGTTATTTATTGCTATCGTACACCAGCGGCAACTTTTCCATTTCGTCCTGTTTCGGTTTCATTAGGTTTCAATCACGTGACTTTTTGCTTGCGTTCCATATGGTGGTCAGGCAAAATAAGATTAGACCGATTTGTACAACCTAGCATAACGCAAGCGTACGGCATTTTCTAACACGAACGTAAACAACTGTTGAGTATCAAGATCATGTAAATATTCTGAAATAATAATCAACCTTCTCTTTTGCTATTCAGTGGATAGATAAAAACGGATGTGACGTCACGTAAAAGTATTAAAAGAATACGGATATTTGAACTTAGCACAATCCAACGAGATGTTTTTTATATACCAAAAATAGAAATAATGACGTTGTATTTTCTTTCTTAGTGTTAGGTGATGACCGAGAGATGTGCTACAGGGAACAATTTGAGCTTGATAGAAAATCAAGAAAAGAAACCTCGAGTAAGGGGAACAACAAAGGTACGAGTGAGAAACAAACGACAATAAACAAGGCAAGTGAAGAAAAAACAACTGGTTCATTTTTCGAGAAGCTTAATTGGGAAGACGAAGAAGAACCTCTGAAGGAGAGCAGTGGTAGTGAAGGTGATTCTGATAATGATTGGGAAGCTTTGCGAAATCCTACTAGACCTGATAATAATGATGTCCGTAGGAACAATGAAGAACAGTCGTTTGATTTCTTTACTGAAAGTGAAGGCCAAAGCACTAGTAAACAGGAGAATGTTGATTTGTTTAATCTTAAAGAGAAAGAGAAAGCTGCGAGTGACAATGAATTGAAAGATGATCATCCCGAAGAAGATCTTCTTGGACTTGGAATTGACACTGCTGAAGAAAGTGTTGAGACTGGTACTACTAATACGAACTTACCATCTCCTAATTCTAGAAAAGACACAAGGCATTCCAGCCTAGGTGAACAGCAGCTTCGTACCGACTTTGATCTTTTAAATATATTAAATGATCATTCCAAGGAAACCTCAGATGTCGATCCACTTGGTTTGCCTCAAAATGTTTCAGGAATGAAGCGTAATAAAAGTGCTGACGATATCTTGATTCTTTCCCCTGGTGATCATTCAGTTAGCGAAGATGATTTCTTTGGTGCTTTTAACAAGCCTTCTAATCATAATTCATCTGCTTCTAATTCATTCGATCTGTTTGGTGCCCCGGGTGCGAAAAATACAGACTTTTTTGGTGATTTGGAAACATCCGCTTCCAATTCTGGCAAGAACAGTCCAATCTTAACACCTCAAGTGAATGTTTCTTCGAATCAAAATAATTTTGTAAACCCACCAAAATCTACTCAAGAAAATGATCCGTTTGCAGACCTAGGAGGCTTGGCCGGTTCTAACAGTGGATTTGGAAAGTTTGGTGGTAGTGGTCCGCGAAAGCCTACAGCAGATCCATTTTCATCATTTGGGAAACCGACAGGCTCTCCAAAACAACCAACTGTAGCAAAAGGATTTCAAAATGGATCACCACTAGGAAGTAAAGCTCCTCTTAAAACTCCAGCTCAGAAGCCTAACTACACACCAAGCTATGCTTCTGGAAGTTCTGTGTTTGGAAGCTATGGTCTGAAGGATAGTTATGGTGAGTTCATTAATTAGTGTTCTAATTTTAAGAAAGAACAAGATGCCTGGGTCAGGCGTGCACTCGGGCTACCGGCTACGTACTGGCATGTCACGTTCACCTGTGTGAAGTAGGCACCATAGGCTTTCGTTCAGGCTCGGTGCACTTGCCGCAAGTGCGCGGAGCCTGAATCGAATGATGCATACTTCACACAGGTGAACATATTTACAAGAGAGTTGTCAGCCAGCCAGTCAGTTTCGAAATGTACCAACAATGTGCAAGAACACCTTGATCAAAAGGAAAAGCTGTTCAACTTTTTGTCAAATTAACTCCAAAAGCGAAAGGAGCAAAGAACTTACAACATGCCTCACGGCCTCACTCTATCACACAGCTAACAACTCACCGGAAGCATAGTAGCGGAAATAAAAAGTGCAAAAATGCAAAATCGTGACACCCAAAAAGAAACGGAGCCGAAGCCTAGGGGGCTTTCCATTTACACGGTTAG
Organism: Paragorgia papillata; assembly: GCA_035771165.1. Taxonomy (NCBI): domain Eukaryota; kingdom Metazoa; phylum Cnidaria; class Anthozoa; order Scleralcyonacea; family Coralliidae; genus Paragorgia; species Paragorgia papillata. The sequence continues at coordinate 245,573 of JAWNZC010000470.1, read as the reverse complement.
ATCGGTCAGTCCGGTCAGTCCGGTCTAACCTTGTCAACTGGAAAGCGCCCCTAGACTCGGCCACCACAGGTAGCCCGAGTAAATAGTTGGTAGAGTAGAAGAAACTTTTTTGTTTGTCTCTTTATGAATCACAGAAAACTCATTGCACGTGCCTGAAAGTTTTTTAAAAGCATGTTAAATAAATGACTGAGTGTCGGATGCAAGGTGGCGATGAAACCAGTTTCACTATTCAAAAGAACGGAACGGCTTTATAAGAAACGTCTAAATCTACTATAGTGAGTTTTTTTAGCGTATAAGTTTAGCGGTGAACACGGTTATTGATTAGGGTTTTTCTTGAGGATATGTGATAATTGAATGGTTAACGTTCAAAAATAATGTGATGTTCCGTTCCGTAGAATAATGATGTCTTTACGGATTCTTTCTTTCATGGTAGTAACCGCTGACTTTTTAATGAATTTATTATTTATACTTGTATTGATTGGACTGTGGGCGCGGCTGAGCACACAGTCAAATAAAAAATGTAAGGCGAAATAAGGCCAGCAGGTCCTGCGCAGCTTGGCGAGACGTTTCCTTTGAAGTGTAAAATCAGCTGCCGTTAGACAGAACAGTGTTTGGACTCGAGCGTATGACTAGAGGGTGGGTTTGGGATTTGTCAAGATGACACTCGACCAAATACTGCGGATTTAGGTTTGAGTGTTTCGGGAAATCCGTTTACGTTAATTGTTTAGCCAATAAAATCACGTTTGCTAGCGCCAAATGTCAAGTGTTTCTAAGTGAAACATCACTCAATAATATCGATCCTTGCTGGGCTTGAACCAAGGAAGATGTGTGGATCGAATGATCGAAGTTAATGTTGAGTATTCGTACCACTGATCTATACAACTGGATTGCTCATCCTTTATGGTCAGCAGTAAATATTTTGAAGCCACTGGCGGCCATATTGGTACTCCAGGTCCAGTGTACCTTGCGAGCTTAAGAGTAGTAAGGGTTTACCGGGGGAGTCGGAAAAGCCGTAAAACAATTCTCAAATGGCAATTTACTGTTAGTACCGAAAAACAGAAGGGAAATACAAGCAAATACAGTCCGAAATTGTCAACTATATACTTCAAGGCTTTGTGAAGACTTATACTTTAATACCAAAGGTATATAGATAGTTTTATAATGACGTTATTGACTGATTTCGTTGGTTTTTACGAGTTTTGTGATATAGGCAAGTTTGTCGATTAACGAGCAGAGTAAAAAACTACAAAACAACACGTTTTACTGCTTAATAATACCAACAAATGCAAAAACTAAGCTTCTAAACCTTTTACAGTGTTCTTTGTTTGATACCAATGGCAGAAATATTTTTAATGTGGCTTTTTCCGGCTCTTTTCGTGCTACGAAAACATACACAGTTTCCGTGGCGGCCATCTTGGTACTCCAAATTCGTCATCTCCGCTGGCTTCATTTTTGGAGCCGGATGAGCAATCCAGTTCTATAGAGATCAGTGATTCGTACGGATGTCCCGAAACACTCAACCTAAATCCACAATAAGACCCAGACTTAGCCTCGCACTCGGTGGTTAGGACTGGTCACGAGGGCCGTATGTAAGATAACCTTATGGTTAATACGTCTTTTGCCTCGTAAATAAAGTTTAAAAGTAATAAATAAGTAAATAATAAGAAAAAGACTCGAGGATTCATACCAAGTCTAGACCAATTCTTACAACTATCTTTCTTTTTGTTTTTGTTGCAGTAAACCAAAAAGTTGCAAAAGATGAGTTCAGTGATATATTAAATTCTCACGGTTTTAAAGCGTCTTCATCTGAAAGTGGACCTAATACAATAAATTCTTTAAGAAAACAAGTTGAGGTAGAAGATGATCCCGTGAAAGCCAAGGTGAGCTTATTAAAAGGCAAAGTTAAAAATAAAAAAAAATCTTCGTAAATAGTGTTTTCAGCTTGAAGTTGTTAAAGTATCGTTTGTTTTTGCTGTAGCAAGTAGTTGAACTCAGAAAACCCAGAGCTCCACACGGAACTCGAACCAGCAACCTTCCGAGTATAGCCGCGAATGCTCTAGGGATTGAGACAACTCGTATGGCAGACCGCAATTTCGTACCCAGAGTCTTCGCTGCACGCAAACGAAGGCTCTGGGATAATCCATCACACAAAGTGTTTTGATTGACTAGCTAAAGGCGGCTTCTTTTGAAGCGGCAACAGGTTTTTCTGTTTCCGGTGATGGATTATCCCAGAGCCTTCGTTTGCTTGCCGGCGAAGGCTCCGGGATGAATTTGCTAGAGTAAACATTGCAAGAGAAGTGGGAACTAGCCGTGGCAACAACAACCAGACAGTGAATAAGACTCGACTATTCATTTGTGTTTTAAAAAAAGGGGCATGAAAATTACGAACGGGTAATTTCAGAATATGTTACAATATTGACAAAGAAGCCATGAACAAATTACCTACCTTATCTTTTTGGTAGTATGCTTATAATTTTAACTTTTGTGTCGGACTGTCGGAGCAGTCCAAATATTTCAGTGTTTTCCCGCCATTTTTTTGAGGTGCGAGCTTGGACGTCGCGCACGCGCAAAAAGTTTGGCAGCGTGTTACGTGTATCACAAGTACTTGTTTGTTGGGCTACAAGTCACATTGTGGCATGCAGTTAATTTTCAGTTGAATGTTTTAAATACATTTGCCATTTTGGTTTAGACTTGCCATTTTGCTTGATTTTACGTCTTCAAAACCGGTTAAACCAGTATAGAAGTGTGCAATACGGATTTTAGTGTGTAACCCGGCCTGGGAAAAGCTGCGTTCTATTGCCCATATATGGAAAAATGACGTCATATAATAAACACCGTTTTTTCCTGGCTATCTTAAGGCTTTTTATATTCATTTCGACAAAAGAATTATGTCGAAAACCGTGAAATAGATAAAGAACAAATATAATTAACGATTTATCAACTTGGTTTGCTTCGTCAATACGTATAGAAATATCAGACCTAGCATGCATGCTTCTGCATGATGAAATAAGATGAAATTTCAATAATAAGTTCTTGGATAAATTCTGAGATCTATAAAGGATTATAATTTTATTTTTTCGTAACTTTCAGGTACGAAGTTGGAGTGAAGGTAAAGAGAGAAATATTCGAGCTTTGTTATGTTCATTGGATACTGTACTTTGGGAAGGTGAAGAGAGATGGAAGAAAGTTGGAATGCACGAGTTAGTCAGTGCTGACCAGGTGAGAGATATGATATTGTGTGGCGCTCTATAACTCTATTCACTGGTGGCGGAAGCGTTAGGGCAGTCGCCTCCTGACAACGTTTGACGGGCGACATATACATGTTTTTCTCCCACAAATTTTTCTGCAAAGTGACTGAACTGTGATGCAATACCAGCAATTGTGAGTCACACAATAGACCGATTGCAAAACTTCCTGGAAGCGAGGCTTTTTGGTGGTTCCCGTTTCTAGGGCCCGATACACGTTAGTTTATTGGCCGTTATTATTGGTGTATTATAACAACGGCCAATAAAGTAACGTGCATCGGGCTCTAGCAACGGTAACCACCGAAAAGCCTCGCTTCCAGGGAGTTTTGTAATCGGTCTATCAACGACTATTTGTATCAATTAAAGTTAAAATATTTTAGGTTGTCCACTATTTAATAGTTGGATTTTAAGATGAAAATAGACAAAAATGAGCTTCCTGAGGATCGAAAATTCAAATTTAGGGAAGCATGCTTATAACTGACCATATGTTACTACTACGCATATGTTTCACTGTAAGCATTTAAAATAAATATAATAATCAGCATCCATTGTCTGTTGTTTGGATATGTCTGCTGTAACAAAGTAAATGGACAGATAAATCTCATTTTATGGTAATTCTTGTTAAGCAGCTTGCAAATGTTGTTTTTCTTCCCTGTTTTATTAGGTAAAGAAATGTTACAGAAGAGCGGTTCTTTCTGTTCATCCTGATAAGGTAAATAAATGATATATTATTAATGCAGTCTAACGCAAACTTTGATATCCATCTTCTTCAAAATATAATATAATAAAATCTTTATTTAAACTGTTGAAGATCCTATCAGCATAAATGCTGGTATTAACAGGAGAACAGCGCTTAATTATAAATAATAACTAAATTATTAATACAAAGTGAATAAAATTAAGGAAAATAACAGTTATAGGAAATTTATAAACTACAAATGTGAGTATTATCGTCAGTTTCTAATAGGTGCATGAAAATACTACGTTTAAAACTAGAGATAGATGTAAGTTTAATATATGAATTTAATATATTTTTAATATATGCATTTGTAATTTCGTTTCTTCGCGATTTGACGATTTCTGCATGAAAGCTGGTTGAAAAAACCCAACTTGGTTGCCTCTATATTTAAGGAAATCAAGGGAAGAAAATCTACTGGTCTTTGAGATATTTCTAAAATTTGTAAGGGGGCAATATAATATGATGTTTATTAAAAGTTTGTTTTTCTTTCTTTATTATTTAGCTAATTGGTGCTCCAGAAGAACATTTAGCGAGAGCAATTTTTATTGAACTAAACGAATCATGGGCTGCTTTTGAAGAAAGCGGTTCAAAATCACTTTACTAACACCGTAGATGAAGTAGTTCTAGTTAATTGTATAAACATTTGAAATCGAGAGCCGTATATATACAACTATTTTACACATATATACATGCATCTGATATATATAGCTCTTTTTCACTCAATCTTCGAGCATAAGCATAGAGAACTATATAGATCATAATATTATGCTGTTCATAGTTCAGCATTGCACAGTCGTTGCATTTAATCGGCCATTTGCACGGTAGCGTTCATGTGTACCTTCAACTACGAGAATGCTTTGGCAGTATCCTTATAGATTGAGGGTACTGCATGCTAAAGCATTCTGATAGTTCCAGTTACATACCTCCACCGTGCAAATGGCGTATTCAAACGAATTTAATTATTGTTATCTTCGATCATCAATGTCGTGTATTTGCGTTGCATGCGAAGCTTTGTTACAGCGACCTCAATCTCGTTCCCAGAGCCCACGCTCCCCACCCGGGAAACGAGAGACTCTGGGATAATCCGTTCACGCCATCACAGGATTCTTGTTATCTGGAAGAAGAGTTACATAGAGTTCACTGTGTTCATCAGCCAATGAAATATCGATGTGAAACGGATTATCCCAGAGTCTCGTTTCCCGCCCGCTGGGTAAGGGGAACGTGGGCTCTGAGAACGAGATTGACAGCGAACTTTGAAGCGTCGTTTTATATATACGTCGCAAAATCGTTGAATTTGATCAATTGATTAATATAATCAGTCTAAATTAAATGTGATGATTGCACCACGTTTATTAAGCAGTCCTTAGCCATACTAAAAGTTTCAAGTCTTATTTGAATATATCGAAATCGGGTTTGTACAAAAGATTTTTTTCAGTCGAAATGTGTTTGGAACGTCTCTAGTACATGGTTCATATACGCCAAAACAACATCTTTATTAAGAAATAGAAAATGGACGCCCATGTTTATATAGCCTGATGCAAACACGAGAGTGAGTTGGGAGAATTCGAAAGTTTATGTGAACCCAAGCTGTAGGCGAGGGTTTACTGTACTTTCGAATTCTCCCAACTCACTCGAGTGTTTGCATCAGGTTATATAAACACAGGGCATCCTTTTTCTATTTATTTATTTTATGAAATAAGACTAAAAAATGTGCCGTGACGTCACAATCGTGTTTGCATAGCCTGATATAAACACGGTAATTGACCAATCACAGCGTACGTAAGATGCAACCTATTTTATAATGCTCTGTGCGAAATCGTTTGCATTAAAGTGCAGCAAACCTGACTGTTCATTGCAAATAACGCTAGGTAGTATGTATACAGTGGCTGCTTAAAATAAGTTATCAATTTTGATTTGTATACCTGCAGGTCATCTCAAACGTCCGTCTTTCTCGTATAATGTGTAATATATGGGTACAAGTAAATATAAAGATTTGCAAGGAACTTTCAAATAGTTATATATAGTTTACATTTACAAGAAATTTTAACTACGTGTGTTGAGATTAGCCATATAATTATTTAAAGATGGTTCCCATAACTGACTAGTAAGTAATTCATCGTAGGACAAAGTATGACTTCTGTAAATTTCCCCATCAATCCTTTGCGAGCGTCAGTGATCGAGTTCTGATAAGAGCTCAAAGTTGTCGACATGTCAGTGTAACTTTTGTGTCCGCAAAGGATCACGGGAAAAGTTCAATGTTGTTTTGTTTGCTATGGTAGAATTCAATGACATGTTTAATGATTGTATTTACTTAATTTCATCAATAAAAATTATTTTAGTGAACGGTTATATGTAAGCATGTAATGTTGTCCATTTCAAACCGACGCGAATATTTATACTTCTCCCCTCGTTTTCTTTTCGATAGTGGACCAAGATTTTACGCGTGCGTTAATTGCATGACTGCTAGCAAAAAAGGCGACTTTACCGCCAACCTCGTACCCAGGGTATTATCTTCCACGCAGCGTGGGGGGCGGGGCGAGCGCAAATGGGTACGAGATTGGGGCGAGCAGAGGTCTGCCAATACGCCAGTATTAATAGTGTACTGAAAATTCACCTCATTTCTACTCAAAATTTATACATGCAAGTAGCAAAAAACTAGGGCCATTTTCCCACTTTCCCAAACTGCATGAGATCGGTCTAAAGTAACTAACCGTTCATGTTCAATATGCAAATATTCTTCATGCTGTTGCGAGCATGCGCATGCACATTAAATTAACAAGTGGTGTATTTTTATGCGCAATCAAAGTAACAATTTTTTTGTGGGGTTACATTAAGTAGTTGAGTTATTTTGGACATGAAATTATAACCGAGATCAATCGAAACAAGTCTAAGATAAATGTAAAGCCTGGTTTCCATTTGGTCCCGATGGTGTCTTAACGGTCGCGGATCTACAAAAAAAAACCACGTCGCAACGCTTCACTTCCGCGACCGTTAAAGTGTTTATGAAACGAAAATTAAGTTTGTCTTATTTGAAAGAACTTTTGAAATGACAAAGTAAGATCTTTTGCTGTTTTTTGTTTCCTTGCTTCGTTTATGAGATATTTCAGTTTGTTTTATATGTGAAACTAACCAGTGACATCACAAGGTGCATAATGACTTACTGGGAAAGGTTATATATCTTTTCTGTTATCAAACGGAATCACTTCAAAGCAATTATGTGTGCGTTTTTCCCTTACAACAACAGAAATATACATTTTCAACTGATTCCGTTTAGTAATAGCAAAGACATATAACCTTTCCCAGTAAGTCATTATGCACGTTGTGATGTCACTGGTTAGTTTCACATATAAAACAAACTGAAATATCTCATAAACGAAGCAAGGAAACGAAAAACAGCAAAAGATGTTACTTTGTCATTTCAAAAGTACTTTCAAATAAGACAAACTTAATTTTCGTTTCATAAACACTTTAAAGACACCCTCATGGAAACCGGTTAAACAAGTCCCGAAGTCGTAATAAATGGGCCGCCTCGTGCGTTTCAATTCGCGTGTAAGTTGTGTTCACCCGAGGGTGAGATTAGTACTCTCGCAAGATCACGAATAACGTACAGGTAATTCCAGATGCTTGTACATCAACTTTTTAAAATATTTTATATTTTATTCAAGTTGTCGTATAAGACTTAGTGCGGACAGGAGCTGAACAAGTTGATGCTGAATTGTGGCGCCGTAACGAGTGACGAGAGTGACTCCTTCGTTCGCTCGTTCGTTCAGAATCAATATATTAAACAAGTTATTTATGTTTTGACGCCAGACTCTGCGCGCGGGAGAGAGAGAGCCTGCTCGCAGGCTAAGCCCCTTGTGAAGGTTCTTTATGTTGGGTAACGACCGACGGTTTTGTTCATCTTAGGGAAAACTTGTCAAAAAGCTGAAAAGTTGTCAACTCGTAGTAAAGATGAAATGATAATGAACATCCCACTCCATTTCACTCTATCAAAAGGCCGGATACGACGCAGGCTATTAATTTGCAACAACTTCACTCCAGTCCATTTTTGACGTCATGCACTTGAACAGGAATTTAAAAGATGACGTGCGACGGAAATTATTCTGATGTCTATTATACCTACGCGATCCGGCTGTCGGATCACTTTATATTTATTTTTGTATATTCAAATGTGTGACGTCATATTGTTTTTCTCCATTTATGGAAGTAGGCTATAATGCAGAGTATAACCACAACAAGCTGTTAAGATTTTTTCAGCGCGCCATGCCGGAGGGAACTAGCTAGTTCCGCTTCAACTTAACGTTTTTGTCGGTGTGAATTTTAATTCTATAGTTGGTGGTCTTCAGTGGGTTTAGTTCTTGGTATATTCCGTGGTATATTCAATAGTCGGTGGGCGGATCGCTTCGTAACGACAAAAAAATTCAGAAATGCTCAGGGCCGTGCGCATGATTTTTTAGCCAGTTCCAAAATTACAGTTGTGGTCACAAGAGCGTTTTCGTGTACACCCAAGGGATTTTATAAATCTTATGATTTCAGTACTTTTTCAGCACTTGTACTAATTGCCTGAATACAATAAAAATTCAATAATTAACATTGTAAAAATACAAAAATGACGGGAAACGAGATCTAGACATTTTTGCTGTCGTGATTCGGTAAAATTAATGAGGAGAGTTGAACAATGGTATTTTTAAATTGACTGAATAATACGTTGGTCGGGATTGGATCAGCATCAGCTAACCAAACTTGTCGGAATACGCGGGAAGGGTAGGCCTTCCTGACCACGAAAGGGTAGGTTTTCCTGACTGCGCCAAAAATGTTATCTTCTGAGAACAAGTAAACTGAAAAGATCATGATATCGTAATCGACCTGGCATATTCCTAAACACTCGTAAGATAAATCTAATCAGATTGTTTTTGGTGATTAATCATTGATGAATTATATACTATGAGTAAAATCTTCTGGCATTCTTGGCAGAGTAAAATCACACAGGATTAATGCCGCGCCTTCGTCAGTTTCCGTAAAAGTTAGTTTCCATCATTTACGACTATATCCTCCTCCGCTGTTGGCCAATCAATAAGAATAAAATCTTAAACTTCCTTGCCGACATGAAATGGAGGAAGAAGCTAACGTATGCCATCCTGACACTAGATCAAAATGACGTGATAGACGGCTTCAGTTCCTTTTGGCCTAGCTTGGAGTTAGCATTCCAGATATGGAGAATGCATGAGTTCACACGCTGTGACGCCTCAGTAAATTTCCTGAAATTTGGGAATTTCACTGTAAATGGTCAAGACAAGTAGGCAGGGCTTTTGAAGAGAAAAATATTGTGGGAGGAAATATTCCAACAATATAAAATTCATATTTTATCATGATTATAGACAATAGACCTTATTCAAAAATGGCCGCCAAATTATAATTCCGTTTATGTGCATATAAATTAGCCCTTTTGACCTCGTTTTAAAGTAAAAATTATTTTGAATTTCACATGAAAACGAGTTCATAAGGGCTAATTTATATGTATATAAAATAATTTTAATTCGGCGGCCATTTTTGAATAAGGTCTATCGAGACAGCTTTCTCTGTTTTTGTGACTTTGATTTACTGTAGTATCACATAGGTGCTAGCCAATCAGAAATCTTGTTTTATCGGGGTTGTATATAATATTTTATAATCGTAAATATTCTATAATATTGCAGTGATTGCACTTTTCGGGCAATCGTTCTCGGTTGGGCACCCTTGTCAAGGAAACAAAAAACGCAAAACAAGCATTATAGTAACAAATGTTTATTACATTGATATTGCACTAAAGATGCATTTAATTTAAGCTAGATATATAGCATTACAAGATAATATTCCATAGGAACTACAATCAACTGATAATTAACAACCCGTTCACTAACGACCAAAACTTTTAGTAAACAATGCATTTTATGAAGGTTTATCCACACGTATTTTGTTAGTTTAAAAAACAAAAAGCACACGAAACAACGAAATGACAGAATGCCAGAGACAGACGAGTTCTAACTGTTGTATATTAAATAAAGGAGTTGTAATCGTCATATATTGCAGTGTGACTAGTGGAGTAGTGGGGATACTTAGAAAATGAAAGCCAACGACGTTACAGAACAGAAACAAAAAAATCATCTCCTGTTATTTGGACTGGTCAGTCAACCTGCCAAACTTTGAATAAGAATTTCTTCAAAGACAAAAACAAATGAATCACAAGGAAACTTGTCATTGATTTTCATTGTCTAAACTAGCCCCACTTACAGTAGACACACTGCAACTAAATTTGAAATGGTAAAAAGCAGTTTTGGTTTAGTGTGAACGGGCTGTAACCAGTCTAAAAGTAAAACAGTGATATTGTTTGACTACAACCAAGAGTTTGTGACAATGAAATATTGATGTTTAGAGTTCTACATTGTATTTTAATAATTTATAAAAATATATAACAGTTTTTGTATTTCATAAATGCACTGGCTCTAAACATCAATATTTCGTTTTCAAAAAAACTTGGTAATTTTTTTAAAAATATTATAACAGACTGGTACACAGTATTTTATTTTAATAATTTATATAAATTAAGTTGTTTTTTCCCATAAATATGCAATTATATTTCTTTTTTCAATGTTTCCATCATTTTGGTTACAAACATCACCCCTGCATGTGGAAAGCCAACATTGCAATTTTAGGGATATGTTTTAATATTAACCATATATAATTAATGTTGTTCAATACTTTTTTTTATATTTTCTGGGATTGTCACTGACATGTACATATTATATTAGAACATATTATATTAAAGAGTTTTATAATCTTTTTTATGGACTATCTGATGGTTAGACACATGGTGCACACTCCGCAAGCAATAGAACTGGTGTATTGCTCTAATATGAGCTTAATGGATCATCAGAGTAGACCACGTTGGCCTCTGTTTCATATAATTTAAGAGCATATGAACTGGCTCAGTTTCCTCCTCTTCTTTAACTGATTTCTATAAAACAAATTAATTAAACAATCAACAAACACATTAACTATTGGAAATGGCATATTTTAATCCACATAGAGAATTATGAATACATGTACAGTAGTCAATTTCTCTCAATTTCTGACTCTTAGCATTTGAAATGCAAATTTATACATTATTACTTCAAACAGATATTTAATTAAATGAACAGTACATGTTGGTATTTTGGCCATTTGGGACAGCATGCATCTGACATTTTGCATAAAACTATCTATTTTAACTTATTTTTACTGTACCTGTACCTGATATTGGTATACTGTAGGTTGGTATACAGGGGCATAGGAACCAAAGGGAAAACAGGGCATGTGCCCCCCCCCCCCCCAACTTTGTCATGAAGTGCCCTTTTTATGATAAAACATGTGTTTCAAGTGTCCTTTTGAAGTCCTACCCCCTGATCAAAATTCCCTTTTGAAGCTGTGCCCCTTGCTAGTTGCTTCCTACACCACTGTTAGTATTATTATTACTTGGTGGTAAAAAGCTCTGGCATGCACAGTACTAGCCTAGCCCTCTCAGTCTGAAGGCAACTCTCGGGGTTGGGGTCAAATGTTTGGGCAATTGGGTTGAGTCAATCTCATTCCCAGAGCCTGCATTCCTTCTCCCAGTGGTCCTAACCCATAGCCCCAGCCATGAATACCTGCGGAGGAGGCTACCACAGTACAACTTTATACAGTACACGTAATCTGTAATTTGCAGGAAAAACCTTTACCTTAACTAACACACAGTGATGTACTTCTTCAGAATTCTCATCAGCCATTAATGTTAATGTCACACCACAATCAACCTAGAAAGAATTATTGTATTCCAATTAATAAAATGATCAAAACGTATAATAACCACACATAATATACACATGCACTTAATGAAGACAAAACTGCCAGGCACTTATTGTTCCCATACCACGTGGTGGTATTATGTAAACAAAAATTCAAACCATTAACTATGGAAAACTTTTTCAATTGCTGACAAATTTAATATTGTTTTTATCAGTAATCTCTCATTTAGATTTTCACAGGCAGTTGGTAACTGGTGATTAATTTTTGTGCCCTAAGATCTTATTTTACTAAAATAATTTATTTAATGTTAATATAAAATGTACCTTTATGATATTTATTTTATTTTCCCAACAATACGCCTCAATAAGTCGACAAAATACTTGGTTTGCTGGATCCTCAGATTTCACCAAAATACAGAACTCAAAGTTTTCTGCACTTGCCCTGTTTAAAAAAAGAAATACATTATTATTTTCAACATTTTACTTAAAAATCTCATAAATATGCACGGTAATTGAACCCTTTCAGTACAAATCACCTACTCTAATACTTTATGTAACGTACTATGGTTTAATAATGCCAGACAATTTTACTCATCAACAGAAAGACCCTGGTACTCTACTAATGGTTAAATCAAGGATGCAAATTTATCTGTTGTAAGACTGAAGTAATGGAGGGAGTATACAGTGTAAGTCGGCCTAAACATTTTCTTGCAAATAAATCTAGGAGATGATTGTCCAACTTTCCTGGCGAGTGGGTGAAAAGCTGGAGACTCGGCTGGAGATACACTATATACACTGTATAGTCTCTTTTGCTACCCCAGATAGTTGTAGTGAAATCCCATATAAATTATTTTTATTTTGTTCTGAATTGCTGTAAATAAAATTGTTTTATTAATCAATTTTTTTTTCAGGTACAATATCAGTTGGCGTAATTTTATACTAATACTGTAGCCCACATTAGTAAGGAGTGCCATATTAAACAAACAATTAACTAAGATTATAAACAGCCTTTTATTTTCTTTTATATTGTGCCAATCAGAGCTGAGGGACAACCCCACATATTTGCCAGTTGGGATACCAAGAAAATTCCCGGAGAAAATTTCCCGGGAAAGCAAAATTATAAAAAAATCAGTACCAAACTACAAGATGACTAACTTTCTTTAAAGCACCAGATTGTCCATAAAGAACGATTAGTAACTTATATTAATTTCACATATACGACTGAACAAATATTATTAAATACCGTAGCATGCCACACAAGAGGACGGAACTTGCTTACGTCAATTCTATTTCATATTTCCGATATCAGAACTCAAGCGCAACGAAGAAATCAAAATTTAGAGAGTAACTTGCAACGCGAAAATTGTGTAAAATGAATCATTATATCTCTTAGCTATGAATACTATGGATATGTGGTCCTTTTGCTTCAATTACGGTGATATTATTGCGATAAAAGATATTAATACAAGAATTGAAATATTAATAGACACGTACCCTCTTAGAACTTCGGCAACTTTATAAACTCCACAAACCAATCCACCTTTCTTCTTTGATGATGAAATTACTTGAGAGAAGGCTCTTTTAACAGCGTTTCTTCCAAACCTATCAATGACAAAACGTAAAACATTGAGAATATTGCTTACCGAAGGTATTCTATGAAACTTCTGAGGTTCAGAGGTTGTAAGCCGTTTCACGTTAATGTTAAAAAGACAAGCTTTATTAGCCCACTGCATGATGTTAGACAGTTGTCGGTTTACAATAAACATAAAGTTAAACAACCAGCATGAAGTTGTTCAATCCATGACCCATAATTGCACCATCTTCCCCGATGTTGCCAGTTTGTTTAAATTCGCTTACAGCTTACCTGAACACAAATCCGTCATCTTCTTCTAATTTCTTCATCATTCAGCTTAATAATACTTTTCAAATGTGCAATGAACCAAAAAAGTTAGTTGAAAACTCCAAGTTATACACAGCAAGCGAGGACTCTCCCACAGACACGAAGTGCGAATTCAAATGAGTAAATTCTGAAAGTCTCTTGGCTCTTGATGGTGTAAGAACACTTCTGAATGAGGAAATATCGCCCACGGGAAATTCCCTCTCAAAGTGAATTTGATTGGCTGAATTACACAGACGTCGATACATGATTGGTCAATTTAGACTAAATCAATATTACATGAACCGGAATAAGCTTTGCTTGAAGTTCAAGCGTGCTGAGACAAGCCATCACGAGCCATCACTGCAAAACAAACATACCGACTAACCACCATCCACGAAACGGCGGTTGTTGCCGGTTAGGGTTTTTAAACTGGCAATGTTGGAGATTATTAGAACAAGAGCTGGGTTTTATCATTTTATCTTTACGTAATGTTATCTTTTCTAAGATATTTTTATCGCATTAAATGTTTATATTTCTAATATTGTTACAAATACCAACTCTGCGGTACACTGTTATCTATTTTCAAAATGCAGTACACTTGAGCGCAAATCTCGATCTCTTCAACAATATATAGTGATGTCAAAATTATGGACTTTGCATGCTACATCAGTTTCTGGCCCTTGTGAAAACAGTTGGACTTTGTACGATAATAATCATAAATTATTATAAACTATGGAGTATGGCAGCCATTTTGAAAACTTCTTTTGGTATATGTTGTTTAACCACACCTGCGGGAAATCACCGAAGGAAAAACCCGTTTGACAGGTTGTAGTTGCCACAGGCCGGTCACGAGTGCCATATTAGCTTTAAAATTTAAATATTTTTAATATCATTTACTGTACTGTACTGTATTAAAGTTTAAATGGCATATATTACTTCTTGTGTCGCCATCTTATTATAATTATATGAAACCTGAAACACCTACATGTTATGTACACGGAACAGTTCATTCAACAAATTCAAAACACAAACACCATATGTCACGGGTTTTTCTAGAAATCGACGTAGGATCTACACCCGATGGACAAAATTAATGACACCTATCTGATTTCTGCGAGTTTTAAACTTTTCCGTAATATTTTTAGAATCCAAAAAAGTTCCATTATAAATAGAAGTTTTACATTTGATTCGAATTCCTGTATCTCAAAGTGCATGAAATTGAAAACAATAAAGATTTTAATACAAGCGAGAATTTGTGTTAACGCCACGTTTATTATTTATTGCTGAGCTGTCGACCTGTCGACCTGGGGCAACTTCCCCCCTAGCCCCCTTCCCCCCCCCCCCCCCCCCCCCCATTGGGGACAATATTAGGATCCGAAATAGTGATTTTTATACACTATATTATACACTAAATACAATTTATATATTATATATAATATACCGTTCAAAGAATACATATATAATAGGTTGCAAGTTGCAACCCCCATAACCAACCCCCCTGGATCCACCCCTGCTTGTGGCATCAAGTGCTTTTCCCACCCATGCCTCCTGTATATTGACAGCTGTCTGTTACATCCGAGTTTGATTTAGTTTCAACATGGATATCAATACCAATTTGGTTATTCCTACTGGTGAATTTTTTCCTTTTACATGTACTATATGAACCAGTCTTTTAAATGCCTGATTCCCTAGAAATCTCCAGTCTTTCAGTTGCCTCCTTTCCTTTCCTTTCCTGGAACTTAGTTTTTCAAACACCCCCCCCCCCCCTCCTCCCCCAATTTCCAGTGCTTTAAATGGCTCTCAAGAATTCTTAATATCTTTTCAGGTGTGCAACTAGAAAATCTTATCAACGGTAGGAATGGCAAATGTCTTTCACAGGGTAGGGGTGGACATTTGCGCCGTAGTGCGGTAGCGGCAATGTAGCAGGACACCGCATCTTTTTAACAGCGATGTGAGCCAGATTGTAAAGTTTGCTAAGTGTGCGGGTAAGACGGATCAAAGGATCAGAAAATGCACGGACGGGCAGGCTTGCAGGTAAAAACTGCGCGGATACGATGCGGGTTGTCGCGAAATACGCGAATTACTCAAGATATATTTGTAAATTTTGTCTGGATGCGGATATATTTAACCCATTTTGCGCGGATGCAGTTCAAATTTGAAAAAAATGCGCGGGGAAGATTTTCCCCGCGAACGACAAACTTTACAATCTGGGTCATGTGAGTACTCGCACAACAGTAGAAATAGTCAAATCTGAGACGTTTGGGGGCCCGCGAAACTTACCTTGGACAAACCTTTGTCGGAATGTCATTTAATCTGTGAAGTCACTATATAAATGTAATTTTGGAACCGAGTTTGGAACAACAGATGGCAAGATGGGAGCGCGTGAAAATTGAGCTGCAGGCGACGGGCGTATGATCCTATAAACATGAACGGAATATGAAACTTTAATATAAGGAATAATGGTCAACATTCTAACTGGTGGTGTTGAGTCTAAGGGGGCTTTCCATTTACACGGTTAGACCGGTCAGTCCGGTTAAATGGAACACGATTCGTTTGAGACCTGGGATGGTCTGACTGGAAAATTTGGTCCTAATCAAAAGCAAGTCCATTCTGGCCGGACTGATCGGTCTACCCAATAAAAGTGAAGACGTAATTACTCGGGCTACCTGTGGTAGCCGAGTCTCGATCATTTACTTTTTCTAATTACTAACCCACCCACTGGCAATATATTTGTCAAGTAGTGCAATGTCGTTTTGTACGCGTATCTTTGCCCAACTTTTCCTTTATATTTTGGGGTTATTTTATGGTTCTATGGTGCTTTGTCGTTTACTGTGGAGCGTGTTTCGCCAAGGAACAGAGATTTTGAAGAGCAAGCCAAGAGAACAAGGTAAATGAGTTAATTTATTTGTGCATGCATATACGTACATTGTGTATAATACTAAACACTAAAACACTTCTACAAAAACAAAAGACTAATCTTTAAAGTGGTAAATAATAGCAGTATAAACCTAGTTGGAAATTGTGACGCTCTTTGATCGAAGCAAAGTATTATGAATAAGATTACGAGACTACGAGAGTGAGTCGCAAATCAGACCAGTCTGAAATAGTTCAGGCTCAAAAATATTGACAATATACTGGTTTTAATATATCAACCAGCTCTATATAGTACACCTAAAAGTAAAGTACATGTGTGTAGAGTAAAGTAGTTTATTTTAGTGTTTTAATAAAGTGTATTGATTTCTATTATTTTCTAGCTCCAGCATGTCTTGAAGATGAAAGTCTTGGGGTTCATAACTATATCACAACTGAATCAAAACTTAGATTTCATTATGTTGCAAAAGGTGACCTGGGAAAACCTTTAATGTTATGTCTACATGGATTTCCCGAGGTATTGAATTTTGTAGTTCTACTCTGCAGTGGAACCCCACCATAATGACCACCTCATTATTACGACCACCTAGGGGTGTCATGTGCCCCGATGATCTGTATACCTAATTGTGGGCCCCAACAATTTGTGACTGGTGGGCCCAAATATTTTGTAGATACTTAGCTGGTTGGTCAATAATTTTTAACCACTCCATAAAACTTGAAGTGCAATTTAGATTATGGAATACTGCATTTTCGAGCTAAGGCCTTTTATGAGAGAAACGTACAGTTCAATTCATTTCATAAAACCTTTAGTATTTGGAAATTTTTTTCCAATTCAACGTTGCCTATGCAGAACATTTATTTCATAGTATTTTATGATATTAATCCGTGCATTGAAAATAACAAAACTGTGTGCAACTATTGTACACGTTAGATTATAAATATTGTATTGTTGTTTTTCTGTTTTTAAACTTTTAAAATTTTGCTAAAAGGTGTTGTTGGAACACAGGAAATTTCATTTCAGACACCCAAATTTCAAAAAAATTTTGGGGAGCATGCCGGCAGTTCTAACTTCTTCCTATAATGACCCCTGAAAGTGGGCTCTAAAATGTGATTTGGCCCCTATTTCAGAGTAATACCACCCCGTTAATATGACCACCCCATTATTATGATCA
Organism: Paragorgia papillata; assembly: GCA_035771165.1. Taxonomy (NCBI): domain Eukaryota; kingdom Metazoa; phylum Cnidaria; class Anthozoa; order Scleralcyonacea; family Coralliidae; genus Paragorgia; species Paragorgia papillata. Next base: position 227,868 of record JAWNZC010000470.1, on the reverse strand, counting down.
CATTTTTTTTGCCCGATGGTGGTCATATTAACAAGGTTTCACTGTAGTTATTCAGCAATGTATAGTTGAATAAATAATCAACTAAAGGACTGCTGGGGCCTGGGAGTGCCATAGTGGTTAATGATCTCAGTGATCCCCCATCTTCAGCAGGGGTGCACAGTTATGAGGGGCAGCTCCCGGGGTTTTCATAAGGTACAGGTGTAACTAAACTACTTTGTCTGTCTGTCTGTCTGTCTAGACTGTCTGCCTGCCTGTCTGTCTGTCTGTCTGTCTGTCTGTCTGTCTGTCTGTCTGTCTGTCTGTCTGTCTGTCTGTCTGTCTGTCTGTCTGTCTGTCTGTCTGTCTCTCTCTCTCTCTCTCTCTCAGTCTCTCAGTCAGTCAGAGCACCTCTTATGCTATCAATATCTGTTGGGAGAGGGTAAATATGAATCATGCACAGCATTATAAATGTGCATTATATTACACTGTATGGTATAAGTTAATTCTGGTGAAATTACATGTTCTAATAGGCAGAGATGTGTCACATGCTGATCTGTTATTTTTCAGTAATGGATTGGTCAAGATTGTAAACAGTTTCATCAATATATATCATTAATCTGTTTATAAAAAAACAAAAAACAAAGGAAATTTTAGACTTTCAAGAAATGTATTTTACTCTGACTATCACCAGATGATTTTACTCATCCCAGGGAAAACCCAGAAACAGCTAGTCAATTGAGTTGTACAAAACACATTACATGTAATACATGTATTCTATTTTTGTTGGTTTCTCATAGTTTTGGTATTCATGGCGTTTTCAGCTGAAAGAATTTTCTGGTAACTATCGAGTTGTTGCAGTTGACTTGAGGTCAGTAATTCATGCAGTATAAAGAAACTGTAACTGTTGCAATACAAGAAAGATAAATAAATAATATTCACTGGTGGATTTAGGGTGTGGAGGTGACTATTAAGCCATTGCCCCTGGACCCCCTAGGCAGTGCTTATTCGAGTACTTAGTCCCCCTAATCTAAAATCCTAGATCAGTCGCTGGTAATTCTCGTATGAGGACCAAATACTGGTTTGGCAATTTAGTGTTGAAAACACTGTCTACATAATTTTATATGCTATAAAATCCAATGCATAAAACATGACTTTAGAAAGCTTGATATACCAGACTAGTACATATAATTTCAGTAGTATACCAAATATTTAAGTCCTGTATACATACGTTTTATCAATTATTGTTGGAATTGAATAGCGTACCATTGAGCTGCTATTTATAGCACAAAATGCGGACAAACAAACCAAAAATCCAAAATTGAGTTTCAAATGATTGCAAATGATTGGACTGCAATATATGGGTAAAAGTGGACAAACTTAAATAGTGACATCATCATGATGGAGCGCTATTGAATTTGTTTCATCTGACATGTTGCTCTACTAGACGTCAGAGTTGGGCAATGGTGCACCTGAGATGGTGGTGGTGTGGCTCTGAAATAGGGTCCACATATTTCAATTTGCACTTGGATCAACTTTTATGCTACAGTGCTTAAACATTATTGTGGTCAACCAGCTAGGCATCTACAAATTATGGCCCATTGATTAGTGACAAATTATTGGGGCCCACAAGGTACAGATCCTCGGGACCCACCCATCAATCTTCTGGTGTCCCGGTGGGCTACACTGTCCCTGACCTGAGATGTGTCACTTTTGCACCCCCATGCTGCCCCTGACCTGAGATGTGTCATTTTTGCACCCCCATGCTGTCCCTGACCTGAGATGACGTGTCATTTTTGCACCCCATGCTGCCCCTGACCTGAGATGACGTGTCACTTTTGCACCCCCATGCTGCCCCTGACCTGAGATGTGTCATTTTTGCACCCCATGCTGTCCCTGAGAACAGACAGCAACAAAGTCTACATAGTTATGGTACGTACCCCTAAAAAGTATTGGAATAGTGATTTATCTTTCCTAACTAATTCACACTAGTTGTTCTGAGTGCGCCCCTAAGAGATGTTTTGCACCCCTGCGCCTGAAATTTTAAGGCTTTGGCGCACCTGACATCTTGACGAAAACTGCCCATGCAAGTCTGCAGTCCTGTTGCTATAATCATGGAAACTTCTTACTCTTCAGAGGTTATGGATTCAGTGACAAACCAACAAAGAAATCAATGTACAATATTAGCTATCTGAGCCAGGATGTTAAAGAAATAGTAAGTTGAACGATTTTTTTCTTTTCTTAAGTATACACTGTATTTATGTACCACAGTGACACTTGAGTGTACATGCATTTAAACACATGCACTTTATCATAACTCTGGACTTAGAGTTCTGAGTTGGACTAGAAATAAGCTTTGGAGTTTCCTGAAAAGCTTCAATCAATAATTGCACCCATATGAAAATGTTCTATAGAATCCTATAAAACATTCTTTTGGAATTTGGAACTCTATGGAATATTCTATAGGATTTCTAAAGAATATTCTGTGGCATTTCTAAAAGGCCCCACGTAAGACGTCAGTATTTTGTTACTAAATAAACATCTTGCCATTTTACGATCTTAGTTTTCACTTTGCTCTAATTGTCCATTTCCCTCTAATTGTCCATTTCCCAAAAGAGTTGAAGACTGGTGACGGGTTAGGAACGCTAGGGTACTTGGGATCGTTTGGAGGGACAAATTTCACGCTTGATAGTGTAAGCACAATGAAACTGTCCCCAAACGATCCCTTCAACTCTTTTGGGAAATGCCAATTGGAAGTCAGCATTTTAAAGTTTATATAAGGTTTTTAAACCCAAACAGTTTAGCACACGACTATGGATCGACGGAAAATGCAAGAAAATGCACTACGTTGTGTCGGAAGAAAGCTATCCAAAAGGACAACTTATTTTTTCTGGCAAAATTGCGCAAAGAAATAAAATACATAATTATATCTTAGTTTAAAGCGTAACATCCTGTAACATGTTGCAACATTCTGTAACACGCTGTAACTGTCTGTAACATATGTTATGACATACTGTAACATACTGTAACATGGTGTAGCATGTTGCAAAACAACAGACCAACAGTATAACATTTTTAGTGTAGTACCTGCATATTAAGCTACTTAAGGCATCTAGATTATATATAATTGCTTCTGCGGCCTCTACTTAAAAAGATGCTCCAAGACGCGTTTCTTGCACTAAACTGTCCCATATATAGTGAGGCATATAATACTGTTTGTTATGTATTAAATGTCATGCAGTATTACGGTATTTTATTTCAAATCCATAGTTTTAGTAAAAAGACTGAGATGTTATTTTGTTATCAATCATTCCAAGGTCGAAGCTCTTGGATACTCATCATGTACTCTTATGGGACACGACTGGGGTGGAATGATATCTTGGTAAATATTTTATAAAAAATATGACTGCGCTAAAATGATATCTTATGATACAAACAACATAGGTCTGCATGTCATGGCCATTATTGTGAACTCTGCCATTTAGTAATTTTAGAGATTGGTTTGTCTCTAGAAACTTTTGAATCTTCTGAGCAATAGATGTAATCGCGTAGCCAAGAATATCAAAGCTCAGCAAATACAGTAATACGAAGTAAAGGCATCTTAACAATAATTTAATGGAAAGAACTGACGTTTCGTTGCTACACGCAACATCATCAGAGAATGAACAATAAATGCAGTGGTGACATATTCTACCGTGCATGGTATATACCCGGTCTGCCAATTTATATTCTGTAAGAGTATCATGGCCTACCACGGTAGTTTTTGTCACCACTGTATTTATTATTCATTCTCTAATAATGTTGCGTGTAGCAACGAAACGTTAGTTCTTTCTATTAAATTATTGTTATAACTTAAAAAAAGTAGCTTACTTTTGTATGTTCTTCATGAAAAATAATTAAGCTGCATGATAAAAACTGTCCATCCGACATTGTTTAAAAAAGTTCTTTCTTTTTTGTTAGGTCTGTCGCGCATAGATTTCCAGAAATTGTTGATCAACTCATAATTCTGAATTGTCCTCATCCAAAGTATGTACTAGTTTAAAATGTGATATAGAAAATTCAAAATGGCCTTCCAAATTTGTATAGCCTGTTGGAAAGAAGAAAATGAGTTGGAAGAATTCGAAATATTTCAGCAAGTAGACCAGCACAAGCAGTGTTCAAACTACTAGACTCAATTCCTAGCCGGCGGAAGGCCTTGATGTTGCATTTTTCGCAACTGGTCCCGGTTTGGTCTCATAATATATTGATATTTTACACTAACTGAAACTTTCCTTCACCAAAATTACCTAGTACATCCAGTTTAATCGAGTGAAACGCCAAATATTACTTGTAATATATACCCTATTCCACTTCATACTTCTTTTCTTCATTACCACATTATATATATACATGCAGAACTTGGCAGCGGCTCAGTGGTCAGAGCACTGCACTAGCATCGCAGGGTCGCGGGTTCAATTCCTCCTAGCTGGAAGGCCTTGATGTTGCATTTTTCGCAACTGGTCCTGGTTTGGTCTAACATGCACTCTAATTTTCATTCACCAAAATTACCAAGTACATTTTTTGTATCCGTGTATCCGTAGCATAACTTGAATTGAGTGCTGTTTGAGACACGTATAATTCGTAGAATGTGTATTGAATATGTATTGTAGTGTATCATGGGTGCTTTAGAATCATTTCTCGGACTGTGACTTTTTATTTTCAGGTTTTTCTCTGAGTTTTTACTATCAAATTGGAAACAATTTTTGATGGTGTGGGTAAGCTTGTTACTATATCCTTTTTTTAGAACTGGATATTATATAAGAGATTTTTTCGTTACGTTGAAATATGTCCAGATTATGCAAATCAGTATCCAAGTTATAGTGGTAGGTTTTACTTTTGGTTCTTGAAACTTTTCAAATATTTTGCGTTTAAGTCATGCGTTGAATACTTGAATTCTTTATAGTATTTATTGCCGACTCTCGTGATTACTCTATAACAGTCAATTGACTATCTATAAGAAATAGTTTACAGTCAAACCGGATGTTTTTACCGCGCTGGCTTGCAATATTGACAGCAACATTGCAATGCTGATTGCAATCGGTACGCGGCGACTTCTTCGCAAGTTGCTAAAAATTCGCATTTTAAATATCGAACTTCACATAATATGTGAAGAGCCTGGGCCAAAAATAGTATCTTGGCAACCGTTCACGCATGCTCAAAAAGAAATATCGAGTTTGTTGGTAGAGCCCACTTTCCCCCGAAGCCTGCGTAGGTCGGAAAGGGGCACTGACTTGCAGGGTAGTCACCACCTTACCCCAACAAAAATCCTAACGCTAGTCAAAAAGCGAGTTAACCGCCTATTTAGCTTATCATACACTAACTCAATCAACTAGCGTGGTAAGTTTACTTAGAGTTAGTTATAGTTATTGAACAGACAGTTCACAACTTGATTATATTTACTATTATAACCCCCACCTCGAATAGCTTGCTAAATGTGGATGGGTTAATATTATAACTATTATATACTAAATTGAAATAAAGAAATTTAGATATGTTTATTAAAGGCCTTAAAAATTAAAAATTCACTGAGAAATAATGTACTCTGATCCTGATGGAAACACTTTTGTTTTCGCGAGTCTCGATCAGGGATGTAGCCAGGATTTTGAAAGGGGGGGAGCCGAAATCGAAATAAATTTTTATGGGGGTCTGGGGGCATGCTCCCCCAGGAAATTTTGAAATCGAGCGTCGCTGAAATATCATTTCCTGGCTTTTGGAGGAAGATTTTAAAGACTCTAAAGGTTAAAAAACGTCGTATAAAATACTCAGAACACGCAAACGTCACATACTAGATACTCAAAATGCATACACTCAGTAGATTGAATACACTGTTTACAGTTTATTTCCTGACACAGTTGATATTGCATCAGTTTTGTAGTTACATGTCTGTCGTTTTATATAGCTTCTACAGCTAGGTTTTTACCAGGTTTATGTTGTTTAGCTAGATTTTTACTGAGCAGTTGTAGCCCAAGCCACAACCCAAGCAGGCAACAATTGTTGCACTTATTGAGCATGTGCAAAACACCACGTGACCACAATGAACCAATGGCAGCGAAAATATATCCAGCAAAAAGGCAGTCTATTAATATATCAATAAACATTTTTGTACTGGCGCCGAGGGAAACAGGGTGTTTTTAGCTCCAACATTACTGTGGTCAAGTAACCACAAAACAAAGGAGGTACCAGTAAATAAGTGTTTTGTTTTTGTATATCCACGGCCGCATTTATAAGGTAGACTTTGTAATTTGTTTTTGTAACTTCGTGTTTTTAACTTTGTTATATCGTTGTCTATTTTTAGTATATTTTTCTCTATCAACTGCCATATTTACCAGAATTGTTTATCTCTCAAAAAAACTTCAAGATCATGAAAGCAATATTTACTGGAAATTTTGCTGTAAGTGTGTAGCACTGTGATCATTATTAAGAGAATATTTTCTATGTTGCGTAACATACGTTCAAAACTGATGTCCACCGTATAGTGATCGTATCTACATTAATTCATTATTCTAGGTAGTGGTAATAGCATAAAACGAGGTGTATATAGAGAATAATACATGGATGTGCGGAAATATGAAATTTATTTCGAGTGTTGACCAGGATATCTCACGAGTGAGCGAAGCGAACGAGCGACATATCCTGTTCAACACGAGAAATAAATTTCATATTTCCAAGCATCCATGTATTGTTCTGTTTATTATATAAAAACATTGTCCTATTGCCTTGCAAAAATTGCATTAAACTATAATGCTGATTCAGCGATAATCGTCACATGTGTGATTATCATAAATAATCGCACATGTGATATCACTTTTATTAGTGGCGGAAAAATCAATAAAACACTCTATTTTATATAATAAAAGCTATTAACCCTTTCACGCATGGCTTTCCGAGATGTCTTCCTTTGACGAGTAAAATCGTCTTGCGTTAGACACGGAGTAAAAAGAGAAACTTGTTCGACAACGACGATGCGCATGAAAGGGTTAAACGCCCGCTCGATGAGGGTCGTCATGTTTGCGAAAATTTCTTTTGTTGTCACCTCCGTTGACGTCAAAGCGGGTATGAGTAGTTCTAATCAGACCTGGTTTGACGTCAACGGAGGTAGGATTAGTAAAAATGAATATAATGAGGTATATTTAACAATTATTCGCCGAAGGCGAGGTGAATATCGGTGAATAATAACCGAGATGAAGTCGAAGTTATTATCCACCGATATTCACTGAGCCTAACTGAGGTGAATAATTGTTTTAGTATAAATACACATTTTCGTACTTTAGGAACAAAAGAAATTCCCGCAAATATGATATTATTATGCAAAGTACACATCTTTCGAGATGTTTTTCAAGCTTCAAAATGCATTTAAAAGATATGTTGAATGTGCAAGCTAGACAAAAAATGCTAAAATAAAGAGGTTTTGAGTGGGGAACCAAAAACGAAAATGTTGTTTGAACTTGAGACAATTTTGCTTTGATTACTGTAAATATGGTGGATTCAACGTAATATATCCAACACGAGTCAGTGTTCTTCCTCCGATTTCTAAATACAGCCAAGCGGGTTGAAAATACGAGACGAAGCCGAGTTTTTTTTAACCCGTTTGGCTGTATTTAGACATTGGAGGATGAACACTGACGAGTGTTGGATATAGCTTCTCAAACGGATCAATATTTTAAGAGAAAATCGACCTGAAAGTTTGCTAAATTTGACCGTAATCTTCCTCCGATTTCTAAATACTGATTAAATATTGATTTCTTTTGAATTTTCCTCATGAATTATTAATGAGTTTGAGAAATATTTGTATGATACCTACATTTATAATTATGAAAAATTTGTACCTTTCAATTTATTTTTCAATCCACAAATGCAGTTAAAAAGTATGTTGACTGAATAAGTTCGACAATAAATTTAAGTTAAAGAGGCTGTGTGTGTGGAATTAAAACGTTTTTGGCGTGAGCTCTTGTAGCCATCATCAACAAAATATGTTACATGGATCTTTTGTAAAACGTTTGTATACAGTAAATTGAAAAATTCTTTTAACTATTAAAAATGTTGCATCATGATTATTGCTCGAGAACTGTTTCGTTTTCTTGTTGCAGGGGGTAAAAAACAAAACCAATGTGAGTGCAGATGACGTTGAGGCATATAGATTTGCAATATCTCAGCCTGGAGCTATCACTGCTACATTAAACTATTACAGAAATGTTATTGGATTAGTTATTGATCAGGATTGGATGAAGAATGGTCAAATTCGTGTAACAGCTCCCACACTGGTTGTCTGGGTAGGTTTGGCGCAATTTTGGTTAGCAGTGTGTGCAAGCAATGTAGACTGTAATGTAGCTAGCATTGTGGCAAGCAATGTAGACTTTAATGTAGTTAGTAGTTTTTGCAAGCAATGTAGACTGTAATGTAGTTAGCATTGTGGCAAGCAATGTAGCAAGAGCTGTAGCAAGCAATGTTACAAGACAACTATAAATGTTGCAATTAATGTAGCAACTTATGCAAGCGATGTAGACTGATGTAGCAACTGCAGTTGCGTGCAGCGCAGCGGAGTGCAATACAGTACAGTACAGTACAGTGCAGTACAGTTGAGTGCAGTGCAGTACAGTGCAGTGCAATGTAGCACAGTGCAGTACAGTACAGTACATACAGTGCACTTCAGTTGAGTACAGTACAGTTCAGTACAATGTTACACTGTAATACATACTTTCATGTAATTCAAATCATCTTATAACTCCTTACATAGTATCGTCTATATTTTTAGGGAGATCAAGACCGTTTTCTTTTGAAGGAATCCCTAAACTCATTGAAAAATGTTGTTGATAATCTGAAGATAAGGTTTGTAGAATTCTAAAAGCACGTTTTACCAGTCAATGTGCACGTGAACAACGCGTGATTGTATATATGGAGTGACATTGACTGTTTTTAAAATTTTGAACCTCATTTGTTATAGGTTTGTTGGAGGAGCAAGTCACTGGGTGCAACAAGATGAACCTCAAATTGTAAATGATTTCATAAAAGAATTTTTGAAGAAATAACTCATGGATAGCAGTATACCCTTGCGATCAACACCCACACATCACATTCATTTTGATCAACGTATAGATAGATAACCGTAATATAATTGGATTATTTCCCGTAGCTAGAGTGACAATAAATAAACTGGTGAAGTGAATGAGAAAATTATCTTCTAAAGATGCAAAAAGAATAATTTAATTTTGTAGAGGTATTATTTTGGAATTATTGTCAATAAATATTCATGATGGATAACATGTCGACCTAAAACACGTTTAGAAATACTTTCGGGGTCACCAAAACTTGATAATTTTAGGGTTAGGGCTTGAGTTAGTATTTTGGTCATGCAGGCTTAGGTTTATAATTAAGGGAGAATTTTTTTAGGATGTGATATAACGTATATCAGCCCGCGTTCATAGTTTACCTTACCCTGCGGAGTCAGAGCACTTCCTATTTTCCTGCTTACGCGTGTTCGTAAACTAGAACTTGTTTGACCAGTTTAAAACCTGACTGACTCGCCCCAAACTTGGGGCGAAGATCGAGTTTGTTGGCAGAGCCCACTTTCCCCCGAAGCTTGCGTAGGTCGGAAAGGGGCTCTGACTCGCAGGTAAGTTTACGTGTGGACGGAGGACCAATCCGTAAAAAAAAAAGTTGTGTTTTTATAAAAATCCGGATGTGTGGACGGGGTATTTTCCAGAAACATTCACTGGAACAAGCTTTTTTCATCATACTCTCTCAATTTACTGTTGCAGCTTACAATTTACTGTACAATGTAAAATTATTATTTTCAAAGACAGGATTTAGTCAGGAACATTGAGGTCGTAAGTAATGGCAATAACCGTGTCACTTAAATTACCGACGACGTTTTTTTCGTGACTGAAACCAACAGAAAATCTCCAATCGTCTGCGTAAAAAAACTACGGAAAAATCCGTGTCGTTGCTTGTAGTTAACCACTGCGAGACATTTCTTTTTCAAGTTCTTAACCAGTCAAAAGCTTTAAAGTGATATGAAAATGAAAATTAATTTTGTCCTATTTGGAGGAACTCTTAAAATCATAAAGTAACAACTTATACAGTTATATCTATACAGTTATATCTCACTTCACTCTTGAGAAAATAAGATTTGCTTGATATACAAATAACCCACTGCATACTTCACACGGGTAAATTTACAATAAACTCGTGCAGCGTGACGTATGCATTGGGTTCTTTGCATATCAAACAAATCTTATTGGGCCCTTGCATGTTGGGTGGCAACTTTAAAGTGCTGACGTTTAGTGGACCAAATAATGAATGGTAATCTTATGTTTATATGGATTTGCCACCCAGCTTGTACCCTGCGGGCAGAGCCTTCGCAGGCTTCGTCCAAGATTTAGGAAGAAGTAACCCGTTTAAGACCCGTTTAACCGGTTCTCGTTTTGTTTTCTGCTCTGATTGGGACTGGGTTCGAGATTGTAACCAAGCAACTGACATGCATGCGCAATGGAAACCAGTCACGAATACAGCAGAGCCTACTTTTCTTCCTCTCTCTCAGCGAAGAAATAAGGAAAAGAAGGCTTTGCTCGCAGGATACCCAGCTTGGGAATACGTGTAAGAGCTCAATTTTCTCAAGAACAAAGTGAGGTGGAAAAACTGTGTAAGGCGGCATTCAGACTGAGTGCCCAGTGTTCAGACACGTTCCCAAACCCTGGATGCTTTTGGTGCTTCGTGGCGGCAGGGCCGTGCCGAGTGAGGGAGGGGGGGGGGGGGTGTAACACCTTATGAAGGGGCCCTATATCAGTAATGAAGGGCGGAGGGCCCTTTATTTTAGTGACAAAGTCCCCATATCAGTTGTGAAGGGCCCTTATTATTTCAGCGATCAAAGTTCCCCATATCAGTTACGAAGGGGCCCTATTTCAGTGATCAAAGTTCCTTTTTTCAGTTATGAAGGGCCCCTATTTCAGTGAACCGTTGATCAAAATCCCTTATATCAGTAATGAAGGGCCCCTCAGAATCATCAATTCTAATGAAGAGGCAGACATGCAGAGAAACCAGAACAAAGGCATCTGGTCTTTTATCTCGGATGCTCAGATTTGACTTTGTTGCGTCACTGATGTTCGCCAAAAACGTATTCATCAAAACCAAAATGATGACAAAAATTCTAGAGAAGGAAACTCTTGACGTTACTGGGGCCATAGCAGCATTGCAGATGACAGAGCAAAGCATCAGGAAAATCAGAGAATCTGAGGACCAGATAAACGACGTTGTAGATGCATCTGTGTCATTTGCTGAGAAAATGGGAGTAAATGCAGTTGAGGAGTACCAAAAATTTCACCGCACACGGAGAATACCTAGACGTCTGGATGAAGCCCAAAATACCACTGCCCAAATAACAATGCATTCGTTCTACAGGAACGAATTAGATGCTCTTCTAGTCGAGATTAACGAGAAAGCGGAAAACATTAAATCGGCATTCAAGCCTTTGCTGGAAGGTCTGAGCCCAACCCAAATGCCCACGTACACGCAAGTTTAAAGGCTTTGTCAGAAGTACCCTAATGAACTTCCACAGCCGTCTTTGCTACATGCTGAAATGGAAATGTTCATACCCCATCTCCGAAAACATGCTAAAGAAGATGACGTACCAGAACATGACATCAGTTACAGATATGCTGCCGATCTCGCACTTCGTCAAAGTCGGCTTGGCTTATTCCCGACAGTAACCAAAGCTTACAGACTTTTGCTTACAGCGGCTCCAACCGTGTGCAAAGATGAGAGAAGTTTCAGTAAGCTGAAATTTGTCAAGTCATATTGTAGGAATTCCATGGGTAACAAACGACTCGATGGTCTCATGTTACTAGTCTGTGAAAAGGATGTAGCTGACAAAATTGATCTGACAGATCTTGTCAAAGTGTGGTCTACAATTAAACATAGGCGGATCCAATTATGTTAAGCTCTGTACAAGAATATAATTTGTGACGTTATTTCATAATTTGCTACAATTTGCTACATATTAAAAGTATGAAATTTGAATTTAAAAATTGCAAGGAGTACTATTAGTAGATTATAGGAGGCCACCGCCCACCTGGCTTGTCCACATACATTTAATTTAGCTTTTGAATAAACGCATTTTGGTGGAGTCATAAAGGCCCAAGGCCCACGAAGGGGGCCCCAGACCCACAAAGGGGCCCAAAACCTTCATACACCCCCCCCCCCCCCCCAATGATCAGCCTTTCGGAACGGCCCTGCGTGGCGCCAAAATATATTTTGTCGATGTGTTTCCACTGTTTGTTCCTATTAAGAAAGTATGTTGGCTCAGTTTATGTATGTTGTTCTGGTTAAAAGTGCTGGGCACCGTAAAAACCCTGTTCAGATTGGTGCTCGTGCCCGGGCACCGTCCCGGGTTTTCGCTCGGTTACGATGTTCAGACTACTAGTGCCCGGGCACTGGGCAACCCGGGCACTGGTCACCCCGGGCACTGGGCACCCCGGGCACTGGGCACCCCGGGCACTGGGCACTCCGACCCCGGGCACTGGGCACGGCCACTCAGTCTAAACACCGCCTAACGTGTTACTTTATCATTTTAAAAGTTCCTCCAAATAAGACAAACTTAATTTTCGTTGTTGTAGTCACTAAAAAAAACACGACCGACTAAATTTGTTAGCGATTATTATAAGTAATAACATGACTTGAGGGAAATTGGCGATTAAATTTCCCCGCCGCCGAGGGAAGATTTGTGAAAGTCCGAGGGCCGCAGGCCCGAGGAGTTTTACAAATCTTCCCGAGGCAAAGGGGAAATTTAATCGCTAATTTCCCGAAAAGTCATGTTATTAGTTTGTAATATTATGATCGCCGAGGAAAACGTTGAGAATCTTACCGACAGGAAATTTACACGGTTGATCAGAGAAGTTGCATCTAATTTTCCCGTGCATGTTGATGAGGGAAAATATATGCAAGCGGGAAATTCAGAAGAAGACAAAGGATTTCTTTGTCTTCTAATTTTCCCTCATCAACATGCACGGGAAAATTAGAAGACAAAGGCTAAATTTCCCTCTTGCATGAGCGATGAGGGAAATACGAGGTTTACATTCCCTCGGAGAACAAAAGAATCCGAGGCGATCATGGTATTATTTTGATTATATAACTAAATAACTGAATATAAGGTGTTACAACATTTTTAAGTAGCAAATTATACTGATATATTTATAAGATTTTTTCTATATTTACTGATATTTTTTTATAATATATATAATTGTAAATGTCTCTGATCTTCATGTCGGAATGCGGTCTATTAAGTACTCCAATAGCGCTGCAGTTCCTTTCTTTAATACGGTAAGTCTTGGATTACGAAAAAGATTTCCTTCCAACTGCAACGACCTAGAAAAGAGAGATTCTGTTGCTGCCAGATATATAAATTTCGCCATTATATATAGAGGAGGATTACCACTGGTTGAGAACCTGTAAAGGACTGGGGGCTAATCATCCTTACTTGCAGCCAGTGGCTGAATTACGAAGGACGCAGATCAACGTGGCCGTGTCGAGGCATATCAAAGGCGCTCCAGGCAGCCGCCATACGACACAGTTCAGACCACGGATCACAGCTAAGATGTTAGGTGTTGATTTTATGGAGGGAGGAAAACCGGAGAACCCGGCGAAAAACCCTCGAAGCACAGGAGAGATCAACTACAACTCTACTCACATGAGTCTCAAGCCCGACAACGGGGTCATTCCCAAGCGGTCACCCATCCAAGTACTAACCCCGTCTAACCGGGCTTAACTTTTTGGTGAGAGGCAGCGCGCTAACAGAACACGCCGCCCGTGCTCCCCTGTGTTCTTTTTAGCATAAAACGTAACTTAAAGACAATGCCTCACCTCAATGTGTTAGCTCTGCCAAGTTCTGGTGGAACACTGGAGATACTATTGTTAGAAAGATCCAAACTTGATAAAACCTTCAGTTTAAGAATCCCTTCAACATTGATTGCAGCAATCTAATAAAATATTAATAATATAAACTAGGAGGTTATGTTTTCAATGTCTGTCTGTGTTTCGTTGACATTAAATATTAGTTATTAATTAGCATAGATTAACGATGACGTTAATATATAGGAGTAGATTACGTTACTTACATTAGTCTAGCCAGTAACCACGGCGAGAAGCAGACGAAGGAAAGGATCATTTACGTTTTGTTTTGTTTAAAACTTACATGTAGCCTAAGATGAGAACAGCCGCCACAGAAATCGAATAAAATCAATATACGATACGACAGCATTGTTCTCATTTTATCCGACTGTGTCGAACTCCCGAGAACCTGTCTGTCTGTCTGTCTGTCTGTCTGTCTGTCTGTCTGTCTGTCTGTCTGTCTGTCTGTCGGTCTGTCTGTCTGTCTGTCTGTCTGTCTGTCTGTCTGTCTGTTCTTCCGGTCGGTCAGGATATCTCACCAAATAATGCACAGGTTTTCATGGAAGTTTGTAGAATGATTGATCATAGACCAACGACCAACCCATTAAATTTTGGTTGAATTTGGTTGCGATTTGGATGAGAATTCAATAAACATCCGACCACAAGTTTCTCTGTGTAGAAGAAAGGCTTGATTGCACTCATTATTCCTATTTTATGCAAACATTTTTGCATAATTTTGGTACGAGTACAATCAAGCATTTTAATTATTCATTCAAACATGTGTAGGTCTCGTGAGCTAGCCTGGTTAGCGGGATGGCTCGTTTTCTTTTTAAACATCTCTAATAACCCGCTGGCGGAAGTATGCAGTCTTCGAGGGTCCTTTTGTTTTAAAATAGTGATGAGAGAAGAATGGAGGATTGGACTGACCTGATTGTTTGACGCCAGAATCACTTCAAGTTTAGACAAGGAATATAAAATATCTGGAAGACTTGTAAATCTAACAATATACGACAAAAAAATGATCTCGTTCCAAAAGATCTCGACGACAGCTGTTAACAACAACAGGCAGCAGCAGCAGCATCACTACCGCCAACAACAACAGCAGCAGCAGTAGAAACAACAGCAACATCACCACAAACAACAACAACACCAACGACGACAATAACAACAACAACATGAACAACTGTAACATCACCACCAACAGCAACATCACCACAAACAACAACAACACCAACGACGACAATAACAACAACAACATCAACAACTGTAACATCACCACCAACAGCAACATCACCAACAACAACGAAGACGACGACGACAACAACAACACCAACACCAACAGTAGAAACCACAGCACCATCACCACCAACAACAACAGCAGCAAAAGCAGCAGCAGTAGTAGAAACAACAGCAGCAACAGCAGTAGTAGAAACAACAACAGCAGCAACAGCAGTAGTAGAAACAACAACAACAACAGCAGCAGCAGTAGTAGAAACAACAGCAGCAACAACAGCAACAGCAGTAGTAGAAACAACAGCAGCAACAGCAGCAGTAGTAGAAACAACAGCAGCAACAGCAGTAACAGCAACAGCAACAACAACATGTTGTTAAATATACAGTAGCTTACCTGTTATGTGATAGTATTATCTCCCTTAACTCTGACAATAATTTGAATTCATCAGGTATTGTTGATAGATGATTACTTCTATTAAATGCATGTAAAAGTTGAAAAGTCAATAACAATAAGTTAAAAAACATAATAATGATAATAACGACGACGCCAATAATTATATTAATAATAATAGTAATAATGATAATAATTATAATGATTATTATATGCATGACAAAATTACTACATTCTGATTGGTTGAGAGGAGTACAATTATTTTATTAATTGTACTGCAGTACAATTACTGCAGTACAATTAATAAAAATAGAGAAGGCCCTGGGAACGATGTTGACAATAAAATTCAAAATGGCGGCCAATTTTGCAATAGGAAGTTTTCACATTTCCAACGACTTGTGGTACACTATGAACTAAAAATTCCATGTAAATATTTTGAAATGAGTACGGAGAACACCCAGAGTGAAAATGTTTCTTGTCAAGTAATGAAACAAGATGTTTTTAAAGGCGTGAGTGAGTATGAAGCGTACGTGTCGTAATTTTGTCATGCATATAATAAATGAGTAATCATATGATTTTGCTCGTACAATTAAGGATTTACACTACTCGTGATATTTGAAAATTATGCCAAATTGCACTCGCCTAACGGCTCGTGCAATCGTACAAATATCACTTGTAGTGTAAATCCTTAATTGTACTCGCTATCATATGATTACCTATACTTATATTAATTATATATTATATATTAATTAATAGTTTATTAAAATAGAATATGCGAATACAGGGTATTGCGCGCGCATCATTTTGCAAAGGAATTGGCGGGCTCCCCACAAAGTAAGCAATATGGCAAACAGACTTGTTAGCGAACCAACAACAGCAGAATAACAGTGTTAAACATTCAGTTAATAGTAAGTATGTTTACTCTGAGGGGAGCTTGCCTTTTTTTTTGAAACATGATGCGCGCGCAACACCCTGAAACTCGCCTATAAGAACTAGTGTATGTTAACGCGATCCAGCTTGTTTGAATCAACTATACCAAAATACTCTTAAGAGAAGTTCCCACTTACAGGGTATCGAGAAACATTGCATTTGACCAACCTCTTACCACTTGACCTGCCGTAACTTTCGATAATACGTCTTCCAGCCGAAGATCAATAACGTACCCAGGAGTGTCCCTGCATAGAAATAAACTCTCTGGCTCATGCAAGCCCGCCCCCTTTCCCCCCAAGCCCTATTACGTACCTTAGAAAACCCCCAAATGCAAGCCCATAGGTATAGGATGATTCCTCAGGTAAAGGAGAGACAATGCAGCTACATTTAACGTTGTTTTCTTAAGATTTCGGCTTCCAATCCCAACCAAAAATCAAATACTTACCCTTACCCCACAAATCCTAACCTTAAAAAAGCAAATGTCCACCGTGCGTAAAAACAACTGAGAAATTCTTTGTCTTCTACCCGAGGAAGCAACCTTGGTGGCACAGTGGTTAGTGCACGTGCCTTTCACCTCTGCGACCCGGGTTCGATTCCTGCACGGTGCAGTTATCTGATTAAAACCAAAAACCAAAAGTTATCTGATACCAAACACCACAGGTTCCTCCGGGTACTCCGGCTTCCTCCTGTAGTAACACTGGACCAATGAGAGATGGCCCTTACTGGACCTCTGAGGATAACAGTTTAGATATAACTGATAGAGTTATCCAGTATAAATAAGGTTAGTTTAGTTTATAAGTGTGGGGGGGGGGGGGGGGGGGGGGGATATAATCATCAAATACGTACCAATTTTATAGTCATCTTAGTATATCTCAATTAAAAGCAGAATTCCCTCGACTAACAGTACATAAGCGCTAGCTCTAAACTACGCACTAGACTAGTATATACTTTTCACAGTAACATTTAAACAATTTGAAAACTCGTCACGCGACTGAAATGATAAAACTTACCGCAGATCCAAGTGAGTGAGATGTGATAAGAGACAAAATTCAGGAGGAATTTTAGAAATTTTGTTTGATCCTAAGTTAACGGAAGTAAGAGTCGTTTCAAAGTTGCATAATCTGTGATAAAAGAAAGAGAGTTTAAACTTTAAAGTGGAAATAATGTTACCGTTTTTCAACAAAAATCTCTACAAGAGTTAGTTATAACGAGAATTGTTCTCTAAGAGTAATAAAAATGGCTAAAATCAGGATTTTGGCTGAGGTAAATGGAATTTTTCATCATCTTTCTGTTAGTTCAAATAAATTTTAGAACGAGATTTTCATTTTGCAAAAATATATTTATAACTGGGTAATATAGAGCTTAATTATTCCAACGTTTACTAGTAGTTAGTACGTATATTTTTACAATCAACAATCTTTCCAACCAAAGGTTGCAACAAAAATTTTCATCTGAGTAAAAATTTCCCGCGAACTTGAAAGAGCTCCAAAATACAACAATAAAACAAGGAGTATAATTAACAAATAAAACATAAAGCTTCGTGCATATGTACTCTTATAAAGGCACGTTTGACGTCATTTGAACACGAAAGAAGTTGAGTAGGGGCACGAGGCGATAGCCTTTACACTTTCTTTCGTGTTCAAATGACGTCAAGCGTACCTTTATAAGAGTACGTATGCAGAGGAGCGATATGTTTTATTTGTTTTATAAAATAAGAAGAGGAAAAATCAAACTAAAAGTAAGGTAGTTTTGGAATTTGGCGAGCTTTCCCGGCCAGCTGACGCCATTCTACGTCATTCATGATCTGTGTTCTCTTATAAATGCATGGAGCCCAGCCAATCAGAGCGTGCGTAGAGGGCACCTTATTTTATAATCTCTTATCAACCTCCTTCGCTTGGTCATTACGCTGACCACGCTCCTGCAGGCTTTGTCCATACTGCTTGTTCCATACAGTCTGCTATTTCTCCGTAATGACCGTGCTCTCAGTTAATAAAAAGTTAGTGATTTACCGATATTAATATGAGAGAAGACATTGTAATGGTATGAAATGATATATATTTCTTCTACGGAAGCTGGGCTGTTTAAAGCGACCTGTCGCCCTCAACCACCCTTGGGTAGAACCTTGACAGTGAAGATAATCTTAGTGAAACATGATCAGCTATTAAACATTAACGTCTATCTAATTATTTAGCAATCATTATTCATAGCACGCGAATACAGACGACCCTAATCTCCCGCCTTAAGGCTCTTTTCCACTCATCGCAGAAACTAGTTCGCAGCTTGCTGTGAGTACTTGTATCTCATTAAAAAGAACTCACAACGAGAAAACAAGCACTGTTTTTAGGCTTGGACTGGCCATTCTACCATTTTGCCTTGAAACAATCAGCAGCAATTGTTCTACAATTCTCATCCATGATGTATACAATACTATGGCATGATGGCCACTCCAATTATTCTTATAAGACTGATAATTTTAACAAAGATTTCCTACCTTAAAGGAATTTCTTCCAGTAAGTTCTTACTAAAGTCAATACTTGTAACCGGAGTACCCGAAGCGGACGCCCATACTTCATCAGGAACAATAGCTGCTTTTTGTTGACTAGAAAATAAACGAAGCCATTGAACATACTTCATCATTTTAGTATTTTAGTATGTCTAAACTCTAAACATATTTATCTAGCTAAAATTCAATACGTATTTTAGACGTTTTAAGAAAAAAGAAAAGATAAATATACATTCTGATAAAAAGCCATTTCGTTGGTTTTGCTTGTTTTTTGTTCAAGTTATTTTATAAACGAAATAGAGACCATGAGTAGAATCTTAGTTTATACCTGTAGCTAAGCGTTTTATTTGCACTCAATAAATGAGTGTTCACGGAGGATGATTCCACTGGATTTCCCGCTTCTTCTTTCTTTTCTTCATCCGCTATAAATTTGAAGTTTAAAACAAAAACGAAATTAGAGTCAGTGTGTGCTGACACAAAAAATCGTGAACAATGTTGTGCTGTCAACTGTGAACAATGTTGTGCTGTCGACTGTGAACAATGTTGTGCTACTAACTGTGAACAATGTTGTACTGTCAACTGTGAACAATGTTGTGCTGTCAACTGTGAACAATGTTGTGCTACTAACTGTGAACAATGTTGTACTGTCAACTGTGAACAATGTTGTGCTGTCAACTGTGAACAATGTTGTGCTGTCAACTGTGAACAATGTTGTGCTGTCAACTGTGAACAATGTTGTGCTGTCAACTGTGAACAATGTTGTGCTGTCAACTGTGAACAATGTTGTTCTGTCAACTGTGAACAATGTTGTGCTGTCAACTGTGAACAATGTTGTACTGTCAACTGTGAACAATGTTGTGCTGCCAACTGTGAACAATGTTGTGCTGCCAACTGTGAACAATGTTGTGCTGCCAACTGTGAACAATGTTGTGCTGTCAACTGTGAACAATGTTGTGCTGTCAACTGTGAATAATGTTGTGCTGTCAACTGTGAACAATGTTGTGTTGCCAACTGTGAACAATGTTGTGCTGTCAACTGTGAACAATGTTGTGCTGTCAACTGTGAACAATGTTGTGCTGCCAACTGTGAACAATGTTGTGCTGTCAGCTGTGAACAATGTTGTGTTGCCAACTGTGAACAATGTTGTGCTGTCAACTGTGAACAATGTTGTCTTGCCAACTGTGAACAATGTTGTGCTGCCAACAGTCAGGAACAATTTTGTTCTGCATATAACGTTGTTAGTTCAACATGGTTAAACAATATTGTTGAAACAATGATGAACAATATTGTTGGCCTACCAATAATGCTTAACCAATTAATTAATAATTCATGAAGAAAATTAAAAAATTGAATGCTTAATCAAGTGTTGTAAATTGGCTTATATCTTAAAGATTGTAGATAAATCGGCTCGCGTTGTAAATGCCCATCTAGCACTGCCGCTCATGCATGCATAATGCATATTTTACTTAGGGGCTGTTTGCATATGAGGCGAGCTAGCCTGGTTACCGGGATGATTTTATGTCACGAAAATCTTATTACGACTATTTGAGAAAGGCAGCAAAGCAGAATTGGCTTCGTTTTTCTGTAAGCATAGCACATGCACAAAGTATCCTTATTCCTTATTACAGTCATAGAAAGATTTTCCTGACTTAAAATCAGCCCGGTAACCGGGTTAGCTTTCCTCATATAAACAGCCCCTTAATTATAGAGATGCATGATTGTTCAGTCAACGATTCAATTGCTTTACTGTCGCACCTCGTGCTAGGAATTACCTGGTATTTTGTTTTTAAGATGTTTCAAAAGTGCAACGGTTCCTTTCTATATTAAATAAAATTATAAAAATGACAGTAGAAATCACGGAGTCCCTGAAATGCATTTCCTTCATTTTGGGGAGAGATTCTACATACAGAATCTTGAGTATTATAAAACGTCAGATAGAATACACAAAACAGTAAATTTCTTCTGACCTCCCCTCCCCTCCCCAAGCAGTTTCTCATCGGATTTAGAATTACAAAATTGGTTTTAAAGAGAAGTGGGGGGGGGGGGGGGGGGGGGGGGGAGAGAGGTGGGTATAAACTGAAATTTACTAACCACATTCAAAAAATATGTAGAAAGGCTAGCCAACAAATAGCAGTCTTACAAAGGATGAAGAAAATGATGCCTTTCCGTACAAAAAAGGATATATATTTTTCTTTTATCTTGCCTCATTTCAACTATTGTTCCGAGGTATGGCACAATTGTAGCGCACGAAACATTGCCAAGCTGGAAAAAGTTAACGAAAGAACCTTACGATTTGTCTTTAACGAAAGATCAACACCCTATGAAACACTCTTACAGCGTCTGAATCTAAGGACTCTACAACAACAACGCAAACAAAAGATCTTAATCTCCACTTTTAAAATGGTCAACCCAGAATTGAATGACAGTCGAAGTTTACTTATTGAAAAAACAGATACACCATATGACTTAATTAAGAATTCCAAAAGTAAAGACAACAACACACGCCAAAAATCATGGAGATTCACAGCAGCAAAACTTTGGAACAATCTGCCGGATGAAATGAGGCAAACAAAAGACATAAAAACTTTTAAGAACTTACTATCTGGTATACACGAACAATAGTTTATAGAACGTTTTAAATAGATTAGAATTAAATTTTAAATTTAGGTTTGATTATATAATATTATTTTATTGTAAAAATAGTTATAGTACAACTGTTTTAACATCGATTTAGTTTAAATCGTGGCATACCTGAAAAATACCGTTAACGCTATAAGTGTATCGACCACGTTAAATAAAGTGTATTGTATTATATTGTATTGTATTGTATTGTATTGTATTGTATTGTATTGTATTGTATTGTATTGTATTGTATTGTATTGTATTGTATAGGGGAAGGCACCCCCATTCCCTTGGTGGTTTCGCCACCGTCGCCACCGAGTACTGAGGGTGGTAAAGTAGGAACGTGTGTGAAACATTAAGCAAACGCCACTACAATTATGAACAATTAGACTAACCATAACAATATCTCGACGAATGCTTCTTAGTGGATTTCCTTCCAATATTACTGATTTCAGTTCAGTCATATTACCCATTTCGTAAGGAAGTCTAAATATATTTTTAAAATAAGTAAACACACAACATATACCAATACCTAGTGATCCACTCATTAGAGGTGTCGTAAATGTTTTTAGTATAAAAATACACAGGTGATTATAGAACATCGCGCACGCTGATTGGTCGAGCTACTTCGGACTAATTCTCGATAATCACCTACAGCGTTTATTCAAAATGGCCGCCAGCCAAGTTGTCAACGCGACAGACGAGGAAATTAACAATTTTAAAGAAAATGTTGTTCCTAAAAGTACGAAAATGTGTCTTTATACTAAAACAATTATTCGCCTCCTGCTCGGTGAATAATAACCTCGACTTCGTCTCGATTATTATTCACCGATACTCACCTCGTCTTCGGCGAATAATTGTTAAATAATATACAAAGCTTTATTTACGTTACGCTAGACTTGCACCAAGCCTGCCTATTAATTAGAGCAAGTTCTTTATTCATGCAGAAAATCATAAATGTACTTTCGGAGAATTTGGCTTGTTGATTTTATCCACGACTAGCATGCACTTACCCCGAGAGATTATTATTTGATAAATCCAATCTTTCAAGACATTCCATGGTCGTGATCTCTTTAGGCAAACTTAAAATAGAAAATATGACTTCAAAACAAAACTTTATAACACAAAACACTAAAGCTTGAATAAGTAAATAATGTTTAAAATGACTCTCCACAAAAAAAATACGTCGGATCAGCATATGAAAAACCCCCAACAAGATCGTTGATTTCAAAGATATTTATAAAAAAAATGGTAGACAAAAATGTTTCGATGACGTCAGTTCCTGGGATAAACAGCATATTTTTCATCAGGGACGTAGCCAGGATTTTGAAAGGGGGGAGCCAAAATCGAAATACATTTTTAGGGGTCCGGGGGCATGCGTCCCGGGAAATTTTGAAATCGAGAGTCGCTAAAATGCCATTTCCTGGCTTTTGAAGGAAAATTTTACAGACTCTAAAGGTTAAAAAACGTCATTATAAAATACTTATGACACGCAAACGTCACATAGATACTCAAAATGCATACACTCAGTAGATTGAATACACTGTTTACAGTTCATTTCCTGACATAATTCACATTGCATCAGTTTTGTAGTTACATGTCTGTGGCCTGGAAACGATGTTATCAACATGAATTATGGGTAGGAAATGTATTATCATATTTTAAATTAATGTTAGTATTTTATTCGGCGCATGAATAGTACGCCGTCTGCATCAACGCCGTAGTTGAGTCATATTATACGACCGGGCTCGTCGTATTTAATGGTTCTGTCGAACTTAATGCAAGTGCCGTATTTAATGGTTACAAACGGCGCCGTATTTTTCATGAACTTAATTCTCATATTTTATACGGCGCATGAAAAATACGCCGTTTATCACAGGCCTAAGCCTACCAGAGAATTCGAGGAAATGTGATCATGAGCATGATTTGGAGCAGAAACTTGCGGCTAGTCACTTTTTTCAGTCAAAACAAAAGACTACATGACCTTTATAATTAATAATGCATAAACAAAACACAAAATCGATATCGGTGAATTATACGTGATAAGCTGCGAAGGCCCTTCGTCAGAGAGAAACGCGAAGGCCCTTCGTCAGAGAGAAACGTTTCTCTCTGACGAAGGGCCTTCGCTCGAAACGTTAGATTCCTACGTTCTCTGTTTCGGCAGTATATCTAACCTTACTATATTTCGATTGTTGTTTCTACACTGCCTACGCAGCACGCTATTTTTATTATGCGTGATAAGGTTTTGCATAAATTTTCTCGAAATTTTTACGGCTTAGATAACGTTGATTTTCAAAATGATTACGCAAATGAACTAATAATTGTCGCTTTTTGAAACTGTTTAAAAATACCTCGCAACACATGATTTATGGAGTCTAAAACACTTTTCGTTCGCGCGTTTTAAACCCAATAAAAGACTGCTGCTCGTGTTTTAAAGGTGACATATCTTAATTTTCTCTACTTACTGACTGATCTTGTTGTCTCTTATATCTAAAACAACCACCGAAGAAAGACAGGATATTTCATGTGCATCTATGGAAGGTATTTGACCATAACCCAGATACAGTTCCTAAATAACAAATACAGTTGAGTATATTATTATTATTATTATTATTATTATTATTTATTTAAGGAGGATAAGTTTTTCAGCAGAGCTGGTGGGGTCCTCCATTTACAGCTAAGACCTATAGGTGTTGATTTTACGGAGGGAGGAAAACCGGAGAACCCGGCGAAAAACCCTCGAAGCACAGGAGAGACCAACTAAACTCTACTCACATCTAACCGGGCTTAACTATTGGTGAGAGGCAGCGCCCTAATAGCACACGCCACCCGTGCTATATCCCCGTAATATATATTATTTACTTGCAGTGACAAAATTTAAGAGGCCGCACCTTAGTGAACTCAGTGTTTCTGCAGGCGGTTAACAGGAATCGATGAAGATCAAGAATAATTATGCATTACTATACTTTGTATGAGCCTGGAGTTGATGCAAAAGTTAAAATAACTCAAAGAACATTCACACTCAATTCTCATATCAGAGCTAGCGTATCCATCTCTTCTCTTAACATGCATTACGACATTAAAGTGCCAATGCAGCGAAATTTCACCCCAGTTTTTTATGATCAATGCATTTGAAAGAACACTTAAAATGACAACGTAACATCTTTCGTAGAATTTCGTTTCCTTGCTTCATTCTTGAGATATTCAGGTTTGTTTGATATGCAAATGTCATACTTATGACTTCACACTGCATAATGACTTTTTAGAAAAGTATGATTTTCTTTGAGAGTGCTTATCGAAAGTACTTAATAAAAATTTGCACTTGAATGTATGTAGCCATGACTGGTCACTAAACGTGTGTAGCTGGGTGTAAAATATTTGGACTATCCTAAAATTGATGCTATTTCAAAAAGTCATTATGCAGTTGCATATCAAACAAACCTGAATATCTCAAGAATGAAGCAAGGAAACGAAATTCTACGAAAGATGTTACGTTGTCATTGTAAGTGTTCTTTCAAATGCAATCATAAAAAAACTGGGGTGAAATTTCGCTGCATTGGCACTTTAACATATATCATCATACTTGCACATAGCAGTACATCGAACTCAACCTATACATTCAAATCATCTGAGTCCCAGTAACTCAAAAATCTTTCAGAATAAAATAACTCGAAGTACCGATACGCCCAATGAATTGTTTTTGTGTCGTCACAGACAAAATTTCACAGAAAATCCGAGTACAGCTACATGTCTACTAAACCACTATATAAATTATTCAAATCTATTAAAAATCTAATTTAAATAAAATGAAATCATGTTGAATATAGCAATAACTAAAACTAAACAACCTTAAGCATTTTACATGATTTTAACATGGGCACTCGTGATAATTGGTTATATCGACAATCAAATCTTTCCAGTTTCTCCAAATTACCAATAGCTACAAAGAATTAAAAAAACAGTCATTGATTATTGATGGTAGAAAAACCTCAAAAATTTAGGGCAAAAAAGTTAGCAATAATTTCATCTTACTTGCGGGTAATTCCTTTATTTTGTTGTTCGATAAGTTTAATTCAGACAAAACTAAAACAATATGTACAAGAATTATAAGTGATAATAATGTGACATTAAATAATATTTAATGTTAATAAATTAATTAATAATTCAAAATAAATAAATAAATAAATAATTAAAAGAATTGATTTAATCAATATTTGTAAATCGGATAAATTTTTGTCCTGGTTTACATATAAAACTTCTGTTCGATTTATTTTGTTGTTGTTGATGATACATACTGTAGTTCTGAACAACTTCTATCTTTAAGAATGTTGATAAACTTCTTAAATGTTTGCATGCTGATAAATTGTGATAGTAAGCGAGAATTTGTGGTAACAGCACGTTTATTATTTATCGCTAAGCTTTCGACCTGTTGACTCAGACCATAGATTATCTGATTCTTCATCCAAAGTGAGTTGTAGTAAATCAGATACAGATCGACTGCGAACTTATCAAATGGACGCATCTAAATAGCCAAGTTTTCAAACTATTTTTCAAGTTGGAGTGATTTTAGCTAAGTAAATTGAGGAAAAAGTTTATGTAAATCAGGACGAATCTGTATCCGATTTACAGATATTGATTACATATCTAATTTTCTTCATGGATTTTTAATGAATTTGATAAATACCTATAATTACCTGACATATCACCCAACTGTGTCGGGCAATTTGTTAATGAATTGTTCGAAATATTTAATTTTCTTAAACACTTCATAGATCCTAATGATGATGGCAGAACTTCTAAAAGATTATTTGAAATGTCCTAAAATACGGAAAAAAACAACCTACAATAATTAATAATGTAAATAAGGGGTCGGGGGGGGGGTCGGGGGTCGCGACCCCTGCCCTTTTTGTACCTCTAATACTAGGTTAGACACTAGATAAACAGATAATTAATCGTGTTGTAGCTCGCAATACAATTCTCCGCAATAATGCGAGACCAAAATAAAAATTTCCGCAACCGAAAATACGAGAAAAGCGTCCTAAAAATGCAGGAAATGCCGTTTCCAATACCCAAAATTGACAAATTTTCAGGGGGGACATGCCCCCGGATCCCCTAGAATCTCTGCTTCCCACGCCACTGGCTTCTAGTCCCAAATTGTTTAGAATACTGAACGACTTTGCCCTTTTTTTTAGTTCAACCCCTGCCCTCGAAATTTTCTAGTTGCGCCCCTGTAATGTTTAGGCTCCCTCTAGCTGGGTGACATATAGATATATTAAATCTAGAGCAGAGAATGAGGACAGCGCAAATGATGGAGAACTAGTCACAGGTCACGAAATAATAACAAATACAAATATTTACAAAGCGTTAAAATAGGTGCAAGAATTAACACATAATTGTGGTAAGTAAATTAAAATATACTTCTATTAGAGTAAGCTTTGAAAATAGACTTTTTCTGTATAAAAAATCTATTCTTTGAAGAATTTTTATCGTACATCTAAATAATTCCAGTAAAAAGGACTTTGATATGTCATAGTATGAAATTTTAAGGTGGTACGACAATAAGGAGGTCTGTGATTTCATCATTTACAGCTGCAACAATCTGTTCTAGTAATGCAGTATTGCAGTCAAAATGGAAATACCTTCCCACTTCTGCTTCTGTAGTTGGTTGTGTATTACTTATTACTGTATTTCTGTAGCCGCTACTGAAGCGCGAGGAAAGTCTAGCGATAAAAGTCGCCAATACTTAATGTATATTCGTCTGTTTGTATCGATTTGGCATTTGCCATTTAAAGCTAAATTATACTATTTTTGTACAGTTTTCAACAAAAAAAATTCTCAGGCTTCCATAGCGGTTTATACAGAAATACAGTAATACGCAACAAACTACAGAAGAAGTGGGAAGGTATTTCCATTTTGACTGTAACAATAATGAAAGTGTCCAAGTATAGCTCAGCAGGGCTCAAAATAACGTTTCATGTTACGCCGGTCATGGTGACTGGTCAGTTCCAACTGTGACCGGTCAAAGGCGATTTTTGACCGGTCAAATTTCACGACGCCACCCCCCCAAAAAAACAAAAAACAAACAACAAACCCACAACCCAACAAAAAACATGTAAAGTATATTCTACGCTATATAGCTATAGTACTGATATGAACGTTTGTCATAAAAAGGAAATGCATGCATAGTTCACTTCAATATATATCAGACATTATGAAACGGGTCTACAACAGCACAACAACAATCATTTTAAGTTCCTTCAAATGGAAAGTAATACAAATATACAATTAATTGCAAGTAATATGACCGGTCAAAATGACCGGCGTTATACAAATTTGACCGGTCACATTAAAAATTTGGCCGGTCATTGACCGGTGACCGGCCGTTATTTTGAGCCCTGCTCAGTAAAAATATAATTGTACCAATTCTTCAAGTTTCTTTAACTGCCCAACACTTTCCACAATGGTCTTCAATTGGTTATGTTGAAGCAAAAGTGAACCCAAAGCTGTCAGATTCCCAATTTCAAATGGAAGAGAAGTAAATCTGTTATAACTAAATTAAAAACCAAAAGTTGTAAACTATACAATATATATTGTTGGAAACTCTTTGTGGTTACACCAGGTAAATTAATTTATTTGCTAAGCTTTCGAGCTTTTTTTATCTAAACCACTTCCAAATACGTACTTTCCAAGCAATTGTCTGAAATGAGTTATCTGTTTATTATTCCAATCTTGCAAAATTTATTTTTATACAGACATTTGGCAGAAATCTACATGCGATTACCAAATAATAAAAACGTGGCGCACAAATAACATCTCGGTGTATTTCTTTATTGAAAGTATTTTCAGAGTCTTTCTTCTAACAGAAGAAGAGTCATTTTCAATCTGACGGGAGTAAATTTCTTCTTTTTGTCGACCTGAAATTCCACAAAATCAAAGGATAGGCTAAGATTTCGTCTGTTTCATGTACGCATTGCGCACCTATTTTTATAAACTCTGTCCAAAAATATTCTCCCTAGTCACGGCTTGGGAAAATCAAATTGGCTTTGAATAGCCTCAACCAAATAAAACAACCAAAGCTATTTATGGCTCAGAACAGAAAAATAAACGTTGAGCCCAGCTGAGAAGAAAGGACTCACTGCACATCGACCAACTAGTTTAGAGACATATTTGCTCTCTGCAAAAATTTCTAAACTTAAAAGACTATATATATAAATAAATATATCGGATTTAACGTGGTTTTCCTCTTTCCTTATTGAATTTTCCCGCGAAGTATTCCCTGGTGTCCGTAATTTCAAAATATTTTTGCGATGCACTTTTGAAACGCTCATTAAAACTTATATATATAAAGCCAGAATTTTTTTCTACCGGTACAAAAACCTCTCTGGTATAGTGTGAACAGACTCGGCACAAAAAGCTATCCGAGACAAGATTTACCTCTTTCAAGATCGCAGCTGTGCAGTGGCGTGTCGGCGTTTTGTGTGTGAACAGAACTACAAAAGGTCTAATATATGGTATGGTTTTCTCGCAGGAACAAAAGCTATCTGGTATAATGTGAACGGGAACTTATAATACTAGTAAACAGCTATATTACCTTAAGTTTAGTCGCTTCAGGTTCAAGAGGTCTCCAATTGCTTCTGGTAAACTTGTTATTTCATTATCATGAAGCTTGTATCAAGCAAGAAATAAACATAAGAAAACTATTTAGAAACCATGTATTAGTTATAAAAGTGCTGTGTAGGCAGTGTTTTGGATAAAGTAAAATGTCGTAAACTGCCGAGATTTTTAAAAACGAAATACTGACGTGTATGGAATACCTAAGTGTAGATTTAAGGTCATTTATCACCAAAAATGTAATAAAGAAAAATCAGCGTCTCAGGTTATTACACAAAAAATTCTAAACTAGTTTTGAGGAAATGCTGGAGTCACCCCGAGTGTGTGAAGGACTAAACCTCTTTAAGATTTCTAAAGACTGCCATGTTTCCTTTGTTTTAACTTCTTTGCTTCCTTTCTTTCTAATTTCTCACTAGAGAGATTAAGGCAAACGGCAGAGAAGATCACGTGACGAACTTTCCCCCCGCCAGTTGTTTGGGGTTCGCCGTTTCAACGCCAAGACGACTGTTTTCACCGAGAGGGCAAACGGCAGATTCTAATGTCAAAATTTCTAATATTTCCTTTCTTTCACGTCTTTTACGAAGGAAAAGAGAAACAATAGAAATGTTTAATAATGATCACAAAAAATTTCTGAACTACTCATTTTTGAAATACATCGAGTACGTATATGTTAGAAATTTTATAAGCTTTCATTCGGTATATAGTTCAAATTTTAAAAGTGTTACCTGTAACTTTTTAAAATATTCAAAATGTTCTCACCATTGACCATAAAAGTTTTATTATCTTTTTAACCAAAAACGTTTTCTAATTCAACTAGAAATCTGCAAACTTTTCCACTCCTTTCATATTTGAATTAGCTTCTGTGTTTAAGAAATATCTGAGGTTCATACCAGCTCAGCTTATAACAAACACCAAAACAGCTAAAGGCAAAACAAAAACTTATAAAGAAATTCATCCATTTCAGACGGTCCAGACCAAAATAATGAGGTTCTTCATTTTTTAAAATACTTACTGGCAAGAAAATTAAAAGTTCTGACATGAATAGCACTTGACAGTATCCTCTGTTTAATATGTTGCTCTGGGCTGTGCGTCTAGTATTTAAAAACAAAATCCAAAATTCTATAACACTTGTGAGGAGTCCATTTCCCATTATATAATTCTTATTTTACGAACAATGGTGAGAACATTTTGAACATTTTAAAAAGTTACAGGTAACACTAAAACTATATACTATGAACTATATACCGAATGAAAGCTTATAACATTTCTAACAACATACGTACCCGATGTATTTCAACAATGCGTATAGTTTAGCCGTCTTTTTCTATAAACAAATGTGTCGCCATAATCAATAATTGTGAACTCCAGCTTCGTGAGTGCAGGACTTTTTTGCCACTGACTTTTACCCGTAGTATCCGCGTACTGAAGTTTTATGTACGAGTCAATTCCAACTGCGATCATCACCCCCCGGGCAAACAACCGGGAATTTGACTTTTCCGAAAATTTTTGGTCAAATTCCCCACTATGCGGACCGAAAACACAGTCAAATGCCCCACCATCTGGGACTATCAAGGCTCTATTAAAAGATTTTGTTTGAAATATTTCATTCATAGACAACAAAAAATTCACTACCATGAAGTTTCAACGTCCTTCTTTGCATTCCAGACTTTACTAATAAACAACGGCATTTTTAAATGTTCACAGAAAATCACAGAAAAGATCATGCAGCTGATTGCAGACTGAAGAGATGGCTAGAATGAGGAGATTTCTTAACGTGCAACCACTGACCAACTTTTTTCAATAGTCAAATGCCTGACCGGGTGGGATTGCTTTACGTCAAATTCCCACCTATACGAAGCTCACCTTGGGTCAAATGCCCAGGGTTTACGGGGGGGGGTGGATGATCGCAGTTGGATTTGACTCATACATTAATAACCCCGTGGTCAAAGAATTTTATCTCCAAAGAATCGTTTTATCTAGACATTGATTTTTAAAATTAATATTGAGAATTTGGGGGAAATTTTTTAAGGATTTTCCAGAGATTTCTAGGAATTTCTATTTATTTTTTATAGGAATTTCTGTAAATTTTCAAAGATTTTTACTTTTTAGAGATTTTTAAAGTCCTTTTTTTTATTTTCTTTAACCCATTCTTGCCTAAGCCAGCCAAAAACAGCCCCTTTCATTTCTTACTCTGTCTAATGCCAGATAATTTTAGTCAACAAAGAGAGAACCCTCACATATATATCCTCAGATCTGCAGGAAATTTGGGATTTTAAGAATATTTGTTATAGACATACACAATATTTTTCAAAATAATGCACCCTTTGGATCAGTACAGGCATGATCAGGTTCGAACACCAGGCCACTTTTAAGACCTCAGGCAAATATTTTTCTATACAGACCTCCCAGCTGGTAAATAATATATCTTACCCCAGACCCTAAATGTCAAAGACCACACCTTCTATTGTGGCACACACCCATATACCTTAGCCCACGTTCACACTATACCAGATAGGTTTTTATGGTGGCATGAAAACCTATCCAGTATAGTGTGAACAGACTCGGCACGATATTGTGCTGAAGAAAATGCAATCTGTTGTTATTGTTATTTTATCATTATGCCGTACGATACAACCAATCACCACATTCTATTCTATTAATTTACTTCCAAAACGATTTTGAACTCCATTCACACTGGAGCTGGAACGGCACAAAAAGCTATCTGATAAAAAATGTACCTCTTTCAAGATCGGAGTGGTGCAGCGGCACTCCGACACAGAAATTGTGCCAGAACAGGTGTTTTGTTTGTGCACAGAAGGCCTATCTGATATGGTTTTCATGCCGGCACAAAAGCTATCCGGTATAATGTGAATGGGGCCTTATATACAGTAGTATCCCTGGGCTAACTGCAAACAAGGCCTGTGTCAATTATGCAACCGTTCAGCCTTCAAATTTAGAATAGATGAGGTAATATTCATGGTACGTACACTAGACATATAATTATATGTTGTACCATCAATAGCTTAATTGGTTTATTCATGTAAATATAATAATAATATATAAAACTTACATCGAGAACAACTAAAGCTGGTAGTTGCTTGATATCAGATGAAATACTTGTTAATTTATTTGATGCAAGAATAAGCTTGTTTAAATCAGTTTGTTCCCACCATCTGTCATCTTCCTTCTCCAGAGAAGCACTTTTTCCTTCTTCAGGAACATCAACATTGATTGTCCAGACTTTATCAGGAACTGTTGTTAACTCTCTGTTGGAAAGATTTAATTGACCACACTTTCTAGCTTGCCTGAGAATAGTGTCAGGAATATCTCCTTTCACCTCGCTATGACCAGACATATCTGCCTTCATTTTCGGACCAGGGGAAAACTTCTGTCGACGATGCATCTTTTGTTCTCGTATCTCCAATCTCTAACAGCTCTTGACGGTTTTAATTAAAGCAATGCAAAATCAAATTTTAAAACTTTAAAACTTGACCGTGCAAAGTGCAAACAAATAAAAAATAGAAACAAATAGAAACCCATGACCGAGCTCATGACATCATTCTGGTTCTGACCATTGGGTCCCGCCTTCTTGCCCGAATCTCATTATTATATTGGATACGTCAAACTGCGATAATTCTTAGCCTGCGAGCCGGCAAGATTGCATATAACTTTTGTAATTATATTTATGCTCAATTGTAAATATACTAATTTATAACTTGATTCATAAAAAAAATTGTTTCTTTACAGAAATAGTTAAGTATTTATCGAATTGTCGTGAAGACTAGAGTTTAGTTTTACAAACTTTTAAAACATTCTTCGATTGAATTTTGGTCTTTTAGTAAAAAATGTTCTAGCTCTAAAATCACTGACCACAGAGCGATACAACTATGTCAACTATTTTTTGGGTAATTCGGGGTTTCAGAAAAAGTAGCATAGGAGGCTGAGTGAAAACAATTTTAAAAATATGCATATGACTGCCAAATTCCTCGCCAAATGCGGTGATATCTAAAAATAATTTAATTTGATCATTCTGAGACATGGTATTTAATCAACACTTGCAGCTTCTGTTTTGTCGTATTTTTGACGTCGTGTTCGACATGGCAAGCATCAAAAGTAAAGATTCAGTTCCTAATATATTTGTATAATTCTACTAAAAATGGTAAATGACCTGATCATGAATTTTTCTTCCTTTTTATGTTGTTTGTACCTTTTTGAATCTTAAATTTCTGTTGCAAATTCAACTTCAATTTGCTTCATGCTGTATCAAAATAGCGTAAGTAAATTCATACTTGTTTCATTTTTCTTTACCCTTTATTAATGTCTCGTACAGAATATTTGTACACAACAATTGTCTTTAAACCATTTTTATTCAACCAGCTTTCTATTGCATGGCAAACAGTTTTGATATAAAAGAAATGGGCTAATATATCGTAGACATCGTTAGTGCTGAATTATTAAGTCTCCTGTAATTTGTATTTATTTACAAATAATTCTGCTACATAATTATGTTGTGAGTGTACAAACTACTGTAAATTAAAGCTCTATTACACTCCCTGTAAAAAGTCTCCCCTCTGTTAAGCTCTCCACTATTTTAATAGAGTTCCAATTTTAAAATAAGCCCCCCCCCCCCCCCCCCCCCCCCCACACACACCTTATAAGTCTCTCCCCTCCCATCCAAAAAACAAGATATATGGTTCATATGTGACACAGTAGATCAATTAATGGTTAGTGCCAGTCCTAGATAAAGCATTTTTCTTCCTGGCAGCAAAAGCCAAAAATAAATATTTCCTGCTATTTGTGATACCACCAGACTTGCAAGTTTGTATCTCAAAACCATAATTTATCTGAATGTGGTATCTATATATACTTTGAAATAGCGAACTTTTTCATTTGAATACTACGTAATACAAGTACTAGCATCAAAAATCAAAATGCTGAAACAGTTGAATAAGATAAAAGCAGCTTGCATTCTTGCAAATGCACAATGACAGCTGCAGCCTGCAACAGCAACACTATATTGAAATGATGAATATTTCATTGTTTTCTAGAACAAATCGTTGTGTCATTTGCGCAAGGATATACAAAACTTAGACAGGTTAAGGTCATGTAATAAACCTTCAAAACACTTTTGAATTGTTTACAAATCGCCGCTGGGTTTGGCAAGAATATAGAAAGATAAGTCATTGAATATGAAACTTGATATTTGATCAAAAGTGATGACCATGGTGCTTTTCGGTTTTTTGAAGAATAGGAAATTTATCTTTAAACTTTGACTTGGATTAAAAAAACTGACAAATATTTCCTGCAAGATACAAAAAATTTCCTGCGAACAACTTTTACAAAAAATTTCCTGGCAGTGGTGCTGCCGGACATTTTCCAGCACTGGTTAGTGCAGTGAACTTTATGGCTATAAGTGTTGATGAGTACACATGATGGGCATATAATGCGTTCATTCAACTTCTCAGGTTTTATTTCATTTATTCTATTTCATTTAGTTTATTTCAACAAATCCTATGTTTTTTATTTTTTGTATTTTTCACATGAAAATGACATCACATGTTTGGTGTGCAAATTTTGTTTTAATATTTTTGCATGTTTGATGACTGCTTCAAAAACAGCATGTTACAGTACCGATTGTGAGTAAGGTATAAACATCTACGGTACTTGCGAGTGGTGAGCACTTGCACGAGTACGCGCGTCAGCGTCATAGTGAGTACTCACTTCTGCTCGTTATGTGTGAGTACTCGCACCTCTAGCAAAACCAAACATTGGCAAATACTAGCAACTCACTACTCACGAGCATTGCGAGTCAGTATAACCTATAGGATCAGGAAACTACGGGACATTTATATGAAAGAACTTATCAAAGCGATCAACTTTACAGTGTAATAAATTAAAACAATGAAGGCTTATACAAGTTTCATTAGACAGCATTTCAATACTTTCAATACTTTTAAAATTTTTTTTTTCAATACTTAATAATTTCAGCATCCAATGGCAATGGCTTTTATTGAAGTATAATATACACTGTTATCGCGTGATGAACAATCTAAGTTTCACTTCAATTGATGGAAATTTCAAGAGCAATCAAAGACAAGTTATATGATAATATAAATGTCCCGTAGTTTCCTGATCCTATAGATTATACTGACTCGCAATGCTCGCAAGTAGTGAGTATTTGCCAATGTTTGGTTTCGCTAGAGGTGCCTATGATGCGCGAGTACGCATGAGTACTCGCTACTCATGAGTAGACGTTACCTTACCTGCGATCGGTACTGTATGTGGACTCTAAAACCAAAAAGAAAGTTGAAATATCTTTATTCAATAAAATGTTATAATGTTTTGAAATTTGAAATTTCACCATTTTATTTCTATAAATAGCTCAAAATGGCTGAGAATTTAAATTGCACTTGATTGAATAACAATATTTCAATTTTTTTAAAACAAAATTTTTGCACCAAACATATGTGATGTCATTTTCCCACAAAAATACAAAAAATTGAAAAACAAAAATCATAGGATTTGTAGGATTATGGATACATGTCTGTTATGGTGCACAAGTTGAGACTAACTCAAGTAAAACCTGAGTAGTTGAATGAATGCATAGTTAACATGAGTGTTTTCAACATCATTTATGCCCACCGTGATGGCAGCAATGTGTTACCTTGAAACATTTTGAAAATATAAAATTATAAGAAATTTTTTTTCTTTAATTTAGAATTATATTGCTTGCATTTACTGGATCTATTGGAATCTTACTGGTAGTTTTGGGTTGTTCTCTTCAACAATATGCGTAAGATATGTTTTCTTGAACATTAGACAATTGTTGTTGATGAGTTAATTATAATTTAGTAAATACATGTATACCTTATTGTGTGGCTTGTACTGGTGGAATGATGTGAATTGTGAATTGATCTTATGCATCA
This sequence comes from Paragorgia papillata, assembly GCA_035771165.1. Lineage (NCBI taxonomy): Eukaryota > Metazoa > Cnidaria > Anthozoa > Scleralcyonacea > Coralliidae > Paragorgia > Paragorgia papillata. The sequence goes on along the minus strand of JAWNZC010000470.1, from coordinate 191,759 downwards.
TTGTTTTATGGTACACAAATTATCTGACAAGTACATGCTAGTTTGTACTGTAGTTGTTACCTTGTTTGTAATAATTGACCAGCATAGGTGTACCTTACCAGTTACGTTTGGGGGGGCAAAACATTTTTGCCCAAAAAATTAAGAGTCGACTGTCAATTATTAGATTGTATTCAACATACGAGTTTCTTCATGAACTACTGCTATACATCTAGCGTATGTGATTGTATAGCCCTAATAGTATAATTTTAAACCGGGCCAACTGCAAAAAAACTCTGATATATTATGTTAATGTTAAAACATATTACTTTTATTAATGACTTAAAACAGTTCAAAATATAATTGGTCATGAATATTTAACAGCAATATTACCTGAATTTACACGAAATTTCTTTCAAAAAGTGCCCAAAATTTTCATTTTTAAAACATTTTTAAACCTATGTTGACCAGTCCATATTGAGAGTGCAACATACAGCAATCTTTATCAAGTATCAATAAAAACTTATCAGACCATATTCTTTTATTTTTAGTTATTTATTTTCTGGAGGTATAAGAGAGCCCATTATGAAGATAAACATGATTATAACTAGACAAACATGAATTCCTTGATATTTATTTCAAATACAGTACAACTTAAAAATCTCCTAAAAACAAGAGTATGGTCTGATGAATAATTGAGTACCATATTTATTATACAGTATAAGTTAAAAGCCACAGGTTTGCTTATTAGTAATTTATTACCATATTCAATGCAAAGACCTATAGTTGTGCTTCGTGATCAGTCTTTACAATTACAGCTGAATAATAACCTCTTCTTAAGTGCTTATGAAACGAAAATTAAATTACTTAAGTACTTTTAAAATGACAAAGTAACATCTTTTGCAGTTTTTTGTTTCCTTGCTTTGTTTTTAAGATATCACAGTTTGTTTTATAAGTGAAACTAACCAGTGACATCACAACGTGCATAATGACTTACTGGGAAAGTTTATATATCTTTTCTATTAGACAGAATCACTTCAAAGCAATATTATGCGTCATACAGTACATAAAAAATATTCATTTTCAACAGATTCCGTTTAATAATAGCAAAGATATATATAACCAGCTTCCCTGGTAAGTCATTATGCACGTTGTGATGTCACTGGTTAGTTTCACATATAAAACAAACTGAAATATCTCAACAACGAAGTAAGGAAACAAAAAAACTCCAAAAGATGTTATTCTGTCATTTCAAAAGTACTTTAAAATAAGACAAACTTCATTTTCGTTTCATAAGCACTTTAAGTTTTCAACCTAGTATATATAAAGTTCTGCCAGCAAATAACAACAAGAGCAAGACAGTACAATTTAAAAAATCTCAGCATTGAGACAAGTAATAATAATACACTAGGGTATAAGCTTGAGATTCTGGTGATTAAAGAAGAGTTACAATGTGAGTTTTGCCACTCTGATGAAGTTTAAAGTGAAGCCAACAATAATGAAAATATCCAATGAATAAAAGGGCATTTGCAGCCATTAGTAAAACTCTTGTTAAGCTCTTTTGCTTAGTCGTTATGGATCTTGGATAGAAATTTTGCCAACTGCAGGCTAATTATTCCATACTGTCAAGACCTCAGTCTGATAGTTTATCTTGCTCTTGTTTAATAAGAAGTTAATGATTACGGTAATTTTTTTTCAGTTGTCGTCAATTTTGTTTTGATTTTTTACAGGATTTGGTGGCCATTTTTTGTGTGTAAGTAACATCTAAACAAATTTTAATGTGTCAGCATGGAAAAGATCCACACCACAATCACTATGGAAGATCTGTGTTTCATCCAAATGTGGGCGGGGGTTAACAGAATGATTTTATGTAGTGTATATAACTGTCCTTAAACACTTTTTCTGTTCCATGCTCAAAACTATTCATGTGAACCACAGTGAAACTATTTTTTATTTTATATGTCCTATCCATGCAACAAAATAAAGCCTGAATGAACTCATGATCCAGATTGAGAATTTAAATTATGAGATCATTCTTGTCAGATTACATCTTGAATGTACTTAAACAGCAAAATTATATATTAATTAAATTGGTCAGTTGGATGCAGTGTTGTCACTATATAGACTATATTATTATATACTAAATAAATATATATTATACTATAAATAGTACAATGGTGCCAATATACAAAACTTTACACACATCCAGACATTTGATATGTGTACATTTATGCATGCAAGTCCATTCTATCAAAATGACCAGGATCAATCAAATTGTGCTTGTCAGAAAACAAAATGTCATTAAACATGATAAATATTGTTGTGTACTGGCAACTGCACTCTGACTCCGAGCTTTATTTGAGCAATTTACTAATTCTAAGCTTATATTAATCGTATACAATATTGTACTAGACATTAATATGCTACCTTATATAAGCCATTACACTGCGTTATAAACGCTGTACACCATGTTATGTGACATTACACTACGCTATAAAACGTTCCCCTACACTGTAAGACGTGCTATCTTGTTTGACATACTGGGTATGTACACTACCGTAATTTCTCTATTAAGCCCCTGGGGGGGCTTATTATTTTTCAAGCATCCTTGAGGGGGGGGGCTTAATGGAGAGGGGGGCTTATTGGAGAGGGGGGCTTATTGGAGAGGGGGGCTTTATGATTTCAAATTAGTGTACAAAAAAGTCTGTTTGCACGTTTTATGCATCGATTGAAACATCTAAAACTAACTATGAAGGAATTAAAGACCAAGAATAAAATATCTTTGAAATAATGCGATACTTTCACGTTTCATGATTTTAAACCTCAACCGCCTAGGGCAGGGGAGGAGGGGGGGGGCTTAATAGAGAGGCAGGGCTTAATTATTTTCTGCTTCCAGAAAGGGGGGCTTAAAAGAGAGGGGGGGGGGGGGGTGTTAATAGATAAATTACAGTATAGGTATGTTTTGCTTTACTCAAGGAAGGATATTTTAAGACGATTTTCTCCAAATTGGCAGTAAAGTAGTGCGTGATATCTTGCTGTAACAATTATGTGTCACAATAAATAAGGCAATGTGCAGAAGCACGCACGTCGATGACTTTTTGTTTTCAAGCTATTAATATAAGAAAGCTTATTCTACTGTAGTTCATTAAATTGTGGTCTGTTTTATAACTCTAGTGATATTTTATCTCCTGGCTCCAATTCCAACAATTATTGCTAACAGATTAACTGAATCTTATGGAATTTCATCTGGCACATCAAAGTAAGTTGTTTTTTTAATTGAAATATTAATTAATAGTTTATTGATGCCAATACAATTGTATGAAAGAAGCTTTGTGCACTAGACTTAGTAGAAATAAGAAGAATTTCAACTTCCACTGCATTTATGGAACTGTATTACACATGTTAAGAAATATTGCTGTGGTCAAGGGCTTAGTCAAGTCAACAGGTCAAATGCTCGGCAAAAATATAAATAAATGTGACGTTTCCAGAAATTAGTTTTATTTAGATTTTTCTATTGAATGCTATCATTAATTTAGGAAAGTTTTAAAATACTTGAATAATGATGTTTCAGTTAGCATGATGTTACTGCAAGTGCTCTGACTGAGAAAACGTCATTTTATGCTGGGTTTTTTTTGTTTTGTTTTTTGTTTTTTAACGACTTTATTGGATATTTACGTAAAATTACTTAAAAAATACCCAAACGGAAAAAGCGCGAACGGGACTCGAGGACCCATGCGAGGCGCCTTCCCGTTGTAATTAAAAATATATATAAAAATCAGTCAATACATAAGTCGATCACAGACCAATTGCTCGAAATTCACGACGCACCAATACATACGCACAGCCCCAAGCCCATTCTTCTGAACTCAACTGAATTAACAAAATGAGTAAAACTGAATGGAATTCAAAAGAACGAAGCTGAGGCCACGCACGCACAATGATGCACCGTGGAGTCTAAGCAATTGGTACATTGGAACAGTTACGGTATAATGACCATGTACAAGTCATGAACTTCAAAAGTAGATGTCAATAATGATAAATAAGTATCGAGTAAAAACGTTTTGTTGCAAGACTGCAGAGACTATTGGGTGGTGCTATTTTACAAACAGAATTCCAGAGAGGAACAATTCGGTTAAAGTAGGAGGCTTGAAATGTACTAGTTTTACAGGTTGGTACTTTAAGCATGAGAGTAGGATTTTTACAGATGCGGGTACGACTATGACTAACAAACGAAACAAAGACAGGGCATCAGCTTGAGTACTCGTATGTTATAAATATTGTTATACATGTACTAGCCATAAAGATCGCTTATGCATGGGTTAACAAAAATTAATTGTCTTTATAACATAAATTTAATACAACAACGGTTTTGATTGGTTGTCGTGCGTGCTCCATTTCTCGACGGAGCACAGGGAAAAGCGCGGGAAAACATTTTAGGGGAAAAAGAAGAAAAACACTAATCAAAAAGAAAGCAAACAAACTACCAACTAGTCTGTGGCAACATTTAAAGATGGAGGTCTTGGAATATTTAAAATAAATTTATCAAATCATTAATAATTCATGAAGAAAATTCAAAAGAAATGAATATTTAATCAATATCTGTAAATCGCATACACTTTCGTCCTGATTTACATAAACTTTTTTCTCAATTTACTTAGCTAAAATCACTCCAATTTGGTTACTATTAACGTAAAGCGGTTCAAGCAACAAGCAGTAACCAGAAAACACAACTGAAACACTTCCTGTGACATACGTTGATTTCAAACCGTGCATGTTTATCATTATTGACTAGTGACTACAGATGCAGCTTGGAAAGTTAGGAGAGCACTCAAAAATCTAGAGTTACAGTGCATTCGGCTATCACCTCGATCAACGGATCGTGCGTTGACCAATCAAAACTCAGGATATTAAGGCTCCTTTACACAGGTGATTTTTTTATCTACTGCGTATGCGCGAGTAGATACTATGCTATCGTGCGTGTAATGTAATGTAAGTTAACAATAAAATGCCTTCGGAGCCAATCAAAATATAGAATAAAACGATTGACTCACGACAAACCACCGAAGCCAAAATAACTACTATACACCAAGTTTCAAGTTAATTTCATAAGTCATTGTTGACAGCATGGAAGCGAGATATTCAAGGAGCGGGGATATTCAACAAGAGAAAGATTTTACAAATTTAGCAAGTATTTTAAGTATGAATCGTAGGCAATTCTTAATTGTGATGTGCTAGACGTTGTTGGAAATATGATAAATGTTTTTGAAAGCAAATTAATGGTCGTTGCATGGACGATTTCATATTCAGACGAGGCAATTTATATGGCCAATTAACATGTCTTCTGATCAAGCTTCGTAAACTGACAAGACTGTGCGTTGCCGAACTGAAATGGATGACCTTCTTCTAAGAAAACAAAGTTAGCTTCATGGTCAAGCAACAATGTCCAAAACCTATGGTAGTCCACGAGCGAAATATGCTATTAAATAGCTATTGTCGATGTAGATTTGACAGATACAGTAGTCAAATGTTAGTGACTGGCTATGTTGAGAGCGTGAACTGGTACGTCTATACAGTATTAATGGAGTAAAATTGTATGCTGCAGTTGTCAATGTCATGCAAAATCTGTGTCATGAATGTGCAAACATTTCTTCTACCTTTTACTGCATGTATGCATATGTCTTGAAGAACAATTAATGTATGGTTGCTCTTATAATTTTGATGACATTGCTGGACATATTTTTCATTCACTATTAAATATTACAGCAGTAATATTAGAGATGCTTGTTATCTCAAGCGATTTCCTTTACCTTCTAACTAGATTGCATTATTGTTTGACAAATTGTTGTCACAAATATATTTAAATACTGTCAATTAAGTCAAATTTTGTGAGTTGTTAATATTAATTTGATTGGCCTACTTAAAGCGTTACTACCATGCTTTATGACTATAATTGGAGCACTGCCTCTCACCACTGAGTACAAGAGTAAAGTCCAATTGGATCAAGTGAGTTAGTATTTGAATGGGTGACCACCTGTCCGGGCTTGGAACTCATGCCAGATATGAGTAGAGTTGTTAGTGCTGAAGAGAAATTGTCTTTTTAACGATTGGTGAAGAACATTTTAACTGATTAAGCCAGACGCGTCAGTGATTAATGCTTTAATAGTGAAATGAAACTTCTTCAGAAACACAGGATACGGCATATATTGTGCAGAAGCCAACAGTAATAATTACAACACAAAATTTCATTTTCTGTCCGCAATATTGAACGAAAATGGCAAACTGGTTAATGACCACACTACACAGCCAAAAATAGCACAGGTTGTTGCAACAATGATGGCTGAACAGTACTGTAACAAGGCGGCTATCATGCGTGAACAGCACTGTTGAACCAACAGTATTGTTCATCATTGTTCCAACAGCATTGTTCAGCAATGATGAAGCAACAGTAGCTGTTCGTGGCTGTTGGAACAGGAGAGAACAACACTGTTAGAACAGCATTGTTCACTGTTGTTATAACATGGCTGTTCAACACTGTTACTTCATCATGCCATAACAACCTGTTGTATCATGCATGAACAACGCTGTTGGATTCACATGGTTGTTCAATGTTGTTTCAACAGGCGTGAACAGTGTTGTTGGATAAAAATAGCGTATGAACTGTATGCACACGCGATTTTCTCGCGGTTATTTTGGCGAATCCGTTCGTGAGCGATAAAAGAAAGGGGAAAGTGAACGCTTTTAATATCTGGCATGGAAAAACGAACAGAAGAGAGCCGAATTCTCAATTAAAATACTCAAAACTTCACGTCTTTTCAAAAATATAATAGTTCAATGTTAATTTCAAGTTGTGGCATGTTTCTGCAAGTGTTTTTGTCGCTGAAAATATGTACCAAAACCCGTGTGGACTTACAGTGTCTGATGAAAAAAAGACAGTTTTCTTGACAGGCGAAGACTGACAAAGCTATTATGAAAACTATAAAGAAGTGGGTGCTGTTTTTTTTTAAATACGAAGAAATACAAAGATTGTAAAGAGGTTAATAAAAGGTGAAATCAAAGATGGACTGCTCCACAAAACGTTATGGTGTCAGCAGCAAGGAAGTATTTTTTTAACTTTTTCTATTCAAAGACAAAGTGGTTTTCTTTTCAACTAAATAAAGGTGAGTGTGAACTATCCAAATAAATATGTTTAATATTATAGTAAGAAATATATTAATAGTAGAAAATAAGTTTCTTCTGACAAATTTTGGCACCCTTCTCATTGACTAACTCCACATAATTTTTAACAACTATGATTTCTATTCCTATTTAATATTTTTTACCTGATTATGAGCTGCAATCATCAGAGCATTATAGCTTCAAGCTCATGCATAGCTAACCATATTAAAAAGTGGCCCCCATAATAATTTCACTTGTTGGGTTTTTGGACATCCTTCATTAATAGACCACATTTTTGTCATTTTTGTCAAAAATTAGAGGTGGGTATATTAATTGTTGCAATGCCTTTTCACATGATGTACTATTCAAAATGATTCCTTGGCAAACCATGCCATACAATAAAATTCAGTCCAGCCATTTTTGTATGAGGTGTGGAAGATTATTTATATTCAATTTGGAAGAGTATCAGCCATTCTAGCTAAAGGAGATTAATAGTTGTTCAACCTATTGGGAGGCAGGGTGCATGTGTGTGTTTTTTGTTTTTCCCCCCATTTTTTTGCATTGCATTTCACATAATGCAAGAAACAAATATGGATCAGGCCCAAGGTTAGATGCATGCATAGGGTGGGGGGGGGGGGGGGGGGGGGGATGCATGGAGAACTTCCAAAAGCATTTTTTTATAACATTGCATGTTAGAAATTCACAAATCACAATACAGTATTAAATACTTAAAACCATTTACACATCACTATTAAAATAGCTAATTTCAAAGCTTTACACAGTACATTACTCTAATTTAAGGTCCTTTTATTTACAGGGAATATCACATCAGATAGCCAAGAAATTTAGGACTAGCTAGCATGCTCCAGGATGCTCATCTATACCTGTAGCCATTTGGACTCATCTTTCAGTTCAGGTAATAACATTCCTTTAATATCAGTGTACATAATAATTGTAAGAGAATTGAAATTAAACTTCTCTTGCAGCCATTATGAAAAATTTTGATGAGAGGAGCTTGGTTGAGTCAACTCATGTAAACAGCCCCTAAGATTTCCTTTTAGATGTGCCAAATGACTGCCAAATTTCTGTTAAAAAATACAATAAGCATTTAGCAAAAAATGCATCAAAAATATATAAATACACTGCACAACAGCATGATGCAGTGCTGCAAGGAAAATATTTTGGTTTTTACAGGAAATGTTTCAGGAAAAAGACAAGAAAAGAATGAAATATTTAGCTTTGTCAACCAACATTCATTGCACTCAGGCAGAAAAACCCCAACCAGGTTTCAAGAAGTAATTGTTCTCTGTTTTCTCTTTCTTTAAAGTATACAGTACATGGCTTGATTAACAGATATGTAATGGCAACAACTGATGCTATTGTAAGTATATGTGAGTAAATGCATGAAAAAATAAGACCTTAATTAATTGGCAATTTAATTAAACAGGTTTAATTTATTAGAAACTAAATACCATGTTTGATATTTGTTTTAATTTTCTTTTTATATAGCTTAATGGCACTTGGGCTTAACAAGAAGCTAGGATAATAGGATCTACATGTAAGTATTTTGCTTTATAGCACTGGCTTCACATGGGGATAATTCATAGCTGATAGCAATTTATAACTATAAAAAACTGATATTTGTTTTTCTTCATTACTGAGTTCACTTTGTAAATTTCAATTTTGCCAGACAAGAAGAAATATTAATAATTAGAAGAAGAATTTGCTTAGCATTCAAAATATGTGGCTGAAAAATAATAGAAATTGGAGAATTTGTTTACGAATCACGAGTTCTAAGGCACTAATCAAATGTGTTTCTTTTTCTCTTTTAATAGAAATAACATAGTTTGGAAGAGAATTTCAAAACTGCGACCTGGAGATCAACTCATAGACAGAGTAATTTGGCAATGAGAAACTTGGGTTTTGAATATTAAAGACTATTGCAACTTGCAAGCAAATATATTGCATCCTAACATTGTTTACTTCGGGTTTTTGTTTTTATACATATAACAGAACATATATCTTTTTTCATTGTTCTAAAACACATGATATGTACGTTTAACAGAATAAAGTTTTTACATACTTGTTGTTTCAGTCGCAGAGTTTTATTTGTCTCCATCTCGAACCCGTTTCTTCTGTATTGTGTCGAGTTTTTCGATAGCTTGCGATTTGCTAGTCTCCTTCGCAGCCGTTTTTCTGCCTGTGCTATTCTTCGGTCATAGGAAAAATAGGATCGAAGAATAGGATCGCCATAAGAACGGCTGCGAAGGAAACCAGCTCTTTGCTCGTTGTCGAAGGCTCGAAGCAACCGGGGTAAATTTTCGTACCGGAGTTTTTTACGTCCAGGAAAACATCCCTGATACAGCCTGTTGCAACAACATTGTTCACGTCTGTTGGCACAGTAAAAACAGGATTGTTATCAGGCATGATAAACACTGTTAGAACAGCATTGTTCACGCCTGTTGATTCATCATCCGTGAACATTGTTGTTCGAACAGGCATGAACAGCACTGTTGACAATACTGTTCACAGGGTGCAGCACAGCATTGTTCACGGCTGTTCCGAACAACACTGTTCACGCCTGTTGACAACTTGCAACAGACTGTGCGTTTTTACGCGTGTAGATGTTCAACAGATTTTTCTTTATTGATACCTTGAATATAAATTATGTAGCTTGTTGGTTATTGCGATAATTTCACGCTGAAAAGATGGGAAAAGCTATTCTAGACGTTCAAATTTTGAAAGTTTTCTGGGGGAGAATGTGCCCAGACCCCCCTACTCAGGGACCTTAGCCCCTGTGTCAGGGAACTCCCGGTGGCACTCCTGCTGCCATACTTTATGACTATAGCTTTTAGTACCATATAGCTTTTTAAAATAGTCAAACTATTAGCGCACTGCCTCTCACCACTGAGGACCAGAGTAAAGCCCAATTGGATTGAGTTAGTATTTGAATGGGTGACCATTCATTGGAACTCATGCCATATATGAGTAGAGTTGTTAGTACTTAGCCTTCTGCGCCTTACTGGCTTTACTCTGAGTTGAGTGAGTTCTTTTTTTAAAGTTAAAACACAGCATGGCCTGTGAGCATAGACAATTTTGTCAAAAATCTTGTTCAGCTCTAGATTTAAATACAAGGTTGTTACTCCATCAATTTTGTCAAGAATCTTGTTCGGATCAGCTATGAATACAAGGTTGTTACTGACTTACTGACATGTACACAGTTGCATCATTGCTTTTTCCATAGTAGCTATAGGCTTTAAAAGCAGTAGCCTGGGCGTGCCTATTTTTCTCCTTCTGACACATGCGATCGAATGGATTGACTTACGAATGTATTGGACCATTTATTCAGAGCTATTTGAGGTTCAATACTTTGGCGAGTCATCCATTCAATCGCATGCGTCTGGGTGAGAAAAATCGCATTAAAAATCGCCTGTATAAACGGGCCTTTACAAAAAGCCATATCATAAAACATATATGCACTATATCATATACGGTAACTTTAAGTTCAAGATATCGGTAGAAGAGAATATTTTAATATTTATCTTTTACCTAATATTTTATTTTTATTTTGTCATAGTTTGTGTAAAGAAGTTTCACTCTTCCTTACATCTGGCATTGTACTTTCTGCTTTTGGTAAGATCCAAAATATGTTCGTTCGTTCGTTCGTTCGTTCGTTCGTTCGTTCGTTCGTTCGGTCGGTCGGTCGGTCGGTCGGTCGGTCGGTCGGTCGGTCGGTCGGTCGGTCGGTCGGTCGGTCGGTCGGTCGGTCGGTCGGTCGGTCGTTCGTTCGTTCGTTCGTTCGTTCGTTCGTTCGTTCGTTCGTTCGTTCGTTCGTTCGTTCGTTCGTTCGTTCGTTCGTTCGTTCGTTCGTTCGGTCGGTCGGTCGCTCGCTCGCTTGTTTTATATTAGTCCATTGCTTTTATTCTGCATATACTTGTGTTGTTTTAAAACTTTTAATTTTCTTATTCTGTGCCAGGTTTACCAATTGTGCTTGCAAGGAGTCATGTGGTTAGTTCATCTCACTTTTATAGCAATAATGATATTTTCATTGCGAACAGATAACTTATTATAATTTGTGTTTTCAGATTAAATACGGCGCAATGGCATTGGTCTTTAGTGGTAACGTAATGATGTTCGGTTCACTACTGGCATATTTTGTTATTTTTGATTCTGACGACAATGATTTTGGCTTTTAAGCTAGTTATTCTCTGCAGTTGCTGTGGCCTGTCGATTATATATTTATTATATGGCTTTGTAATATTCTGAATGGTCAATGCACGGTCCGTCAAAATGCGTATATATCTGGCAAGTTGTTTTTTGTTTGATAATATCAAGATATTTTGAGGTTTTATCCTCTAAAATGCGACGTTTTGCGAACGATCAACATGCACTTCTCGGTAAATTCAGCACGAAGTACTAAAGCACATTTGTGAACCATGTAAGCACATTTAGTTGTGAAATATTTCTAAAATATTGCATTTAAATGAGTACCAAGCTTACCTCATTAAACTAATACGTTGACGTTGATATATCAAAAAAAAATTTGCAGTAAAATAGATAAATATGCCAAGTATATTCATGATTTTGATGAAAAGGTGCTTTGTTAGTTAGACAGCTATTCTGAATCGTATTTTGGCATATTTATCTGTTTTACTGTAAAATTTCTTTGGATATATCAACGTCAACGTATTGGTTTAATGAGGTAAGCCTGGTGTGATACCACTGTTAACTCACTTAAATGCAACATTTTAGAAATATTTCACAACTAAATGTGCTTACATGCTTTACAAATGTGCTTTAGTACTTCATGCTGAATTTAGCGAGAAGTGTATGTTGATCGTTCGCAAAACGTCGCATTTTAGAGGATAAAACCTCAAAATATCTTGATATAATTATCAAACAAAAAACAACTCGCCAAGCAGCCCTATCCGGACCGCTGTCCCGGATGTTGATTTTGCTGGCACTAATTTTAATACAATAAGTATCGAAAAACTTGAGATAGCCATATAATAAACGATTTATTAACCTCGTTTGCTCGGTCTGTACGGGGAAAATATCAGACCTCGGTCTTTTTTTGTTCGAACCTCGCCATGCAACTCCAGTCCATACCAAGACCTTGGTCTGATATTTTTCCACACAGACCTCGTTCTCGGTTAATAAACTCTTAATATATATGACTGTATTCGTTGTTAAAAGATTTTGATATACTTTTTCTTGAGCCTTTTAATAACTTCTTAACTGAATCAGTTTTCTGGACTGGTGCAGACTTAGTATTTTACTCTGGCTATCACCAGACGATTTTACTTGTGAATTGGAGAGCTCCGAGTCACCACGGGGTTAATTGACTCGGTGCTTCGAGTCTTCATCAGAAGTGAGAGAATCAATCAACCAATTATAAATACTCATGACAACGATTACAATCACGAAGATACATGGATAACCAAAGCAATAAAACACTCGATCTATCATTCTCTCACTTTTGATAAAGATTCGAATCGCCCAGTCAAAAGTTCAAGAAGAAGTATAATTAAATCCCCGGAGAACTACGAACACATGTGGAATTTAAACAATGAAGACAAAATCCGTATAATCTTACAAGCTAGGACATGATATCTCAAAAAGGAAAGAAAAGGAACCAGAAATTGTCAAAGTGCCCAACTGATTGTCACATGACAACTATTTACTTACTGTATGTAAAGATGTATGTTTAACTTGTATAAACAAAGATTAACTTATATAGACAAAGATTTTCCTTGTTTTTTTCTTCATTTCGTATCTAATTATTATTCAAGGTCTTTATGCGATATAAAGACCTCGGAAGAACAAAGAAAACCGACTCGATAATAAATTAAAGATAGTATAATTACTTTTTAAAACCTGTTTTTCCGGTTTATAAGAGGTTGTTTATATGGAGGAAAATTTTTTGTTTGCGTTCACATGACAAGAGGGCCAGCCCTCCAAGGCGAGATCTCGCTATTGACAACCCGAGATCTCGGAGATCTCACCTACTAGGAGGGCTGGAAATTTCCAATGTAAACGCACTCAAGAAGGCTGACCCTCTTAGGAAGGCTAGCAAATCGAAGCTCAGTATACACGGTGAAGTTTGCCTTTACTAATATTTTTTGGTCAACTTTTTATTTTACAAGTTGCGTTTGTTCATGTGTTTCTTATAAATTGAAATCGTGTTTGCGAAAACATGATTTCGGGCTTCGTGGGAAAAGCTGCACAAGTCAGTAAACAAGCCAACGCGAGGTGAATCCATAGAAATAATATACCTAGAATGCGGGCTCCTATCTCCTGTCAGTCAAAAAATTGTCGCCACAAAATGGCGGATTTATAAGGGCAAAAGGAACTCGCCCTAGGACTTTTTAACAGTTTTTTACACGGCCGCGGTTGATAACCGGTGTGGACTGTGGAGTGGACGATGGATGTATTTCAGCACTGAATTTCTTTGTTTTTTACGCCGGGAAATTTACGGGATTAGTGAATTTAAAGATAAAGGCATGTGAAGTGCAATATCCTTCGCCAAAACATTTCGAACATCAAACTCTGGTTGTAGAAATGGCGACAATAGCGGCCTTTTACTGTAATACGAATGTCGAATGGTTTTAGTGTTTTTACTGTTTTACATTATATATATTTTAATGATTCCCACTTGCCAATCTGTATGTGATTTATACTGAATGTGGAGGATTAATCCAGGAGACAGTAAGTGTTTTGTTCTTTTTTATCCAATCTAATAGGGATTCTAGCTTGTGATTTTTGAAATATAAAATGTTTTATGCACCAGTCATACTTTTTATACATCAGTCTTTTTGACATCTATTTATATTGACATCTTAAATCCGTGTTTTTCTTAAGATTTTCTCCTAGTTTCCATTACGTATTTGATTATTTTCTTTTCTTTTAAACGGGCTTCCTTTGATGCAGACAATTTCTGAGTTTCAAGTTTAGCATGAGCCTATCTTTTTGTTGCTTTTTGTAATTGTGGTGAATTGGTCGAAATATAATTTTGAACTTACAGTTTTTAGTACGTTCGTTTAAACAAAGCAAGAGTCTTGCAAATTGTTTTATTTTATGCTAATGTATATGTGGCTGATTTGTTGTCATGCATGTATCCAATTTATCCCTGAAACGTCCTCCAATTCTTTATTTTGAGAGGCGATCATTGTTGTATATATATCCCACCCCTTGCAAAATTCAAAATGGCGGATCTATAAGGGCAAAATTAATTTAATTTGGACACCTGTCACGTGACAGAGCACGCATTCTAGGTATATTATTTCTATGGGTGAATCCCAGCCCTCTTACTAGGGCTAGCCCTACCAAAAAAGCTCATGTAAACACGAGGTAAACTCCAGCCCTCTTACTAAGGCTAGCCTGGTACCCGGGCCCAATCAAAGAATATGGGCCAGGTAAACACTAAAGACTTCTGCTTTCCTATTGGTTAAAATTTCGCGCGTTTCTAGTGGCTATATATGAGTAAAACTGCAATCGTCATAAGTGGATTTAGCCCCGACGACGCGAGAATGTAATTAGTGGTTACCTGGCCCATATTTCTTTTGAAATTGGGCCAGGCTACCAGGCTAAGGCTAGGCTATGGATATAAACACTCCCTAAGAAATTAAAAATCAAATATGTATTACACTTACATTGGTGGATTTGTTGAACTAATTACTAAAGCAAATAAACTAATTTTAAACACAATATCTTCTCAACTAAAGTTGCTATTGTTGAAACAAACAAACTGTGTTATGCTGGGCGTAAAAAGCTTGGTTATATATACAGTACATGTCATATAATCGTGAACTGTCAAGATTTTAAAATTTACTTGGGTCAAACTTTGGCTTTTTTACGTGCAGTTAAAACCCGCTAACAAGAACCTACCACTATTAAGAACATCAGGCTGAAATTAAGAATTTATTTGTATAAGAATATATAAGAATATAAGAACCTGTCCCAGGCTGATTTGGTAAAATGTACGTTCTTGTTAGCGGGTTTTTACTGTAGCTCTTGTTTCTCGGTCCTGTCTTTGATCTCGCTGCGCTATATTTTACATTTGAACGACAGACCACTAACTTGAATGATGTTATTAGTAAGACAGTTTGTAATATACGTAGGAGAAAAGTTAAAACTGCCGTGCGAGGAACGTAATGCACTGCATGATGTTGCGTAAACCTTGTGGTTTAGACATCGCAGATTCTGAACTAGCTAGCTTCCTCCCCAGGCAATTTTGTCATCTTTCCAATGCGGAAACCAATAGAGTATGGGGCGAAGGTTCCTCTTCCGAGCTCCGTTCTTGTGTAGATTTTGTCTTTTGCCATCTCGCCAGTCGCCATCACCTGCGCGCGCGAACGACCGGGATTTAAAGAGTGAAATCCACTGCTTTCTACTGCTTGGAGAACCAAAAAACTACCAGTTTACACCAGGCATATCTCCAAACTAGTATTTGAAAGCAATATTACAACAAAACGAACTAACAGAAGTCGCAGAACGGAATACTTTCAACGTGGATTTTCCAGACCGCAACACTGTTTTTGAATTAATGCAGCTAGCGCATCACGTGACACGAATTTTGAGTGAATAATAGCATATTTTGTCACGTGGTACAGCTATAAGTGCCATGTTGCTACAAAAACCCAGAGAGATGCCTGCGGAGGAGGGTAATTCTTAATATCCTGATCATGACAAAAAACACAGGGAAAGCCGAAATGTCTTATTGGGCCTTAAACAATTATCTGGGCACTTTAAAAAAAAATTATTCTGGCTAATACCTGCACACTTACTTGCATTTTTCTCTTTCCCCCGCTTGTGTTCCGCTGCGATGGTCCTTCAGACTGAAGACAGGACCAGCGTTTGGCTCTGGGGACGAGATTGAGACAGGACCAAACAAATTAGGCAGGAATCCTCAGTTTTTAATTCTACGCTTGTTTTATTCGACATATTACTCGATATAGAAAGTGAAAAATTGTTCTAAGAAGCCGCAAATATTATTTTAACCATTTATTATCAATCTAAATCAATCTTGTTTTAATACAAAAATTCAATATTTATATAAAACATAATCTCTAGATAATGTAAAAGATAATCTGTAGAACTATTTTGTTGTGCTTTACCCTGGAAAACTGGCAAGAATTAATAATATGGATTAAGGAAATTCCTTGTGAGTACGTATTTTGGCAGGACGTCAACCTTTTAACATTTTCCTAGTATTGTATTTCTAGCCATGCCTACGCAACTAGACTTTCTCAAAGTCCTTTTCAAACATTTTTGACCTTTCGGTTCCTCGTTGAAAAGGACTTTTCCCACCTGCAGCGCGCCAAAATTCACCGGTGAATTTTTCGACCGGTGACGTAATTCGGGCTAATAATTATATTCACGCTAAATTGCTATGCAAGTGCTATCTTTGGAAGTTGGAGTTAAACAGACTCTTGAAAACGTTTTAGTAGGGGTAGAACCACTTTCCATTGCATGTACGACAACCCGAAACACGTCAAACTGGGCGAGGTACATTTCAGCGATTTCCCGCCAGAATATTTAATAAGATTCAAAAACCTGCAGGCGAAACAAGTCCGTCTCTTTCCTCCCGCTTTACCGCTCTCCCGCCTTTCCACCCGCCCGCAAAAACTAGCGCTAAGAGGCGGACTTGGAGCAAATCTACTACGCAACACGCAATCATATTTTCATAAACTTCCTGAGCACATCTTTGAACTGTCGGCTTCTGATTGAATAAATTATTGGATTAACAACTCCATTTGTACAAGTTATCCAAACACTTATGATTCCAATTTGTTTTACAATACAAGAATGTCCACTGTGCAAAGCATAAACAACTTCCATGCCTAAAACAGGTGTCCAGACTATGACTAGAGCCATAATAACATAACCCACTGTCTTTGCAAGCTTGATTTCACTTTGACGACGGCTTCTGACTGAATCCTCTCTGGCCATTTCCGATATCTGTTCTTGTGATGACCGGGCAGTTGACAAGATCTTCAAATAACAGTAGCAAATTATAATTACTGGCAATAATATATGAACTGCTAGAAATGGATAGTAATATTGGTAAGGGACATTCCACTCGTATTCATCTCCGGATAAATCATCAAAAGACAAACTTAACAATGACACTAAAATTATACTGTATGTCCAAATAAAAACTAGAATTCCAATAACCCATTTGAGAGTAAATCTTGGAAATAGGTTTGGTGGCCTTGTAATGACCATGTAGCGATCAAGTGTGATGGTCAAAACTGTTAAGAATGGTACAATCAAACATAAATTCCACAATGAGTTGTAGATGTTGACTCCAATAGCACCCAGAGGCCAGTTGGGAAATGACCATACTTCCAAAATTTGCATCGGAACTATCGTTACAGTCGTAAACATATCAGCTACGGCCAGTCCAACAAGGAAGAAATTAGATTTAATTTGACGCAGCGGTGAAGATATGATGGCAATACAGACTAAGATGTTTTCAAACAGAACCAACAAAGCTGTTATGACAAAAATAATGGTGATTGGAATACTAAATTCATAGGAATAAGAACAGGAGGATGTTGTGTTGTTCCAAGCGTCCATATTTCCCGACATATTACTTCAGTGAAAAAAGAAAAATTAAAAGAGAAAACGGCGACTTATTTCACATATATGTTTCGATATTGTGAATATCAGATCTTGAGCTGCTTCTTTCTCTTTCACTTTTTCCTGTTTTTGAAAAGCCGCACTATATCGCTTCCGCTTCCTTGAACAGGTCGTGGGAATTTGCATGTTCTTTCATGTTCTGTACACTGTAATTAGTCTTTATTTTGAGATACGAGTCTCAACTAACTGAGTAACGTTTGTAAGAGTTTTCAAGAGTTTTCTTATATTATCATAACTAAAACTAAACTAAAACTAAACTAATCTTATTTATACTGGATAGCTCTATCAGTTAATAGCTAACTGTTCTCCCTAGAGGTCCAGTAAGGGCCATCCCTCATTGGTCCAGTGTTTCTACAGGAGGAAACCGGAGTACCCGGAGGAAACCTGCGATGTTTGGTAGAGTCAAACTGGAAGCACTCTTCTCACATGCGGCCAAGGTGAAATTTTAATCAGATAACTGCTGAGAGCAGGAATTGAACCTTGGGTCGCATAGGTGAAAGGCACGTGCGCTAACCACTGTGCCACCAACACCCCTAGAAATATGTTAACACAACAACCCCTCGCCCTCTTTTACACGAATTTTTGTGAATATCCTTTGCACAACCCTCTGATTTATAGGAAAACACATTCGCGCTATTTTTCATTGGGAGCCTGGGAATAGCCGTTGGAACAATTTTTGTATCTACTGTGCATGCGCGAGTAGATCGTAAGTTAACAAAAGAATGCCTTCGGAGCCAATCAAAACAGAATAAAACGATTGACTCACGACAGACCACCGAAGCCAAAATAACTACTGTACACCAAGTATTTCATAAGTCATTGTTGACAGCATGGTCGCATGGACCGAGGTATTTGACAAGGAGTGGGGTATTCAACAAGAGGAAGTTTTTACAAATTTAGTAAGTATTTTAAGTATGAATCGTAGTCAATTCTTAATTGCGATGTACTAGACGTTGGAATAATTATAAAAGTTTTTGAAAGCAAATTAATCGAGTCGTTGCGTGGACGATTTTACGGTGGCTCAAAGATGACATTTTCGCGACTTTTTTCGCGACTTTTTTCGCGACTTTTCAGATTCACGAGAAGGAACTAGCCCTTATAGGTGTTTTAGAAAGGAATAACCATGCTTCTATTATTTTGTATTTGTATATTACAAATAGCAACTGTTAAGGCTATTTTACCACAATATTCTCCTGTGAATCAAGCGATAGGACGATCGTGAACTACTTTAGGCTTGGTTTTACTGCAGCAGAAATGTTGTGTTTATGTCATCTCCAGGGGCGTAGGAACCGGGGGGAAAACGGGGCATGTGCCGCCCCCCAACTTTGTCATGAAGTGCCCTTTTTGCAACAGAAAAGTGCCCTTTTTATGATAAAACACGTCTTTCAAGTTTCCTTTTAAACTCCTACCCCCTGAACAAAGTGCCCTTTTGTAGCTGTGCCCCTCCAAGATCAACTTGCTTCCTACGCCACTGGGCATCTCTGAGCCAGCGGTAACCAAGGAGCCTACCACTACCTCTCAATTCTTGTTCCACAGCCTGAGCAACAACATTCATATCGGTGGGGTTCACCCTATGCGTCCACCCTTCTTCTACAACCATGGCTTTGTGGTATTCTTCTTAGCTGCCGTAGACTTTAAAGTCAAATCCATGAATACTGGCGAGAAAACCTAAAATTTCGGCTAGGTTATAGAATACCCCGCCACTTGTAATAGATAGATCATTCAGGTGCAACCGCGGTCCGTGGTTCCATTGTATGGGGGTAAGGTAATCGTAATTTTCCATCCACAAACGTACCCGATTTGTGATTAGGGTTAGGGCTCATGGTTCCATTGTATGGGGGTCAGGTAATCGTAATTTTCCTTAGTAGCAGTTGGTTCGATTTCAGAAAGTGGCGGGGTATTCTATAATCGTTCACGATTGCTTCATTGCGTCCTATCGCTTGATTCACAAGAGAATATTGTGGTAAAATAGCCTTAACAGTTGCTATTTGTAATATACAAATACAAAATAATAGAAGCATGGTTATTCCTTTCGAAAACACCTATAAGGGCTAGTTCCTTCTCGTGAATCTGAAAAGTCGCGAAAAAAGTCGCGAAAAAAGTCGCGAAAATAAAAAAAGTGTTTATGTCATCTCTGAGCCACCGTACGATTTCATATTCAGACGAGGCAATTTAATTATATGGCCAACATGTCTGGTCGAGCTTCGTAAACTATTATACTATTATAATATTGCATTTAAATGAGTACCAAGCTTACCTCATTAAACTAATACGTTGACGTTGATATATCCAAAACAAATTTGCAGTAAAATAGCTAAATATGCCAAGTATATTCATGATTTTGATGAAAAGGTGCTTTGTAAGTTAGACAGCTATTCTGAATCGTATTTTGGCATATTTATCTGTTTTACTGTAAAATTTCTTTGGATATATCAACGTCAACGTATTGGTTTAATGAGGTAAGCTATAGTGGTGTGATACCACTGTTAACTCACTTAAATGCAACATTTTAGAAATATTTCACAACTAAATGTGCTTACATGCTTTACAAATGTGCTTTAGTACTTCATGCTGAATTTACCGAGAAGTGTATGTTGATCGTTCGCAAAACGTCGCATTTTAGAGGATAAAACCTCAAAATATCTTGGTATTATCAAACAAAAAACAACTCGCCAAGCAGCCCTATCCGGACCGCTGTCCCGGATGTTGATTTTGCTGGCACTAATTTTAATACAATAAGTAACGAAAAACTTGACCATATAATAACTGACGATGTATTAACCTCGTTTACTCGGTCTGTATGGGGAAAATATCAGACCTCGGTCTTTTTTTTGTTCGAACCTCGCCTGCAACTCCAGTCCATACCAAGAACTTGGTCTGATATTTTTCCATACAGACCTCGTTCTCGGTTAATAAACTCTTAATATATATGACTGTATTCGTTGTTAAAAGATTTTGATATACTATTTCTTGAACCTTTTAATAACTCCTTAACTGAATCAGTTTTCTGGGACTGGTGCAGACTTAGTATTTTACTCTGGCTAACACCAGACAATTTAACTTGAGAAGGGGAGAGCTCCCAGTCACCACGGGGTTAATTGACTCGGTGCTTCGAGTCTTCATCAGAAGTGAGAGAATGATGATCAATCAACCAATTATAAATACTCATGACAACGATTACAATCACGAAGATACATGGATAACCAAAAGCACTAAAACACTCGATCTATCATTCTCTCACTTTTGATAGAGACTCGAATCGCCCAGTCAAAAGTTCAAGAAGAAGTATAATTAAATCCCCGGAGAACTACGAACCCATGTGGAATTTAAACAATGAAGACAAAATCCGTATAATCTTACAAGCTAGGACATGATATCTCAAAAAGGAAAGAAAAGGAACAAGAAATTGTCAAAGTGCCCAACTGATTGTCACATGACAACTATTTACTTACTGTATGTAAAGATGTATGTTTAACCATGGATAGTAAAAAGACTGGATTGGAAACTTGATGGCGTGAGCATAACAACCTGGTTGCAATTGACAAGCTTAAAAAACCCGAGTATATTCAAAGTTAGGGATTAATACAGCCTAAAATGATAATCGAATTGTCTGTAAATACGACAAAGCCACAATACGACAAAATGCCCGTCTATTCTTACTCATTTTAAAAGAAGATATCAAGGTTTACTAGTTAAAATATGCATCCCAAATTCTGAGCAAAACAAAGCACAATTTGGGGACGCCAGTTTCTTTAAAACAACACAGGAATCATCAAAACAAAGATCAACAACGCTTACCCCGAACGCTCGATTGTGGCTTAGGCAGGTTTGTAAGGCAATAAAATCATTTGAAACGTCAACATAGTCATCTGAATGTGAGGATATGAAGAATTTGAAGAAAAGTTCACTAAAAACCTCAGCAGTGCTTCCACTTTCATAAAACTGGATTTCCTGTTTTCATCCTTATTTATTGCAATATTTCCTGCCAGAAATTGCAAAATTTCCTGGCAAATTTCCTGGCATTTCCTTTTTTTATATTTAGCCTTTAGAAGTTTCCCTACTATATCATTTGCTGTTACAATAGTTTACATGGGTGTAAATATATATATATATATATATATGATACTGGTTTCATTTTTGTACTATAAGCAAGGGTATTTGTGATTTGAAAGAAGTGGGTAAGTGACGTATTACGTTGGACCTGGCACTTGACCGCAACGCTTACCACCGGTTTGTATTAATTTCACGCCTGACTGAACAATCTCCGTATCAAGTTCATCGTCGGAGCCTGATGGGGACGTCAAATTTGAGTCACTTGACTCACTTTGCATCGTCTATAGACTAGCAAAATAGACTATTTTAAAGCCCCAATGGTTGGAATCTCAGAATTTCCTGCCATTATCCTGGCAATTCATTATATTTCCTGCCAATTTCCTTCCAAAAAGGATTTCCTGCCATTTTTCCTGCCAGAGCCCAATATTTCCTTATGCCAGGAAATTTCCTGGCAAGTGGAAGCACTGAACCTCAGTAAAACAAGCGTACTCACGCCATTCGTGACATCACAATTTGCAACTAGGTTTCAACATCTCTCGAGCAAAGAAAAACGCTTTTCAGCCAATCGGCGGCCTGGAAACACCTCACGTGACTATTAGTTTCCAATCCACTCATTTTACTATCCATGGTTTAACTTATATAAACGTCATTAGTTTATTATACTGTTATATGAGTTTGCGATTATACTATAGATAGTATAATTACTTTTTAAAACCTGTTTTTCCGGTTTATAAGAGGTTGTTTATATGGAGGGAAAAAAAATTGTTTGCGTTCACATGACAAGAGGGCCAGCCCTCCAAGGCGAGATCTCGCTATTGACAACCCGAGATCTCGGCGATCTCGCCCAGGATGGCTGAAAATTTCCCATGTAAACGCACTCTAGAGGGTTGGCCCTCGTAGGATGGCTAGCAAATCGAAGCTCAGTATGCACGGTAAAATTTGCTTTTACTAATATTTTTTGGTCAACTTTTTATTTTACAAGTTGCGTTTGTTCATGTGTTTCTTATAAATTGAAATCGTGTTTGCGAAAACATGATTTTGGGCTTCGTGGGAAAAGCTACACAAGTCGGTAAACAAGCCAACGCGAGGTGAATCCCAGCCCTCTTACTAGGGCTAGCCCTACCAAAAAAGCTCATGTAAACACGAGGTAAATTCCAGCCCTCTTACTAGGGCTAGGCTAGCCTGGTACCCTGGCCCAATCAAAGAATATGGGCCAGGTAACCACTAAAGACTTCTGCTTTCCTATTGGTTAAAATTTCGCGCGTTTTTCGTGGTTATGAGTAAAACTGCAATCGTCATAAGTGGATTTAGCCCCGACGACGCGAGAATGTAATTAGTGGTTACCTGGCCCATATTTCTTTTGAAATTGGGCCAGGGTACCAGGCTAAGGCTAGGCATAGGCGTACGGGCCGGGGGAGCTGGAGCCCCCCCCCCCCCAGTTAACTGGAGAAATTGATCTATTCGGGCAGAAATCGTCTCGTAATTCGGGCAGAAAGGGTCTTGTCATTAATATTTTAACACATTGACATTGAGGTTCAACCCGAGCCTCGGTTCAGTGTTCACGTGCATGCGTGCGTGAGTAAGTATATAATAGTCTTTACTTGATGTCTTCTACGACGTCATCGCTTCAGTCTTTTTTGGCTATTGCATGCCTATTCAAATACCAAACCTAGATGTCTCCTCAAGAAAGCTTCGATTTGATGTGGTCATGCGCAAACTTAATTCTGTTCCACTTTGATTCAAAGCTTAAAACCAACAGGTGCGCACACTAATTTACTCTTTTGATACATGTTCGTGTGGACACAAATACTATCATCTCAAAATATCTGAAAAGTTTATGGCTTGGAAGCTAAAATACTGAAAATATTTCCCAGAAGGGGCAGAAAATACGTTTTGGAGGTTTCAAAATTCAAAATTTTCTGCCCTACACTTGCCTTGACATGAGGTTCAGAAGTCTAAACACTTTTCATTGCTATGAACGCAAGCTAGCTTCTCAGTTTTATGTTAACTGTATTTCTCATTCCATCGTGCTGCCTCTGAGCTACACAGCCAAAAATAGCACAGGTTGTTGCAACAATGATGGCTGAACAGTACTGTAACAAGGCGGCTATCATGCGTGAACAGCACTGTTGAACCAACAGTATTGTTCATCATTGTTCCAACAGCATTGTTCAGCAATGATGAAGCAACAGTAGCTGTTCATGGCTGTTGGAACAGGAGAGAACAACACTGTTAGAACAGCATTGTTCACCGTCGTTATAACATGGCTGTTCAGCACTGTTACTACATCATGCCATAACAACCTGTTGTATCATGCATGAACAACACTGTTGGATTCACATGGTTGTTCAATGTTGTTGCAACAGGCGTGAACAGTGTTGTTGGATAAAAATAGTATGCACACGCGATTTTCTCGCGATTATTTTGGCGAATCAATTCGTGAGCGATAAAAGAAAGGAGAAAGTGAACGCTTTTAATATGTGGCATGGAAAAACGAACAGAAGAGAGCTGAATTCTCAATTAAAGTACTCAAAACTTCACGTCTTTTCAAAAATATAATAGTTCAATGTTAATTTCAAGTTGTGGCATCTTTCTAGAAAATAAGTTTCTTCTGACAAATTTTGGCATCCTTCTCATTGACTAACTCCACATAATTTTTAACAACTATGATTTCTATTCCTATTTAATATTTTTTTACCTGATTATGAGCTGCAATCATCAGAGCATTATAGCTTCAAGCTCATGCATAGCTGACCATATTAAAAAGTGCCCCCCATAATAATAATTTCACTTGTTGGGTTTTTGGACCACCTTCATTAATAGACCACATTTTTGTCATTTTTGTCAAAAATTAGAGGTGGGTATATTAATTGTTGCCATGCCTTTTCACATGATGTACTATTCAAAATGATTCCTTGGCAAACCATGCCATACAATAAAATTCAGTCCAGCCGTTTTTGTATGAGGTGTGGAAGATTATTTATATTCAATTTGGAAGAAAATCAGCCATTCTAGCTAAAGGAGATTAATAGTTGTTCAACCTATTGGGAGGCAGGGTGCATGTGGGTGTTTTGTCATTTTTTGCATTGCATTTCACATAATGCAAGAAACAAATATGGATCAGCCCCAAGGTTAGATGCATGCATAGAAGAGATGGAGGGGGGGGGGGGGGCGGTGCATGGAGAACTTCCAAAATCATTTTTTTATAACATTGCATGTTAGAAATTCACAAATCACAATACAGTATTAAATACTTAAAACCATTTACACATCACTATTAAAATACCTAATTTCAAAGCTTTACACAGTACATTACTCTAATTTAAGGTCCTTTTATTTAAAATACAGGGAATATCACATCAGATAGCCAAGAAATTTAGGACTAGCTAGCATGCTAGTCTTAAAAAATTAAAAAAATTATTAAAAAATTAAATTTAGTTTTGCCAGACAAGAAGAAATATATTAATTAGAAGAAGAATTTGCTTAGCATTCAACATATGTGGCTGAAAAATAATAGAAATTGGAGAATTTGTTTACGAATCACGAGTTCCAGGCACTAATCAAATGTGTTTCTTTTTCTCTTTTAATAGTTTGGAAGAGAATTTCAAAACTGCGACCTGGAGATCAACTCATAGACAGAGTAGTTTGGCAATGAGAAACTTGGGTTTTGAAAATTAAAGACTATTGCAACTTGCAAGCAAATATATTGCATCCTAACATTGTTTACTTCGGGTTTTTGTTTTTATACATATAACAGAACATACATCTTTTTTCATTGTTCTAAAACACATGATATGTACGTTTAAACAGAATAAAGTTTTTACATACCTGTTGTTTCAGTCGCAGAGTTTTATTTGTCTCCATCTCGAACCTGTTTCTTCTGTATTGTCGAGTTTTTCGATAGCTTGCGATTTGCTAGTCTCCTTCGCAGCCGTTTTCCTGCCTGTGCTATTCTTCGGTCCTAGGAAAAATAGGATCGAAGAATAGGATCGCCATAAGAACGGCTGCGAAGGAGACCAGCTCTTTGCTCGTTGTCAAAGGCTCGAAGCAACCGGGGTAAATTTTCGTACCGGAGTTTTTACGTCCAGGTAAACATCCCTGATACAGCCTGTTGCAACAACATTGTTCACGTCTGTTGGCACAGTAAAAACAGGATTGTTATCAGGCATGATAAACATTGTTAGAACAGCATTGTTCACGCCTGTTGATTCATCATCCGTGAACATTGTTGTTCGAACAGGCATGAACAGCACTGTTGACAATACTGTTCACAGGGTGCAGCACAGCATTGTTCACGGCTGTTCCGAACAACACTGTTCATTTTACCCGTGATAGTGCAAAACCGGTCAGCGGAAAACTATTTTTCTATCGCCAGCTACTACGCGCATTGACGAATGCATGGGATCGAGCTTAATTTGAAAGCGGGATCAAGGTGTGCTGACTACATTTGCAAACAGTGTTTTCTGCAGTTCTCCAACCGATGCAAATATCAAATTTACATCATTCGGGGTTCTATGGCGTTGACAGTCAATTTCTCAATAGCGAATTTTCGAGAAACTACATACCAACGGACCCATGCGAGAGAATGACGCGATGACGTAATTTATTGTCATGTGATGGCAAATGATGTCGCAGTTTATTCGGGCAAATTCTGCTCAGCCCCCCTTACAAAATTTTGCCCGTACGCCTATGAGGCTAGGCTAAGAATATAAACACTCCCTAAGAAATTAAAAATCAAATATGTATTACACTTACATTGGTGGATTTGTTGAACTAATTACTAAAGCAAATAAACTAATTTTAAACACAATATCTTCTCAACTAAAGTTGCTATTGTTGAAACAAACAAACTGTGTTATGCTGGGCGTAAAAAGCTTGGTTATATATACAGTACATGTCATATAATCGTAAACTGTCAAGATTTTAAAATTTACTTGGGTCAAACTTTGGCTTTTTTACGTGCAGTAAAAACCCGCTAACAAGAACCTACCACTATTAAGAACATCAGGCTGAAATTAAGAATTTATTTGTATAAGAATATATAAGAATATAAGAACCTGTCCCAGGCTGATTTGGTAAAATGTACGTTCTTGTTAGCGGGTTTTTACTGTAGCTCTTGTTTCTCGGTCCTGTCTTTGATCTCGCTGCGCTATATTTTACATTTGAACGACAGACCGTTAACTTGAATGATGTTATTAGTAAGACAGTTTGTAATATACGTAGGAGAAAAGTTAAAACTGCCGTGCGAGGAACGTAATGCACTGCATGCATGATGTTGCGTAAACCTCGTGGTTTAGACATCGCAGATTCTGAACTAGCTAGCTTCCTCCCCAGGCAATTTTGTCATCTTTCCAATGCGGAAACCAATAGAGTATGGGGCGAAGGTTCCTCTTCCGAGCTCCGTTCTTGTGTAGATTTTGTCTTTTGCCAGCTCGCCAGTCGCCATCATCTGCGCGCGCGAACGACCGGGATTTAAAGAGTGAAATCCACTGCTTTCTACTGCTTGGAGAACCAAAAAAACTACCAGTTTACACCAGGCATATCTCCAAACTAGTATTTGAAAGCAATATTACAACAAAACGAACTAACAGAAGTCGCAGAACGGAATACTTTCAACGTGGATTTTCCAGACCGCAACACTGTTTTTGAATTAATGCAGCTAGCGCATCACGTGACACGAATTTTGAGTGAATAATAGCATATTTTGTCACGTGGTACAGCTATAACCGTGGTCAGTGTACCCTGGGTAGCAGAGGCCCTCTGGTACCCAGGGTATGGTCAGTGCCATGTTGCTACAAAAACTCGGAGAGATGCCTGCGGAGGAGGGTAATTCTTAATATCCTGATCATGACAAAAAACACAGGGAAAGCCGAAATGTCTTATTGGGCCTTAAACAATTATCTGGCTTATTATCTTAAAAAATATTCTGGCTAATACCTGCACACTTACTTGCATTTTTCTCTTTCCCTCGCTTGTGTTCCGCTACGATAGTCCCTCAGACTGAAGACAGGACCAACGTTTGGCTCTGGGGACGAGATTGAGACAGGACCAAACAAATTAGGCAGGAATCCTCAGTTTTTAATTCTACGCTTGTTTTATTCGACATATTACTCGATATAGAAAGTGAAAAATTGTTCTAAGAAACCGCAAATATTATTTTAACCATTTATTATCAATCTTAGGGACCAGTCATTATTTATGGCCGGGGTTGGGGCCGAAGAGAAACTATTTTGACTGCCAAAAAATTATTTACCCAACCAACATAAGACCAGAAATTTAAATTACCCAACCCTGTAGGGTATAGAAAATGTTTTACCCAACCCAAGGAAAAAATATTGTAACTTGCTTTACGTACTGTATCATTCATTTAATTCCGATAAAGCCCATTTTCCAGCCGATATCGTCCATAATTGTCCTTTGAGGTAACTGATTTTCTTAGTTCATGATTACCTCAGTAACTACGTTGGTTATTTAGATGATGAACTCTGAACTTTTTTATTTTACTTATAGAGTCACTTTTACATAAATATGGTAAAAAAAAATTTCTTACCCAACCTTTTAAGGGAAGTAGCTTTTTTTACCCAACCTTTTATGTCTTAGAATTTTCATTTACCCACCATTTTCTCTTCGGCCCCAACCCCGGCCATAAATGATGACCAGTCCCTAAATCAATCTTGTTTTAATACAAAAATTCAATATTTATATAAAACATAATCTCTAGATAATGTAAAAGATAATTGCTGCCGACCGAAGGGAGGCAGCACACTATTCTTGACGTTGCCTCGTGCCCAGTCCTTTTTCCGAGCTATGTATAGCCGACCAGGATCCAATCTCGTACCCAGAGCGCGGCCGGGCATATTTGCCTCTGGGAACGAGATTGACCAGAATCTCGATTTGTTAAATTTTGCGTTTGTTATAATATTCGTCTGTCGGCATTACGTCATCCATATATGAGCTGATGGGACTCAGTGCGCATGTTCCGCTACCACGTTGCCTTCGATATTCAGAGCTTCTCGAAGTTCTTCCTCGACAGAAAATTCACGGTAAGAACAAATACATCATGTCTACTTTCTCGCGGAAGTATTCATCAAGGCCATGAAGGTTTCAGTGGCCAGTCTCGAGGAAAGCAGTACTCTTTCATGAGTTTATCGGCGCTGTTAACAGCACAAACTATTCCAGTTATCGAGTGGAACTCGACAACCATCGACAATGTCTTACTTAGTACAAGGAGACAACATGTACTTGAATGCTTTTAACAATGATCTCATTCCTCGTGAGGGATTTCTGTCGCTGAACAATTTACCAACTGTTGTTCCTACCAACATCTGACTTGGATTTGAGGAAATAATCTACAGTGGTTTCTACAATGGATTCGTGCACAAAGCTGTATGTGGATCAGTGGATACACTGTATATGTAGTGAACTGTACATGGCACTGTCTTCAAGAAATTATTTACCTCAGCTTTGTGAAAATTCAGTGGACAATGGAATTGTTCACTTTGTGAAAATTCAGTGGACAATGGAAATTATTTGTGTGCCATGGATAACCATATTTGGTATGCAGAGTAAATACAATATTACAAGTTCTTTGGGAAAATAAAATACAGTGGTTGCAGTTGTGTATTCCCAAACGACAATTACAGTATATGTGGAGTTGTGGACATGTGCAATGACTTAATATACATCACAAAGATCTCCTTGAAAGTATTATATTCTCAACAAGTTAGAAAGTTAGACAATATAAACAATGGAGCAACAAATACTGTAAACACCTGTTACATACCTTTTCTGGTATTTATTTAGTCGGTGCCTATTTGTTTGGTGCTTGCTTTGCCATAACATATCAGACACTCCGGATTCCACTGACAGCTTTGTCACAGTAAGAAGCATGATTTATAGTGACAGTGATTTATCATAAATTTGTTTACCAAATTTGTTTACCAAACATCAACACATAGTCATATTGTTTGTAGTATACTGTGTATGCAGTCAAAAGCCTTGCCAATTATATTCAGATACATTAAGTGATAGTTATTTGTAATTTAAGTCTGCTGTATTTAAATATAATTAAAAGAATTGAAAAAATGTGTACATACGACTACAGTATGTCTGTTACAATTTATATAATCAATCCCAGGGTTCATTTTTGAAATTTTATAAAAAATTAGGCTTCCCATGGCTTTTGAGGCAGCACTTCCCTTGTGATAGTAACTTCTAGTCTGTAGACTATTTTGTTGTGCTATACCCTGGAAAAAACTGGCAAGAATTAATAATATGGATTAAGGAAATTCCTTGTGAGTACGTATTTTGGCAGTACATCAACCTTTTAACATTTTCCTAGTATTGTATTTCTAGCCATGCCTATGCAACACGCAATCATATTTTCATCAACTTCCTGAACACGTCTTTGAACTGTCGGCTTCTGATTGAATAAATTATTGGATTAATAACTCCATTTGTACAAGTTATCCAAACACTTATGATTCCAATTTGTTTTACAATACAAGAATGTCCACTGTGCAAAGCATAAGCAACTTCCATGCCTAAAACAGGTGTCCAGACTATGACTAGAGCCATAATAACATAACCCACTGTCTTTGCAAGCTTGATTTCACGTTGACGACGGCTCCTGACTGAATCCTGTCTGGCCATTTCCGATATCTGTTCTTGTGATGACTGGGCAGTTGACAAGATCTTCAAGTAACAGTAGCAAATTATAATTACTGGCAATAATATATGAACTGCTAGAAATGGAAAGTAATATTGGTAAGGGACATTCCACTCGTATTCATCTCCGGATAAATCATCAAAAGACAAACTTAACAAAGACACTAAAATTATACTGTATGTCCAAATAAAAACTAGAATTCCAATAACCCATTTGAGAGTAAATCTTGGAAATAGGTTTGGTGGCCTTGTAATGACCATGTAGCGATCAAGTGTGATGATCAAAACTGTTAAGAATGGTACAATCAAACATAAATTCCACAATGAGTTGTGGATGTTGACTCCAATAGCACCCAGAGGCCAGTTGGGAAATGACCATACTTCCAAAATTTGCATCGGAACTATCGTTACAGTCGTAAACATATCAGCTACGGCCAGTCCAACAAGGAAGAAATTAGATTTAATTTGACGCAGCGGTGAAGATATGACGGCAATACAGACTAAGATGTTTTCAAACAGAACCAACAAAGCTGTTATGACAAAAATAATGGTGATTGGAATAATAAATTCATAGGAATAAGAACAGGAGGATGTTGTGTTGTTCCAAGCGTCCATATTTCCCGACATATTACTTGAAAAAAGAAAGATTAAAAGAGAAAATGTTTCGATATTGCATGTGAATATCTTGAGCAGCTTCTTTCTCTTTTTCCTGTTTTGGAAAAGCCGCACTATATCGCTTCCGCTTCCTTGAACAGGTCGTGGGAACTTGCATGTTCTTTCATGTTCTGTACACTGTAATACACACCTAAAAACGCCACAGGTTGCCACAGGTCTGTTACAGCCTGTTGCAGCTACAGGCCTGATACACTCACTCTGTAGTCTAACGTTTCGAGCGAAGGCCCTTCGTCAGAGAGAAACGTGTAGAGTGCTCGATACAGAGATGTAGAGCTTAACATACAATTTATTTGAAACTATCAAATATTTATTCAGGTCGTCATTAATACACTGTGTTTCACAGCGTGCTCAGGCCACAGCGTGCTTAACGCAATCATCAGATGACTAACCATAGTTAATAGAACATATACATGGTTTGGAAGCTCTATTGTCTTTCAACATGAAGCATGGTCATGTTGAATCGTGGTTGAACTGACAATGGAGTTACTTATATGGAAGTAAATTCTACGGACACGTGATGATGAAGCACCACAACACGTGATGATGAAGCAACTCACTAATTAAACCCGATCGTTGCTATTGGATGACCGCTTCATTATACAGAAAATACAATACCGTAAAATTGCACAAATTTCCATAAACTTGAACAAAAACATAGAACAATCACTTTGGACGAGTTTCCGAACCATGTATATGTTCTATTAACTATGGACTAACGGACCAACGATGTATCACTGAATTTAAATTTAAATTTAAATTTAAATATGCATGTCTGCGGCGGAAGTGTTAAATGTCTGGTGGTATTTCCTTGAAGTTACACAATAAGTGCTTGTTGACATGGCGACAACTTGATAAAAGTTCATTTCTTTTATTGAGTGAAGTGATATATCATACAGAGTGTTTCATCAGGATTTCCAAACACCGAGGTGTTTGGAATCCTGATGAAACACTCTTCCGAGTGTATGATATAGCTTCTCAAACAAATCAGTATTTTAAGAAAAAATCGAGGCGAAAGTTGGCTTAATTTATCAAATTTCTTCCTCCGATATCAAAACCTCCGTCTCGGTACTGATTTCCTTTGTTTTCGGTTCATGAATTATTAATTAATGATTTGAGAAGGGAATTTCTGAAATATAATATGAAATTTCTCAGTAAGGCAGAGTTCGCATCTTTTTTATCCGTTTTTAAAGACGGGCGCTCTGTCTAAGACTAACGACAAAAAAGATTCGAACTCTGCCTTACTGAGAAATTTCATATTATATTTCAGAATTTCCCTTTACTCAATAAAAGAAATCAACTTTTATCAAGTTGTCGCCATGTCAACAAGCACTTATTGTGTAACTTCAAGGAAATACCACCAGACATTTATTATTACTAGGTTACCTAAATGGTATGTGAATGCTGCCTTTGGTAATGTGGCAGAGTTGTGGGTCATCTTGCCGATGACTAAAGACATTTGTCTAATTTTACATGAAATTCACAATTAGCATACTGCATATATACATACCTGAAAACCTGTTCGCTCGACAGTCCAAACGAAAAGAAAGCATGTACTTCGCGCGTTGTATTCTGGTTAGTTGTTTTCGCACTGCATTTTGGGTCTATAGCAATTAGACCACAATGCAATGCGCCAATGAAACATTTGAAAAAAGCCCCACTACATTATTTAGGTTAGCCTGCGTGCAGACTGTACCCCGTCTGCACGCAGGCTATATTTAGGTTTGCTGCCTTGCTCGCTCGCTTCAGGCTCGCTCGCTGCGGCAGCAATTATTATTATTTAACACTTCCGCCGCAGACATGCATATTTAAATTTAAATTCAGTGACACATCGTTAGTCTGTTAGTCTTCTGATGATTGCGTAAAGTTGGTTTTCCACTGGCGAATTTTTGTCGCGCGAAGCGGCCTTTTTCTTTTGTCTTATGAGCTCTCGAGTGGACCTAATTAGAAATCTATTCCAATCTATTCAATTTTGACAATAGAAATGTCGCTTCGCGCGACAAAATTCGCCAGTGGAAGATCGGCTTAAAGCATGAAACACATTGTAATGACAACCTGTATATATATATATTAGATAGTTTCCAATAAATTATATATATATATATATATATATATATATATATGTATATTCAATATATGTTTTTATATGTATATATGTATATGTTGTGTTTTTTTTGCCCAGTTTCTGTCTCAAATCCAAAGCGAAAGCTTATAGCTTTTGGACAGCTATTCTTTTCACAACGAGTTCGGTTTGCGATAAATTAGAAATTTCTTATAGAAATCGAACTTTTCCAGTCATCAAGCGGGACTTCCTTCTCACGAATAAGTGAAATTTTAAACGTAGGTTGCTACAGAGGTTAATAAGGGAGACATCGGCAGCACAGTGATGTTAACTACAACACTTGCCTAGATGACCGTAGTAATGCGGGCTCAAGGGGCCTCACGGTATGGCATTTAGTGCTTACCACAAAAGAATGCCTTCGGAGCCAATCAAAACAGAGAATAAAACGATTGACTCACGACAGACCACCGAAGCCAAAATAACTACTGTACACCAAGTATTTCATAAGTCATTGTAGGTCGCATGGAGCGAGGTATTTGACAAGGAGCGGGGTATTCAACAAGAGGAAGTTTTTACAAATTTAGTAAGTATTTTAAGTATGAATCGTAGTCAATTTTTAATTGTGATGTACTAGACGTTGTTGGAATAATATGAAAGTTTTTGAAAGCAAATTAATCGAGTCGTTGCGTGGACGATTTCATATTCAGACGAGGCAATTTATATGGCCAACATGTCTGGTCAAGCTTCGTAAACTGACAAGACTGTGCGTTGCCGAATAGAAATGGATGACCTTCTTCTAAGAAAACAAAGTTAGCTTCATGGTCAAGCAACAATGCCCAAAACCTATGGTAGTCCACGAGCGAAATATGCTATTAAATAACATATTGTCAAATGTCAGTAATTGGCAAGTCTATATACAGTATTAATGAGTAAAATTGTATGCTGCAGCTGTCAATGTCATGCAAAATCTGTGTTATAGTCCATGGGCCCAAACCACAAATTGTCCATATCGGTACCATACGGATGGGCAAACTCTACTCCTAAATTTTTAATAGGTATATATATATATATCTATAGATGATATTTTGATGTGATAACCGTCTTGGAATGGTAGCTTAGAGGTAGATATTAACTAAAGTATATTGTAGTGTTTTATGGAGTAAGACCCCCGACGAAGTTTCAGTTTTTTTTCAAAAACTTTTAAAATATAATTTATGCTAATATGACTATCATAAATGACGAAATATTTTGTCATTATCTACCTCTTTCATTGTTAAGGGAATGACGTACAATGCAATTAGGTGATTTATGAAGTCAATTTATGATAAATAACAAGTCTTACAATTCTTACATTCTTCCTATTTCGCGATAGGCAAACGCTTGTCTCTACTCGATTGGGAGTGCTAGCAGTGTACTCTACTCAAGATGGTTCAGGCAAGGTCCCGTTGCATTGGGCAATGATATTGCTCACTGCAAATTCACGGGATGTATCTGTATATACTGGTAAGAGGTATAGGTATATATCTGTATATATACCTCTTATCAGGTATTTATCATAGATACATCCCTGCAAAAAAACCCAAAGGAAACTGACTCAACTATTAAATAATTTCACATATCTCCTTAAAAGTAAACAAAAATCGAACTATCTAATTTCATGACATGTCCACTCTACGTTGACATGTTTTAAATATGTATAATGTTTAACAAATAGATTCCATTTTGCCGTTGTCTGTTCAGTTATAGATGCACAGATGACGTCACAACGTGGTAAGAACAAAAAAGTGGCCCACGAGACGCAGTCGAGTGGGTCACTGATGTTCTTACCACGTTGTGACGTCTTCTGTGCATCTATAACTGAACAGACAACAAAAAATGGAATCTATTTGTTTTATACAATACAAAAACTTAAAAGGTTTTTTAAAAAACCCTGTCGGGTTTTGGGGCATGAAGAAAGAAAAAAACAAGTCAGCTGACGTGATCTGACGTGACCATGCGTCTGTCCTCTAATAGATCATGGGCAACAACCAATGAAAACACGCATAGCAACAAGGGTATTGTATAATACATAATGGATCATGAAATGTTTACATCCTAAAAGTGAATGTCATTCAAAATTAACGTTTATATCTGGAATCATTGTCACAATTATTCCTCTGTGTCTTCACAATTGTCTGAGTCAAACTCTACCAGTTGTACCTGAACCTCTTCTTCCTCTTCTTCAGCTGGCTGGTTGTTGCATGTCTGCAGGTTGCACATGTCAGTACACGTAAGGCCATTCATCAAACATATGCAGTCGGGGAGTTTGCATGATCGTACACACTTGCAGGATATTAGTTGCAACACTGTATCAGGTGCAGATGATCCCTGCAACCAATGAATTGCCAGTTGCCCATTATCTGTTATCCATCCATGCATGTTAGGACTTGGCACAGAGGGTTCATTCTGCAGGTTGCGCCTCCAAATAACAGCTTGGTAGTTAGCACGGGTGACGTGCAAGAAGAGGCAGTCTTCGCGGCACGGCGGAAGCTGGCTTGACTCCACCTCTCCCCGTCTTGCAAGGAACAGCTGATGGCGCAGCGCGTTCACGTTTGAGGTGTGTGTAGAAGGTACATACATGTGGCAGGCGATCTCTTGTAATTTCTTAAATAACTCTGCAGGTACGTCCCATGAGCAACCAAGTTGACTGAAGCCTTCATTTGTTTCAGGGCTTTCATATTTCCACGACAGCAAAGGCACTCACGGTATCACAACCGGTGAATGCATGCAGTCCAACCAAAGCATCGCAAACACTTTTAATATTACGAATGTATTTCGTATAACTTAATGTTACGTATTGTCTTGGGTTATCTGTGGTTTCTATTACATTCACATTTAAGCTGATATTTTCCTTATTCAGTAAGCTACCATTTCTGAGAAGTTATCACCCATGATATTACTTACACTTACCCTGAATGTTTTGCCCTCTCAAATGGTACCGATATCTGGTTTGGCCCATGGACTATTATGAATGTGCAATAATTTATTGTACCTTTTTCTGCATGTATGCATATGTCTTGAAGAACAATTAATGTATGGTTGCTCTTATAATTTTGATGACATACATGTACATTTATTTGCTGGACGTCTTTTTCATTCACTATTAAATTTTACAGCAGTAATACTCGAGATGCTTGTTATCTCAAGCGATTTTCTTTACCTTCTAACTAGATTGCATTATTGTTTGACAAATTGTTGTAATGAAAATATTTAAATACTGTCTTAAATTAGTCAATTAAGTCAAATTTTGTGAGTTGTTATATAGTTATGTTAATTTGATTGACCGACTTAAAGCTTTACTACCATACTTTATGACTATAGCTTTTAGTACCATAGCTTTAATAGTCAAGCTATTAGTGCACTGCCTCTCACCACTGAGGACCGGAGTAAAGCCCATTTGGATTGAGTTAGTATTTGAATGGGTGACCATGCACCTGTCCGGGCTTGGAACTCATGCCAGATATGAGTAGAGTTGTTAGCACTTAGCCTTCTGTGCCTTGCTGGCTTTACTCTGAGAGTCTGAGTTGACTGAGTTCTTTATTAAAGTTAAAACACAGCATGGCCTGTGAGCATAGACAATTTTGTCAAAAATCTTGTTCAGCTCTAGATCTGAATACAAGATTGTTACAACTATACAATTCCATCGATATTTTCAAGAATCTTGTTCAGCTATGAATACAAGCTTGTTACAAGTACACAGTTGCATCATTGTTTCTACCATAGTAGCTATAGGCATTAAACGCAGTAGATACATGCACACCTGGGCGTGCCTATTTTTATATCTGTTTGTTTTTATATATTGACTGTATATCAGGTGTGCTTATTTTAATCAGGGTGGGTGGGTGGGGGCGAGGGGTTGTTGCATTCATGTATTTCTAGTCTATATATGAATCTGTCAATGTGACGCAAATTGTCGGAGTTTTCACGTGGATCCACCTCTAAGTATATAGTCAATACAGTCTCTGTTTTCTCTGTTGGTGCAGGCACTTGAGGAACAGCTTGCGTGCAATGTCCATGCACGACCGCACCCTGCACGTGCTCGTCTGTAATTCCTCGAGTTTTCCAACGCTACTGACACCATGCACGTACTGTGATGACTTCTTGCATCTTTTCGCAAAAGAACAATGATGGCAATATTGATTGTAAGCTTGGTCAAGTCCATTTTTTTGGAGAGGTTTTTCTTTAAGGCCGTTTTCTATTACGGGTGCTTTGCCCGCGGGCGGAGCGGACGTAATGGCAAACAGCCTTTAAGCGCGGGGCGAGAGACTACATGCGAAAGTGCGTTTCTTCTCTGTATAGTTGTGGATTTGCAGCGTTCTTCTTTTAGTTGTTTGCATGTGTTTGTTTGCATGCAGTTAATGGAAACCCTGTTTACATAAATTGACGTTTTTTCTGCGAGCTGTCGTTGTTCTGTTGTTCATGTAACAGCTAGAGTAACTTAATATGACTTATCGAGTTATCAAGTTACCAAGCGTCCATATTTCCCGACATATTACTTGAAAAAAGAAAGATTAAAAGAGAAAACGGCAATTAACTTATTTCACATATATGTTTCGATATTGTGAATATCTTGAGCTGCTTCTTTCTCTTTCACTTTTTCCTGTTTTGGAAAAGCCGCACTATATCGCTTCCGCTTCCTTGAACAAGGTCGTGGGAATTTGCATGTTCTTTCATGTTCTGTAGACTGTAATTAGTCTTTATTTTGAGATATGAGTCTCCACTAACTGAGTAACGTTTGTAAGAGTTTTTAAGAGTTTACTTATATTATCATAACTAGAAATATGTTAACACAACAATCCCTCGCCCTCTTTTACACGGATGTTTGTGAATATCCTTTGCACAACGCTCTGATTTATAGGAAAACACATTCGCGCTATTTTTCATTGGGAGCCTGGAAATAGCCGTTGGAACAATTTTTGTATCTACTGCGCATGCGCGAGTAGATTGTAAGTTAACAAAAGAATGCCTTCGGAGCCAATCAAAACAGAGAATAAAACGATTGACTCACGACAGACCACCGAAGCCAAAATAACTACTGTACACCAAGTATTTCATAAGTCATTGTTGACAGCATGGTCGCATGGAGCGAGGTATTTGACAAGGAGCGAGGTATTCAACAAGAGGAAGTTTTTACAAATTTAGTAAGTATTTTAAGTATGAATCGTAGTCCGAATTCTTAATTGTGATGTACTAGACGTTGTTGGAATAATGATAAAAGTTTTTGAAAGCAAATTAATCGAGTCGTTGCCTGGACGATTTCATATTCAGACGAGGCAATTTATATGGCCAACATGTCTGGTCGAGCTTCGTAAACTGACAAGACTGTGCGTTGCCGAATAGAAATGGATGACCTTCTTCTAAGAAAACAAAGTTAGCTTCATGGTCAAGCAACAATGCCCAAAACCTATGGTAGTCCACGAGCGAAATATGCTATTAAATAACATATTGTCAAATGTCAGTAATTGGCAAGTCTATATACAGTATTAATGAGTAAAACTGTATGCTGCAGCTGTCAATGTCATGCAAAATCTGCATTCTTTTAGTTGTTTGCATGTGTTTGTTTGCATGCAGTTAATGGAAACCCTGTTTACATAATTGACGTTTTTTCTGCGAGCTGTCGTTGTTCTGTTGTTCATGTAACAGCTAGAGTAACTTAATATAAACTTATCGAGTTATCGATTTCACAATTTTAATTTCCGTAAAAATTGTTTTTCTGTCGAGTCTGAGAAAATTTCCACGGCTGTTGCTCGACTTCCTGTTAGAAATATTTTCACGTAAATAGTGATTACAGTTGCTAGTTTCAGACAAACTCTGATTTCTAATATCTAGTTTGCAATTTTTGCTTCCAGTATAAAGACCATGATCCCTTCAATTATACACATCAACACGTCTTGTTATTTCATTTATGAGGTATATGCTAAAACAATCACCTAGCTTAGTGTAGATATTCACCACTATTCCACCACTATTCACCTCCACTTCGTAGTGAATAAATATGATAAAATGATGAAAGTAATAAAATACTAATTTGTTGCACCAGTGAACTTTGTATAAACCTAATGCACAAAAAATTAACTTCAAATCTGAACGAATTGTTCTCCACCACTCCGAATCTTGGGTGCCATTTTTATTTTGCGCAAGAAGAGAGCCTGGGTACGAGATTTGAAACGCTGCATGGAAGTTTCGCAACGCGTTTATATTCTCGCCAATTTGCACGAAATAGTCGTATCTCGCTTCGCGATTGTGCATAATAACCCATACAAACTGGGTCACTTGGCGATGGGGGGGGGGGGGGGGGGGGGGGGTCAGAGGGGCTTCAACCCCCGAGAAATTCTTGTGGTTAACCCCCGAGATTTTGAAATAATGACTCATTCATTAAATGATAGGTTACTTGTTAGGTAATAGTTAGATATAAGTGTGCATAATGAACACAATTTGTTTAAGAGTATAACGTAACTGAGGAAAGGTTAGATAAGATTATTTTAATTAAAAAAAAGCTGAATTTGAGCCACTAGTGTCTTATAACTTTGAGGAAACATCATGTTTTATTTATTGTTTTAATAGTATTTACAAATATTAATTAAACATTCATTTTTTCAAAATTTTCTTATTTATAATGAACTACTAAAAAATTTGACGAGATTAGATAACTATCATAGCCGCGTGTTTTAAAACTTTTAATATTTTGCTCTGGAGTGCTGTGAGAATGTAGAAAATGCCATTTCAGAAACCCCTAATTTCAAAAAATATTCTGGAGGAACGCGCCCTTTGACCCTCTAGAAATGCTGATCCACACCAAATTTTATTAGTGATTATTATAGTATTATTATTATCATCAACTCGACATGAACAATAGGAGTTTCAATTTCAAATAAAAATAGCTACTAAATTCAATAGCTGCGACTACTAATGACTAGCGCGAAGATATGAATGATAGAAATATATCTTATTTAGACCGAGATCTCGGTTACGCGGGCTGGGTTTTTCTCATGTAAACCATAGAGATCATATAAATACTAGAGGGGGCATCCTATCTTAATTTCAGTCAACCGCGGGTAACCAATTGAACGCCGCCATCTTGGATTTTTTTTGGAGGCAAAGTGAGGCAAACATTAGGCGCGTTGGACTGGGTCTAGTACATTTGCCAACCAGTTGACTGAAATATCATAGGCGATGGCGGCTCCCATGTGGTTACCAAATTTTCCCGCCAATGCCCCCTCTAGTACTTTATATGATCTATATGATGTAAACACGATTGACCGGGCCGGGCTGTCATTAAAAGCTTCGTACATGCGACTTTTATCAGCTTTTTTCGACATATTAACAATTCACAAGTTCTGCTTGTTCATGTACAGTTCATATTTAAAACAATGAGACTTCGTGGTAAACACAATGAAAATCATCTCGGCAAAGCGGGCTATAGCTCGGGTACCTGGGCTGAGGCGCCTCCATATAAACACCACCTTATAGAACTACGTTCGGAATGTAATAAAGAAGAAAACAATTCGTAATAATTTGTCAGAAAAACACTTCAATTTCGTCCGGCATGAACTTGAAACTTCCCGCCATGAGAGATTTGGTTGGTTCTTCACCGTAGGAGTAACCTTCCGGTGGCTTGTATGTGATGCCAAAGTTTGTGTACGAACGAGCGTCATGCTTGGAATTGACGAAGATACACAGATCATGACCGAAACCAAATGATTCTCCACCAAAGACTGGTCCAAGATTAGCGGAGCTGTAGATTGCACAGTCAGCGTTTCGATAAACATGAGCTTTGAATGGTGGGACATGATCCTTGTTTCGCAGGGAAAATAGAAACGAAGCACTTGATTTTTTAGAACCTTTTCCTAAAAAAATACAAACATGCACCTCAAATATATTTTTCGGTTGTCGACGTTTTTATGTTATTTCGATCCCAACTTTTTATATTTCTTCGCGTGGAATTAAAGATTGAAGAAATTCTTTGATCTGTACCTTTAAAGCGCGTATGAAACGAAAATTTATTAAGTCTGTCTTAGTTGAAAGAACACTTAAAAATGACAAAGTAACGTCTTTTACAGATTTTCGTTTCCTTGCTTCATTGTTGAGATATTTAATTTAAGGTTTGTTTGATATGCATATTTAACAACTTGACGTCACACGTGCATAATGACTCATCGAAGAATAGGTCCTCGACAGGGGGGTCCAGGTGCATTCTCCCCCAGAAAATTTTTAGTTATTTCAATAACCGACAAGCTACAGCATTTATTTTCATTATATATCTATGGCATGCTGCTATTATCAAACAAAACTATTTCAAGAGAACATGTTGGCTTCTCCCAGATTTTCAAGTAATTTCGTTTGATAATGATCGTTTTCACTCACGTGATCGGTGGCCGGTTGGCCGTGAAACATGACAAAATGTTTGAATAAGAATAGAGTTAAATTCCCATCGGATAACGATTGTGCACCAATATGGCCGCCATTTCATTGTTTCGGTGCACCAATATGGCCGCCGTGACGTCAGATGAAAACCAAGACAAGATAAATACCTTGATATGCATATGCATGTGACGTCAAGTTGCTTAATTTGCATATCAAACAAACTGAATTAATTAGTATTGTAGTTTTAAGTAATATTTAAAACACGAGTAGGAGCGTTTTGAATAGCTTCAAAAACGCCGACAATAGATCTGCTAATTGGGGTGACATTTTATATAAAATTTCACGTTCATTAGTATTCTTTATATAAAATTTCACGTTAGTTAATATTCATAGTAGTTTTATCAGGTATAAAAGACTTGCACATGATCAAATACGTGCATATTAGTGGACAATTTGGTTCATGAATATTAATGAGTTTTTGAATGTACTTTATAACATGCAAATATGGTATGGGAATGTATATTATTCTATATGGTATATGTTTTTATACAATACCCTCGTTGCTATGCGTGTTTTCATTGGTTGTTGGCCATGATCTATTAGAGGACAGACACATGGTCACGTCAGATCACGTCAGCTGACTTGCTTTTTTCTTTCTTCATGCCCCAAAACCCGACAGGGTTTTTTAAAAAACCTTTTAAGTTTTTGTATTGTATAAAACAAATAGATTCCATTTTTTTGTTGTCTGTTCAGTTATAGATGCACAGAAGACGTCACAACGTGGTAAGAACATCAGTGACCCACTCGACTGCGTCTCGTGGGCCACTTTTTGTTCTTACCACGTTGTGACGTCATCTGTGCATCTATAACTGAACAGACAACGGCAAAATGGAATCTATATAAATTTTAGGGGGGGCGGGGGCATGCTCCCCCAGGAAATTTTGAAATCTAGATTCTCTGAAATGTCATTTCCTGCATTTTAGGATAAGGATTTACAGACTTCTAAAGGTCCAAAAACGTCTTAAAATACTCAAAAGACAACACTTTTCCTGACATTCGGGCATGTCTCATCCCACGTGACCATGACCTCTACTTTATTGTGATTGGTCGGTTAGCGTTTGAGGGCAAAGCATTTGCCCTGAAATGCTATGACTGACCAATCGCAGTAAGGCAGAGGTCAGGATCACGTGAGAGTGTGACAAGCCCATTGTGCATCAGTGTACGTGTAAGGAAAAGTGGTGATATAAATCATAGCCACTGGAAAGGAGAGGGCTGTGAAACTCCGCTCTGAAACAATAGAACTTCCGGTTTGTTGTTGAAAATTGCTCGCCTGAGCGTCACGTGATCTTGAACCGGCATAGATTATACCTTGTTCTTCGTTAAACGGCACGATGTCGGTTATGGTGATCATGACTTCTAAA
Organism: Paragorgia papillata; assembly: GCA_035771165.1. Taxonomy (NCBI): domain Eukaryota; kingdom Metazoa; phylum Cnidaria; class Anthozoa; order Scleralcyonacea; family Coralliidae; genus Paragorgia; species Paragorgia papillata. Next base: position 148,706 of record JAWNZC010000470.1, on the reverse strand, counting down.
AATCCACAAGAAACATGATATTTACAAGTCCAAAGGAGTACCCTTGTATTTCGTTAAAATTCGGTAGGAATTCGGTTTTTGACGACCTACGAACTTAAAGGTGAATAACAGTCCGTACTGCGCATGTACGAAACTAATGTTTACATCTCTATTTACAAAAAATATACTGATTACCTTATTCAAGATTGTAAGCTTTTCTTGCTTCGTCTTCATCACAATTGAAACGAAACATTTTTAGCGGAAATAGAAGAAATCCGAAGAGATATCTTCACCGAATCACTTGGTTTTCCGCCATGTTGTTCCGAACGGTTGACATTAAACAAATCAGTACTGTAGTCTACAGCTTGAAGAGCGATTCTGTTTGTTCAAATGTATTATAAACATCGAATTAATCGACTCTGATATCGAACCAAGCACGCACACATTACGTCGGTACGTTTTCCAATATTTGAAAATATTCGGCGATATAGTTGACACTTGACATGGCGAAGTGCGTCGACTGTGTGTGAATATATGTGTAAATGTCCTTCGAATTATTTTACTTAGAGAACATTCTGAGTTCCCAAACGAGACTGGAACCATCATCCACAACCTTCTCATGATCACCACGGAGACCATAGAGATCATAAATAAAACTAGAGGGGGCATTGGGGAGCAAAATTGCAAACCCTGAAACGAGGGCATTTACCTCTGGGAACGAGATTGACCCTGATACAAAACTACTCGGTCCCAGTAATTTTCCTACTCGCGTTTGACTGGTGTCCCCCTCTAGTTCTATTTATGATATCTATGGCGGAAACACTATGGCAGGAGGCACTCTAACATTGAGCTAGTTAATGCTTTAATAAAATACTCCTAAATCAGTAGTACACTATACTATTTACGTACAAATGGATATGAGACTATACTAGGACTCAGAATGAGATGATTTGAACATGGTTGAGTTGAATGTATGACATTATACTGCTATGTACATGTGCATGCAAGTAGTATGATGATGATGATGATGATGATGATGATGATGATGATGATGATGATGATGATGATGATGATGATGATGATGATGATGATGTTGCTAATGTCGTAATACATGCACTAAGCATCTTCCTATTTGAAAAGTTTAGTTAAATAATTTCCTAAGATAGGTTTTCAATATGGTTTATCATTAGCCGATGCATATGGTCCTGATATTACAATGCGTGATACATGTATACCTGACTTACATCTTTAAATTTCCAGTAAATAAATTTTATAAACTATATTATATAGTCTATAGATTTATTAACTTTTTAAATATTAAAGTTTGACGTAATATCAATTTTGCTTTGTTTCTTAAGATTTGATTTCTCCAAAAGAGTATCAAAGAATTTAACGTAGAGTTCGTTAATAATAAATTAACCATCCACGTATTTATCATGATATCAAGAAAAGGACTATACGGTAGTAATGGCGCTACAGCCACTGGAAGATAGCACACATAGGTACAGCCAACTACAATCAGACAAGACTTTACCAACTTTGTTTTCCGTAAAAATGTTTTTTGTTGTGTGTTTGCAATATCTGATGAATTTCTCACCGCGTTTCCTCCTCGAGTTAGAAATATTTTCACGTAAATCATGACTAGAATTGTTAGATTCAGAAGCATTCCAAGCCCCAATAGCAAGTTTCCAAGTTTTGCATCCAGTAAAATGACGAGCCCCACAGTTACGATAATCAACCAAAAAATGACTACGGCTTTTGAAACTCTGGATTTGTTTACGTTGGCTCTGTGAAACAGAGGATGAACGATGCCGAAATATCGTTCCACGTTTAGCACAAATAAGATTGAACAAGACATTCCAGAAAAAACGTATGTTACAATTATTAATGGCAATAATGAAGAACGTTCGACTCCTAGTATATCTCTCATTAACATTATCGAATACAATGGCTGGCATACTATACCAACTCCAAGATTGCTTAAGGACAGAAGCATTATGAGAAAATATGACGTTTTCTTTCGTAGTTGACTCGATCTCCAAAACGCGAGCACTGTTATGGCATTAAGAATTATTGTTGAACACATAATGAGAACGTTGAACCCAAAAGAAATGACGTGACTGATGTAATATCCTCGTTGAAGCATGATTTCTAAAACTTACTTCTAGCTAGTTAGCGATATTCATATCAGCAACTGACTTCTATTTTTCACGAAGAGAACTGTGTCTATCAGGAAGTGATGAAAAGTCGTGTTTTAGAGTCGATGATAATTAACTGCATGGATTGTCAATGCTTGTGTTACGGAACACAATTTTACTTTATGTACATATCACACACATTATATGCATGCAGCCGTATTTTCTTTGAAAGTATAGGCTCTATAAATATTTCGGCTCCTATTCGGACAGTGTATATATGTGTGCATGAGTAACATTTTAATTAAAAAATTTAGTTTATTCATGTTTGCAATGCAGTTTGGTTTGCCGAGCTGCTGGAAATGTCAATTTCTTTTTTTTTGTAATTTATTTTCCTTATGTCTATATTTGTATAGGTATATAATAGCATGGTTTGGAGTGACATTTGGAAAAAAACATCCACGAGTGAGATTTTCAAAGCTAATTATCCGAATGGCACGAGTCCGAAGGACGAGTGCTATTTGATGTCTTTGAAAAACTCACGAGTGCGTGCTTTTCCAAATTGCACGAAAAAACATGCTATTACTTAGTAATAATAATATATATGAAAAATGCCCAAGTCAACTGTACTTTATACATTCAGCGCTTCCCTTTCGGCAGTGTCCACTCCTCCTATATTTGGTTGTTTAAAAACGCTTCGCTTCTTCTACCACTACTCGAAAAAGTTTACAGCACTGAGAATCTTCTAATTTTCTTGCAGGTACTTTACCTGACCACAATAAGGAATAAATAGCTTCAAATTTTAACGAATTGTTCTTCTCCGTCACCATATTTGTTTATTATGTGCAGAAAAGATCCTGGGCACGAGTTGGAAATTGTCATCCGTCAAAATCCGTTGTCAGAACGTAGAACGTGATTGGCTCTTTTCAGTTTTTATTGCCTTTGATTGGCTTATTCGCTTCAAAAATTTGCACTGTTATATATTTATTTTTTTCTGCACTGTATTTCCTTAAAACTGCACTGCTCTTAGTCAATCAAAATTGAGAAGTTTTTTCATGTATATTGTTAATGTAATATGATGACAAGCACGATTTATTAAAATTACCAAAAACAATTATACATCAGACAAGAGACAAATGGACAATATTTTGTTACAATAAATTTTATTAATATATTTACGGATACACCATGCAGAATGAATTACATTTATAGCTGAGCTTTCATCTCGTGTGCTCGGCACTTTAAAAGTTGTATTTACACGTTATCTAAAATTTGCGACTCGCAACAAGTTTATGACGTCATCAAGTGTCATGGCGTCAGTCAGAGTTTTTAGTTCATGGAAAAGTACGAATTCAACCAGGTAAAACTACAAATCAATTATGATAAGTTCATTAATGTAAAAGGTAGCACTAAGAAACATGCAGATCAATTTGAAGGTTCATTACCGAAGATATTTCATAACGCTGCAGTACCCTGAACAGTAGAGCCCCAAATATCCACGACACAATTTCGACCTCCCTCCAATATTTCCGACAAGGGGACTGAGCCCAGACTCCCTCTAATATATCTGAAGATGGAGCTAAAATGGCGTAGGATTTGCTGGGAGAGTCGAACCATACACTTATTAGCATTGTATTTGATGAATTATAGTCCCTCCAATTATGTAAAACATTTCCCGCCGCCACTGCATGATCATGTTAAGTTTTGAGCTTCTTTACTGCTCGTGGTTATTACTAACTTTGAGTACTTGTCATGCAGTAGTTTTTAAGCACTTTTCGAATTTCCTTAAATCTGATTGCATAAACGATTGGGTTTAAAATACCATTACTGCAGATCAACCAGAGGCTAATTATACCAACTTGTTCTTGTTTAGACCTTTCTTCCTTCCACGTTTCATTACCGCCTAATGCATAAACAACTTCCAAAGATACGACAGGAATCCATATTACAACCAAAGATACAACAACACAACCTATACTTCGTATAAGCCTTATTTCGTTCTTACCTTGTCGAGGTTCAAGTGGAGTCGCTGGATTGAGTATAACACTAGTATTATTAACACTATGGTTTGAAATATAATGTGCAGACATTCTTATTAGGGATTTCCTCGCTGATACCAAAATCATTTTATAACAATAAAATATTATAATTAATGGTACCAAAACATGAATAAAAAGATATGGGTAATAATATTTGTTAGGAACATTCCAGGCATATTCATTATGCGGTGGATCTGTTAAGCTTATGCTTAATAATAACACACAAACGGTGGTATAGGTCCAAATTACAACCAAACACCGAATAACGCTTTTAGCGGGTGTAAGCACTTGGACAGAATAGGTTGATCCAGTGATGACCAAGTAGCGATCAACTGTGATTGCTAGGACTGTTAGGAATGGTACAACCATAGAGAAATTCCACATAGAGTTGTACACATTAACACCAACATCACCAAGCGGCCAGTTAGGAGAGGACCATACTTGCACCAGTTGAAAAGGGATGAGGGTTAATGATGTGAAAATGTCAGCGACAGCTAGTCCAACAAGGAACAAATGTATTCTTTTTTGACGAATTTGTGGAGAAGACAAGATTGCGTATATGACCAAGATATTTACGCATAAGACCAATAGTAATGTTGTTGAAAATACGACAGTGATTGTAATAATGGCATTCATTGAGAATGTGCGGAAAGTACTGTTTTCATTCATTTCGACAACTTCAGCAGGCCGTTGACAAATAGTATTCTTCAGACCCCTCTAGAAAATTGAGAAAAAGATGATTATTTTTAGAATATGTATTTATTTAAACTTAAAATATCTTTGGTAAATCCAACATAGATGTAATATATAAAAAAGTGGAGTGCTGAATATACAGGCTGTGTTTTGAATATGGAATATAGCGTATTTTTGGGTGGGCCCCCTGGCACATTAGTGGCTGACTCACATCTGCCCCCCCCTGAAGTCATAAAGAGACTAGAAAAATCGGGGGGAATTAAAAAAAATGAGAGTAGCAACCCAGCTGGCAGCTGGGAATAGCTCTCTTGTAAAAATGTTTGGGCTTATCTATGGTACTCAACGTACATTTCTGGAACTCTGGTTCTCTAAGATATTTAAAAACAATGATTTTAAAGTTTAGATTGAAGATTATGACTAGATTTACAAGTTTCTTATAGCAAGGTTTTGGAATGAGTTTGAAATATTTTTGCTCTTTTTATAAGTTGTAATATATGATAAAGCGATAGTATAAGACTTAAATTAAAACCAAAAGGCCCAAAAAATCTGCGGGGCCCTCCAAAAGCGCGGGGCCCCTGGCACTTGCCCAAAGTGCCCTCCCCTTGATCTGCCACTAGGTGAAAATGAACATCTCCGGATCCGCTCGAAACAGTATTTCGATCTGAAACCTCTACAATTCACTACCTTTTTCTTCTACAGATTCAAGACATGCACTTCTTCCAGGTGATCAAAGGTAAACTATTTTTCTCGTCCGAAAAAATATTAATCAGACGCATATAGTCATGCAATCAAGACACTGTATCGGTTTGGAAACTCAGTGCATAAGTTTAATTTTTTTCCGAATTAAAAATATGAAAATTTGGCATTTCATTTTATATCTATTTCAAAATTATAAAATGAAAATGGTTACTTCCTTTTTTTCATCTTTACAAAAAATAAATTTATTTTTCTAAAATAAACCATAATTTTTCATATATTCTTGTTTTCAAAATCAGTGACCCTACAACCCAAGCGTTTTCAAGCTAAACTTGACAGCTTGAGAGGCATCGCGCTAACAGCTGCTAACGCGGTGCCATTCGTGTTTTCCAATATCTGATCGATGTAAAAATGTGATATGTAATATATCCAACACGAGTCAGTGTTCTTCCTCCGGTTTCTAAATACAGCCAAGCAGGTTGAAAATACGAGGCGAAGCCGAGTTTTTTTATCCGGCTTGGCTGTATTTAGACATTGGAGGACGAACACTGACGAGTGTTGGATATAGCTTCTCAAACGGATCAATATTTTAAGAAAAAATCCACCTCAAACTTTGCTAAATTTGAATGTAATCTTCCTCCGATTTCTAAATACTGATTAAATATTGATTTATTTTTAATTTTCTTCATGAATTATTAATGCGAAATTTGAGAAATATATTGAGTATTATCGATCATTTTTGCTGCTGAAGCGAGAAGAGCAAGGCAGTAGACCTAATTCTTGTAGTAGGGTAATTTCTCAATTTTGCCACAACGCATTGCATGTCGGGTTGAAAATATATCAACCACAATGCAATCCTTTTAAATTATAATTGTCGATTTAAGTCAATTCTAAAGGTGAGGTAATACGCGCAACATTTTTCTTCAACTTGCAACGCAACTTTGTTGCACGTATTACCACCCATCTTAAATATTGCCACGCAACAATGATTTTGTTGCAAGTTGAAAACATTTTGTTGAAAAATGTAGACTCCAGTTCTACTTGCTTGCAACATGCTGATTCAACTTGCAACAAAATCATTGTTGCGTGACAATGTTAAAGGTGAGTGGTAATACGTGCAACAACGCTATTCAACTTGCAACGCATGCAACGATGTTGCAGGGATTTGTTGCTTCATTCTACTCGTTTGTATTGAAGCACGTTGCTTTTACTTAAATTAAATTAAATTAAATTAAATTAAATTAAATTAAATTAAATTAAATTAAATTAAATTAAATTAAATTAAATTAAATTAAATTAAATTAAATTAAATTAAATTAAATTAAATTAAATTAAATTAAATTAAATTAAATTAAATTAAATTAAATTAAATTAAATTAAATTAAATTAAATTAAATTGTCATGGCTCTGGAAACCAGTCACTTACCTATACTAGTATAAGTTATAACCTGTGCAGGCTTTGTGAATGAGCAACTACGGCGCTGCTAGGGTATATATATATATATATATATATATTTAATTTATTATCGAGTCGTTTTTCATTGTTCTTTCGAGGGCTTTATATCGCATAAAGCCCTTGAATACTAATTAGATAAGAAATGAAGAAAAAACAAGGAAAATCTTTGTCCAAGGTGAAAAAAAAGACAAAACTTTGTTGGAAAACCTCCTCAATAGACCTTATTCAAAAATGGCCGCAGAAATAGAAAAATTTTATGCATGTGCATATAAATTGGCCCTTATGACCTCGTTTTAAAGTAAAAATTATTTTGAATTTCACACATGAAAACGAGTTCATAAGGGCTAATTTATATGTATATAAAAGAATTTTAATTCGGCGGCCATTTTTGAATAAGGTCTATAATAAATTAAGTCAGAAAAATCCCTCGAACGTCGGGATGTATGCGATATAAAGCCCTCGGACGCTGCGCGTCCTAATTCATTATATAGCATACGGTAAGTGTTTAATAATATAAGCGTTTTAAACACGATCAAGTCGGTTTTCTTTGGGGTTTTTTCCCCATAAATCCCTCATCATAAATTCATAGGGATTATACAGGGTGAATCAAAAAAAACTGATGCCTTTCATATTCAAATTAGCCGCATAGCGGCTGTAATTTGACAGAAGTTCCCTAAATATCTCATGGGTATACGAAGCATATCAAATAAGTGAACCCTAAATATCTCATGGGTATACGAAGCATATCAAATAAGGTTCACTTATTTGATATTCACTTATTTGATATGCTTCGTATACCCATGAGATATTTAGGGTTCACTTATTTGATATCGGCTTCGTATACCCATGAGATATTTAGGGAACTTCTGTCAAATTACAGCCGCTATGCGGCTAATTTGAATATGAAAGGCATCAGTTTTTTTTGATTCACCCTGTATATATAGAGCGTTTTCACTCACGTGATCGGTGGTCCCATTGTGGTGGTGAAACAATACGAAATATTTGAATAAGAAAGAGCTAATTCCCATGCCGTACACCAATATGGCCGCCATTTCATTCTTTTGGTACACCAATATGGCCGCCGTGACGTCAGATGAAAACGCTCTATAAAGCCCAGGGATTGTATATATATAACCCTATGAATTTGTAATTGCCCAATTCATAGGATGCCTGCTACAACTATCTCGTATGGTAACGCCGGTAGCGCCCACATACGAGAAGGAGAGCAAGGGTTTGCTTTTCGCTCACGTAGTTTACGAGAGGAAGGCAAACCAATGAAAATCATCAAAATCTGTTGGTTGAGTCAGCACGTTATTACACTGAACGTTGAGCATAAAATGTGGGATTCATACTGCATCAAACGCATGCCCAATGCTGTAATATATCTGGTACTAATTATTCATCTGACTAATTATTCAAACAAGCTTGTAGAAGTCTGTGTATGTGTAATGTGTTCAATGAACCTTTACGTACTTCTCAAGTTTGTTTAATAAAACTGCTTTGGAGTCTTATTATTTCATAAAATCCCGTTAACATTCGACATAACAATGTGCTTCGACACTCGGTAAAGGCTATTTTTTAGAAACCTTCTTCAATCGGATAAGTCGGATAATTCGGCCCGAGGGATTTATCTGGCTTCAAGCCGACATTCCAGGTATTTATCCTATACATACATACATACATACATATATATATATACATGTGTCGACCTAACAAGCGCTTAAAAACACTTGACCATATTAACACGATTATCGATGAGTACCACAGGGAGCCCATCTTGGCAGCGCGTGGACGCCCTGTAGCGGACTCGAAAGACGCGCGGGGGACTGTGGCACACTCGATCGTGGTGTGTTTTCTAGGAAAATAATAAAGGATGAAACACGAATTCTTCCTTGTTTTGAACATCGTTTTAAGCGCCTATAGGTATTAAAATTGTAAGACAATTGAGCGAAGTAGTTGTAATAATGATTCATTTATCAAAATATAAATCAAAATGATGCAAAATCTCAACTTTTAGCCGTGATTTTGCAGCTAAATTACATATCGTATTTTCGGGAGATGTGTTCCGCAAGTAGCTAGGCCACTACATCATCGTTGACACTTCGGATACCTACGAAATCCTACGATAAGCTTTTCGGATAAAGCGGGAAGTCTCAGGATTATTGATTTATTGCACATTCATCCGGCTGACTCTGAGTTTCAGTCGGTTTCAGTATTCTAACGGTGGCTCCCGACGATACGAGATGTCCTGGCTACTTGCGGAACACATTCCACGTTGAACGTTTGGTGTACGACCGCATGAGATGTATAAAATTTAATTTCATATTTCTTTGCGCAACTGATATATACAACCATTTACACCAACCATAAATACTGTCTTGAGTAGAGGGTCACCTCTTCCTGTGCAAACACTTCTTCGTTCAAATACGCTCTGTGACGAGTGGTAAACTTACAGACCAAGACTTCCCGACTACCATTTATTTTGAAATTTTATAATTTAATCATCACACAGAAACATGGTGCAATTGCAAAGAGAGATATAAAAATGAGAGACAATCGCTTGAGAAGAGCGATGATTGAAAAAAAAAAGATGACTAATATCAAACGTAGTCGGCTCTGAAAGTCAACTCTTCTTCCTGAAGTATTTACATTATAGTCAAAGTTAAGGAACAAACCTTGAAAATCAGTCGACGACTTTCTTCTATTGGTAGTTCGTTCAGCGCTTGAAGGTGAGCTGGTATATTAGGCAGTCTTCAGTCTTCAGGCTGGTATATTATGTTCAGTCTTCTTATTCTTCGGCAGATAAAGTCGATAAACCTTCCACAGCCGAGTCAAAAGGCGTATGGAACAGTGGATTGAAAGATGTGTCCTTATTCTACGTATATGGCAGCTATATACTAGAAATTTTGCAGGAAGTAATTAACAAACCCTTGAGAGCATGTACTTGAAACAGTACTCCAGTTTCAAAAGCTGCATGACATTGATATAGAAGTGAAACTATAATTTTCTAAGAAAATCATAAAATTTTCCTTCCCAGGTCTCTGAAATGGCATTTCCAGCAATTTCAGAGCCATTTGAGGGCACGTTTGAGCACTCCGCAGTATAGAAAAAAGGTTATATTTTTGGGTTACATGTACTTACAGTATAAAATATTTATGTAAACACTTTAAAAAAAAACACTGATGAAAACTGCAACTTCGCGGTCAACTAGAGCTGTTAGACCTGCAATAATTATATTTAGCGTCTTTTAATAATTTTTTCTAGACCAAAGAGGGGGGTGGCTAACCACCCAATCCACCACCCCTAAATCCGCCCCTGCAGTGAGTTCCTTATTATTCTGGAGCTCCAAATTTCTTCATGTAATGTATTTCTTTTTGGATCTAATGACATGACATTCGATGAAAACAAATATTTATTTAAAAAGGTTCAGACCTATATTAAAGAAATAATCTATGCATTTTGCTAAAGTCATTTATAATGTATTACTCATATTGGCTCCAACGGTCTTATACTTATATTTATATTCTATTTGCTTTCTTTTGTACTTTTAAAAAAAATTGTAAATCGCGTGAGCAGATCTGCTCTTGGGGTAAATGCTTTCCAATAAAATATGTTTATAACATTTTTTTTTCTTCAACTCGCTTCTTTCAAAGCATCACTTTCAGGGATCGATTAATCAGTAGTTCACACCGGAACACCTCAGCATTGACCTAACATAGACATAACTCAGTAATTATATTTACATTTCCCGCCGTTTTCATCATATATGCATATAGTAACCTACCAAACATTTGTATGATTGATACGATGACGAAATGTATCCTGTTTAATATAGAATTAAACCCTTCAATGTCAGATATGTAGAGTTTAGTTCTTTCCACCATAGCCAATCGAGATAATGGTCTGGAAACTCAGCTAAAGTCTTTGGTCTACTTTTTGTTCGCCTTTATGCACGGTGCACGGTCACTGAACACATTGTATTTTAGTATAATGAACGAATTGTCCAATAGCAACGTTTCAGTTCAATCACTCAACCGTGCTATTTAAATATTAATAAACCTAGAACAAAGGATGTGCACGGTGTAAGGTACGGTATTATATATGACGTGCCAAGGTGGACAATATTAGTTACCCCAAATATATTTAAAGCAAACCTCGCAAATATAATTCAAAGTCCATAAATATAATACGAATCCCATAAATATAATACGAAACCATAAATATAATACGAAACCCATAAATATAATACGAAACCCATAAATATAATACGAAACCCATAAATATAATACGAAACCATAAATATAATACGAAACCCATAAATATAATACGAAACCCATAAATATAATACGAAATCTATAAATATAACACCAGTTACACAAGTGTAATACGAAACCATAAATATAATACCAATTACGCAAGTATAATACGAACTTCCCAAATATAATACGAACTTCCCAAATATAATACGAACTTTGAAAATACGAATATCACGAATAATAAGTGAAATCTTCGCTAAAGCTTGCTCGCCGATAAATGGTGGAGAACATCTTGCAAGCATTATCGAGCCTTGTAAAAGTAATTTCTGGCTTAACTCATTTCTGTCCAATGGCTTCCCCAGGGGCAGAGGTGAATACAATCGTCTGGCGTTTTAGCCAGAATAAAATACTAAAGAGCGTCATTCCGACAGGAAAGAGTTAAACGAAAGGCAAACAAACCGACACTAAGAACGCTGTAGGGAGAACGAGTAAGATACAAGTTGCTTTCTTTGAAGACCTTATAAGCCACTGCTTCAGTGATAACAAAGAGTTAGCAGAATTGCCAATGCTACGTAGTAAAGAGTTTGTTTACGGTTTAACTGTGTTTGATTATTAATTCTACTCTGAGTAGAATGATGAAACATAGAGTGAGACACATAGTTAATAGATCGTTTTCACCTGACGTCACGGCGGCCATATTGGTGTACCAAAACAATGAAATGGCGGCCATATTTGTGTACGGTATGGGAATTAGCTCTTTCTTATTCAAATATTTCGTATTGTTTCACCACCCCCATGGGGTCACCGATCACGTGAGTGAAAACGATCCATTAGACTACTCCAGTGGTCTGCATGAAGATGTTCACGAGGGATTCAAATTTCAAAATAGTGATTAAAGATTTGATAGAATCATAGAACATGTTGCCAAGATAAAGGAGAGATTTAACTTTTTTGAGGACGATGATGATTTACACTACCATTTCCCATATGAAAATCAAGAAGCAAGACTGAACGCGGGCACGGATAGGAAGACGTCGGTTCCTTATTCCTAAAGTAGTGTACAACTAGAAGATTTGCGTTCTCTACATTGCTTCAACTGGAACAGCATTGCTAAAATGCTCGGAGTATCAGAGAGAACAAGACGCCGACGAAGAGAAGAACTTGGAATGGAAATAGGACAGAAAAACAGCCGAGCGGATACGACAGTCCATCGGAAGAATTAATCCTGTTAGCCGAGAACTTCGATCGTAGGAAAACAGCCATTCATATAGTAGACGAGTCTATAGTAATTACGATTAGGCAGAAATCGTCCACGATTTTCAACAAAATTTCTATCTGGATAAGATTTGCATCACTAGATTTGCGGGAGTTTCGTCCCGTCGGCTGTTCTCTGTGACTGGTCTTTGTCCTTTGACCATTAGTAGATGGCGGAAGAGCGTTCTTATTGCCGTTTCAACACCATCACTGTTGCTAGCAGTACGATTAGTGGTGGTCTGGGAATTTCGGTTGGCTTGCCTCTAGTTTAAGCCAGAAATTACTTTTACAAGGCTCGATAATGCTTGCAAGTTTCTGTCCGGCATTATCGACGAGCAAGCTGTGCTTTAGTGTTAACGTTAACGAAACCCGAAAAGTTCACTTATTATTCGCGAAATATATTCGTATTTTCAAAGTTCGTATTATATTTGGGAAGTTCGTATTATATCTGGGAAGTTCGTATTATATTTGGGAAGTTCGTATTATATTTGGGAAGTTCGTATTATCATAGTTATTCTAAACATGGTTTGGAAACCCGGCAAACTTCAAAGCGGTCAACAATCAAGCTACGATTCATGTTGAAAGGTACACGAAGGTGCACAAATCCTTTGTTTTAGGTTTATTAATATTTAAACAGTACGGTTGAGCGATTCAACCCAAACGTTGCTATTGGATGATTGCTTCATTATACAGAAAACACAATATGTTCAGTAACCGTGAAAGTGCACACATTTCCATAAACCTGAACAAAAACATAAAACAATGACTTTTGTTGAGCTTCCAAACCATGTTTCTATTAACTATGGTATTATATTTATGGGTTTCGTATTACCATAGTTAATAGAAACATGGTTTGGAAGCTCAACAAAAGTCATTGTTTTATGTTTTTGTTCAGGTTTATGGAAATGTGTGCACTTTCACGGTTACTGAACATATTGTGTTTTCTGTATAATGAAGCAATCATCCAATAGCAACGTTTGGGTTGAATCGCTCAACCGTACTGTTTAAATATTAATAAACCTAAAACAAAGGATTTGTGCACCTTCGTGTACCTTTCAACATGAATCGTAGCTTGATTGTTGACCGCTTTGAAGTTTGCCGGGTTTCCAAACCATGTTTAGAATAACTATGGTATTACACTTGGGTAACTGGTGTTATATTTATAGATTTCGTATTATATTTATGGGTTTCGTATTATATTTATGGGTTTCGTATTATATTTATGGGTTTCGTATTATATTTATGGGTTTCGTATTATATTTATGGGTTTCGTATTATATTTATGGGATTCGTATTATATTTATGGAGTTTGAATTATATTTGCGAGGTTTGCTTTAAATATATTTGGGGTAACTAATATTGTCCACCTTGGCACGTCATAATTATAGGCGCTTTGAAGTTTGCCGAGTTTCCAGACCATTATCTCGATTGACTATGTTTCCACTGACAGAAATTATAGCCTGCATGGCGATCCAATTTTTTTATTTCGTGTACGTGGAAGTTGGGCTGCTACCAAAATTAGCCTCTCTCTAAAACCGGATGGGAGAGCGGAGGAATTAATGAATATTTAATATATTTTTTCTTAATAGACTTATTTTCTTTATTTTTGTTGGTATTGTTACACTTCTTAAACTTGAAGGATAATTGGCATGTGTCTGGTCATGTGATGCCATGTGATGTGATTAAAGCACTCTCTTCCGCATGCAGACGTGATCACACCTCCGGGTGAGAGTGAAAATACTCCCACTACTATGATTTTAACTTATTTTTTAACAGATCATTCGAACAACCGAACGAACGAACGAACAAACAAACAAACAAACAAACAATACACTTATTTTCTCTATTTACTTAATATTTGAGGCCACGCAGCAGCACATACAATTTTTTTGTTTTGAACAAACCGACAGACAATATCACACGACAAAAATAGACTGACAACAACACCCTACTTCTTCCTGGCTGTGCTTAACTCTTCCTGTCCGAATCGATCTTTAGTATTTTATTCTGGCTAACGCCAGACGATTTTATTCACCTCTGGGGAAGCCCTCGAACAGGAATGAGTTAAGCGCTAAAGTCGTGTTTGTAATTTATTTGCAATTTAAAAATGCTAAATACTTGTAGCAATGTACTAATGACATCCTGACTAAATAGGCATTCGAGGCATCATGGTCTCTCGGAAAGATACATAAATCAGTAAAGATGTCAGAATATGTGCTCTGATATTCCAACACGGTGATTAACACCTGATGAAACATGTGTAGCAGATTTAGCCAAAATAAATTGTATTAGTTATGAGATAAGAACACTCGGAAATGCATGACACGCATTCCGATATAAGTAGCATAACATTATATATCCTGTAGTAATTATAGTCCTTTTTAATATAAAATCCTTGTACATATATATGATTGAAATATACAAAATAAAGTCAGTTGTGACTCCTGAATAGAAGTTGTGTATTGCGCTTCGTATGAAGATAGAGCGATGGCAACAGCACAAAACCCAACAAAAGAAAAACAAATACCAACAAGAAAATAGCGGCAGACATTTTACTGTCATGTTTGATTCCATTTTTTCTTTGTTTAGTTCCCGTATCTTTTCGAACTGTTTAATTATTTTCAAACAGTATCAACGAACTCATTCAGTGGCGGAAATTGGGGTGGGGATAGTCAATTTGTTAGAAATATTCAACAAAAAAGGAAAAAAGCCAGTCAAATCCAATTTATCGGATATTTATGAGATTTGTCGCATATTTATGAGGCTTTGCCCAACCTTCCCCCCTCACCTGAAAAAGTGAATTTCCGCCACTGAACTCAATCAGTTATCTTTGCTTTTAATGCGTTCCGGCAGATGAGACAAGAGGGTCGTTGCCTTTATCTGGCGTGGTAAACTGCGAGTGGTAAACAACAAAACATTTAAAACGGATACAGTCGCGCAAATCGCAATTAACCAATTGAAGATCGCGTAGTAAACTTGATTTCAAAGATGACCAATCACATCAACTACTTCAATTAATGACAGTTACTGTGTTTCATTCAAATACCACGTGCACAGGCTATGATCAGGCTACATGATCAGGCTTCATGTCTCGACTAAGTTTGCTAGATGTTTTGTTTATGTTGTGTCGTTACAACCATTTCTCTTAATACCTGTATAATACATGTATAATACATGTTAAATTAATGGTGTATAATTAATTCATATTTATATATACATCTGCCCCGCTCTACATCAGTGTTAAGGGACCGGTCATTACTTATGACCGAGGTGGGAGCCGAAGAGAAAATTGTGGGGTAACTGAATGAACACATCTGAGCATGATCTGAGGTAGGGTAAAAGAAAATTTAATAGAGGAAAAGGTGGGGTAAAAATATATATATAAAATTAACATATATATATATATATATATATATATATATATATATATATATATATATATATATATATATATATATATATATATATATATATATATATAAGTACTACGAGGCGAAGCCGAATGCCTGTATCCCGCGATACAGAACGACCACGAATTCTGTAAATGACTTCTAAAACTCTCAATAGCTTGTTTTAAAACGAGAAGTCCTCTTTAAAATATAGGGAAAGTTAAGAAAAATTAACTATTTATTTGCGAGTTAAAATCAGTGCAATTCCAACAATAAAAGGTTTGGAGAAGCTGTATGCAAATTTAGAGAATTTCAATAACGAGATAAGTCCCTTAAGGATTGCAGAGGGTGTGGTGAGTATTAAATTTTGTCGAGCTTGAATTCCGAAGTTTAAAAACTGTTTAGCATTGCAGATTCACAGATAAGATACTTCGCTTCGTGTGGTGTTGATTCGAGTAAGGGTTGACTTGTGTGTTTCTTGAACAATGAAGCGCTTTAGAGCAATTAGAGGGGCAAAAAGCGAATAAGAATAACGACGAATGATGGAAGCAATATATAGTTCCGCCAAACACTCGATACTCAACCAAATGGGTTTATAACATCTTTGAAGAGTGGAAGATGAACAGAAAACTAATACGGCGGTAATTAATGAGCCAAGTACGTTGAGTTTGGATAATAAATGCCAGTTGCAAGATCTAAATACTAAGGTAGAAGATTTGGAAGTGGAGTCGCTTAGTTTTTGGCTTGCGAAATTTGTACAAGAAGTAGCGAAAAAGAATGGACCACGGACTTTATATTGCATCATATGTGGTATAAATCGACATTTGGCAGAATTGAGGCCCAAGTGTTAGTGTTAATTTAGTAGACAAAACTGATCGAAGGTAAGTTTGAATTTCTTTAATAAATAACATCGCCAATTAATGTGATTAATTCAGCAGTGGAATTCTGTTATATAGGCTGAGTTTGTTTCGCAAGGTGTTAGACGCAGAGATGAGAGAAGGCACGAGGGAAGGACTGTCGACGAAATGCAAAAAGCCCGAAAGACGCGAGATAACGGCTGAAGAAGAGGAGATTATGTGGGCCAAAGGCGTTTTGGGGACCGAAACAGCTGAGTGTCTTTTACATACAATATATTTCTATAATGGTAAAATGTTCGGTTTACGAGCTGCCGAACATCGTCAATTGCGGTTTCGTAATATTCGAGTTGAAAATAATCATGTTGTGTTTGATGAAAGTTATAAGACTTTCCATGGTGGATTGAATGATTTGAAATATCAACCACGTGTGGTTAGACATTTCTGTCACAAACCAGGGGTCGAACATAGCAGATGTTTGGTGTATATAGATAAGATGTATTTGAGCAAAATCCAGAAACTAGCAGAGAACATAGAAGCATTTTACTTCCGACCGCATATAAGAAACTCCAAACTCCAAAGTGTTTGATTATGAGAGTGTAGCTGTTGGCATTAATACATTGAATAAGATTTTGCCTGAAAAACTATGCGCAAGAGCGGGATTAACAAGGAAGACGGCACACTAATTAAGGGTAGAGGCAGAGGAGAAGATTATTCGTGAAAGGACGGGTCATAAATCACTGATGCACTTCTACGTTATGAGCATCCGACAGAGAAGCAGTTGGAAAAGGCCAGTACTGCTTTAGGCCCCGTAAATTCGTACGAGTCTGAATTATATCTACCGATATTGAAGTAAATGAAAGTATTTTTTGGAATGAATTGGAAGTGACCGATGAGATTCTGAGTCAAATCGAGATACCTGAATTAGGGGATGAATATGTTTTGAGTTTGTTTGATGACGATAATTCGGATGATCTTCTTTGTGAAATAGCTATGGCTGAGGAAAACAAGGAAAGCAAGGATCATTCGAATACAGATAATAACTCGAATGTTATGGTGAATCCTATTTTCAATAATTGTACGGTGAATTTAACTGTTAACATGTGTCCAAAACAGTAATGGTCGAGTTGTGTGTAATCTAGTGTGCGTAATTTTGTTGACGTGAAACTGAATAAAGAATTTAGGCTAATTCATGATTTTTTACTTTGATTTACAGTAAATTCGTAAACGAGTAGGGAAGTGTGTGGATGGTGTAAATCTGATACAGAACTGATTAATAAAACATGAATTCTGTATCAGATTTACAGGTACTGATGTTTTATTGATTAGTTCTGTATTGGGGTAAACAGACATTGATTAAACCTTAATTTCTTTTGAATTTTCCTCATGAATTATTAATGAGTTTTAGAAATATATATATATATATATATATACAGGGTGAATAAAAAAAAACTGATGCCTTTCATATTCAAATTAGCCGCATAGCGGCTGTAATTTGACAGAAGTTCCCTAAATATCTCATGGGTATACGAAGCATATCAAATAAGTGAACCCTAAATATCTCATGGGTATACGAAGCATATCAAATAAGGTTCACTTATTTGATATTCACTTATTTGATATGCTTCGTATACCCATGAGATATTTAGGGTTCACTTATTTAATATCGGCTTCGTATACCCATGAGATATTTAGGGAACTTCTGTCAAATTACAGCCGCTATGCGGCTAATTTGAATATGAAAGGCATCAGTTTTTTTTTATTCACCCTGTATATATAGCGTTTTCACTCACGTGATCGGTGGCCCCATTGGGGTGGTGAAACAATACGAAATATTTGAATAAGAAAGAGCTAATTCCCATACCGTACACCAATATGGCCGCCATTTCATTGGTTTGGTACACCAATATGGCCGCCGTGACGTCAGATGAAAACGCTCTATACATCGCTACTTAAATAAAAAACGAATTAATTATTCATGATCATAGTAAAATTAGGGTTTAGGCACTTCACGCCCTTCAATGCTTCCTACACTTTTTCACAACAAAAGACAAGACAAAGCGTATTTTATACACACAAACAATAAACCATTTATGCCACAGCGTGCCACAACACTTCCTTACGTCACGAACATGGTTACGAACCACGCACAATACACTTAATAATTCTTCATCGGACAAATATTTCTCCAACGCTAATGAAAACATGTTTGTCCATCGGGACCGTATGCATGCATGCATGCAGGCACTCACTAACTCCACTCGGTCTTTATCAGACAAGTATTTGTCCAACAGAAAACACGTTGACTTTATATATATATATATATATTAGGATAACCACAGGTTAAAAGTGCGACCAGGGTGGGTTTATGGGTATATTTGTATAAATGCATTATTTTATATTTCAATGAATGTGTTTCTATAGATAAGCCGTGATTTCCTCTGATGTTCAAATCTGAAATGATACTAAAAATATCGTTATATGCTCAATTTTGCCCATGAAATCCTTAAATAACATGCTAATACAATCTTCGAAAAATCGCATGACAAAAAAAGAGAGATCACTTACCTCTAAACCAATTTTCCATTCGCAGCTAACTTTGTTACTTCCACTCGCAAGACGCTGAAGCTGACGGCGGACCTTTCCATGCGGTTTTCCAAATACGGCAATATTGCCCATATATGGCTATACGAGCCCGCAAGGGGGTGTGAAAACGCATCCAGCGGCCAATTCTTTCTTTCTTTCTTCCCTGAGATTAGGATGCTCAATAAATTCCCGAAATGACGTCACATTTAAATCAACTGTTTTACTTAAAAAAAGAATTATTGTGACAGGGTTAGAGTAACACTTTGAAGCCTGAAGACGAGTCTTTAGTATTTTATTCTGGCTAACCAGATGATTTTATTCTGCACAGGTAGAGGTCCAGGCCTCAAAGGGTTGAGGTTGAGGTTGGGATTAGAGTTAGAAGTTTAATCGTATTTAGAATTCGGGAAGTTTAATATGGAAATTGAGCTAGAAAACACGTGGCTGTTTTGTTTGTTTTGTTTTGTTTGTTTGTTTGTTTGTTTGTTTGTTTGTTTGTTTGTTTGTTTGTAGTTAGTTAGTTAGTTAGTTAGTCTGTCTGTCTGTCTGTCTGTCTGTCTGTCTGTCTGTCTGTCTGTCTGTCTGTCAGATACTCTTTCAGAATATCGAGCTGATCATATGTTAATAATGATGCACAAATTATTAAATAATATGGCCCCTTCATATCTGCAAGACCATTTTGAAATCTCTGAATTAAATGATACCTATTTACTAAGAGAACGAGAAATGACTCTCGTTCTTCCTAAGCCACGGACTGGATTTCTAAAAAAGAGTTTAGCGTATACAGGAGCGAAAGTTTGGAATGATATGCCAGAGAATGTTAGATGTAATAGTAACCTAAATAGCTTTAAACGATATCTGCAATCATCGCTTCCTCAATTGGACTAATTTATTGTAAATATAGACTTGTACATACATACTGTATATATTCGGCTTTCTTGTAAAACAGTTTTTTAACTAATGAATCTCCGAATTCAAATAAATATTTCTCTCTCTCTCTCTCTGTCTGTCTGTCTGTCTGTCTGTCTGTCTAATCAGTACAATTTTTTAAAAATCTCTCTCATCACTTGCTTCCTCAAATTAATTAAATTTTTATGTATTTTTAAAAGTATTCTCGGCTTTCTTGTAAAGCAGTTGCATAACTGAAGAAATTCCGAATTTAAATAAAGATTTCTCTGTCTGTCTGTCTGTCTGTCTGTCTGTCTGTCTGTCTGTCTGTCTGTCTGTCTGTTTGTTTGTTTGTTTGTCTGTTTGTTTGTTTGTTTGTTTGTTTGTTTGTTTGTTTGTTTGTTTGTTTGTTTGTTTGTTTGTTTGTTTGTTTGTTTGTTTGTTTGCTACATAAACATCCAAAAGAAATACAACTGAATACCATACCGTAGAATGACATTCTAGCATCGACAACCCGCTGATTACCAAGTAAAGGGTTCCAGTCGTTTCATAATTAACAACAGTAACGTATTTTAGAAAAATTATATTCATATTTATTCATAAGTCTATCTCCCATACAAACTGAATTGAATTGTTTTTTTTGAATTGCACGGGCTTTATCTGTATAAAGCCCAGGGAAGTATACTGCAGATAAAAACAAAACCTTGTGAAATTTGAACTAGAATTTCCCACGGGGAAACAGTGACGTTTTTTTGGGAAAAATCGTCAAATTCCCCTGCAGTAGAATAGCCTTGTTGGTCAAAACGCCCCTCCCTGGGAAATATCAAGTGCTAAAACATAATATTAAGATAATTTTACGTGTCAAAAGTCCCGTCCCTCGAGCTTGTCAAGAAAGTCAAATTTCCCTGTCTTGGGATATGTCAATCAGTCATTAATATCCCGTGGGCTGCCCCCCCTGGGGCTTAACATTGATAGGTGCATAAATGTAAACAGGATTTTAGAGCATCACTAACTGATCACAAACTGATCAGTAACTTTCAACTAGCCACTGACAACTTTTTATTTTCTTTCTTTCTTTCTTTTTAAAATTTTTCTAAGGAAGGTGTAACTATAATTGGACATGAGGTCCCCGGGATAGCTACCCTAGGTACCAGAGGCTCTGGTACCCAGGGTACGGGATAGCACAACTCAAACTTAGTAACAAAATTTCACCTGGGGGTTGGGGCAAAATTTGACGTTTTCAAATCAATGTGACAACCTTATTTAAGGGGGTCTGGGGGGACTTCTCCCCCAGGAAAGTTTGGATTTCTGAGACCTCTGAAATGGCGTTTAATTCCTGCGTTTTGGAGAGGAGAATTTAACAAAATTTAAAGGTCTAAATAAGGAGTGTTTGTGATCGGATCATCAGCAATACTATTCTCGAAACTATCTGACAATTCTGTGACATTTTAATTAAAAAATTTAGTTTATTCATGTTTGCAATGCAGTTTGGTTTGCCGAGCTGCCGGAAATGTCAATTTCTTCTTTTTTGTAATTTATTTTACTTATGTCTATATTTGTATAGGTATATAATAGCATGGTTTTGAGTGAAATTTGGAAAAAAACATCCACGAGTGAGATTTTCAAAGCTAATTATCAGAATGGCACGAGCCGAAATATATACGAGTGCTATTTTATGTCTTTGAAAAACTCACGAGTGCGTGTTTTTCCAAATTGCACGAAAAACCATGCTATTACTTATGAAAAATGTCCAAGTCAACTGTACTTTATACATTACAGCGGTTCCCTTTCGGCAGTGTCCACTCCTCCTATATTTGCTTGTTTAAAAATGCTTTGCTTCTTCTACCACTACTCGAGAAAGTTTACTAAAAGCACTAAGAATTTTCTAGTTTTCTTGCAGGTACTTTACCTGACCACAATAAGGAATAAGTAGCTTCAAATTTTAACGAATTGTTCTTCTCCGTCACCATATTTGTTTATTATGTGCAGAAAAGATCCTTGGCACGAGTTGGAAATTGTCATCCGTCAAAATCCGTTGTAGAACGTAGAACGTGATTGGCTCTTTTCAGTTTTTATTGCTTTTGATTGGCTTATTCGCTTCAAAAATTTGCACTGTATTTATTTTTTTCTGCACTGTATTTCCAAACTGCACTGCTCTTAGTCAATCAAAATTGAGAAATTTTTCCCATGTATATTGTTAATGTAATGTGATGACAAGCACGATTTATTAAAATTACCAAAAACAATTATACATCAGACAAGAGACAAATGAACAATATTTTGTTACAATAAGTTTTATTAATATATTTACGGATACACCATGCAGAATGAATTACATTTATAGCTGAGCTTTCATCTCGTGTGCTCGGCACTTTAAAAGTTGTATTTACACGTTATCTAAAATTTGCGACTCGCAACAAGTTTATGACGTCATCAAGTGTAATGGCGTCAGTCAGAGTTTTTAGTTCATGTAAAAGTTAAAATTCAACCAGGCAAAACTACAAATCAATTATGATAAGTTCATTAATGTAAAAGGTAGCACTGAGAAACATGCAGATCAATTTGAAGGTTCATTACCGGAGATATTTCATAACGCTGCTGTACCCTGAACAGTAGAGCCCCAAATATCTACGACACAATTTCGACCTCCCTCCAATATTTCCGACAAGGGGACTGAGCCCAGACTCCCTCTAATATATCTGAAGATGGAGCTAAAATGGCGTAGGATTTGCTGGGAGAGTCGAACTATACACCTATTAGCATAGTATTTGATGAATTATAGTCCCTCCAATTATGTAAAACATTTCCCGCCACCACTGCATGATCATGTTAAGTTTTGAGCTTCTTTACTGCTCGTGGTTATTACTAACTTTGAGTACTTGTCATGCAGTAGTTTTTAAGCACTTTTCGAATTTCCTTAAATCTGATTGCATAAACGATTGGGTTTAAAATACCATTACTGCAGATCAACCAGAGGCTAATTATACCAACTTGTTCTTGTTTAGACCTTTCTTCCTTCCACGTTTCATTACCGCCTAATGCGTAAACAACTTCCAAAGATACGACAGGAATCCATATTACAACCAAAGATACAACAACACAACCTATACTTCGTATAAGCCTTATTTCGTTCTTACCTTGTCGAGGTTCAAGTGGAGTTACTGGATTGAGTATAACACTAGTATTATTAACACTATGGTTTGAAATATAATGTGCAGACATTCTTCTTCGAGATTTCCTCACTGATACCAAAATCATTTTATAACAATAAAATATTATAATTAATGGTACCAAAACATGAATAAAAAGATATGGGTAATAATATTTGTTAGGAACATTCCAGGCATATTCATTATGCGGTGGATCTGTTAAGGTTATGCTCAATAATAACACACAAACGGTGGTATAGGTCCAAATTACTACCAAACACCGAATAACACTTTTAGCGGGTGTAAGCACTTGGACAGAATAGGTTGATCCAGTGATGACCAAGTAGCGATCAACTGTGATTGCTAGGACTGTTAGGAATGGTACAACCATAGAGAAATTCCACATAGAGTTGTACACATTAACACCAACATCACCAAGCGGCCAGTTAGGAGAGGACCATACTTGCACCAGTTGAAAGGGGATGAGGGTTAATGATGTGAAAATGTCAGCAACAGCTAGTCCAACAAGGAACAAATTTAATCTTTTTTGACGAATTTGTGGAGAAGACAAGATTGCGTATATGACCAAGATATTTACGCATAAGACCAATAGTAATGTTGTTGAAAATACGACAGTGATTGTAATAATGGCATTCATTGAGAATGTGCGGGAAGTACTGTTTTCATTCATTTCGACAACTTCAGCAGGCCGTTGACAAATAGTATTCTTCAGACTCCTATAGAAAATTGAGAAAAAGATGATTATTTTTAGAATATGTATTTATTTAAAATATCTTTGGTAAATCCAACATAGATCACTAGATGTAATATATAAAAAAGAGAGTAGCAACCCAGCTGGCAGCTGGGAATAGCTATCTTGTAAAAATGTTTGGATGGTACTCAACGTACATTTCTGGAACTCTGGTTCTCTAAGATATTTAAAAACAATGATTTTAAAGTTTAGATTGAAGATTATGACTAGATTTACAAGTTTCTTATAGCAAGGTTTTGGAATGATTTTGAAATATTTTTGCTCTTTTTATAAGTTGTAATGTGTGATAAAGCGATAGTATAAGCCCGTTGGGGTGGTGAAACAATACGAAATGTTTGAATAAGAATAGAGATGAAAACCAAGAATAGGCTCTGTTTAGACATCGCTCTTGTGTTGAGTTAAATCCAACTATAAAAGATTCGACTAAAGCGTGTGTGGCAAGTCTTTATTCGTCAGATCTGTGATGGATTTGGTTTAGCTTATATATATGAAGTACATCAGGTCAACTAAATCAAAATGCATGGTACCAACAATATTAGAACTTGTCACATGGTATATGATGGGTCAATGTGGTCAATGCATGTCTATATAGCGTAAAGGGAATGAGAATGAGATGGGTTCAGGGAGCTGCCAACCTTCCGGGTATGGGATAAAAGGGAGGACTTAAGTGGGGCCGTAGCTTCCCAGTTTGTATGTTAAAAAAAGGCCCTAACTCTTACCGCATAAATTGTTGAGACTGATTTCAAAATAAATTGACGAGGGCTAGCTGATGCAAGAATGAGAAAGTGATAGTGTAAAAATTGAAAACCTCATGCAGGAACTAGCAACTTGTCCAAAGGTTGAACCACAACCAAAATTAAACTGGTCGCTTTGTTACAAGCTTACGTAGCAGGTGTTCCGTTTTGGGGAAGAGCCGCGCTACTTAATTGATACGAAACGTTTGAATAAGAATAGAGTTAAATTCCCATAGGATAAACATGGTGCACCAATATAGTCGCCATTTCATTGTTTCGGACGTCAGATGAAAAGCAAGAATACGTCTAATAAGCAGGTGCGAACTATATAAGGCTTAGTTTAGACGTCGCTCTTAGACCAAGTCCAACGTATGAGACCATGTCAAATCTAAGTCAAACTCGGTTCAAATCTATGAGAGCATCATGAATTATCTCACACAAGAGCGGTTTGGAATTCATGCATGATAATGGTTTTTCGTCGAGACCAGTCATTGACCCGCAGCCATGCTGATGAGTTCTGCATGACACAAAGCGAAACAGTCGGAAGTGCAAGTGTTGTATTTTATCCAAAAATCACTCCTTAAATTTCAAAATGTTCAACCTAGTTATAACCATTCCAGGATTTTAGTATCCATGCAGTATCATGATATACAGGCGTCATATAACATAATATTTATATTTTTATTGAATTATCACATGATTGCATGCATGTGACAGTGACTTCCTTTCTTCCTTTCTAAACTGGCCTGTACAACCGCATGAGATGTATACAATTTAATTTCATATTTCTTTGCGCAACTGATATATACAACCATTTACACCAACCATAAATACTGTCTGAAGTATAGAGTCACCTCTCCCCTGCAGTGGCGTAGCCAGGGTCTTGGGTTTGGGGGGGGGAGAACCTCGATCTCCTAGGGGGTCCGGGAGCATGCCCCCCGGAAAATTTTGGATTTCTAGGGTCTCTGAAACACTATTTCCTGCATTTTGAGGCAAGTATTTAAGAGTAATCCGAAAGCCTTAAATCACATAATTTTGTTAAAATCAAACCAGAACATAGAATGATACGCATCAGAATATCTTTAGATTATTTATAAACAAGTCGTAAATGTAAAAACAGGTTGGAGTCCTTTTTTATAGACCCTTAGTATTGTAATTTATAGCATATGCATGCCTGCAATATATATAACACGTCACTATCTACTTACTTGGACTTAAAACAACTGTACCACCCCCCCTACAAGTTTCTCCATGGATTTAAACTTTTCACGAGAACGGTCTTGGAGACCATTGGGGGGGGGGGCGACCGCCTCCCTCGCCCCCCTGGCTACGCCACTGCTTCCCTCTACAAACCCTTCTTCGTTCATCTTCGTTCATTCGCGTTATCTGTGACGAGTGGTAAACTTACAGACCAAGACTTCCCGACTACCATTTATTTTGAAATTTTATAATTTAATTATCACACAGAAACATGGTGCAATTGCAAAGAGAGATAAAAATGAGAGATAATCGCTTGAGAAGAGCGATGATTGAAAAAAAAAAGATGACTAATATCAAACGTAGTCGGCTCTGAAAGTCAACTCTTCTTCCTGAAGTATTTACATTATAGTCAAAGTTAAGGAACAAACCTTGAAAATCAGTCGACGACTTTCTTCTATTGGTAGTTCGTATATATTTCGTTCAGCGCTTGAAGGTGAGCTGGTATATTAGGCAGTCTTCAGTCTTCAGGCTGGTATATTATGTTTAGTCTTCTTATTCTTCTGCAGATAAAGTCGATAAACCTTCCACAGCCGAGTCAAAAGATCAGTGGTCAAAAGGCGTATGGAACAGTGGTTTGAAAGATGTGTCCTTATTCTACGGCTCATGCACCGTTACGGAACAGATGGCCGGCTACGTATATGGCACTGAGCTATATATACTATAAATTATGCAGGAAAGGAGGTAATTAACAAAGAAACCCTTGAGTTGGACTTGAAACAGTATAGTACTCCAGTTGCAAAAGCTGCGCAGTGAAACTATAATTTTCTAAGAAAATCATGAAATTTTCTTTCCTTATTATTCTGGAGCTCCAAATTTCTTCATGTAGTGTATTTCTTTTTGGATCTAATGACATGACATTCGATGAAAACAAATATTTATTTAAAAGGGTTCAGACCTATATTAAAGATCTATGCGTTTTGCTAAAAGTCATTTATAATGTATTACTCATAGTGGCACCAACGGCTCATATTTATGTTCTATTTGCTTTCTTTTGTACTTTAAAAAAAAAATTAAATCGCGTGAACCCCCTAGATGAACAGATCTGCATCTGCATGTCGAAAAATGTTTTGATTTGGATGAATTCTCGATTTTCTATGCCCTGTTGAAATGTCGAAAATCGCCGCCATTTTGGTTCACGGCCGAGTTTTATGCAAAGTTACAAAAGGCATGGAACTAGCACATTTATGACGTAGATTCCGAGCAATCTGAGCACGAAGAGAAGTGTAATTTACTCTTACGTTGATTCTTATGTGTATAATCTGCATCAACTGTATGGCGACATTAACTGGCCAACAATTGGCGCTGAAACGACTTGCAAAGAAATGAAAGCACTGAAATACTTGGCTTGACTTTGAATCATATTTCTTACTTACTTCCGGGTACTTAACACATGTTTGTCGCCAATTAATTATCCTTATCCGAAACGCGCTGACATTTTCTAATATTAGCAATTGGGAAAAAAAGACGTTTTGTGCTTGAAAGAGTTAGTAGACTATGACTGAGTATAGTTGGCTTACGAGTTTAAGTCACCAAAACCTTTTCCGACTTACAAGCAGAACTATTCAGTCAAAACGTTTTACGTTTCCAGTAATTTATAGCTTCTTCAAATTAGAACCAGCTGCTGGAACTTCAACGTCATTGTAAACTTGGAGTGACAATATATGTCAATTATTAGAGTAGTTTCATATGCTTGGTAAAAAACGTTGCCAGTATAGTATAATCATGTAAAGATAAAGATAAAGAACGTAGTGATCAGTATTGTACCTACAGTAAAAACCGGCTAACAAGAACCTACATTTTAGCAAATCAGCCTGGGAACCTTCCTATATTCTTATATATTCTTATATAAATAAATTCTTAATTTCAGCCTGAGGTTCTTAATAGTGGTAGGTTCTTGTTAGCGGGTTTTTACTGTATTTAGTATTGTGCAAATAGTTACCCTTGGTTGTGTTTGTGAATAGAGCAGTAATTGACTGGCCACGAACGTTCGAGGGCGTCCCACGCCCCCCCCCCCCCGCGAGGGTTCGTCGTCGAAGAACAATTGGGCTTCATTCGTCGTTTTTAATTAATTTTCCCTGTCGTTGTCGTTGAAGTGTTTTCTTACTTTACGATAAAGTTGGCAAAGTTCAGTCGGAAAAAAAATTACAAAAAGTTCAGTCGGAGTTCAGACGCAAACCAGTCGACATTTGTATAACTTGACGAAAAATCTGACAATTCATTATTGGGTTATAATTAGCGCGGAACGCGAGTCACCGAACGCCATGTCACTGCCGAACGACTGCATCGCCATTAATATTGTTTTCATATGAGTCAGTTCGCAGTGGCATTCACGTATACCCGTTCTCTACAATCGACAGCGTTATCTTACTGTATATAAAAGCGAGTTTACACCAATTATGATTATCCGAAATTGCGTCATCTTCGCTAGCTCAGAAATTAATTCTCGACCAGCTCAAAAAGTATTAAAAAATTAACATCTCAACACGTTTTACTTCTCGACTTGTTTTTGCCGAAATCTCAACACGTTTATTATTTCTCGACTAGTTTTTGCGGAAATCTCGACACGTTTTTATTTCTCGACTAGTTTTGGCCGATTCTCGACGCGTTTTTTTTTCTCGACCATTTTTGGCCGAAACGGCGCGCGAACCGATGCCCCGATTATTAGCGCTTGTCACAGATACCATCACTTGATATTCTTATTTCGCACAGTTAGACGTTAAAAATATGCTTCTGAGTTCTGTCTTCTGGCAATTTTGTGAAAAGCTTAAGACAGTGAGATGTCCAAAAGAATATTGGAAGCACGGAGACCAATATGTTTTATTCAAAGAATGTTCGCTTTCAGCTTTGAGCCTTTGATGAAATCATTTCATATATATTTTTCACCGAACGTTTCTCAGCTGACTTGACTGTCTTTGGATTGGTCTGCTTGCAAGAGTTTATAGACATATACTATACATCGGATACTATTCTTGTAGCAATAGTTATGATATCAACAAAGTAACAAATCCGACAGACGGAGAAACCGCCGAAACATAGACGGTTTTTCCAAAGAAAAGACCGCTACCTATAAATAGTAATTTTAGGGACCTGTCATAAAGTACAGATGGGGGTGGGTCAGAGAAAAAAGGGGGGTGGGCCATCATTTTCATGCTTGAAAAAAGAAGTGGGCCAAAAAAAGATGTGCACTACTTTGGGGGTGGGTCAATTCTAAATATGCTTGAATTATAGCAGTAGCAGTCCCCCAATGGCGAATAGATCCGAAAGTAAACGGGGCTGCTATACTTTTGGGATTGTGGATTCTACGGTAGTACGGTATACTATGGTAATACATTTAATAAGGGGGGGGGGTCATAATTTTTGTGCAAGTATTCAAGGGTGGGCCATGTTTAATCGTGCATGAAACAAGGGGTGGGCCGATTTAATTTTTTTTATTTCTCTAGCCCACCCCCTCTTGTACTTTATGACAGAAATGTGCAGTTCCACGCCTTTTGAAACTTTGCTTGCAACTCGGCCGTGAACCAAAATGGCGGCGATTTTCGACATTTCAACAGGGCATAGAAAATCGAGAATTCATCCAAATCAAAAACATTTTGGACTGAGGTACTCAACAAACGACAGCAATTTGATTTAAAAAATATATATTTGGGGTTAGGGGCACTTTAATATTTGACATATTTAATAGATTTTTTCTTAATAGACTTATTTTCTTTATTTTTGTTGGTATTGTTACACTGCCCACGCAGAGCACATACATTTTTTTGTTTTGAACAAACCGACAGACAATATCACAGGACAAAAATAGACTGACAACAAAGCGCTACTTCCTCCTACTCCCACACATGACCGCTGACACTCGTGGGCGCAAGAAGGAATGGCTGTGCTTAACTCTTTCCTGTCCGAATCGATCTTTAGTATTTTATTCTGGCTAATAATTAACGCCAGATGATTTTATTCACCTCTGGGCAGCCCTCGAACAGGAATGAGTTAAGCGCTAAAGTCGTGTTTGTAATTTATTTGCAATTTATCAATGCTAAATGCTTGTAGCAATGTACTAATGATATCATGACTAAATAGGCATTCGAGGCCTCATGGAAAGATACATAAATCAGTAAAGATGTCACGACCACATCAGCATTGCTGTATTTAATTAAGGTTACGTTACACCATAGAAATTTAAAAATACCAAAAAAATATTTTTTTGCGTAATTAGCTGCCTTAAGCCAAATGCTGAAAGGTTTTGAAAAGTTTATTTCGTTTAAAGCAAAATTCATTAAGATATTTAGCGATGAAAATTGCAAGCAGCTCTGTTTTCCCGCGAAATTTAAATGTTCCAAGGCTTGTTTCTTCGGCTTTAAATTTCAGCTAAACTGCCGTATTCAAAGACTTTTGTTGAACACGGGTTTTGGCCGATTTTTTCTCACAATGTATCGGAGACAATAAGAGCTTCAAAAGTGTGTGCGGTAGCTATACGATTTTGTTTTCATTTCTGAGTAATCGACTACGATTCATGGTATGCACGCAACTTAACTGAGGTTGCAAAAGAATGCCCGATATCTCAAAAATAACAAAAAAACCCAACATAGCTACCGCACACATTATTGTAGAACAGCAAGTTGAGTTTCAATTAAAACTATTTTTACATGATTTGATTAAAACTGTAGTTCAACAAAAGTCGCGGCGCAAAGCGAATGCGTACGCCACTGAATAATATGCAGCCAAACAGCATGTCTTGCGCTGTTAAAAAATATCGCGGGCTCATCGTGTTTTGTATCGTCTGTGGCGAAACTTTGAAAATGTGGAGAAGGTATGACGACCAACATATCTTCAAGATTTACTAACAATCTGTCGGTCAACCAGAGTTTTAAACTATGTTGTCCAATTAGTGGAGACACTGACGTTCTTCTGATAGGTGAAAGAAGACATTTAGTCAGGAAGGTGTATAAATATCGAAGATGAAGTGATGGTACGAAGAAGCCGCATTGGAGTCAAATTGATAGCGAACGTTCGATGGACTATAACTCAAAATCTGCCTTCTTCCCCAAAATTTAAATGCTGGTTTCATTTTATTCCATTACTGCTTTTGATATCTGAGAGGTATTTCGTAATGGGAAAATTGCGAAAAGTGGGTAAATTATGTATTTATTCCTTTCATTCGACGACTTGTTTACTAGTTAGTGCTGTCTTTAAAACGTACTCAGATTCTGTCTTATGTCGAGCAATACTTCTTAACTGCCACAACGTTGTGCTAAATTTATGTATAATTCCGTTCGTACATAGAAATATGTAATCAGTTTTTTTGTCTCACTCAGATCTTACAATAAAGTTTGACATGCCTACGTCACTAATTTCATTGCGGCGACGACATGCAAATATTGTCAATTTCTGCAAAATCTGCCCGATTGCCTCAAAATATTTTTTACCGATTGTCAGCCTTTAGTTGATTTTCCTAAATTTTAACGACACTTTTTTGCTCTAAAAATTGTAGAAATGGGGCTTTGAGCTCAATTAAACTGCATGCATTTGAAGCCACAGCATGTTGACCACAACGTACTCAAGTCGTTGTCACCCAATTTAATATCGTACGATTCACTAAAATAT
Organism: Paragorgia papillata; assembly: GCA_035771165.1. Classification (NCBI taxonomy): domain Eukaryota; kingdom Metazoa; phylum Cnidaria; class Anthozoa; order Scleralcyonacea; family Coralliidae; genus Paragorgia; species Paragorgia papillata. The sequence continues at coordinate 116,971 of JAWNZC010000470.1, read as the reverse complement.
CTTTCTTTTTCTTCACGTTGTGGGAGGCTTGCTTCTGACTGTTTCCAGTGTCCTTTCACAAGCCGTTTTACAAACTATACACCTTTTTCTGGGGTAATAAGGGTTGTGGGGGGGAAATGTTTTTTGACGTCCCCAGACTCCCCAGGACAACTCGCGCGACGCATGCGCAGACAAAATTCCCCGCTGTTAGAGCCAGAGCCTCCGTTCCTTTGTAATGACCAAAAGGATCGCAGGCTTTGGGTACGAGATTGACACCGACCAGATCAGTGACACCGACCCTAAACTTCTGTGCCTAAACCATGGCCTAAACCAACCTCGTTCCCAGGGCCTTTTTGAAATTGGTAGGGTGGGACTTTTCTTAAACATTCCTCATGAGCCCTTTTAGTATACTAAATATCTCTTGGAAAAGTTTTAAAACAATGTCTGCATGTGAGGCACAGGCACCTTTATATCTGACGCCCCATATTGTATGAGGCCATCTTTGAGATTTACAAACACTGGGTTTTCTCTTTGTTTTTAAACTGTATAATTGAAACTTGTCTTCAGTAACAATATTTTTCTTACAACTAATTTATTACAAATTCAACACAAATTGACAATGCAGTTTTCCACATGCATATCGTGGTATTAATTAGGAACTGATATGGAGAATTTTAAAAATAAGCTGACATTTTAGCGTGGTCTTGCAATAAAATAATACTGGCGGCGATTGCATGAAAAACAGTTTCAGTTTGAAATTTTAGCTCAGTTTGAAGTACACTGGTTGAATATTTGAGCCTGCATGGTCAATCATGCAGACCGAGATTTCCCAATGTAATCGTTACAAACAATTCAGGTCATGTTGTTGAAACAACTTGTCACAAGTCCGTTGAAGTCATCAACCTTGTTACCAGTAGTTGCTCAGTGTGTCAACAATCAATTGCAGATTTGTTAACAAATTGGGAACAAGCAGCGCAAATGCACCCAAGTGACAACTTGTTTAAATAGCCTTGTAATAACTTGCTTGCAGGAATAGAACAAGCTTTCAGTCCTGACTGAAGGTAGATTCGGAAGTCACTGATGAAAAATCTAGTTCCGGTTGAGATTTTCAGCAGGGGTAGTTGAAACTGGGCTAAAATTGTCGTCATGTAAAATTATCAGTATATCCTAATGCAAATAGATAGAGCATACTGGCAAAGCATTCTGGTAGTTTTAGTCACGTTACATCATCATGCAAATGTCATATAGATTGCGGCGAGATTCAGGAGTCTTACATAAGTTTTTATCGTTTGGTATACTGAATATGTTCAAGATCGATCTACTAATCCACGTCAGATCAGACCTTGGACTCACTCAGTCGGCTCAGTGTATTTAAAGGGTAAGATTTGTAGAAGTTAATTTCCAAGAAAGGTCAGAATCCAATACTGTTGTAGTGTCAAATAAGAAGCTAAAAGGTTTCTTTCTTAAATCCAAACTTGTACTTTTGGCAAAGGTTTTTTAAAATTTTACCAAGCTGTACGTTTCCACAGTAGAACACAGTTGTATTCCCATAGCCCATTGCTTTTAGGTCAGAAAACACCTATAAAAACAAAAACAAAAACAAAAAGAAATTTTTAAAAAAAGTATTCGTTTCACATGATACAAGAACAGGTACTTAAAAACCCGGTCAAGTCTACGAGAAAAAGCGTTCTCTGTTACGGTATCAAGACAGCGTGAAATTAGTTGAAAAACGAGGCTATAGACCCGTTGCACGATCATTTTGGCGGGCCACAGGCATAATTTTGGCGGGCCACAGACATAATTTTGGCGGACCACAGACATAATTTTGGCGGACCACAGGCATAATTTTGGCGGACCACAGGCATAATTTTGGCGGGTTACATGCATAACAAAAGTGGTAAATGAAAGAAATTCGACAATTTCTGAAGATATTATTAAAAATAGTTAAATTTCGTTTAGTATTGGCCACGTTTTAATGTATGTGGTTCGCCAAAATGATGCGTGCGCATGATCGTGCAACTCGCGTATATAGCCAAGGTTGTTAACCAACTTCCAAGTGTTTTGATAGCATGATAAAAACAATTCTACTGAAAGCTTGATATAGCTTCTAATGACGAATCAAAGAGAAAATGGACATTCAAGTCGAAGTTCTTTCCTAGCAGCGCCAAAATCCTTAGAATTTGAAAGATTTTAACCATATGCTTAGCATTTGGAAACTACTATGGGAGCGTTCTATAGAAAAATAATTTTAAAGCAGCTTCGTATCCACAGAAACTAGTTGTTACGTTAGGAATACCTATAATACACCACCACAGTATATAAGGCCTAAACAAAGGATTTAGCTTATTATCATTAGGTTCGGCGCATGAGAAGAGCGACGTTTGACCTAGGACTAAGAGTTTTAGTCTTGGTTGCATGGCCCACCCACGAATCTTTCTTCAGCTGTAGGAACACAACCACTAAATTTCGCCAATGACGTTGAACTGAGAGGATTGTGTGCGGAACTGACCATGCAGAAAAAATATAATGCAATTCTAAAAGTCGTTAAGAATTCATTCAATTGGCCAACCAGAAATGGTTACTTGCATCACGTGAGAGAACTTGAAACACCATGCAAGAAAGAACAATATTTCTCAAACTCATTAATAATTCATGAGCAAATTAGCCAATCAAAGAAAAATATTTGGTCATGTGTATGAGTTTTGAAATGCCCGGTAAAGGCCGCGCAAACTGAATTTATAATTAAGAAATCAGATAATAAACGGCACAAACAAAGAACCGTTTATTACCACACTTCTTAATTATAAATTCAATATGAAACCATGATTGTCTAATCTAATATGCACCAATATCACCAAGGCCCTCTACTATAATTGACGATTGAGAAGCTATTTCATAAACTCGTGTATCGTGTTTTACCAGGGGTTGCAAACACTCGAGAACAACAAAAATCACTCGCCCTATTACCTCGTAATTTTTAATGTTCTCTCGTGTCTGTAAAACATTTGAAAACAATAAAAATCACTTGGCTTGCAGACTCGTGATTTTGATTATTCCCTAATGTTTTACAAACACTCGAGAACAATGAAAATTACTCGGTTAACAGCTCGTGATTTTCATTGTCCTCTCGTGTTTGTAACCCCTGGTAAAACACTCCCACTCGTTTATGAAATATAACTTCCAGTTTTCTTAAGGCAATATCTAAAATCCAAAGACTTTAATCATATACTGTATGTCTACAAAGATCCGGAATTGAATAATTCCAAAACTAAAGATAGGCTGCTAGACCTATGTGCCTATGAGCCTATTACCTATGTGCCTATTAGCTCACCTCTTCCCAATCAGGTCTCCCTGCATTCGTTCTCGTTTTCAAACCAGTTATTAAATCTTTCTCTTTTTTCTCATGAACTAATTCCAAAGCAAGCTGTAAACCAAGCGCTTTCATATCTTCTTTTCTCAATGCTGATGTCATGTAAATATGCATATCTAAGAAATGCTCGCTAAAAACGCCTTCGTGTTCGGATTGTTGCACCTCCAACTCTTTTAAAAGACTTATAAACCATTCAAACGAATACTGGTCGCGGTTAATCCAGAAAAAATCTACCTATATAATGATTCAAGGCCAATATTAGGCATTCTATGCTGCAATACAAAAATAATTAAAACTGAAGTTGTTTTATAGTTGTTTGGCTGTGCCTGTGATGTGCTGTCTCGTATCGTGTGGTGTCGTGTTGTGTTGTGTTGTGGCGTGGTGTCGTGTTGCGTTGTGTCGTGCTGTGTTGTGGCGTGGTGTCGTGTCGCGTTGCGCTGTGTTGCGTTGTGTTGTGTTGTGTTGTGTTGTGTTGTGTTGTGTTGTGTTGTGTTGTGTTGTGTTGCGTATAGTATTATAAGACTTCTAACTTCCACGCTATGCCGTGTCGTCTCGTCCTATAATTTCCTGAAACTAAACTAAATCCGACTTGTACAATTAATAATAAACTTTTCTGACAAAACATGCAAGTATGAAAAAAACCCACAAAACCTTTTGTAGTTTTTGTAGTGAAAATGGAACGTTTCCAACCCACGAATATTTACAGCATGGACAGGTGTGCGATGCATTTTGGTATCTCATCATAATTGTTTTAAGAATGGACGCAAAAGGTGTTACTCCAATTCCACATGAAATGAGAACAGCGTGTTCTGCTTCGGGGAACTCTGTCGAAGGTGTTCCATAAGGACCGTCAAGATATATCTGAAATTTAGAACAAAAAACAAACTTAAAATTAAAATATAATCAATGAAAATCTCCAACAATTATGATACCTCATTTTCAACTAAGCTATAAACGGTATATATACATATCTAACAAATAAAATATAAAGCTCTGTGCATACAAGCATCAAGAATTTCAGTTTCCTGCCCAATTATGATGCACTATGGGATAGAATCAAAGGTCAAGTGAGTCAGTGGTCAATTAAGTCAAAGGCGGTCAATTAAGTCAGCGCCATTATTGTGGCTCATGAATATTCTTTGTTAACAATGGCACTGAATTGGGACGGAAACTGAAATTCATGATGCTTGTATTAGCCTGTGTCGCAGCCGGAAGTTATCATTGTGTTTTTACCCCAGACCCCAGCTTGATAAGACCTCCCTAAATATATTGCTAGTTTATTTTGTACTTAATTATATAAAATGGCATGTAGAATTTTTACACGCCATGGGGTCCAGTTCTTTATGTTGCCCCGGACACACCTAAGTCTCTGTGCGGGCTTGTAAAGTAAAAAAGGTACGTTTGGCGTCATTTGAATACGAAACTGAAAAGTGTAAAGGCAATCGTCCGAGATGTTGATTTTGCTGACGTGGAGTTCTAAAGTTTCTCACTAAGGTTTTCGAAAAACTTGAAATAGCCATTCGCCATATAATAAATTATTTCTTAGCTTCATTCTCTGTCAAAAATCTCTTATTATTTCTAACTGAATTTTTCATTTTATTATATGGCAATTGTGTCATTTCTCCATATATGGGCAATGAAACGCAGCTTTTCCCAGGTTGGTTACACACTGAAATTAGTATTCTACACTTCCATACCGGTTTAACCAGTTTTAAGGTCAATCAATCAAAATGGTAAATCTAGCAAATGTATTTTAAATGCCCAATCATATAATAAATATCTATTTTGAATGGTTTGACCAATAATTTGACCGAACATAATGAGCATTTCTTTACTCGTTTCTCGCATTTTTCCTCGCCCTTTCAAGGCTTGGAAAAATAACACCCGAAACTCGTAAAATACCTGGCCGTATTATCGGCCAAACCATTCAATAAGATACCTTTATAGTAATTTTACTTGCCTGTGTTGCAGGCGTTACACGTGGCCGTTGGGGAGACTGGGGGAGGGGACTGGGGAAGGGCTTGAAAGTAACGCCGCAGCTGAGCTCTTTGGTTTGGGATTTTAATTATTGATTACGCCGAATGTGATTCGCTTAGCGCCCAGAATCTGTCAATCAAGGTTTAGTAAGTAATATTATTATATGGCACAAGTTACTTCCGTTGAAACCGTGTGGCCGAGACGTGTCACGTGCCGGTCGATTATTTTCCGTAATCGACCGGTCGATTACGGATTTTGTCAGCCATGTTGTTTGCAACTAAACAACGAAAGAAAACCGCAAGAATTTTATGAATTCAACAACCTGTGGACTAAATTATGTATGATTGGGACGATGAGCAATCTGGAAGCGAGTTTAGGAGTCCGAAAGCGATGACAACAACAACAGCAACAACATTGAAAACGATGAGTTTATGTCACACGCTCGAGGTCAACTAAACTGACTAAAGTACGTATCATGACAAGGTATATATGTAATGTATGTTGTTTCAAAATGCCATATAATAAACTTCTTATTAACCTCGTCCGCTTGGTCATTACGGAAAATATCAGACCTCGGTCTTTATGCACAGACCTCGCCCTACGGGCTCGGTCCGTGCTGTCAAGACCTCGGTCTGATATTTTTCCGTAATGACCGCGCTCTCGGTTAATAAGAAGTTATTAATAATTGCAATTCTACTTTTCAAACAAAGCTGAAAGCTGCGCCTGAGATGATTTCTGACTTTCAGATGATTTCAAAGCAGAAAAGTTGTAGCTGAAACTTCCGTTAATTGTATTTTATACAAAGAGGATTATTGAAATAATAATTTACGCGAAATTTTACAAAATTAAATGCCATGGATTTTTAAATATTACAATTAATGGATCGTTTTCACTCACGTGATCGGTGACCCCGTTGGGGGTGGTGAAACAATACGAAATGTTTGAATAAGAATAGAGTTAAATTCCCATAGGATAAAGGTTGTGCACCAATATGGCCGTCATTTCATTGTTTCTGTGCACCAATATAGCCGCCGTGACGTCAGATGAAAACCAATTCATTAGCTTCAGACATTGAATGCTCAAAATCATATTTCATTCAGTGGGGGTGTTTGACAAAACTAATAATCTCCGCTGCAGGCGTTTCTCTCCCCCCCCCCCCCCCTTCCTCAACCCCTTCCTCAAGCCCGCAGAAACGCCTTCCTCAAGCCCGCAAAAACGCCTTCCTCAAGCCCGCAGAAACGCCTTCCTCAAGCCCGCAGAAACGCCTTCCTCAAGCCCGTACAGTACGTGTTTACGTTCTTTTCAGTTTCCGAATCTTACCAGCAGTTTATTTTCAGAAGTCATTGTATCACGTTTTTCCTTCGAAAACGTTACCAGTTCTACTTCATTTGAATTATTAAACAACTTTTTTTTCACTTTAATATTTCTTTTTAAGGAACTTTTTGTGGTGAACACAACTTCATGTAAGATATTATCTTCATCCTCTTCTTCTTCTTCAAGAATTCCTCTTTTCCGTCGAATACTTTTCGCACGAATCTCTCGTCTCGTCATATCTTCATCTCTAAATTTTATCGCGTTAATAAAAAAAGAGAATTGATTAGTGCATTTAAATAAAATGTAAAACAAAATATTACTCGTGTATCACCAAATATGCAAATTACGTTGGTATTACATGGCTAATAATATAGAGGGCAAAATTACTCGAATATGATTGGCTAATGAAGAGGACATTTTTTGTAATTCAGGGCAAAATTACTCGCACTTGATTGGTTCCTTGATCAGCAAGCAGTTCTTGCATGTGATTGGTCGCTTTGTTACTTAGCAACAGTGAACCTCAGAGGACTGACCTTTTTTCAACAAATCTCCAAGGTTTTTCGGTTGAAAATGAAAGAAAAAAGAAAAGCTACAGGCACAGCGATAGAGCGAGAAAAATTGGAATGTTGCCAAGCACCGACCGTGATAGGTAAATGTACTTCGACATTTTCTGGACATAATATAGCTCCTGAATAATTTTGCCCGCTATATTATTAACACCTAATCGCACGAGTTCTCGTAAAATTAAGGTTTAATTTCACTCGTGTTTTCAAAATCTTAAAATTACCCTCGTCGCTTTGGGCAATTTTGTAAAATTTTGGAAACACTCGTGAAATTAAACCGTAATTTTCCTCGGCTCCATGCGATTACTTATACTAATTGATGTCACCCATAGGCAGGAAGTTCACTGTAGCAAAGTTACCACCTATATGATGCCTCGTGACACCACTGACAAACTGGAATATTTATTTATTTAGCTGCGCTTCTTAAAATTACAAGAGAAATAAAATAAGTAAAAAAAAAGAAAAGAAGCAGGGACACCACAACAGTTAAACACCAATTACAGTGGGCCTTTAAAAAGAAAAAAAAGAATAATATATAGAGAATAATACATGGATGTGCGGAAATATGAAATTTATTTCGAGTGTTGACCAGGATATCCCACGAGTGAGCGAAGCGAACGAGTGACATATCCTGGTCAACACGAGAAATAAATTTCATATTTCCAAGCATCCATGTATTGTTCTGTTTATTATATAAAAAAATTGTCCTATTGCCTCGCAAAAATTGCATTAAACTATAATGCTGATTCAGCGATAATTGTCACATGTGCGATTATCATAAATAATCGCACATGTGAGATTATCACTGTTATTAGTGGCGGAAAAATCAATAAAACACTCTATTTTATAAAATAAAATAAAAAAATAAAAATTAAAACAAAATTATTTTTTTTTAAAAACTAAGGAAAAAAAATAGAAAAAAAGAAAAAAAGAGAAAAAAGAAAAAAGTATTAAAAATTACAAAAATAAAATACTTATAATAACTAATAACAGCAAGTAAAGCGGTGAGTGAGACTTCCTGATATGTTGCACTTTAGGCAAACAGTCTTCCAAGTTCGAGGATCGTCCACTCATTCTGTAAATAGTACATATATATATATATATATATATATATATGGGTACCTATTAGCGATAATGCAACGCTCACTACCCTTGTGGACGTTTGAGCACTCTGGGCCCATGCGCACTTCACGCTATCTGAATGTATTTCACCGATGCTGTCCCACATGCGGTTGTCACCGACGATCGCATGTGTATAAGTAATTGATGAAATTCATTCAGATTGTTCCAAGCTACACTGGTGAGCTGTTGTACAGCGAAACACCGTGTCTGTAGATTGAACTATATATATATATATATATAGACGCTGTAAGGCCTCACCTTTCGTTTTCTTTTGCTTTAAACGTCTTTTGACGCCTAATTGCCGTCCTCTTTAATGACGTTCGCTTACATTCTTCTTTCTCTTGTTCCTCGTAATATTTATAAAGTTTCTTTGTCCATGTTCCAACACCTCGAACATGAAGCCAGATATAACTGGCTTGTTCAGGTGAACTACTAATTGTAAATGGATGCCATTCATATTTTGCAATCTTTGGAATATTTACCAGTACATAATCACCAGGTTTGTAGAGAAAATTAGCTGGTCGTTTAATAATCAAATTTGTCACCTATAAATATGGTTGAAAGAAAGTTGTTTATCGTCTGTAGTGCTAGTGAGTGCACATACAAATAATTTTCATAAATTACTAATCAGTTGTTGCAAGAACGCAAGTTAACTTGGCGCGCTTTAGAATATGACCAATGTTGTTGTTGTTGTTGTTGTTGTTGTTGTTGTTGTTGCTGCTGCTGTTGTTGTTGCTGTTGTCGCTGTTGCTGTTCAGTATTGCTGTTATTGCCGTTGCTGTTGTTGTTGCTGTTGTTTAACAAAATTATGGATCCTTTTTATACACTGAGATACTAAAATATAACTAGGAGTTACCCAAAAGGTTACCAAACAAAGATGGTGGGAATATGTGTTCTTATCAGGTATAGCGACCCTCTGCCCAATATTCTTATTTGACTGAGGGTTCATCCGCGTCTGTAGTCCAATCAATCAGTTATAATTTTATTTAGAAAGCAATGAACGGTTACACCTGCAGTCCAGTTATACTGTATATTATATGGATAAGTATTACGGTGCCATAATGGGTTAGCATGGCTATATATTTTGCCTGTTGTTCGTTCGTTCGTTCGTTCGTTCGTCCGTCCGTCCGTTCGTTCGTTCGTTCGTCCGTCCGTCCGTCCGTCCGTCCTTCCGGTCGTTCGTTCGTTCGTTCGTTCGTGCGTGCGTGCGTGCGTACGGAATCAATAGGCACGGCACCACCCTTTAGGACTGGGTCTGGTTTCTATACCGTTCTTGCCACACGAACATAGAATCATATTCACCACATACACCTCTTCTAATATAATATGCTTATTAATATTTTCTCTTATGAAGTATTATTTAGTGTAAATGGCAATGTTAAAACGATCTTACTTTTGATGGATACGTAATCCCTTCTTGAATAAACGTTTTTCCGTATCGAGCTCTGTTGACAATCTTTAGACGCAAGATTCTTTCAGCAAGGTAGATCACAGCTGGACCGATAAACCATTTCCAGAAATTTGGCGCATGAAGAATGAGCAGTGTCCACCAGACCAAATATAAATGATGAGTAAAGTAAAAAAGCTATGTAAAAAAATGAGACAATCATTCACTTCCATCCCGTCCATGATACCTGATTTTTTAACATTATTAATACTATATTTTAAATAGTCATGTAGATATTAGTATTTGTAACTTATTCTTAACACTTCTTGCATCGATTGATCTTGTTTATGCTATCGGTTTTTTAATATAACTTTAACGTAAATTTAATGTATTTTTCACAATTGTAAAACTTAACGTAATTTAGGCAACCTTATAGGGGCTGTAAGATTTTAAGTTCAATAAACTATTTATCTCTTGGCATGCGCGAAGAATAATTATAATGATAAACTCGAGTCAATTATAAATGTCGAAGACAAACTAAACTTGAGAATTTTAGTTCTGAGGCCAGGAGTACGGGCAAAATTTTGTGCGTGTTAGGGGCTGAACATAACTTGCCCGAAAAAATTATGGCGCCATGCAAGGGGACGGGAGACGTTGCTCCCCGGAGAAAATTTTTAAATTCTTGAGTTTTTGAAAAGATATTTCTCGAAATTTGAGGGCACAATTCTTGTATTTTTGGACTGGGCCGCTGGTTCCTAATACAAAAGAGTAAACAAATCAAGATGGTATATAAAGCAAACGCTGATCTTTTATTGAACGTACTTTAGAGAACACCGCTGCCAAACGTTTGCGCATGCATGAAAAGCCGTGGCAACAACATCCAGACAGTGAAGACTACGTAAGACTCGACTGTTAATTTGTTTTATTAAAAAAGGGGCATGAAAATTACAAAGGGGGCATTTCAGAATATGTTACACAATATTGACAAAGAAGCCATGCACAAATTACCTAGCTTATCTTTTTGGTAGTATGCTTATAATTTTAACTTTTGTGTGGGACACAAAAGTCCAAATATGTCAGTGTTTTCCCGCTCTTTTTTTGAGGTACGAGCTCGGATGTCGCGCAGGCGCAAAACGTTTGTCAACGGTGTTCATTTAGAGTGCCGTGTTTATTCTTCTAATGTAGTTTATTTATAGTTTTCCCTCCATCCTCTTTTCGATAACTGTTTCACATACCTCAAAATATCCTCTTTCTCTGACAAATGGTTGAGAAAGGATAAATATAATGCCAAGAATAACGAGAAGCAAAACGCCTGAAATTCCTGCTGATCCATCCACCCAACCTTCTGGTGTTCTTAATGTAAACAAATACTCCCAGACTTGATATTTTGTTCCATTATTTGGAGTTCTTGGTGATTGATCAGTTGTTACTGCAAAATTCAGCAAAAAGTCAAAGCTTGTAAGATTTTCATATACAACAATAAAACAAACAACTTCTAAATTAGAGCTGCCAAAATATATATTGAATAACTGTATATTTATCATTAATCGTTATGACCACCAAAATGTCAGAGTTGATTCGTTCTCTCGATCCTGTGCCTCAAGTGTTTGCAAAAATCAACATTATATTGCACCTAATTATACTTTTATGAGCTGGATACATTTGACACTAAAAAAATATTTATATATAACACGGTTACGATATACGAGTATAGAGCGTTTTCACTCACGTGATCGGTGGCCCCATGGGGGTGGTGAAACAATACGAAATATTTTAATAAGAAAGAGCTAATTCCCATACCGTACACCAATATGGCCGCCATTTCATTGTTTTGGTACACCAATATGGCCGCCGTGACGTCAGATGAAAACGCTCTATACAATTACCTACTCTAGTATACAATTACTTCTAATCTATTGTTCTACAGATCAGGCCTGACGAGATGGGGCGGATCAGCCCAGTCGTTAACCAGGGGTCCACGGTCAAAAGGGGCACATTTTTTAACGAAACGAAACAAAAGAATACATTATCTGAATTGTTGAACGATAAGTTCGTTATGAGGCCCTCTATAATTTTTTCAATTCACTATCATGGATCCTCTTTGTGGTTTGATAAAATAAGACAAACATGAAGGGGGTAGACAAATAGTTTTTGGCCAGAGGACCAAAATTTCTTTCAACGGGCCTGCTATACAGATTAGCGTGATTTTAGTTTACATAAGATATCAATAATACATTTAAAAAAATAAACCGTATGCAGAAATGCCAGAATTAAAATCACCACAAAGCCGCGCGTTTGGGCGTTTAGAGAGCATTTTGTGGTCCATTATTACATAAACACTGAAGACATGTTGAGCTCAGCTCAATACAATCTAATTTACCCAAGATTTCCGTGCACTGCGTGTGAAAAACTCCCAAACCAGCAAATACTTTTCTCTTGCAGACTAAGCCAATTACCATGCATTGGATTGATGAGAATTTTGGAACACATCAGATTCTCCGAAGCAGCATTTCACTTGCGATAGTAACTTCTAGTTTTAGTTTAATTTTTAACGGTTTTCTCGTCAGTCTCCCCATTTTGGTATGCCTTCGTGGATTCAAATTTCAAATCAAAGCTGATTCCCATGTACCCAAATATTAAGGCAGCATGCAATTTGTCTCGCAATTTTGTTGCGACGCGATTTACACGAGAAATTGCCTGGTGTAAAATAGCTCGCAATCATCAAGTCCCGCAACATATTTGTTGCAGCAAACACTGCACGAAGTAGAATCAAGTTCTACTTTTTACAACGATTGCGGGAACGCAGATTATTGAAGCATTCCACAGTGTGGAACACCCCTTTTGCAGCTTGTCTCGCAACAATTTGCGCGGTCAGCCAATAAAAATAAGCTTTACAAACCGCTCTAGTCCTCTAGTCTTCGGTCAGCTTTGCGAGACAAATTGTAAGAAACATTGCATAGTGTAACATCCCTGCTCGTGCAACTGCAATGCAAGATATTCAGCCGTTGCGAGACAAGTTGCATAATGCAACGCCACCTTTTGCCTTTTTATGTTGACTGAGAGAGCAACATCGTTGCATTCCAGACCGTTCAAATGACCGTTCACAGATGTGCATGCAAGCCCCGGGAGGGGGGGGGGGGTACTCTCGTAAATAACGTATACGGGTATGTACATATAGGGTGTGGTTTTCGAGCTCCGGGGTCTGGGATAGGGTATATACAAATCAGGGGCGGATTAAAGGGGGGGGGGGCTGACTGGGCTGCAGCCAGGGGCCCCCAATCTTTAGGGCCCCCCAAAAATAGTTCATAAATTTTTTTTTCTCAGTATATCTGTCTGGCCTTCAGCGTATAGCCTATGCCTATGCCTATGTCCAGTACCAAATTAACCACATGGCAAAAGCAGCATATGCCATGGGCCCCAAGCTTTTGGGGACCCCGGCGCTTTCTGATTGCACAATTTTTTGTTCTGCACTTGCTTTCTAGAAAACGTTGGGCCCCAGGGCTCGAGATTCATGGGGGGTTCAAGGGACCCCATGCTGAAAATATGCCAGGGGGGCATGCTGAAAATATGCCGGGGGGCCCACACAGCCCTAATCCGGCCCTGATACAAATTGTCTATTTTGGTATGCAATAGGGTGCCTATTTTGGTCTGAGATAGAGTATGGATGCCGATAATGCCGACGTGACACCAGTGCTGGGATAGGGTATTGATTTTTTAAAGTTTAGATATTGGATAGGGTATAGAAAATCGCCTTTTAGGTCTAGGAGAATCAGGATTTTTAGGTCATGGCGGCACACCCCTACCCAAAAATTGCCAGAGTACCTTCCTGGATGCAAGCTGCGTCATTTTGCCAGTAATGTCACAGTTGCATATGCAAGGAAATTATACATTAAGTATATTGTCACTTACTGTATCTTCCAAAGTGTCCAATAACATGAAGAATAGACAAAACAAGAATCACAACGGCCACTGCTTTGTGATATTTAATATGCTGATCAATCGGAAGATATCTTCCAATCCATGTCGAACGAAGCCAAGTTAGAGAACTTTTCATCATTAAAACCAAAATAACTACACTATTAAAGTTGAGACACATCCCATGAGTACGAGCAACAATAACCCATCCACCTTCATTTCTTTTTTCAAAGGCAATCCAAACAAACAAGGCAGCATTTACCAAAAAGTAAAAAAACACAGCAAACACTTTGTGAGGATTGTGTTTAATGTAATTCCACTTGAGTCGTTTTGGAATAAATTGCGATATCGGCTTCTTGGGGAGAGCTTGAGGAGGTTGTAATAAATGACCAACACTAAAAAATTAGTAAAAATTGATATAACTGACTTAATTCTATTAGTAACCTGCAATAAATAATCTACAAAGAAAATGCGACTCAATTGCAATTTTAATGATAAAGGCAGCACTTCTCAACCTCGTTCCTTTTTGAAATTAGGAAGGCGAGAAAAGGCCCTGGCATCGGTAGGTGGACTCTGCATTTTCATTAGTTGATTGCTTTTCTTAAACATTCTTCAGGAAACGTAATTATGCATAGTTTTGTGCCAGTTATAATCAAATAGCTTCAACGGAACAACCAACGGGACCGATGCGACCGCGCATTAAATGAACTTCTTCCACGGGACCGCCATTACTCAGAATGATTTTCTATACTAAACTATAAATCGCTAATTTATTACACCCAGTATTTCTGGGTGCTGTGACCAGCCGATGCCAGGGCCTTTTCCCGCCCTCCCAATTTCAAAAAGTCCCTGGGAACAAGGTTGACCAAAATGAGAATTATAATGACTTTGAAATAAATTCTAAATATTACTGTTTCATATTCGTCTTGTAAATAATTGAGCTTACAAGTTGCTTATCAATTTTCGAATTTTGTTTTCTACGCTTTTTGCCAAAATTGTAGTATACAATATAGTAAACAAATAATAAATTTGCAATGCAGTGTGGTATTTACTCGCAGCAAACATAATATGCACACATGACTCATTACCTAACTGATAAATTTTCGGCAACTCCTGGATATTTTAAAAGAAAAGTCTTAAATTCTTCTAGCCCAATCAGACCTTCGTTTTCAGACTGGATTTCGTCAAAGAATACTTCCATGAGTTCGTCTACTTGTTGGTCGTTTAGTCTCAATTTACTTTCTTCCAAACCAGAAAGTAATATCATTTTCATTTCTTCTTTTGTCAAATAACCGTTTCCTAAAGTGAGAAGACGATAAAATTGGTGATTAAAAGATGGATGGATGGAAGGAAGGAAGGAAGGAAGGAAGGAAAGAGGGAGGGAGGGAGAAAAGGAGGGAGGGAAGAAAGGAAGGAAAGAATGAATGAATGAAAGAAAGAAGAAAAGAAAGAGGGAGGGAGATAGGGAGGGAGGGAAGAAAAGAAGGAAGAAATAAATGAATGAAAGAAGGAAGGAAGGGGGAAAGAGGAGGGAGGGAGAAAAGGAGGGAGAGAAGAAAAGAAGGAAGAAATGAATGAATGAAAGAAGGAAGGAGGGAAATAGGGAGGGAGAGAAGAAAGGAAGGACAACGACCGAACGAACGAACGGATGGATGGATGGATGGGTAGATGATGATTGAATGATTTGTTGGTGTTTTGTTAGTATATTTAGACCCAAGTTATACACGATACTGGATTACTCTCGTACCGAATTCCTTTTCATACCGGTTAGGCCCTCTGGGAAAATCACTCCGCGTTGGAGGTGATATGAAAAGTAATCCGACACATTTCGGGTGTCGTGTAACCGCCTGGACCATGATGTCTATTTGTTGATTCTATTGTGTTTTGGCCGCTACAAAACTATAAATATGGACCAAACTTTTTATATTTTGCTTTCACACTATTCTAGTTTTGCTGTCTAAATGCAAGAAGACTTTGCAGCCATTAATTTCGAAGAAACACATCTTTTTGTCAAACCCACGCGAGAAACATGCGTTTTTTTGTTGGTTTTTATAATCGGATTAGACTGGGCAATCCGTTACAAAATGCAATCCGGTATCGTGCAACTGGGGCCTTATTAGTTTTAATGGTCTATCCCTTGTTCAGTAGCTACATTCCGGTTGTGTCTGTGATTGTGATATACTACAACTCAGTTGCGGTAACTCAAAGATTCCTACCATCCAGATCATAAACACGAAATAAAAAGGTTAGTTTTTCGGTGACTGTCCCATTTTTCAAGAGTTCCAATCCTTGAACGAGTTCCTTCATATCGATTTTTCCATTTCCATTTACATCAAACAGCGTAAAAAATCGTTTAGCAAAGAACGTCTTCAAAGAAAAGATATCAGCTTTGGTTAATTTATGTCATTAATTACAATATTTTGAATACAGAACTAGGTGACTCTCTCGGCTTTTATGAACAGCAACTATGAACGCGCACGCGACCTCGTATATAGTGGTTAAGGTGAAGTAATACGAGCAACAAATTGCTGCAACATTGTTGCGTTGCAAGTTGAATAGCGTTCTTGCACGTATTACCACCAGGCGCGCAACTAGGGGGGGGGGGGGGGGGTTGGGGGGCTAGAATATCCCCTTCCCACGCCACTGGCTTCTAGTCCCAAATTGTTTAGAATACTGTTTAGAACGACTTTGCCCTTTTTTTGCGTTCAAACCCTGCCCTCGAAACTTTCTAGTTGCGCCCCTGACGACCCACCTTAAATATTGTCACACAACAATGATTTTGTTGCAAGTTGAATCAGCATGTTGCAGCAAGTAGAACTGGCGTCTACTTTTCTCAACAAATTTTTTCAACTTACAACAAAATCATTGTTGCGTGGCAATGTTTAAGGCGGGTGGTAATACGTGCAACAACGCTTTTCAATGCAACTTTGTTGCGTTGCAAGTTGAAGAAAACGTATTACCTCGCCTTTACTTTGACGAGAAATTACTGATAATCAGGAAATGTTATGACGTCTCACGGATAAAACGCTCAAAAATATGTTGTGTTCTTTGTGTTTTCTGGTATTAGTCTTTCAATAAACATTCGAATTTCGTCAATATCTTCGCTTTTGTTTTGGTCCTCAACTGAAGTATTTATAGTGGATAACGAAAAGTTATTTTATTTTCGTTAGAGGAAGGAGTAAAGTCTTCTGTTGGATAATATAACTCACTTTCACTGTGTAGACTATCGTCTGAGTACATTTGGTAATTGTTTTTAAATGGCGACCAGGCCTCTCGTCTCGAAAAGCCATGTATGAAAGGGTCAAACACATGACTGTTGATTAAACACGTTGTTGCTGCTCGCAGGCTACACTGCTGCATGATTGACCCTTTCATTCGCATTGTTGTTAAGGAACAACTCTATCTTTTTACTCTGTCTGACGCCAGACGATTTTACTCGCTTGAGTATAAGCTCTACATACCTTTTCTAACTGTAGTGTTTCTTTAAATTGTTCGAAAGTTATTTTTCGTCCTTGCAATGAAGCTACATTAAAATGTTGCTCAATCCATTCGTACCATTTTGAATCGGTCGTCGCACTAGAAAAAGCATCTGGATAAATGACTAATATATATATATATATATATAAACATATTTTATTAACATTTGCCCCAAGAGTAGTTTATTAACATTTGCCCCAATAGTAATAAATATGCCTAGTCAAATTTGTTGAGTCGTTCTACCTCCATTTGTTTATATATATTTCTAAAATTCATTAATAATTCATGAGGAAAACACAAAGAAAAATCATGAGCGTATCGGATGTATATATGTGATATAGACTCGCTCTAAGTTTCTCGCTGGTTTTTAACGGCTGAGATAAGCTTAATTTTCAAAATTACTACGCCAATGAACGTATGAAGTGATTCTTTTTAGAAGCCATTTAAAAACCTTGCAGTATGGGCTTTATCGGCTCTAAAACACTCGGCTATCGCCTCGTGTTTTATATCCGATAAAGCCCTCCTGCGCGGTTTATAAATATTACATACATATATATATATATATATATATATATATATATATATATATATATATATATATATATATATATATATATAAACATATTTTATTAACATTTGCCCCAAGAGTAGTTTATTAACATTTGCCCCAATAGTAATAAATATGCCTAGTCAAATTTGTTGAGTCGTTCTACCTCCATTTGTTTATATATATATATATATATATATATATATATATATATATATATATATATATATATATATATATAGATAGATAGATAGATAGATAGATAGATAGATAGATAGACAGACAGACAGACAGACAGACAGACAGACAGACAGACAGACAGACAGACAGACAGACAGACAGACAGACAGACAGACAGACAGACAGACAGACAGACAGACAGACAGACAGACAGACAGACAGACAGACAGACAGACAGACAGACAGACAGACAGACAGACAGACAGACAGACAGACAGACAGACAGATAGATAGATAGATAGATAGATAGATAGATAGATAGATAGATAGATAGATAGATAGATAGATAGATAGATAGATAGATAAGTAGCAAGTTCGAAAAGATATGAGTAGATTGCTCAATACCGAGGTAGAGCGGAATAGTAAGACAAAAATACAAACTTGGGTTACTTCATTTGAACTTTAATCACTACAAATTTGTTTCGTATGGCAAGCGTGGCTTACCACACTCATCAGGTGATTATCGCGTCTGATGTTAATGCCTAGGAACCTTGAATATATTACACGGGTGACGTCATTGCAATAAAATGCGGTTTAGGTTTACAGAGTTATGAATAATTAACTTATTAAAAATGTTGAAATCTGGTCGGTTATTTGTTACATAGCAAGTGTTTTTTTCTGTGTCTACATGTCGATATAAGTTCGTTTCTAGTGTTCAGTGAGCATAGTTCTGGATGGCAAATTATAATAAACTGGTTAACTTTTCATAAAGGCATAGGTTGAATCTTTTATGAAAAGTTTATTATAATTTGCCATCCAGAACTATGCTCACTGAACACTAGAAACGAACTTATATCGACATGTAGACACAGAAAAAAACACTTGCTATGTAACAAATAACCGACCAGATTTCAACATTTTTAATAAGTTAATTATTCATAACTCTGTAAACCTAAATCGCATTTTATTGCAATGCGTCACCCGTGTAATATATTCAAGGTTCCTAGGCATTAACATCAGACGCGATAATCACCTGATGAGTGTGGTAAGCCACGCTTGCCATACGAAACAAATTTGTAGTGATTAAAGTTCAAATGAAGTAACCCAAGTTTGTATTTTTGTCTTACTATATATATAGATTTCGGATCTTATAGATTTCGGATCAACAACCTAAACAATCAAAGGAATGCGCGCAACGTTTCGACGCCCACACCCACGCTCCAAATGAATCCGCCGGACGTTTCGACGCCCACACCCACGCCCCAACTAACGCATTTAAGCAGCCCACTAACCGATATTTTCCAGTCGCCTGATGATCCCGTTTAGGGTGAAACCTCTGGTAGCGAAGACTTTAAGGTAAAACTATACTTTATACTTTGTATTTTGCTCTATATGGTATTGAGCACTCTCTAACATTTCGTGAACCAAAACTCACTTATATATATATTTATATATATATATATATATATATATATATATATATATATATTTAGCATATACCTCGCAGGTGAATAGTGCTTTTCACGCAATCTGATTGGTTCCTCTAGCCCACGATATCCTGCACCGCACTATCCACCTGCAGGCAATACAAAATGGCGGCCAGTTTTGCTTTGTTTAGTAATGTTTACCGAGAGCAGAAGATTTTGTTGATAAACAAGGTTGATGTTGTAGAATAACGAGAAAAGTCAACAAAATTAAGTAGAAGGGTGTCCACATGTATGTTTCTTTACAATTTTCTAGCCATTAATATATTCAAAAGTTGTAAAAACTGTTTTGTCGACAAATATCAGTACGCCAAGTTGTTAGAGGCCGTGTCTTGTACGAAAATACAAAAAAATATAAGAATGTTAAACTTGTTATTTCATTTATGAGGTATAAGCTAAAACAATATCCAGCACTATTCACCTCCACTTCGGTGAATAATTGTTAAATATATTGTTTTAGAACAGCTATTATTATATTTGATATTCTTACCATTCTAGTCTATCAAGACTCCCAATAAATTCATTGATATCGATTACACCGTCAGAGTTTCGATCCAGAAGAGCAAAAACCTTTTCGGTAAACTAAAAGCAAAAGAAAGACAAAGAATGACCAGTTTGTCACGCAGTGACAATTGCTAAGAAGATAATGATAATTCTTTTCTATTTTTTTCACTCAGCTAATTTTTTTGTCTTAACTCGATCTTTCCTGTCCGAATTCAAGCCCGTAGCTTGAAGTTAAGTACAGGGGGGGTCGAGCGCCGAAGGCGCGAGAAACATCTAGGGAGGTCCGGGAGCATGCTCCCCCGGAAAATTTTGAAATCTAGAGTCCCTGAAATATGTACCACAACACTCCTTCGCTCCTCATTCATCTCGCGCCAGCCTCGCTTGGTCTATCGTGCGTGTAAATGTCATCAATACACGCGATTCGTCCTACGCATGCGTAGCTAATCCAGGTCAGCCTGGATTTCGCGAGCCACGACAGCCGCAATTTCCGATCGTGGACATTTCCTGCATTTTGGAGGGAGATTTTACAGAATTCTGAAGATTATAAAACGTCATATAAAATACACAAAAGACAACACATTTCAGGACTTTGAATAAATATATAGACGTTTTAGAATCTTTGGGTTCTTCTATATTTCTACTTTGAAATTCTGAAGAACAGTAGATGAATTATCTTAAAATGCAATGCTGTTGTGGTTTTTGAACACGTGTAAATACACACAGCATCAGTCAGTAATCAGTCAGAATCTATTGTTTGAGCGTTTATTCATCACCAAATTCATTTCACGTCATTAGTTATGTGGTTCCAAGATTAGGGTCGGTGTTAGGATTAGTGTGACGGTTGGCGTTAGAGATGCACGGATCCATCTTGGATTTGGGCTGCTGGGTCTTTAGACGCAGAAATTGTTTATTTTATTTTATTGCTAAACTTCGAATGAGTGTTAAACGGAAGAAAACGTTTTTTTTACTATTTCTTAGCAAATTTTAGGGGGGGGGGGGGCGTGCCGCCCCTGCCCCACCTCAGATACGGGCCTGGAATTAGACTATGGCTATGTGCACACGGTGACGTTTACTGTTCTCAAGGGAATCGAGAACAATCAGCTCATTACTTGAAACAATACGAAAACGCTCGGAAACGTTACCGTGTGCACATAGCCTTAGTCTTTAGTATTTTGTTTTGGCCAACATTAACCTGAGTCCGGCCCGCTTTCCCCTTTTCCGAGAGGCGGGCGACTTGCAGGTGCCGGGGAAGGAAAAGAGGGCCTGATATATACAATTCTTTACCTGGCTGCATGTAAAAAAAGCCGGATTTTGTTTTTTTCGTCTGATTGGTGCGTCCGTAAGAAAAAAAAAGACCCGAAAACCACTTTTCGTTTTTGGTTTCTGTTCATTTAATTATGAATTATGATTAATTCTACATAATTAACAAGGACAATATATATAAAAATAATACATAATTATATTAACAAAGCGTCTAACGATTAATGAATCTAACAATTCAACGATGTCACACTAGACGATGTTTAGAGAAGTTTAAAATAGAAATATCTAAAGAAAGAACAGCGCGAAGGTATATAGAAAAGTCCTGTTTAATGAGCTAGGATGTGCTAGCTATACTCCGTACTGGTTATGGCAAGAGTGTAATCTATTAACTTCTTCCAAGCGTCCATACGAAGAAACAATTCTGATATCAAAGGAAACAGCAACTTTCAAACTTAGAACGGCTGGGTTGTGCGATTAAAGCAGCGTTTTAGCTGAAAATCAGAATAAAGCCTTACACTCAGGTCAGGCACACGCCATCCCATTTTATTCACCTCTGGGGAAGCCGTTGGAAAGGAATGAGTTATAAGCATTTAGTCAACTTACGGTTTTATCTTCAAACGCTTCTTTGAAATCACGAAGCAGAATTTCATGTGTGTCACAGCAAGACCTTTTTTTGAAAAAATTAGTAAACCACTGTAGCGTTTTTTCACCATTTTCTTTGCCATTTATTCTGTAAAGAACAACATGGTATTCTGTGAACAAACAAACAAACGAAAAAAAACGACAAAAAAACAAACACACGGACGGATAAACAAACAAACAAACAACGGACGGACGTACGAAATAAAAACATATACTTACTTCATAAGAAGGCGCAGACCTCCAATTAGTTCCTGGATACTAATATAACCATGATGTTCCGTATCAAAAAGATCAAACAGATTTTCAACAAAATCCTAATAAAAAAAATGTACTATTTAAGAGTATTTTTCATTCGTCCATCTATTCGTTCGTTCGTTCGTTCGTTCGTTCGTTCGTTCGTTCGTTCGATCGCTCGTTCGTTCGTTCGTTCGTTCGCTCGTTCGTTCGTTCGTTCGTTCGTTCGTTCGTTCGTTCGTTCGTTCGTCGTTCGTTCGTTCGTTCGTTCGTTCGTTCGTTCGTTCGTTCGTTCGTTCGTTCGTTCGTTCGTTCCTTCGTTCGTTCGTTCGTTCGTTCGTTCGTTCGTTCGTTCGTTCGTTCGTTCGTTCTTTCATTGATTAGTTCATTCATTTGTTCGCCGAATAATTAATCGGTCAGCGGATTTCGCTGCAGGTATCAAGTTTACACCAGTGGTTTACACCCGTTTTCAAAAACAAATTACGCGACCATGCACGCTCGTAGGGACAATGGGGATACGGGGGGACGCCAGGCGGTAAATTCGCAAGGCGAGCGGGAAGAACCTCTGGAACACCGAGCCGTTTCTCTGATCGCGCCGAGCCAATGAAAAGGTTACGTTCCAAAATCTGGACGTAAGACGTTGATTGGTCAAGCGAAGGATAATTTTTTAACAATAAGTTTCATTGGCTATCGCACATCTCTATTAAATAACATGAGTGTAATATTAAACATCGTCTAGAAGATGCAGTCATCAGCAGTGATTTCCTTGTATATATATATATATATATATATGGAGTAAGACAGTATTTAAGTAAAATCTCCAATTCCAGCGTATCCTTCTTAGGGAAGGTTCTTTCACCTGTGTCTTCTTGTAAGGACCTGGGGATCATTTTAGACTCTACTATGAGCTTTAACGACCATATTACGTCCGTGACGTCTTTGCTACTATCTGCGCTTTGCCAGATAAAAAGAGTTAGCCATCTTTTTGACAAGATAACTTTAGAAATGATTTTAAATTCATTAGTTTTTAGTAAACCTTTTTATTGTTCTTGCGTATGGTCTGGCACTACAAAACAGAATATTTATAAACTACAGCTCATCCAGAACTTTGCAGCACGCATTCTAACCAGCACCAGAAAATTTGATCATATTTCACCAGCTTTGAGAGAACTCGGCTGTATTTCAGTCACTAACATGTTAACTTACCGCGATCAAGTCATGATGTTTAAATGTCTGAATGGCCTTGCTCCACCCTACTTACATAATAAGCTAGTGAAGCGTTTTGACATTCATTCCCGGGTAACTAGACAGTCAGATGACATTAATTTAATTAAATGTAGAACATCTATGGCGCAACGTTCATTCTTCTACAATGCGGCAAAAACTTGGAACAATCTTCCAGATTTAATTAAGAAAGCCACTTCATTACCCACCTTTAAAAAGCTATTAAAAGATTATTTTAAATCTAAATGAACGATTGGACCTTTATTAATGTACTCAATTATTTTTATGAACGTATTTTGTAAAAATAGTAAAATAGTTTTTACGAGTTAGCACATTGTAAATTAGTTAGCGCATTAGTTTAATCTTTTTGTAAATTAATTCTGAAAATCCCAAGTTGGGAGTGACTAATAAACCATATTGTATTGTATTGTATTGTATTGTATTGTATTGTATTGTATTGTATTGTATTGTATTGTATTGTATATAAAAATCAGGGCGCTCTGATATATATACTAGTATTCTCTCTCTGTTTTGGAGCCTATATTTTCGCTTCAAGTTGATATACAACTTTTGTACCTACTGCGCATGCGAGTAGATACGTTGCTGTCGTCCGTGTAAGGTAATGGAATGTAAAGGTAAGGTAAGTTAACAAAAGAATGCCTTCGGAGCCAATCAAAACATAGAGTAAAACGATTGACTCACGACAGACCACCGAAGCCAAAATAACTACTGTACACCAAGTATTTCATAAGTCATTGTTGACAGCATGGTCGCATGGAGCGAGGTATTTGACAAGGAACGGGATATTCAACAAGAGGCGGTTTTTACAAATTTAGTAAGTATTTTAAGTATGAATCGTAGTCACTTCTTAATTGTGATGTACTAGACGTTGTTGGAATAGTGATAAAAGTTTTTGAAAGCAAATTAATCGAGTCGTTGCGTGGACGATTTCATATTCAGACAAGCCAATTTATATGGCAAACATGTCTGGTTGAGCTTTGTAAACAGACAAGACTGTGCGTTGCCGAATAGAAATGGATGACCTCCTTCTAAGAAAACAAAGTTAGCTTCATGGTCAAGCAACAATGCGCAAAACCTATGGTAGTCCACGAGCGAAACATGCTATTAAATAACATATTGTCGATGTAGATGACAAATAGTCAAATGTCAGTAACTGGCAAGTCTATATACAGTATTAATGGAGTAAAATTGTATGTTGCAGCTGTCAATGTCATGCAAAATCTGTGTTATGAATGTGCAAACATTTATTGTACCTTAATTTTTCTGCATGTATGCATATGTCTTGAAGAACAATTAATGTATGGTTGCTCTTATAATTTTGATGACATAATTTGCTGGATATCTTTTTCATTCACTATTAAATTTTACAGCAGTAATACTCGAGATGCTTGTTATCTCAAGCGATTTTCTTTACCTTCTAACTAGATTGCATTATTGTTTGACAAATTGTTGCAACGAAAATATTTAAATACTCTATTAAATTAGTCAATTAAGTCAAATTTTGTGATTTGTTATATAGTTATGTTAATTTGATTGACCTACTTAAAGCTTTACTACCATACTTTACGACTATAGCTTTTAGTACCATAGCTTTAATAGTCAAGCTATTAGTGCACTGCCTCTCACCACTGAGGACCGGAGTAAAGCCCATTTGGATTGAGTTAGTATTTGAATGGGTGACCATGCACCTGTCCGGGCTTGGAACTCATGCCAGATATGAGTAGAGTTGTTAGCACTTAGCCTTCTGTGCCTTGCTGGCTTTACTCTGAGAGTCTGAGTTGACTGAGTTATTTATCAAAGTTAAAACACAGCATGGCCTGTAAGCATACAGTAGACAATTTTGTCAAAAATCTTGTTCAGCTCTAGATCTGAATACAAGGTTGTTACAACTATACAATTCCATCAATTTTGTCAAGAATCTTGTTCAGCTATGAATACAAGGTTGTTACAAGTACACAGTTGCATCATTGTTTCACCATAGTAGCTATAGGCATTAAACGCAGTAGATACATGCACACCTGGGCGTGCCTAGTTTTTTTGATTGCGTGGGAAAGTCTTGACTCGTTATATATATACGAGCTCAACGAGCATCAAAGCGACTACCTCTAATACTTTAGCTTGAAAATATTGGAAATATATAGAACAAACAACAAGATAGCATCGTTGAAATATATCCTGTAAGTATATTTTTAGAAATCTATAAGCTTTCATTTGAAGTGTAGTTCATGGACTTCATGTGAGACGTTAAGTAAATAAATATTTATTTATTATTGAGTGAACATTTTGGACATTTGGAAAAGTTCCATATAACCCAGAAACATAAGCCATACATCAAAGGGAAGCTTATGAAATTTATAACAACATACGTACAAGATAGCGTTCAACAATGCATAGTTTGGAAGTTATAACTGTCTGAGTGTCTGCATGACAAGTAACAGACGGCGGATTTGAAAGTTTATAGTAAATATCGGGCAGCGTCACGTCGCCCGAACTAAAATCAAACCAGTTTTATTAAATTTGAGCAATTTTTAGTGGTCTAATGTATAGAAGACTGTCGAGACGATAGCATTATTACTTGTTTGAGAAATACAAAATAGAGTTGACTCTGGATTGTTAAAATATCATTACCCGTACGGCCCTCGTACGGCGGTTTCAAATTTCAAATCAAAACCACAGAATGTGTCAAAACAGTAAAACACGGCTCGGTGTTCCAGAGTCACGATCGGAAATCGCATAGAAAATCGGCCACTTTCATGGGGCAGTTCGCAGTCCACGTGCGTGCTGGCTCAAGTGAGTTGTCGGCCGTGTATTGATGACGTTTACACGCAAGATATTCGTTCTACGCATGCGTAGCTAATACGGGTCAGCCCGTATTTCGCGAGCCTCGACAGCCGCCATTTCCGATCGTGTTTTCGCGCTCGCCTTCCAGGGTTGGCCCCTCCCACTTTACCGCCTGGCTTCCTCGTGTGTCCCCGTTATCCCCCACGAGCGTCGAAAAACATCTGGCACTCAGGGTATGCAGGCGGAAATATTGCAGTCAACATGTGAGTGTTATGGAAACTAAATAATAATAAAATCTTTATTTCAACTGTTGAAGATCCTATCAGCATATTAAATGCTGGTATTAACAGGAGAACAGTGCTTAATTATAGATAATAACTAATCATTAATACAAAGTGAACAAAATTAACGAAAATAACAGTTATAGGAAATTTATAAACTACAAATGTGATTATCAAAATACTTCAATATAACTTACTTTGTCATCGTATTCAACATTCCTATGGATTCCATTGTTATATGGTTAAATAATTATCCATTCGGTCAGCATTAACGTCCTCATTTCATTTTATTATGTCCGCCATTTTGTGACAACAAATTGCTATAAAACTCGCATCACGCAGGGGTTTTTTTAAGAAAAATTTAGAACTGCACATTTTGTCATACAGTCACAACATGTCACAGCATGAAATTTAACTCGCGCAAATGGCACAAATTTTTTCTTATTAATAAACTTTCATTAACTCATTCTCGTCCATACAAATATGAACGATGCGGACTTTAGTATTTCAGTTTGTCGATCTAGTAACGCCAAGCGATTTAATCCTCCTGGGAATGTCCTCAAATGCGATCTGACGAGAACTAGAAAGGGTCAATTTCTATTATAATAATTGGACAATATTTGCATGGTTATAAAAAAGTAGAAAGCTCTTAACGATGGTTGTTAGAATGATACGTATTAATTCAATTCTTATTAATTATTTGTTATACCAGCGAAGAAAAAAAACGGAGAACATTTTAGTTATTGTTAAGTAATGAACGTCGTCAAAAACAACTATATTGTTAAGTTTGTTATGAGAAAATAAATATTCTGCTTTTGCTTTTGTTATTGAAGCGATATGTATTCCATTACCTTCGATTACTTTAGTTTTCAACCGCACATAATTTTTTTTAGAGTTGCACAAATTGATTCAGAACTGCACATTTTGTGTAGAACTGCACGTTAAAAAAAACCGCCATCACGCACGGCATCACGCCACATGCATGTCAACTTCCGGGATCGCGTAATTTTTAAAACGGGTGTAATCGCAAACTAGACAGTCAAAGCTACATTGGCAACTTTTGTTATATGTTGTTTATGAAATGTCCACTTGATCTCATTGCTAGTATATAAATAGCGCTATACATTGTCGACTTACTTCGATATCCCGCGTAGCTTTGATAAACAGAACTTTATCTATCTCTCCATTATTTCCAATCGCTTCAAAAGCTTTCCCAAACCATGTTGACCTTCTATTTATTTTTTTAGTCTGCTTCCCAACTAGACTGCTGACAGAACTTCGGCTCTCTCCAGGTGCTGGAATTGCGATTGATTGTCTTTTCTTCTCGGTCAACAACAAGCTCTGTCTGTCGGCCATTTCATTTCCAAAATACTTCAGAAAATCAAGGTGAGATGATCTATTAATGAATAAACCTACGTGAGCGAACAGAATCAAAGAATACTAGCTGGCATTAAAAAACCACAATTGAACAACAGCGCAACGTGAACTGACAATGGAATGCATTTATGGCGTCACGCGATTGTTTTGTTAACCTTTTCCTGGAGTGTCACAGAATTTTCACTGAATATATAATAGCAGGAGATTAGTACCGGAACTGGGGATTGTTCGCGCCCTTTAAAAATAACAAGAATTGTGAATAATTGGGGATCTATGAGCTTATACTAAACATCAGCCAAGAAATATATGCAAGAATTTATCACCAGTCGCGCGATGTGTGTGTTACTATATATATATCAGATTATCATTGCGTTACAAACTCTGTTCGCAAACTTCTTCACCGCTTAAATAAGTGGATATCTTTCCAGGATATTCGAACAAAATATCACTAAGATAGTGATCTATTTGCCAAAAAATTGTATAGTACACTATAGTACGCGAGAGCTCATATATAAGTCTTGACAAATTTAAAGAAAATTAAAGTCATTCGCACAAATTTACAGCTAAATATGCACAATCTTGTTAAACATATCGACTGATCTTTATTTAGTTCAAATAGCTTTATCAAATCTGATACCCTTGCTAAAGGTTTGAGCGCGTTAGCTAGTTGTACAACTTGATGAAGTCAACAACATTGCAAGACTTGTAACAAGTCTGTGAGATTCTTGCTGTACAGAATATATATATATATATATATATATATATATACGATGAGATTAAAAGCTTAACTTCTACCAAACGTATATATGGACCATATTCATTGTAGAGACAAGTATATATAGTTCTTTTTCAGAACTATATAGTTTTTTTTTCAGTAATCAGGTTAAAGTTTCACTTTGGTTCTAAGGGAGAATTGATGCTTCCAGTTTGACTCTATATACCAAACACCACAGCCAGGTTTTGTCCAGGTACTCTGGTTTGCCGCTTAATATTTATACTGTATAATATAACACTGCACCAAGAGGGATGACCTTTACTGAACTTCTATATAGGGAGAACCGTTTAGATATATGACTGATAGCGGTTATCCAACATATAGTATAGGTTAGTTTAGTATAATAGTTCAGTTTAGTTCAGTTCAGTTCAGTTCAGTTTACTTTAGTTTAGTTTAGTTCAGTTCAGTTCAGTTCAGTTCAGTTTAGTTTAGTTTAGTTTAGTTTAGTTCGGTTCGGTTCGGTTTACTTTAGTTTAGTTTAGTTTAGTTTAGTTTAGTTTAGTTTAGTTTAGTTTAGTTTAGTTTAGTTTAGTTCAGTTCAGTTCAGTTCAGTTCAGTTCAGTTGAGTTGAGTTTAGTTTAGTTTAGTTTAATTTAGTTCAGTTCAGTTCAGTTCAGTTTACTTTAGTTTAGTTTAGTTTCGTTTAGTTCAGTTCAGTTCAGTTCAGTTCAGTTTACTTTAGTTTAGTTCAGTTCAGTTCAGTTTAGTTTAGTTTAGTTTAGTTTAGTTTACTAGTTTAGTTTAGTTTAGTTTAGTTTAGTTTAGTTTAGTTTAGTTTAGTTTAGTTTACTAGTTTAGTTTAGTTTAGTTTAGTTTACTAGTTTAGTTTAGTTTAGTTTAGTTTAGTTTAGTTTAGTTTAGTTCAGTTCAGTTCAGTTTAGTTTAGTTTAGTTTAGTTTAGTTTAGTTTAGTTTAGTTCAGTTCAGTTCAGTTCAGTTCAGTTCAGTTTAGTTTAGTTCAGTTTAGTTTAGTTTAGTTTAGTTCGGTTCGGTTCGGTTTAGTTCCGTTCAGTTTAGTTCAGTTCAGTTCAGTTCAGTTTAGTTTAGTTTAGTTTAGTTTAGTTTAGTTTAGTTTAGTTTAGTTTAGTTTAGTGTAGTTCGGTTCGGTTCGGTTTAGTTCAGTTCAGTTTACTTTAACGTCAAGCTGTCTTATCCTAATATCCTGTCGTTTAAATATTTTTGTAAGATAGAAAGACACGCCCAACGCCTGCGAATGTTTAAGCAATGTGTTCAGACATGAAATGTTTTCAAACCACAACTATTGTCTTCCTCAGTTCCTCTCTCTCAAATTAGATAGTTACGGAGGCTTATATAACCACATGCGGATATCCTGCAAGGCTAAATACTTGCGTTAACGAACGGATCTATTCGGTAAACTACTGAAATCTGCTGAGTAAAATAATCGGCCTGGTAATTAATTGTGGCTGCCAGCGATAGGGCACAAATAAATATACAGTACGCTATTTATGTTATATATATATATAATGTAAATCATATAATCACTCTGATGATATTGCAACGAAACGTTAGCTCATTAAAGTTTCATATTTTATTTTCATTTGTGTTTGATATATAGGCTTTTTCAAAGTTATTGTGAAGTGCCGTGCACGTGTGATATATATTTCACCATAATCTTAATCATATTGACTAGAATTTGCCCACCACCCACGAGACTTTTTAAGTTTGTGTCCTAGTGA
The DNA here is from genome assembly GCA_035771165.1 of Paragorgia papillata. Classification (NCBI taxonomy): domain Eukaryota; kingdom Metazoa; phylum Cnidaria; class Anthozoa; order Scleralcyonacea; family Coralliidae; genus Paragorgia; species Paragorgia papillata. The sequence goes on along the minus strand of JAWNZC010000470.1, from coordinate 86,858 downwards.
CACCGTGCTTTGTACCATTTCCACAAAAATGTGTACTTTTAACACTACTTTGTAATCTCAACTCGGTCTAGGCTCTACACGGTTACCTTACGCCCATGCATGGGGGAATGCTAAAGCGGTCCCCCCGACAAAAGACTTTGCGTATCGGATTTAAAGATTTTAAAGATTTAGACTGAGGGTGAATCCAATTACAGAATAGTTCAAGGTGCAACAATCATTATATGTCTGCATGCTTGGTTTATCAGTGCATGTTTATGTGCATGTTTTTTTTTGTTCCAGTCGTGTGCTTATACAGTCTATAACACAGTTGAAGCCATTACGATCACGTTTATAATGTGTTTCTTACAAAAACAGCGTTTGTTGATTTGGTGTTGTCTTGTTGAGGTTTGGTCAACCAGACAAATACAGTATCTTATTTCAATCCAGATGAGAGTGTAAAGTAAATAAAGACTAAAGAGTGAGCAAAAAACCTAAATAATTACAGTATTTTTTGTCCTGACCACACCTAGTTTGTATACGAATCTCTAGACTGGAAAAAAGATTTGGTTCAGCATGCGTCCTGCGTCCATGTCATGAACAGTTGAACACTATACGAGTGATGCGTTAACTATATGTTATATATCAACCAGTTAATTACTCTAAATCAGTTATCAGCATAAATCAAGATGCAGACGACGCGTTATCTTTCATTTACATAATATATACACACCATCCAGTTTGAAAGAAATCTAACGAAGAGAATCTAGCTGGGCCTACAGACTATTTGAATTTATTTGTTGTTTTAAACCTCTATGTTTCTTAGTTTCACTGCTTTTAAGAAAGACTTATAGAACATGATACTTTCCAAGCTGAGCATAATATCATATTCACTCCTTTACGACACCGTGTTTAGATATTATAGACAAAATATACATGCGGCAAACACTCACTTATTATAACTGTTTTTTTATAGTCCATTACCCCAGTCCATTCGATGAACTGGCATATTATAGAGAATATATCTTATCAATATAATATCATATATTCTGGTCAGATCATATAGATATCTTATCATAATAGTTCTGGTCATGTACTATAGCTGAACAGTTACGAACAAACTTCAACATATAATTCCAATAATATAAAAGACGAGTAGTTCGCCTGCATGTGGGCAGTGTGTTATCAGGATATATATCAAAATGCATCACGCTATCAGGAATATAACAGAGTAGAAGCTCTCAATATGCGGTAACTTGAAACGTCCACCTTCCAGTTTAGTGTTTTGTTATTTCACAATACTCGTGGAGATATATATAGATATAAAATGACGAACCAAAGACATATTTTTAGTGTCCACAGCTAATGTATTCAACATTGACAATTAGATAAACGACCTTGGTGGTATAAAGACAGACACAGAAGTAATATATCCAACACGCGAGTCAGTGTTCTTCCTCCGATTTCTAAATACAGCCAAGCGGGTTGAAAATACGAGGCGAATCCGAGTTTTTCTTGGCTGTATTTAGACATCGGATGATGAACACTGACGAGTGTTGGGATATAGCTTAAGCTTCTCAAACGAATGAATATTTGAAGAGAACATCAACCTCAAACTTTGCTAAATTTGACTGTAATCTTCCTCCGATTTCTAAATACTGATTAAATATGATTTATTTTGAATTTTCTCATGAATTATTAATGATTTGAGAAAAACATTTGTAGGACGAAATCAAACATTACGATTAAAGTATTAGCCCAGATTAGGTTCTTAGGAGTTAGGAGGTAAATAATAGTCAATAGAAGTTATTAAAAATACCTTACTTTTGAAATCTTCCAGTTCCCGTATATAAAGGTATTAACAGATCTATAAGCCAAGACTGGCTGAGACTTCACTCAGTCACTGCCACCAACTTACTAGATTTCAAACACCATATGACATACTTTTTGTACTCTTGTTTTTCTTCTTGCAAAAGTCATGACGGTATACACGGTCTGAGTATTGCCAATAGCAACTATATTTAGTTTACAAATATTTATTTGTCTCCTCCTCCGCAGAATAAAGTCTCCTCCAGCAGACGTTTGTAATATTTAGCGTCTAAAACTCCCAGGACTGGAAATAATCTCTCAGAATTATGAGACTTGATTAGTATGAATCCTTTTCCTTTTGGAAAGATGACTGTTTATCCTCTCTTCACAATTAAAGGTCACACTATATATCAGCGAAGTTGTAATACTAATATACTTTCGTAGAGTAAACGTTTAGCTTTCAAGTAAGAAACACTGATTGACAATGAGTATCCGATTTCAAAGTTTTCAAATACCAGCACCTGCTAGCTTCATATTAATTTAATTTCAAAATTAAACGGAACTGATCTTTAGGGGTTTATTGTTCTACCAGCTGCAACTAATAAGTGCTTCTGGCGTTCTTTTCCCATTAGCAAAGTTCCTGTTGTACTTAAACCTTGTTACGGTCGAAGCTTCTCTCTGTAATATATATATATATATATAATCGAAATATAGTAAGATTAGATATACTGCCGTAACAGAGAACGTAGGAGTCTAACGTTTCGAGCGAAGGCCCTTCGTCAGGGGGAAACCCAGCCTGGAATAAAATGTTTTGCCTGGCCCCAAATCTGGCCCCAAAACTGGCCCCAAATTATACAGGCACCAAACGGCCGTTTGGCGGAAAACCAAAGCAGATAACACTCACGTCGGTCTGCACAATTCTTTATAACATCATATAGCAAGGTTGGTCTACTGCCGAAACGTTAAAAAGCATATTTCGATTTGTATAAATGTGTTTCAACACAATCACTTCCTACGCCGAACACTACTTTATAAAGCCTCGTATGTAACAACCTTTTAACGTAATGTAAAACAAAGAAACCTACTCGTTTGCTGTCTGCTCTCAAGAAGAAGTTTGTTTAAGTGCCCTCGTTCATAAAGATTAAAGAATCCGAGCTCCAGCAGGATTCATGATAGATAAAAGATGAACATTTTCCGCTAGTCCTCTTGCTCGATCCCTATTCTGTGACGTCACCAAAATACGTTCGAGAGAAAAGAGGACTAGGAACTAGTCTGGGAGAAACCTAGCCTGCGTAGCAGGCGTTACTGGATTGGGGGACTGGGGAGAGGGCTGAGAAGTAACGCCCGTTCGCTGACGAACGGGATTTTAATTATTGATTACGCCGAATGTGATTCGCTTAGCGCCCATAATCTGTCAATCAAGAAGGTTTAGTAAGTAAAATTAATAATTTCAATTCTAATTTTCAAACAAAGCTGAAACGATTTATATCAAAGGAAATATCTAAACAACATCTTGCAGTGCTTTTGCGATTTGATCAAATGAAAATGCTGAGTGTCAGCCTCCTCGACTCCCATACCATTCAACTAAGTTTTATATTTAAAACCTCCATGCAAGAGTTTGAAATTTATCTTAATAATAGGAAGTTCCTGAATTTGATTTTGAAAGCGAACACCGTGAGACGCTTTGCTTTCATATGTCTCTGTCAGTCATAAAATTTCTGAAAATATTTGCGAGCGAACACCGTGGGACGCCGCAGACATTTCCGTTCAATAATGGTATACTTTTCACTCAACTGTTTTATTTTGGTAAACACTCGCTGTCATTACTGTTCTCTTCATGAATATTCGTTGCCATTGATAGAAACAGGGTTACTCTACCATTCACACCTAATTTTATAAATTTCCAGGCCATAGTTTGAGAAATATTTGTGAGCAGACACCGTGGGACGCCGCAGACATTTCCGTTAAATAATCACTACTATATTTATATACCTTTCACAACTGTTTTATTTCGGTAAACACTCGCTGTTATTACTGTTCTCTTCATGAATATTCGTTGCCATTGATAGAAACAGGGTTACTCTGCCATTCACACCTAATTTTATAAATTTCCAGGCCACAGTTTGAGAAATATTTGTGAGCAGACACCGTGGGACGCCGCAGACATTTCCGTTAAATAATCATTACTATTTATATACCTTTCACAACTGTTTTATTTCGGTAAACACTCGCTGTTATTGTCATTTGATAGAAATTTATTGTCATTGATAGAAACAGGATTACTGTACCATTCACACCTAATTTCATACATTTCCAGTCCCCAGTTTGAGAAATATTTGTCAGCAGACACCGTCGGACACTGCAGACATATTCCGTTAATATTAATTTATCCCTTCCACAGATTTGCGACCAACTCTCAGTCTTTTAACTCCCTTTAATTGTACTATAATTGTTTTTTATAAAAAGAGAATTATTGAAATAATAATTTACGCGAAATTTTACTGAATTAAATGCCATGGATTTTGAAATATTACAATTAATACAAACAGTTAATTTAATAGCTTCGGACATTGGCCGCTCGAGATCATATTTCATTAGGAGGTGTTTGACAAAACCAAAGAGCTCCACTGTTACTTCTCAGCCCTCTCCCCAGTCCCCCAATCCAGTAACGCCTGCTACGCAGGCTAGGAGCTAGAAACCGTAAAGAATGTAAACAAACAATGAGCTTATATACGAAAGGTAATCATGTGACCAAAAATAAGCCAATCAGATAAAAATAACAATAACAAATTGATAATGAGATGCGAAAAATTAGCCAATCAAAGCAAAACAAGACGCCTGCTCAGGCGTTCACTCGGGCCACTGATTTCTGAAAGTTTCGCGTAGCCTGGCCGTGCGTACTCTACAAAGACTATACATGACAATGGCAATGCATAATTGCATAGATTTTCACAAATAGAATCTATGTCTTATATGAACTGCTGCGGTGCAGGACGCGCCGAAGCTTTGCTAATAGTATAAATGTAAACAAGGCCGTTTTCTGAACATTAACTCTTTCCTGTCCGAATTGGTCTTTAGTATTTTATTCTGGCTAACGCCAGACGATTTTATTTACCTCTGTAGAAGCCCTCAGACAGAATGAGTTAAACAACGGATCTAATATATTTTAGTAGACAAAACCTATAGTGTCGGATTCGGCAAATTCAAGCGATCATTTTGATATAGAATTTATTTAAATTCGGACAAATAGAAAATATTTAAACATGTTTTAAATTTAACGTTTCCAAATGTAATACCTAATATAATAATGTAATAATAATATCTAGACATGCACTGAAACATGTTCAACATATTGATATCTAGATCTTATTATCTTACCGGTATTTGCTCTATTCGGTGCTTATTATTATACTTGCATTTTGTAGTTGTCGGACTATATAAAGCAGCAAGGCCAGGACCAACCTGTTTTGAAATACTAGCTCGTCATCTTTTACAGTTGTAAACATTGTAAAGCCTTTGTAAGCATGATCAACTATAACTCCGTCACTTACAAAGCTATTCAAACAAATAAACAACTGAGAAACAGTGAAATGTCTTGCAAATATTCAAAAACACGGATAAAATGGCAATAAAAGCTTCGTTCAAAAGAGACAACCACTGACCATCCGGAGACAACTCTGCCAAATCTCGGTTTCGCAATTATTAAACATGACTGTTCTCTGACGTCCTTCACTCCTTCAGTTTAAAGTTTCCAATTATTTTTAATATATACACCTTGATTTGCAGTCCGACTACTCTGACATCTTTGTTCGAGACGACTGCTGGGTCGTGTGCCAAGAAATGTCGTGGAAATATTCAAAAACATCGACAAAATGGCAAGAAAAGCTTCGTTCAAGAGACAACTCGCCATGAAAGTGAAATCTCGGTTTCGCAAAGCCTGCTGGGGCAATATCGCGACCCCAAAAAAACAATAATACCAATAATAACACGACCGAAACCAAGATTCGTCTACCTGCGGTAGCCCGAGTAATAACAAATCGATAATGAGATGCATGCGAAAGACATTTGCTATTGGTACCGTCGATGAGCAAAAAGGAGGGGGTGTAAAAAGGATGAGCGAGAGTTAAAATAGATAAATTAATAAAGTGAAACGCTGTTTATGTCCGCCCTTGCTAAACCGAAACAACGTCTTCAGAGGTGTTAAATAAAAGAAAAACGTTCGTTGAGTCCGTGAGGATGAATGGTACCAATTTTGAAAATGAGACGCTTTTCTAGTCTTTTGCGGCTGACATTACCGCCAGAAATGGGTCATGGCACAAACTTTCATGTCTGAAATACAATGCATGGTTGGCACTATTAAAATGTCGGGCAACAGGCTTGTCAACATCATTGTTCCTCACGGAACGAAGATGTTCAGCAAACCTGTCAGATAAACGTCTGCCAGTTTCACCGATGTAAAGCATGCAACATTTATTGCAAGAAATACAGTAAATGATGTTGGAAGAGGTGCGTCTCATTTTCTAATTTTTCGCATCTCATCAATTTGTTATTGTTATTTTTATCTGATTGGCTTATTTTTGTTCACATCAGGATTACCTTCCGTATATAAGCTCATTATTTGTTTACATTCGTTACGTTCCTCTCTGACGAAGGGCCGTCGCTCGAAACGTTAGACTCCTACGTTCTCTGTTTCGGCAGTATATCTAACCTTACTATATTAGGTCTATAAATGCTAAATATATATAGATAGATAAAGTATAGATAAATAAATCGTTTATTAGATAAAACACACATTGCAGTCTATACGACTACGACTGAATTACGTGTGTACAGAAATATACAAAATATTAAGTACATAAAATATAAGATATAAATAATTAAAAATAACTTATTTACATGATATAACTAGTGATAATAATAATAATAGTACTTTATTCATCAAATACCAATACAGGCACATATGAAAATATATTTACATAAAAGTACAGAACGTACAGTAACATGAACTAGATAATACCATACAAACTATGGTTAAAAGTGTAAAGGGTATAGTAATGTGAGTTAAATAATATAGCTAGGAGTACGGTGTATAGTAATATGGGTTAGACAATATAATGACTATCATATAATGAAAGAATATCATGAAAATATTTTGATATTATTTTCATGATAGACTTATCGTGTACATTTATTATATATAGAAAGAAATCCTTTGTGTCAAGTAAACGGAAAGACGCGTTGACACTGTATATATTATTTATAAAAGTATTTCGAAGCTCTACAAACTTTTTGTTGGAGCAGGACATTAAATAGTGAAATTCATCACCGATTTCATTCGAGTGACATAAAGTACACTTTCGTTCCTCGTAAGGGGTTTTGTTATATCGGCCAGATTCAACTGGTAGTTTATGTGCGGATATTCTCACTTTTGTTTCCCCTGGCGGTGTTTAACATTACAAATTTCGTGAAGGTATTCTTCAAAGCCAAAATTATTCTTAACTTGTACGAGAGTTCTCAGTTTACCATTAGAACGACTTTGTTGAATCTGACCTTTCCAGAAATCAGTAAAATAAATGAATAATTTATTTTTTATATATTTACCTAAATTGTTTAAACTTTCAAGTGGAAGAGAAATAACGTCTAGTGATCTCAAATCACATAATTTTAAAACATAGTTTGTGAAAATAACGGCCTGGGAATTAGTTCGAATATTAAAACTTGTTGTCTTTCCCACAAGAGTGTCTATATAATCTGGGGTTTTAATTCGTATCCAATACTTTGTCACTAGAGTAGAGATCTGTACTATCAAAGGGACTCTACCTAGTTCGCCATAGACAGCTAAATTTGTGCTTTTAGAGTGGACTCCAAGAATACGTTTAAAAAATTTCAACTGTAATGATTCCAGTTTATTTACTATACTGAAAAATTTCTTTTGAAAAAGTTCAAATGAAGAGATTTTTCCCAATAGGCATACTCCCCAGATTTCACAACCATACAATAAAACTGGAATCACAACTCATACTGAGGGAAATAGTTTTAGTAATGTCTTTATCGGTATATTCTCTGCATTTGAAAGTTTATACATTAGACAATGGTAAACCCGTAACGCCTTGTTGTATAACGTTGTTATAGCTATCTTAAAATTACCAGCAAAATGAAAAGTTAACCTCAAATATGTATATTCATCTACACAATCCAATTGTTTGTCACCAAAGTACCACTTTGATGAGATAAACAGTCGTCTTTGGGATTGTGTCCCAAAGATCAAGACTTTAGATTTTTTTAGGTTAACTTGTAATTTCCATTTCCGAGTATATATAGTTCAAGTTTTTGAAGGCAGCATTGTAACCCAGATTCTGATTCTGACATTATTATCAAATCGTCAGCATACAGTAGACAACTTAACTCAGTGTCATCAAGTTTCACAGGATCACAAGAAGAATTAAACAGATTAGGTATATCATTAATGAAGATGTTAAACAATGTTGGACTTAGGTTACATCCTTGTTTCACACCAATATGAGATTGAAAAAAGGGAGTAACACCTTGTTCTAATTTAACCACTGATTTAACGGAAGAATACATATTTAGCAAAATTGCAACAAACTTTCTGCTGCATCCATGTTTTATCAATTTAAAAAATAAACCCTCTCGCCAAACACTATCATATGCTTTCCTGAAATCGATGAAACATGCGAACAAGGGTTTTCGACTTGATTTATAAAAGTCTATTAATGTTTTAAGAACAAGCAGATGATCAGATGTTCGAAATCCATGTCTAAAACCAATTTGATAATTATTCAGAATGCTGTTTTCCTTTAGGAAAAAGTTTAAACGTGCGTTAAGAATTGAAGTGAAAAATTTTCCTAAACAGCTAGAGATGCATATACCTCTGTAATTTCCAGGGTCAATTCTACTTCCTGATTTATGTATAGGAGTAATAAGGCCTTCTGACCATATTCTTGGGAAAACTCCACTAGATAAAATCGCATTAAAGAGCTTCACGTAGTGAGGTGCTAAGCTAGTAGTTGATGTTTTGATAATTTCATTGGTAAGTGAATCACTCGCGCTAGCCTTGTTAGGTTTGAGTTTTCTAGAGATGTCGTGAATTTCTTTTAATGAAATAGGTTTGTCAAGAATTTCATCACTACTGGTCGCCCAGAGATGAAAATCTTTAACTATTTGAGCCTCAATACTGGTGCTCTCTGAGGAAAAATTAATTTTATTGAGATCTTGGAAATAGTTAAACCACTCAACAGGCGATATTTCATTGGAACAACTAGAGCGATTTGATTTAATAGAATTGACTAGATTCCAAAACTCTTTGGGATTGCTATCTGCCAAGATTTTAATTTTATCCAAAGTATCGCTATGAAACTTCCGCTTACGTTTCCTAATTAATTTTTTTAATTATTTTTTCTTAGTAAAGAACATGTGTCTCACAAAAGGGTCATTTGGTTGTGTTGATATTAGTTTTCCTAAGTTTCGTAGTTCTTTTTTAAGGCGGTAGCAATTATTATCAAACCATTTCTGTTTTTTTTTTTTTTTTCAGTGATATGAGAGGTTTATCAAACTATTTACATGCTGTGGCTGATAATAAATGATTTCATATACCGATCTGTTTTACAAACAGGGGTGTTAAAAAGTCTCTTATTTCTCAGGTATTTGCCATGGCTTTCTACAAGCTTGTAATCTTTAATTGTTGTTAATAATATCATTGAACAGGCATTAATAGACAAGATTTCGCGTCTAGAATGTAATGTAGGGATACCGCCCTTTTCTAGGGCCTCGGCTCTGTACTTCAAATCAGGAAAAACAATTCACATATAGCACGCCTCTGAATCACTGATCTCTATAAAAGGACTGGATAGCGCATCTATTGTTTCTCGCGCCCTAATTTTGATGCCGGAAGTGAGCAGCGGAACAGCGGCGGCCATCTTACTAGGACCCACTTGGGTCCTAAACAATATGGCGTAAATAGGAGTGGATAGCAGTTTAACGACGTTTTTCGCCAAATTCGAGAAGTTTGCTAAGATTTACCACCGAATTACGGTTCGTAATCTTATTTTATATAATAGTTAAGTGTTTTAAACTCTTTATTCCTTTTACAAAGGCTTTTTTTTGCGAAAGATACCTGCCTATGTATTTGCTTCACGAATCACGGTATTAACAAAATAGTCGGTAAACAAATGTCTTCCAAGTCCGCATGTGTACTTGTTTCTCTCTTTATTTTGTAGTATAAATGCCGTATTATTAAATGGTTTACTGTGATGGGTTTCCTTTATGTTTTGATTGATTTATTGCCGAGTAATTCAAATGAGAATTCAAATTTGGAAAAGTTCTAGCATAAAACCTTATAGTCCATTTGCCACCTTATATGTTTCTTTAATAGGCAACCTTGTTGCCATCAGAAGTGTATTGTTTTTTATGGTTTTGTACTCACATGGATCTATAGAAATAAATTAGCTTGCAATGCAATTTATACAATAAAGGCCTTCATGGAGGCATAAATAATAGTGAGATATTATAAAGTATGACTTGTCTTTTTGAGTTATACCACTAAAGTTGAATCATAATTTTTGCTTTAAATGGTCGGCTTTTCAATGAAAACCCAGCTAAACTTTACATTTTTTACAAGTAAATGCACCTGTTGAAATTACCATTTCTGCAGAGTGTCTGGGATGCCAACTAAAACTCTAACAGTATCCCAGACACTCTACAAGTTTATTATAATACATAAATGAAATATAATTTCCTGTATTGACTGATAGGATTAATAGCCACGTGCAAATAAATATTCACAACAAAACAGCAAGAGCATTTGCATAATCTATTTGTAATATTTCTATATTTGAAAATACATTATCATTAATTCTCTTGTTTTGGTTGAAGCTACTTTCAATGACACATCTTGATGTTCAGGGCTTCTCATAATCCCATCATAGAATTATCTTGTCAATATAAACTCTATGTTTTGGGGACTTTTGCCCTTATCAAATGCATTGCAATGGACTCAGTACAGCAAAATTTGGGTTTGCCATCTTGAGAAGGCAACCACAGCCAACCTTTGTGGTAAAAACCCAGTTAAAAAGTCAGTTACTATAGTGTTCTTTGGAAGACAAGTAATGCTAATTGTGGTAAAAAACTAAATATTTACTTCAAATTATAGAAATGCCACACCACATATAGAAGCTTTTAATATATATCTGGATCCAGATTAACACCTGAGCCACTGGACTACAAAATAAAATACATGTATTAAAAGCTGATACCAAAGCCAAGTCAATAACATGTATGTGCACAACCTGTAAAGGTAATAAACTAAAGATTAGTCTTACTAAGATGACAGAGCAAAGATCACTTGCAGCAAGTTTTGATGACTAGTGAGATATGCTGAACTATTGAACTAGATAAGCAAGGGTAGCAAACTGACAAATAGAAAAATACACATGCTGCCTAAGTGGTGATTGAAAGAGTCAAACTGAAAATACTAATTAGAAAACCATGTGAACCACTGAACCGTTTGAAGTAGCACAAACTTACTTTGGTTATTTAAAAATTAGAAACAATACTAATGCCAAGTCTTGCCCATTAGCCTAGCAGATTATAGAGAGTGTATTATAAACTCAGGCATCTAATTTATGGGTCCATGGGAGTGTGGCATATATAGTCAATGAGTCATTGACCAGTTAGTAAAATCAAGGGTCCAAATTAAAATACTAATTCAAAAAGACAAGTTATAATTAATATCTCACTGAATTTTAATATGCGTTCACGTTAAAGATTTTTAAGTTATATAAATTGCATGTATAAGGTTTTATGCTAAAACGTTTCCAAATTTGAATTCCCATTTGGATTTAATAATCGGCAATAAATCAATCAAAACTTAAAGGAAACCCATCACAGTAAACCATTTAATAATACGGCGTTTATACTACAAAATAAAGAGAGAAACAAGTACACATGCGGACTTGGAAGACATTTGTTTACCGACTATTTTGTTAATACCGTGATTCGTGAAGCAAATACATAGGCTCCATACTGGAAAGTTCGTATGTTACGCCGGATATATCCGGCGTGGAGTTTCGTGGATTACGCCAAATTTGGCGTAAGAGTAATCTAATTTTTGGTATAAACTGTTGGCGTGGCGTAAATGGCGTGAAGCGTATCAGTGTGGCGTACTTTCTGTCAGTTCGGTGTGCTAAATATGGCATGAAAACTTTGAAATAAACAAAATGATCATACCTTAATTTGTTGTAACTAAATGTTACATTATTTGACAAAAACATAGGACATCGAGGATTATGCGGGACAATGAGGAACTAACGTTTGATCATAAATAAACCCTGATGACCCTAGACACGTCAGAAATTGAACTCTCCAAACCTTTTTTGAGAAAGTCATTCTCTACTAGCAAAATGAAGCTTGTTTTTAGTAGTTTTTATTGCAGCACTTTACATTTAGGTCCACCCACAGAGGTATTAATAACACTCGCAAATACAACATTGAGATAGACAGAAAAATTGTTCAATCAGTCACTCTAGCACACGCAGCGGTCTGTACTTGAACATTATATCAACAATACAAAGCAAGGGAGCATACCAGAAATTAGTACTGTTACTGTTGACAATATGTTGTGTTGGGCGTTTGTTCTGGTTTGCTTTATATATAAATCTTAATCTATTAATGGCAACAAACAAACAAAGAATTTTCTGACCTTCAGAGTTCTGTAAATTCTTCCCCAAAATGCAGGAAATGGCATTTCCGAGACTCTAGATTTCAAAAATTTCGGGGGGCATGCCCCCGGACCCCCCAAGAAGAATCCCTTTTGTGAACAGACCCCCCAATACGAAAATCGTTCCACGGTTTACTCATGTGAACACGGCAGTAAAAGAATCTCGCCACAGAAGTAAGAGTTGTATTCAACTGCCAAAATAGAGGAAACGGATTGTTGATGTGAAATCAGATTAAAATGACATTACATTTGATATTACTTTTATTGCGCAGCATTTGCATTGCGTTATGTCGCACCACGTTCTGTGGTTGTAGGCATGAATTTCCATGGCGCACCGAAGGTGAACGCCCCCCCCCCCCCCCCCCCCCCCCCACGCCGACTGGCGTACAAAAATTTGAGAAGAAATTACTGGCGTAAATATCCGGCGGACGAATAACGAACTTTCCAGTATGGTACATAGGCAGGTATCTTTCGCAAAAGAAAGCCTTTGTAAAAGGAATAAAGAGTTTAAAACACTTAACTATTATATAAAATAAGATTACGAACCGTAATTCGGTGGTAAATCTTAGCAAACTTCTCGAATTTGGCGAAAAACGTCGTTAAACTGCTATCCACTCCTATTTACGCCATATTGTTTAGGACCCAAGTGGGTCCTAGTAAGATGGCCGCCACGCTCACTTCCGGCATCACTTTCTGAACAATAGATGCTCTATCCAGTCCTTTTATAGAGATCAGTGCTCTGAATGCGCTCAATTTCGTCAGACAGGAATTTAGGCCAATGGAATTGAGGTTTCAGTTTACCGTCCGAGGATTTTCAAACTGTGATGTGGCTATTTAACAGTTATACCATGACTGAGCTCGAGTCGTATATGAGCTCATAGCCAACGAGGCGCTTCGCCGAGTTGGCTATTAGTTCGTATACGACGAGAGCGAATGGTATAACTGTTTTATTATATAGCCAAGCACTGTACAAGAGACAAAATTACATGCAGCGAAATGTTTCAAACGACAAACTTCCGGCATAGGCAACAAATACTTCCGCCATGCGTATAATGATGCATTCACATAGAGTTTCTCGCTGAGCTGTTCGGTAAACAGCCTTGAAATGTTGCATAAATGTTGCTCGAGAGGCAAAAAATGTGTTAAGCAGATCAACAAAAAAGATTAAAAGGTACCTTTATGAAGTCAAAAGGTGGGTCAGTTGTTTATATTAGCGTTGCTGTCGTGAAAAAGGTTTTGATTTCATGCAAAAATGAAACTGAAACACCTTCGGCAGTGAAACTAAATTACTTAGTTGGTTGTTTTTGAAAAAGAACATGCTTTTTACTCCAAATGCTTATCTAAATAAAAAAAGTCTCTTTACTGGTGATCTCCTACGAAATGTGTGTTGTAAGTTTGATTTTAACCATGAGTTTCTTTGTTTCACAACAAATTAATAGCAACCTGCTAATTTAGACGTGTTTTTGAAGTAAAAAGACGTAATTTTTAGGTGAATTTTACCATTTGACATGCTAAATTGTGTATTTGTTAATGTATTTTTACACAATGTTGTTTTTTTATACATTGGGTGTTGATGTTTTTCTGTATAAAAATCCGTTTTCAACTCTTTTCGGCAGTTTAAAAAAACATGCCGCCATCTTGTTTTTCTTCTACTAGCAGGATATGAGCTGATAGCCTGGTACACACGTAAAAACGCGCAAGCTGTTACAGACCTGCAAGCAAGTTGTTACAAGGCTGTTCAACAGGCTGTCACCGTCATGTGTTCGCACTGGCTGTCCCAGTCTTGTTAACATGTCTGTAGCAGGCTGTTGACAACTTGTAACAAGGCTGATGACTCCAACAGACTGATGACAAGTTGTTCCAACAACCTGTTACCGCTCTGCACTCAACAAGTTGTTAACAGGTTGATGCTAACAAGGTTGTAGCAGCTTCTTGAATGAACAGCATTGTTACAACCTGTTAACAGCCTTGCTACGGACCTGTTGCGAACACATCCTGTTGACAAGCTGTGAGATTTTTACGTGTGTAGTAGGGAACCAATCAGATTACGCAAAAGCTCATATCCGATAGCATGTTATATAATAATGTTCATTATTCATTATTTGAATCATATTCATTTATCTTATCTGTGGAACTATCATCCTTGTCGGTGGTGCCCATGGACCGAGGGAGGCCATCGCCCATCGTCAGCCCACGGCCCGACCCAAGAAAATTTTTTAGTAATGTTTCGTGACATCGTACCCTGGATGCCAGACGTATCGAAGCCGAAGGTTTCGCTATTTATTTAAATAATATATTTGAAAGTCCTGATGTGGAAAATCTACCAACAATGAAAATTATTTTGATGCGGTAGTTTCAAGCCCATGCGGGCGGTGGACGGTAAACTGACACCTCAATTCCATTGGCCTTAGGGAGGCTATGATGGAACAACTGGCGTGAATTGAATATTCTAAAATTGATAGATTTATTTAAAATCGGTGTTTTAATCAATAACAAGACGCCTGCTCAAGGCGTTCACTCGGGCTACTGATTTCTGAAAGGGTTCTACACGGGGTTGAATCCTCTATGGTCAATAATGGTCTTATATGAACGGCAGCGGTGCAGGAAGCGCCGAAGGTTTGCTAATGTAATACGTAATATATCATACACGAGGACGAGTGTTTCATCAGGATATCCAAACACCGAGACGTTTGTTGAAAACCGAGGCGAAGCCGAGGTTATTGAACAAACTTCGAGGTGTTTGGATATCCTGATGAAACACTCCTCCGAGTGTATGATATAGCATCTCAAACAAATCAGTATTTTAAGAGAAAATCAAGATGAAAGTTTGCTTAATTTATGTAATTTCTTCCTCCGATATCCAAACCATCGACACGGTACTGATAACTGATTCCTTTGTGTTTTCCTCATGAATTATTAATGAGTTTGAGATATGAATGTAAACAAGGCCGTTTTTCTGAAAATTAAACACACGGATCTATAAATATATTTAGTAGACAAAACCTATAGTGTCGGATTCGGCAGAATCAAGCGATCATTTTGATATAGAATTCATTTAAATTTGGATAAACAGAAAATATTTAAACATGTTTTCAAACACGCGTTTCCAAATGTCATACGACACGCGACACCTACGCGATATCTAGACATGCACTGAACAGTTCACTATTGAGTATTTGCTCTATTCGTTGCTTATTATTATACTTGCATTTTGTAGTTGTCGGACTATAAGGCAGCAAGGCCAGGGCCAACCTGTTTTGAAATAGCTCGTCATCTTTTACGTACAACTGTAGGTCTACCGCGAATCCGCGATCGCCGGCGTGTGCAGTTGTAAACATTGTAAAGCCTTTGTTTATTAAAGTGCCTATCTCAGGGTTGGGGATTTTACATATTTAGGATATTTTGAACATTTTAAGAAGATTTGTAATATATCTTCTTTTCCTAAAATTCCATCTTCATGGACTTTTTTGCTGTTAAAGTTGGCGATTTTGACGATGGCCGTGAAAAATTTTTACTGGGTTCTAGTCGCCGGAAGTGACGTAGAAGCAGGGAGACCTACTCAGACAGTAACAGTGTTTACATCGGGAGTTTACGGTTCACCTTGCGTAGTGTTTTTACTCTCGAATGAACCCAATTGATATGCTAGAATAGCGCTGTATGCCATTTCTTTTTTTGCGACAATAACGATGTACAATCCCGATTCTCGACTCACTGGAGGCGAATAAAAGGATAGCTTCGGGAAACGCCGATTTGTCAAGGATAAAGGTGTGAAATGAACGCCAACATCTACTTCTATGACCTGTTCGTTGTTCGAAGTAGTTTGGTACTAAGACGATTCACAGCAGTTTATCACGAGGAAAACCCGTCGGTGTGGCGATTACAAAACGACAACAATAGAGCGTGTTTTTCCGGAAAGTGACAAGAAGTTGCATGTCATCAGTGTCATATTTCTTTTTATCGAATTCGATCTTCGATCAAGAATATATCGAAATATACTTGACTTAATTGGTAATGTCGTCTACCTCTGGTTCTAATGCTGATAGCCAAAATGACTAGACTAGGAGGTAAACATTCCGGGATACGTAATCGTGATCGAAGACGAAGTATTACTGTCTAGTCCATTTATACCTGAAGACGAATCATCAGAATGCATTGTCAAGCCATATGAAGACGAGTTTAGGATCGCAAATTTAATGAGCAAATGCGACTTGAAAAATATCTTCTACGATGGCTATTAATTCGCTTTGCGGGGCACAATAAGGTGAACGATTTGTAAGTTATGAAAGTTTGCTTTATCAGTGAATTTATGTTTACGTTTTATTGAATGTTGTATCACTGACATGCCATATTTGCAATTGGCCATATTTGCTAAAACAAAATTGTATGCTGTCAAAGCCAAATGATTCGCATGTTTATATTTGTTATATATCTGGTCACTGCGTCTAGCGGGCTGCAAATATCGAGGCAAAGTATAAAATAGAAGATGTAGAAAGCAGGTAGATACTGTCAGTATTGATTAATAGAATACCCGTTCGCTTTCCGATTTTCACTTGCGAATAAGCCAGCTGCGCACAATTCACCTAGGCTAATAGAATTGCTTCGTTCTTCAAAATTGCCACAATTCAGTGCTCGTCCAATTCGATAAACAACAACAATTGTGCGATTTCATCTTCAAACTTGAAGAAATTGACTCTGGATGCAAGTATTCCATTTTGGTGATCTTTTATTTGATACTTTATCTTGTCAATTTTTTTATGTAAGTATCCCGCTAGACGCAGTGACCAGATTTCCAGGCAAACAAGTGTAAAGAACTTGATCACTGTTATTATAAATAATAAACCATTTCAATGCAAGCTTTGATTTACTGACATTCCTTCGCATTCGCGAAGAGTAATATCGAATAGAATTAAACATGCGAATCATTTGGCTTAATTTGACAGCATACAATTTTGTTTTAGCAAATGCGTGAAAACAACATTGCAGATAAAACGTAAACATAAATTCACTGATAAAAGCAACTTTCAATTAAACTTACCAATCATTTACCTTATCGTGCCCCTCAAAAGCGAATTTGTAGCCGTCGTACTATAGACCTTTTTCAAGTCGCATTTGCTCATTATGATTTACGATCCAAATCATCGGCAACCGACTCGTCTTCATACGGCTTGACAATGCATTCAGATGATACGTCTTCAGGTATGGCCACACTGGAAGACAGTTTTACTTCGTCTTCGAATTCGATCTCGATTACGTATCCCGGAATAATGTTTACATCCTAGTCTAGTCATTTTAGCTATCAGTGTTAGAACCAGAGGTAGACGACATTACCAAGTCAAGTATATTTCGATATATTCTTGATCAAAGATCGAACGACGCAAACAATACTTCGATAAAAAGAAATATGAGACTGATGACATGCACAAGTTCTTGTCACTTTCCCACGCTCTATTGTTCTCGTTTTGTAATCGCCACACCGACGGGTTTTCCTCGTGAAAAACTGCTGTGAATCGTCTTAATACCAAATATTCCCGCTGAAACTACTTCGAACGACGAACAGGTCACAGAAGTAGATGTCGGCGTTCATTTCACACCTTTAGCCTTGACAAATCGGCGTTCCTTTCACCCAAAGCTATCCTTCTTTTATTCGCCTCCCGTGAGTCAGGATTGTACATCGTTATTGTCGGAAAAAAAGAATGGCATACAGCGCTATTCTAGCATATCAATTGGGTTCATTCGAGAGTAAAAACATTACGCACCTGTTTGGCATAATTTTTAAAAGAATTTCCGACAAAATAACCTGAATAAAGCCAAGAAAATCCAAGGTGAACCGTAAACTCCCGATGTAAACAATGTTACTGTCTGAGAATGTCTCCCTGCTTCTACGTCACTTCCGGCGACTAGAACCCAGTAAAAAATTTTCACGGCCATCGTCAAAATCGCCAACTTTAACAGCAAAAAAGTCCATGAAGATGAAATTTTAGGAAAAGAAGATATATTACAAATCTTCTTAAAATGTTCAAAATATCCTAAATATGTAAAATCCCCAACCCTGAGATAGGCACTTTAAAGTCTGGTTTCCATATAGCCGTAATAAACACGGACCGGAAGTGAGATTTCAGGGATATGGCCGCGCGCCCGCTAGCCTGCGAAAACAGACGTGTATTCCTTGCGTGAGCCCGCGGGCTCACGCAAGGAATACACGTCTGTTTTCGCAGGCTACGCGCCCGCGTGCAATTCTCAGAAAGGGGTGGACGGGAAACTAAAGTCTCATTTGGAGTGGCCTTGACTAGAAGTTCACTCGAGTTTCACATTTGGTTTGATTGTTGCTTATCTTGTCCAAGTATGTTAGCAAATACTTCAAGGAACAAAACAACATCCTTCGTTTGTTCTTATTCCTATGGATTTATTATTCCAATCACCATTATTTTTGTCGTAACAGCTTTGTTGGTTCTGTTTGAAAACATCTTAGTCTGTATTGCCATCATATCTTCACCGCTGCGTCAAATTAAATCTAATTTCTTCCTTGTTGGACTGGCCGTAGCTGATATGTTTACGTCTGTAACGATAGTTCCGCTGCAAATTTTGGAAGTATGGTCAGCTCCCAACTGGCCTCTGGGTGCTATTGGAGTCAACATCTACAACTCATTGTGGAATTTCTGTTTGATTGTACCATTCTTAACAGTTTTGATCATCACACTTGATCGCTACATGGTCATTACAAGGCCACCAAACCTATTCCCAAGATTTACTCTCAAATGGGTTATTGGAATTCTAGTTTTTATTTGGACATACAGTATAATTTTGGTGTCATTGTTAAGCTTGTCTTTTGATGATCCACCCAGTAATGAATATGTGTGGAATGTCCCTTACCAATATTACTATCCATTTCTAGCAGTTCATATATTATTGCCAGTAATTATAATTTGCTACTGTTACTTGAAGATTTTGTCAACTGCCCGGTCATCACAAGAACAGATATCTGGAATCCTGGATTCAAGCAAAAGCAGCCAGCACTCTGAGATCAAGCTTGCAAAGACAGTGGGTTATGTTATTATGGCTCTAGTCATAGTCTGGACACCTGTTTTAGGCATGGAAGTTGTTTATGCTTTGGACAGTGGACATTCTTGTATTGTAAAACAAATTGGAGACATGAGTGTTTGGATAACTTGTACAAATGGAGTTGTCAATCCAATAATTTATTCAGTCAGAAGCCAACAATTTAAAAATGTGCTCAGGAAGTTGCTGAATTGTAACAAAACTTGACACCTAGCAGCTGAAACCAGTTACCTGTATATTCTTATCATTCTGGTTCTTCAATGTAATAATCACTACTATTATAGCAGGGTTCGAGATTTGGTGTATCCCAGTATCCTGATGATACCAGTTTTTAATTTTGGATACCAGATGTTGAAACCTTGGTATCCCATTGGGATACCAAGGAAATCTTGCTAAAATACCAATATTAACCAAGATAACTATATCATAGAAATTACTTTAAATCAGAAAGAAGTTGGCACCCATTTCAGCGTGTTTTTATGCCATTTTCGTTAACATAATGTAAGTTTAATCACAGTTTAATACGTAGCTGGCATGCAATATTTAGGGAAATCTGACCTTCTGCCCACGTTCCTCCCACCAGCGGTCTCCTGTCTTAGCACCAGTAGCTACTTCATGTTAGACCTCAGTATCCATGCAAAGGAGAGAAAATACCCAAGTCTGGTGATGAGATTATTGAAAGTATTTGACAGCCGAGATATAATCAATTCAATAGACCTTTCTGCATGAAATGAATGGATCACATGATCTTTCTTTTTGACAAATCTGATTGGCTAATGTCCAATGTTTGTCTGAAGTTTTGGATGTCCGAAGTCAGTTGTGGGAGCCAATCAAATCTCTCAACGTGTTATCCACGCACTTCATGCGGAAAGGTCTATTGAAGTGGGAAGCTCGCTCTTCGTTTATTGTAAGTTCTTAGTTCATAACATCTGGATATTAAGAAGTACCGTGTATTTTCTGATATCAAAAGTTTGGATACCAAATTTTCATTTGGGATACCAAGTTCAGAGATGCTGGTATCCCTTGGGGATACCACCGGATATCCTTGGGGATATCCTTGGGGATACCACCGAAAAATTTTAATCTCAAACCCTGATTATAGATACAGTACTGTACATACAGTATATGTTAATACATCAATATTTTATTTGCTTAAAGATACTGTAATAGATTTTTGTTATGGATAGGGAGCACAGTTCATTGGACAGGGGCACTTAAATTACTGTACATAGGGATGTTTATTGGACAAGGAGCATTTATTTTATTGGTAGCCTGCATGCAGTATATATAGAGAATAATACATGGATGTGCGGAAATATGAAATTTATTTCGAGTGTTGACCAGGATATCTCACGAGTGAGCAAAGCGAACGAGTGACATATCCTGGTCAACACAAGAAATAAATTTCATATTTCCAAGCATCCATGTATTGTTCTGTCTATTATATAAAAAAATTGTCCTATTGCCTTGCAAAAATTGCATTAAACTATAATGCTGATTCAGCGATAATCGTCAGATGTGCGATTATCATAAATAATCGCACATGTGAGATTATCACTTTTATTAGTGGTGGAAAAATCAATAAAACACTCTATTTTATATAATAAATATATATATATTACTTTATAACTTTATATATATATATATATATATAACTTATAACTATATAATTTTATATTAATATATATAACTTTATACTTACTCAAGGTGATGATTACCAGAGTGCTCATTATCTTAACAAAAATAAAATTAACAAGCAAGACCAGAACTTAGAATAATATGTCTGATTTATATATTAACATGATATTGATAGTGATAATAATAATAATAACATTTATTTATACCACGCAAATTCAACTTATATTATTATTACAAATAATATTAACAAATCTCTGCTGTCAAGCTTATAAGTATCATTTGTATAAGTATCATACAAATTTGTAGGAATGTGCTAGGTTAATATTGGTACTTTGTTTTTTATTGGTTTGCCCATATAAAGTTATTTTATCAATTCTACTAATTCTAACTAGTTACATTAGGGCTTGCTTTGATTGGTTAGGGGTGGGATGGTGGGACGCAAATATGTTCACTGTTATACTGGGGCCTCAGGCCTTAAAATATCAGCCAGCAGGCCGTCTGTCAAAATGTCCGGTGTCTTTCAGAATGGGTTGGACATTTTATAAATTATTGTCCGATGGCCATATGTTTAGTTTGCCGCGAAAACCAATTCTTTTAAAATCGTACTGACGGTAAATGTTGGGCAGTTAATGCATTGATACATTAGTTTTTCGATCCAAAATCGACTTTGCTTGCCAATAACAGAAGTAGGTCAATAATACGTCGAGAAATGTTAAAAACTTAAGGTTGGGCGTTGGCACGTAACTGTAAGAAACAAATCGTACGCCGCTTAGAAGCGCTGCAAGAACTTATTGCCCTCTTAATCTAAAACGCGACTTAAATTCGCGTTTATATCACTGAAACCATGACACGACTGACGGCTAAAATTAATTACTGGGTAAATTTACGTCAGACAAAGTTAAAGTTTCGTAGGACATCAATACATTTGGGTCGGACAAACAGAAATCCTCAATTTTCCTTCGGTCGGACAGAATGTCCGGTGCTTTTCTCTTTACGTCGGACAATTTAACGAATGGGTCGGACAATGTCCGTGACCGACCGATATTTTAAGGCCTGGGGCCTACTAGAGACCTAGAAGGCTTTTTACTTACGGCCTAGAAGGCTTTTTACTTTACCCTAGTAAAATAATATTAATAATACTGTACTAGCTACCACTGGCAACCATGAACCGTGCCACAGTTTACATGCACATGTATGTTTTAAAAATGCATTTTTAGAGGAAACTTGACACCTATCAAAACAATCATATATGATTGATTAGGCTATTGTTAAAGTGTCGAAATTTTCCTCTAAAAAATGCATTTTTAAAACGTAAAGGTAGGTGTAAATTGTAGCATGGTTTACATGAGACTGAAAATGGTAGTATTTTTTTTCACAAACAGGATTAACTGGTCAAATCTCAAGCACTTAATCTACTTGCTCTAATGCTGTGTTTTCCTCACTGATACGATAATCGTTATCAGGACCGCCGAGAGGGGAGGGTAGCCAGGGACAGTTTAGGGCCTGGCCCAAAGTGAAAGCTACAAACTAACAAGATTCTTACATTCAAAATAGCCCAAAATGGCCTCCTGGCCGTCTAAAAATTCAAAATTTTCTGGAGGCCTGCCCCCAGACCCCCCTAGAAGCGTCGAGGCTTTGACGCGATCCGACTTACCCCAGGGCCCATCATGGCTCTCGGCGGCCCTGATCGTTATGTAACAGTAACATATTATAATTAATGGTACCAAAACATGGATAAAAAGATAGGCATATTCATTATGTGGTGGATTTCTAAAGGTTATGCTTAACAGTACCCAAATAAAAACCAAACAGCCAATTACTCCTTTCGACGTAACTTGGGTTGAGTATGTTTGCCTTGTGATGGGCTGATGGCCAGATAGCGATTAGCCTGCGTGTAGACGCTTGTATTTCCGGTGATTAATACGTATTAATCACCGGAAATACAAGCGTCTGCACGCAGGCTAGATAGCGATCAACTGTGATGGAATGGTACAACCATATAGAAATTCCACATAGATATTTTAACACCAACATCACCAAGCGGCCAGTTAGGAGAGGACCATACTTGCACAAGTTGAAAAGGGATGAGGGTTAATGATGTGAAAATGTCAGCAACAGCCAGTCCAACGAGGAACTAATTGGATCTTACCTGACGCAGTTGTCGCGAAGATAAAATAGTTAAAATAACCAAAATATTTTCTAGCAAGACAAACAATACTGTTGTTGCGAAAATAACTGTGACTGAAATGATAAAGTTTTTTGATAATGTGCGAGATGTACTGTTTGTACTGTTCATACCACCATCCATAGCCCGAGCGAGTTGACGAGCAGTCAATCAGTATAAAATCGACAATTTAATACTTTAAAGGAAAAAAATACCTCTGGAACCTGGCCCGAACCTGCTGATTCCAAAAAGAAATAACTTTTTAAAAGTTTAGTGAAGTGGAGCATATATTAAAATACATTCAGCCATTGCGAAAGTTTCCGAATTTATCATACTAACTGTATAAAGCATTTCGAGAGTTTCCGCTTTACTACTTTAACCCCCGGTGTTTTTAACCTCGGAATTGCAGGCCACTTAATTCTAGCAAACATCCATCATGTAGCCTGATCATAGCCTGTGCATGCATGTGGTATTTGAATGAAACACAGTATACTGTCATTAATTGAAGTTTACCACGCGGTTTACCACGCCAGATAAGGCAACGGCCCTTTTGTCTCATCTGCTGGAACGCATTAAAAACAAAGATAACTGATTGAGTTCAGTGCACACTTTTTCACGGGGGGGGGGGGAGGTTGGGCAAAGCCTCATAATGATGTGCGACAAATCTCATAAATATCTGATAAGTTGGATTTGACTGGCTTTTTTCCTTTTTTGTTGAATATTTCCGACAAATTGACTATCCCCACCCCAATTTCCGCCACTGAATGAGTTCGTTGATACTGTTTGAAAATAATTAAACAGTTCGAAAAGATACGGGAACTAAACAAAGAAAAAATGGAATCAAACATGACAGTAAAATGTCTCGGCCGCTATTTTCTTGTTGGTATTTGTTTTTCTTTTGTTGGGTTTTGTGCTGTTGCCATCGCTTTATCTTCATACGAAGCGCAATACACAACTTCTATTCAGGAGTCTTTATTTTGTATATTTCAATCATATATATATGTACAAGGATTTTATATTAAGACTACCATAAAAGGACTATAATAAGTAGCGTAAGTTTATATCCTGTAGTAATATTGCAATGCGGGCTATATGTAAAAACAGGACCCGGGACCCAGACCGGGGACCCGATGACCCATGTCAAACAAGGAGCCATGTCAAATTGGACGGGGGTTTAAGAAAATTTTATATTTTGTGGCGGGGAGTGATATTTTATTGTACTATACGTACAAATTGTTGTAATAAGAAACTCAGCTTATGTCAGTGAAATACCAACTAATCTGCTGCGTTATTATTGCTCTAAGAGGATATAATATAATGATTAGCAATCCGTTCAGAAAATAGCTCGTTCGCTGAAATGCGATGCTAGCCTAGCTAGGCGGTTTGCGGCAATAAATACGCTGGTTAAACCACATTCGCGGGCCGACTGTCTATATATTTTTTATCCTTAAGCGCTGTTTACATCGCACGCGATTGATTAGGATCGCATAAGCCATAGGCGTACGGGCAAAATTTTGTAAGGGGGGCTGAGCAGAATTTGCCCGAATAAACTGTGACGTCATATGCCATCACATGACAATAAATTACGTCATCGCGTCATTCTCTCGCATGTGTCCGTTGGTATGAAGTTTCTCGAAAATTGCTTTCTCGCTATTGAGAAATTGATTGTCAACGCCATAGAACCCCGATCGATGTAAATTTGATATTTTCATCGGTTGGAGAACTGCAGAAAACACTGTCTGCAAATGTACAGTCAGCACACCTTGATCCCGTCTTCAAATTAAGCTCGATCCCATGCATTCGTCAATGCGCGTAGTAGCTGGTGATAGAAAAATAGTTTTCCGCTGGCCGGTTTTGCACTAGCTCAGAGGCAGCACGATAGCTTGCGTTCTAACAGTGGGCTGAATCGACTGTTCTTCTTAGCAATGAAAGGTGTTTAGACTTCTGAACCTCATGTCAAGGGAAGTGTAGGGCAGAAAATTTTGAATTTGAAACCTCCAAAACGTATTGTCTGCCCCATCTGGAAAGTATTTTCAGTATTTTAGCTTCCAAGCCATAAACTTTTCAGACATTTTGAGGTGATAGTATTTGTGTCCACACGAACATGTATATCAAAAGAGTAAATTAGTGTGCGCACCTATTGGTTTTAAGCTTTGAATCAAAGCTTTCTTGATGGAGACATCTAGGTTTGGTATTTGAATAGGCAGCCAAAAAAGACTGAAGCGATGATGTCGTAGAAGACATCAACTAAGGACTATTATATACTTAAAAGTTTATACCAAACGCATGCAGGTGAACACTGAACAGAGGCTCGGGTTGAACATCAATGTGGTCAATGTGTTAAAATATTAATGACAAGACCCTTTTTGCCCGAATTACGAGACGATTTCTGCCCGAATAGATCAATTTCTCCAGTTAACTGGGGGGGCTGCAGCCTCCCAGCTCCCCCGGCCCGTACGCCTATGGCATAAGCTAAATTTACAAAGAAGAATTGGTTTAGTCTAGATGTAAACGAATCCTAACGTTGATTAAAATCTCTTCAGTTTTGCGGCCGAGGAAAGAATTTCGTGACACGAGTCTGCCCGGTTAACCGGACTAGCCCCAGCTCATGTAATCGGCCCCTTTAGGTGTTTTCAATCGATCAAAGCTCAAAGTGTGTGGCATGACGGTCCCCCTAAAGAAAAAGGGAATAAACTGAAGGAATATCACAGCTGTGTGTGCGATAAAACTAAGCCGCGTCTCATTTTGACCAAGACATTTTTGGTTGCCCGCCTTCAAGATATGACCCAAGAGTTTCGGGATAACGCAAGACGATTTTATTCAGCAGTCTGCTGAGGAAAGCTAGACAGTTAGTAGTCGGTTGAAGCCGGTCGATCGGCAGCAAGTGGGTTAACAAATACTATTAAAGTGCGCGTAATCAGTACCGTCGAGGGGGGGGGGGGGGGGTAGGCGGGGTAATTACCCCGGGGCCCGGGCCCAGAAGGGGCACGCTAAAAATTCAGTCTGTGAAGATATATCATATAATTATCAAAAACTTAGCGCTGGGGCCCAGTAAAACCTTGGTAAAAATATCGGAGGGGGCCCTCGCGCAAATTATGACCCGGGGCCCGTTCTGACTCTCGACGGCCCTGCGCGTAATATCCACGTCACAGCAAAGATTTTGCTTTGGACTTCTTTGGTTGTTGTCGCCTATACAGAATATCCACAATTGCAAATTCCGCAAACCGCACAAACAGCTGCGATATTCCGTCATTTTATTGTGTTTTGTTTAGGGGGACCGTACATGTCACACGATGTATTTGAGCTAGGACCGATTGAAATCAAACATTGAGAAACTCGTTGGAATCGAGTAAACACCATAATTAAGGATAAAAAATTAAAAAGACATAGACAGCCGAACGTGAGCAGATTAGTTGGTATTATTCACTAACATAAGGTAAGTTTCTTGATTACAACCATTTGCACGTGGTACAATAAAATGTCACAACCCCCGCCACCAAATATAATATTTTTCTTAACCCCCCGTCCAATTTGAAGTGGGTCCTGGTTTTACATGGGTCCGCGGGTCCCCGGTCCGGGTCCTGGGTCCTGGTTTTAAATATATATAGCCAAAGCCAGGTCGACCTCAACTCCAAAATTAAGGAATATCCTTAATTGTCAACTCGCCATAGAATTAAGGATAATCCTTAATTTTAAATGAGAAGTCATCCCCCATCCCCGAACAAACAACCCCCCGGAAACCCTAAAACCTAACCACAACCCCCCGGTGGCCCTAAAGCTAATCACAACCCTCCGGAAAAATGCCCCGCCTCTCATAGCCCGACCACAACAACCCTCGATTTTTAGCTTTATGTGTTCAACGTTTAACGAATAATTTTTTTTCTGGAAAAATCATGTTTGTTAATTTTTAAATCGGGCTATTGATTACTCATACTTCAAGGAAAGTTTTAATGAAAAACAAATTGGGGGTCACCAAAGTTTTTTTCGAATTAAATTAGTTTGAAGGTAATCGGGAGCCATTTTGAAACGTCATTGTTGCCATAGCAACAACTGTTGCTATTTATTTGGTAACAGTTTTTGATTGTCAGACTGTTTAACTATGCATAACATTTAGTTTTATTCTTTTTCCGAATTGTTTAATCACGTGTTTTGGACTCTCATACTTGTATTTTCTATTTTTCAAGAAACTGTATGGAGCCACCTTAAGTCATTTCACAACAAGCTGTTCCATTTCACCGCCGTACTCACAGAGTCTCTCGTTTCCCGGGTGGGGAACGTGGGCTCTGGGAACGAAATTGCGCCGTACTATTTTTGGTGGTAACGGCCGCCCATACTTCCCCAGAGGTGAATAAAATCATCTGGCGTTAATTTGCCAGCATAAAATACTAAAGATCGATTCGGACACGATTGGTCATGTGTGGGAGTAGGAGGAAGTAGCGCTTTGTTGTCAGTCTATTTTTGTCCTGTGATATTGTCTGTCGGTTTGTTCAAAACAAAAGAATTGTATGTGCTCTGCGTGGGCAGTGTAACAATACCATTAAATATGTCAAATATTAAAGTGCTCCTAACCCCATATATATATTTTTTTAAATCAAATTACCGTCGTTTGTTCAGTACCTCAGTCAAAAAATTTTTTGATTTGGATGAATTCTCGATTTTCTATGCCCTGTTGAATGTCGAAAATCGCCGCCATTTTGGTTCACGGCCGAGTTGCAAGCAAAGTTTCAAAAGGCGTGGAACTGCACATTTCTGTCATAAAGTACAAGAGGGGGTGGGCTAGAGAAATAAAAAAACATTTAATCGGCCCACCTTGTTTCATGCACGATTAAACATGGCCCACCCTTGAATACTTGCACAAAAATTAATGACACCCCCCCCTTATTAAATGTATTACCATAGTATACCGTACTACCGTGGAATCCACAATCCCAAAAGTAGCAGCCCCGTTTACTTTCGGATCTATTCGCCATTGGGGGACTGCTACTTTCAGATCTTTCAAGAGATCATTAATATTTAATAATGCTCATTTATAATTTATAATTCATGAAGAAAACACAACAAAGGACATCAGTAGCACGTCGGTGAATATATGTGATAAAGATCACAATTTCTCCCTTTATACAGCATAATAAACACGTTAATTTTTAAGATAACTATGTCAACAAACTAATGAAACAGTTCGTTTTAAAAGCCATTCAAAAAAACTCAGCTGTAGTCAAGTCTAAAACACTGCTGCTCGCGTTTTTAAAATTACATATGAAACAACCCATAGTATTCTGTTAAATATTATATGAATTTGGAGTAAAGTTTTTAGTTTTGATTTTTCTTTCATCTTTTAAGCCATTTTATCCATTTTATACTTGTATATGTACAGTATATTGACTAATACTACGTGGATGCGCACTATTTTATTTTCAAATTAAGTTACTTCTGGGCTGTGAGACACTACATTTGGACATATGTCAAAAATGTACATAATCTTTTTAACTTTCTTTTAACTTGCAAGTTGACAACTTTTTTAACTTGCAAGTTGACAACAAGTCAGAATCACATAACTGAAACTGTTACTGAAAAGTGAGATGAAATAAAATTGTGTAATAATTTAAGCATATTTAGAATTGACCCACCCCCAAAGTAGTGCACATCTTTTTTTGGCCCACCCCTTTTTTCAAGCATGAAAATGATGGCCCACCCCCCTTTTTTCTCTGACCCACCCCCATCTATACTTTATGACAGGTCCCTAAAATTACTAGTATTTTGTTGGGATGTCTACTTTTTTCTATCATGAGAACAGGTACGTCCGTTTGATTAATTGATTTTTAATTTTTCTAATCATATACTACTATATGAGATGATACGAAGCTATACCCTTCAGGTGGTTATACGTCGCGAATGACAAATTTCAGCTGAGAAACGTTCGGTGAAAAATATATACGAAGTGATTTCATCATCAAAGCTGAAAGCGAACATTCTTTGAATAAAACATATTGTCTCCGTGCTTCCAAGTTCCAATATTCTTTTGGACATCTCACTGTCTTAAGATTTTCACAAAATTGCCAGAAGACAGAACTCAGAAGCATATTTTTAACGTCTAACTGTGCGAAATAAGAATATCAAGTGATGGTATCTGTGACAAGCGCTAATAATCGGGGCATCGGTTGGCGCGCCGTTTCGTCGAGAATCGGCCAAAAATAGTCGAGAAATAAAAACGTGTCGAGATTTCGGCAAAAACAAGTCGAGAAGTAAAACGTGTTGAGATGTTAAATTTTTAATCATACTTTTTGAGCTGGTCGAGAATTAATTTCTGAGCTAGCGAAGATGACGCAATTTCGGATAATCATAATTGGTGTAAACTCGCTTTTATATACAGTAAGTTAACGCTGTCGATTGTAGAGAACGAGTATACGTGAACGCCACTGCGAACCGACTCATATGAGTAGTAATACCCCCCACTATGGATGCCAAAGGGATGCCGCCTCATTAAATATTCAATTTTTAATTATTCATTCTCAGGCTCCTTTAGGACGTTCTAACCCTAATCTCATTATGTCTCATGCTCCTGTAGGACCCCCTAACCCTAACTGACAATCAACCACCCGGTTTTCTTCTACGTCACACTTATTCATTCTCATGCTCCTTTGGGCCCTTCTGACCCTAACTTCCCCCCAAACCTACCTGTCACGCAACCCCCCGGTATTCACTACGTCATAACCTAGCGCTCTTCCGGAACCCCCTAACCCCTATCTGGTGAGATAACTTAACTCGAATATTATCTGAATAAGCTATGAATATTATATTAGGGTTAGAACCTAACAGAATAAATCATCTTAGAATCATACCTAACTAAACCCTCGTTTATAAGTAAAGGAAGATAGAATGAGGAATCATTTCGAGAAGCTGAACTTAGGATACGTACGAATCAATCCGAAAAGCCGTGAGCTCAGAAAAAACATATTGGCACATAGCAATGAAAAGCTTATATATGAATATTATATTAGATATTTGGTTCGCTTTTGAATATTATATTAGATATTTGTGTCGCTTTTGTGATGTTTATACGTATAGGAATCGTATGAAGTTAAAAACAGTCGCCTTGAAATGGTAGCGAATCGTTATTGTACACTTAGAAGAACATTATTCGACAGCATCGTTGACCAAGCACTTTGAAAAATTACAGAGCTTGGTTAAATAATTCGTCGCTATGATTTAGTATGTTATAAGGTTCTCGCACGTGCAGAACACAAAAGGGAAAAGTCATTAAAATTACTAATGGCTAAAACATAACCGGATTTGCATATAAGTAGAATATTTAATTCATTTTAGGGGGGTGATCATGAGCTTTGGGGAATAATAAGGGGTATTAATGCATGGGCAAGTTTAGGCGGGGCGTTGATGTAACCATGGAGAATGTACAGCGTCGCGTCGTCTCATAAGGCAGAATTCAAAGTATTCAGTTTAAAATATTTATTTCTTGGTCCAAAAAATCAAAGCATAGTCGAAAGTGTTATCGTATTTGAAGAAAACACAGTTAATCAACCTGTTGGAGACAGTCCTGTTGTTAGTTTGGCAAGCGAAGAGTGTGTAAATGATTCTAGCTTCCCCCTAACCTTAGCTGGATAGAGTAAATGATGCCTTCAATGAAGAAACCGTTCGGTAAGCTGTTCGAAAGATATTGAAACACTTTCTTTCAAAAGTTTGTATAAGCACTAATGTTTCTGTTTCGATTAAATGATTAACATATCTAAAACTGCTTAGTCTCTTCGTATAACATATCCCTTGACTTTTCGAATATCCGCTCGATATAAGCCTCGGGAAAACGTACTAGCGTAGATTCTCTTCTTTTCCTTGTTTTCTCCAGTTGCATATTAGCATAAATTGTTAACCAATATGATATTTTATCGTTACGATAAGAGCACCGTTTTTCAAATGTCTGCTTTTCATTCAGACACCAAGGCTCTATCACTTTGTCTTGACATAATATGACCATTTTCTGTAGTGTCTTTCTTTTCTTTAGTTTTAAGAGAAGTAATTGTGTGTTTAAATCTTCGTCCCTGCGGTTTTCTATAAGCTGATGATCCCGTAGGTAAAGTCGAAGGTTTATCGCTCGTCTCCATTCTTTATTTTCTTCTTCACTCATCATGAAGAAAAACACCGCAACAACTAAACCTTTGTTGACAACAAGCAGTAACCATTGATTACTAATACTCAGATTGAGGACATGTCTTCGAAAGTTCAAAACCGTTGTGTAAACACGGAACGGTTTGCCGTACTCGTAAAGTCAATCGAGAAGTCGCGAGTATGAGGAATTGAATCGAGAAACTGTAAGAAACGTAAGGTACAGACGAAATATTATTTGTCTATAGAATGGCTGAGTGCAATGTTTAAGTCCATGTACACTATTGGTGTTAATGACTCATTAGCAATTTAAACAAAAGAACGTGTCTGGGCGAGTTTGGGCGACGTCAGAGCTTAGACAAAGAAATCCTAATTAATATGCTTATTCACGGCGTCGGTTTTCTCGGCGTATCATTTGCTTGCTATTTGCTGTTGGAGTAAGACCGCAGAGATGGAGGGTTTATATGAAAAATTGTTTTCAATGTTCGAAGCTATTTACAATGAAACTTTGTGGGAAGAATATTCGAAGCTTTGTCATGAAAAAGTGCTACGGTTGTAGGACTAACCATCCTAGTCAGAAACAAACACAGTTGCCTAACAGATGATGAGCAATGGAGATTGTGCTACGAAGAGACCAGGACAAACGTCGACGAACGTATCTGGATAGAGTTCAACGAAGCGAGGCTTACGAGGAGTATCTTCTTGAAAAGTCTAGAAACTTAACGACGAAAAGCAATCTGAACTATATGTGAACTAATGCTATATGTGTTATGAGAACATTATGGAGTTAATCCAAAGTTAAATTATGTTTTAAGTTAAATAAAATTTCTTGGACTATTTAGTGTGTAAGAAAGATGTGTAATTTTATATGTGTGTAATTTTATCTGAAGAGAAATTAATAAAGACATATGAGTAACATTATAATAGTTATTTGTAGTTTATTTTTACATTGTAACAAATTACAGTGTACATATTGACAGCTAATTATTTACATAAACAAATGTTTTTAAATAAACTGTCCTGCGTTTACGATTTCTTCTAGCGCACCCACTTCTTATAGATATCGTTTGTTTCTCTGTTTTGCATAATATAACTCGACAAGACCTTTTATACGAGAGTTGATAAGCGGTAACTTATACATTTAACATGTACCAAAGGAATATCAGAAAGACATACACATTAATTGTAAACACTTTATTTAAATTCAGCAAGTACAGAAGATAATGTTTCAACGATTCAACAGTAACTTTAATTCTTATAATGGGTGTCATTCCAATACTATGGCGTTTGGATTGATTGTAGGAGTACACTAGTTTTTTGTAATAATGTTTTTTTTTCATTTGATGAAATCTAAACATATATTCAAAATGCAGTCCGATATAGCCTTTAATAAACCATTATCAGTATGTCTCAATGTCGCTTTTCTCAGGTATTCAGCACTTATTCTTATACCCTGGGTTGATATACATAATGTGTATCAGTCGGGGAAATATCCCGGATCTTACTCGGATTTCATCGGGACATGTCGGCGTGAGATCGACAAACAGGTAAGAATACGGCTCTTTAGTCGCCATCTGATAGGCTTGCTGGAAAAATTTAGTGTTGCTAGGATACAACTGTTTGGCAAGATGAGTCACTTGACTTGCATCACGAACATTTTTTGTTAGGACAAAGTAACTAGCGTTGAGAGAGATGGTACGATGGTCTTTGCTTTGATGAAATAAGTTTTGCACGATATAAATTACACTGAGATTACCATGATGGGATTTCTTCGTGAATAGTTTGGCAATAATCGTATCTTTTTTCACCCATCATATCATCAATGATAAACAAATTTCTTATTTGGGGATTAATACTATCCAATATAGATTCGGATAAACCTTGCACAAACTGAATCCCAGGAATAAGAAGTTCCATTTTAGCAAACGTGTCTTGGTACTCAGAATAAAAATAAATTATATTTTCTGGGACAGGGTCGATCATGATTTGGGCGTTGACTAACAATTCCTTGACAAAGCTTGTCTTCCCAGTCTTGGTCCCTCCAGAGACCAAGAGTCCAAAGGGATGAGTTAATTGTATGGAGTATGTCTTTTTGTTGTCTTGGTAATTCGATGCGTTTCCATCAAATGGAGAATACTTAAATGTAGAATCAGTAGACATCGTTTGTATTGGCCGAGCTCCCCCATGCAGGACCTTTACGTGACGTTGTAAATTAAACTGTCTTGAAAAGCTCTTTCCGCAAATATTACAAGCGCAAGGCATGTTCACACAACAACTCTCAAACTACTTGTGAAAATTTATGTGAGAAAAGTAAGTTTATATCCTTGAGTGTCTTCTCTAATGCATGTGGGGATACCAAAACGAACCAATGCGCATGCATAGCTGGACGTCACTTGGACGCTACTTAGACGCCGCCTCTAAGGATTAACTCATGAGTAAATCGTGAGTAAAGGAGTAACTCGTGAGTAAAGGAGTAACTCATGAGTAAAGGAGTAGCTTGTGAGTTACTCATGAGTAAATGAGTAACTCGTGAGTAAAGGAGTAACTCGTGAGTAAAGGAGTAACTCATGAGTAAATGAGTAACTCATGAGTAACTCGTGAGTAAATGAGTAACTCGTGAGTAAATGAGTAACTCGTGAGTAAAGGAGTAGCTCGTGAGTTACTCATGAGTAAATGAGTAACTCATGAGTAACTCGTGAGTAAATGAGTAACTCGTGAGTAAATGAGTAACTCGTGAGTAAATGAGTAACTCGTGAGTTAGGGGATCAGAGAGGGTACATGATGTATTGTTCAAATGGGACTAATTATCAAATAAAAGTCCTTCCGGGACACATAAGTCCTTAAGAATCTAACGTAATTTAAGTTGTCACTAAAACTCTAAACGTTTATTGTACATCATGTGCCCTCTCTGATCCCCTAACTCACGAGTTACTCATTTACTCATGAGTTTCTCATTTACTCAAGAGTTACTCATTTACTCATGAGTTACTCATTTACTCATGAGTAACTCACGAGCTACTCCTTTACTCACGAGTTACTCATTTACTCACGAGTTACTCATTTACTCACGAGTTACTCATGAGTTACTCATTTACTCATGAGTAACTCACGAGCTACTCCTTTACTCACGAGTTACTCATTTACTCACGAGTTACTCATGAGTTACTCATTTACTCATGAGTT
Organism: Paragorgia papillata; assembly: GCA_035771165.1. Classification (NCBI taxonomy): domain Eukaryota; kingdom Metazoa; phylum Cnidaria; class Anthozoa; order Scleralcyonacea; family Coralliidae; genus Paragorgia; species Paragorgia papillata. The sequence continues at coordinate 52,182 of JAWNZC010000470.1, read as the reverse complement.
ACTCCTTTACTCACGAGTTACTCCTTTACTCACGAGTTACTCATTTACTCATGAGTAACTCACAAGCTACTCCTTTACTCATGAGTTACTCCTTTACTCACGAGTTACTCCTTTACTCACGATTTACTCATGAGTTAATCCTTAGAGGCGGCGTCTAAGTAGCGTCCAAGTGACGTCCAGCTATGCATGCGCATTGGTTCGTTTTGGTATCCCCACATGCATTAGAGAAGACACTCAAGGATATAAACTTACTTTTCTCACATAAATTTTCACAAGTAGTTTGAGAGTTGTTGTGTGAACATGCCTTGCGCTTGTAATATTTGCGGAAAGAGCTTTTCAAGACAGTTTAATTTACAACGTCACGTAAAGGTCCTGCATGGGGGAGCTCGGCCAATACAAACGATGTCTACTGATTCTACATTTAAGTATTCTCCATTTGATGGAAACGCATCGAATTACCAAGACAACAAAAAGACATACTCCATACAATTAACTCATCCCTTTGGACTCTTGGTCTCTGGAGGGACCAAGACTGGGAAGACAAGCTTTGTCAAGGAATTGTTAGTCAACGCCCAAATCATGATCGACCCTGTCCCAGAAAATATAATTTATTTTTATTCTGAGTACCAAGACACGTTTGCTAAAATGGAACTTCTTATTCCTGGGATTCAGTTTGTGCAAGGTTTATCCGAATCTATATTGGATAGTATTAATCCCCAAATAAGAAATTTGTTTATCATTGATGATATGATGGGTGAAAAAGATACGATTATTGCCAAACTATTCACGAAGAAATCCCATCATGGTAATCTCAGTGTAATTTATATCGTGCAAAACTTATTTCATCAAAGCAAAGACCATCGTACCATCTCTCTCAACGCTAGTTACTTTGTCCTAACAAAAAATGTTCGTGATGCAAGTCAAGTGACTCATCTTGCCAAACAGTTGTATCCTAGCAACACTAAATTTTTCCAGCAAGCCTATCAGATGGCGACTAAAGAGCCGTATTCTTACCTGTTTGTCGATCTCACGCCGACATGTCCCGATGAAATCCGAGTAAGATCCGGGATATTTCCCCGACTGATACACATTATGTATATCAACCCAGGGTATAAGAATAAGTGCTGAATACCTGAGAAAAGCGACATTGAGACATACTGATAATGGTTTAATAAGGCTATATCGGACTGCATTTTGAATATATGTTTAGATTTCATCAAACGAAAAAAAACCATTATTACAAAAAACTAGTGTACTCCTACAATCAATCCAAACGCCATAGTATTGGAATGACACCCATTATAAGAATTAAAGTTACTGTTGAATCGTTGAAACATTATCTTCTGTACTTGCTGAATTTAAATAAAGTGTTTACAATTAATGTGTATGTCTTTCTGATATTCCTTTGGTACATGTTAAATGTATAAGTTACCGCTTATCAACTCTCGTATAAAAGGTCTTGTCGAGTTATATTATGCAAAACAGAGAAACAAACGATATCTATAAGAAGTGGGTGCGCTAGAAGAAATCGTAAACGCAGGACAGTTTATTTAAAAACATTTGTTTATGTAAATAATTAGCTGTCAATATGTACACTGTAATTTGTTACAATGTAAAAATAAACTACAAAGAACTATTATAATGTTACTCATATGTCTTTATTAATTTCTCTTCAGATAAAATTACACACATATAAAATTACACATCTTTCTTACACACTAAATAGTCCAAGAAATTTTATTTAACTTAAAACATAATTTAACTTTGGATTAACTCCATAATGTTCTCATAACACATATAGCATTAGTTCACATATAGTTCAGATTGCTTTTCGTCGTTAAGTTTCTAGACTTTTCAAGAAGATACTCCTCGTAAGCCTCGCTTCGTTGAACTCTATCCAGATACGTTCGTCGACGTTTGTCCTGGTCTCTTCGTAGCACAATCTCCATTGCTCATCATCTGTTAGGCAACTGTGTTGTTTCTGACTAGGATGGTTAGTCCTACAACCGTAGCACTTTTCATGACAAAGCTTCGAATATTCTTCCCACAAAGTTTCATTGTAAATAGCTTCGAACATTGAAAACAATTTTTCATATAAACCCTCCATCTCTGCGGTCTTACTCCAACAGCAAATAGCAAGCAAATGATACGCCGAGAAAACCGACGCCGTGAATAAGCATATTAATTAGGATTTCTTTGTCTAAGCTCTGACGTCGCCCAAACTCGCCCAGACGCGTTCTTTTGTTTAAATTGCTAATGAGTCATTAACACCAATAGTGTACATGGACTTAAACATTGCACTCAGCCATTCTATAGACAAATAATATTTCGTCTGTACCTTACGTTCTTACAGTTTCTCGATTCAATTCCTCATACTCGCGACTTCTCGATTGACTTTACGAGTACGGCAAAACGTTCCGTGTTTACACAACGGTTTTGAACTTTCGAAGACATGTCCTCAATCTGAGTATTAGTAATCAATGGTTACTGCTTGTTGTCAACAAAGGTTTAGTTGTTGCGGTGTTTTTCTTCATGATGAGTGAAGAAGAAAATAAAGAATGGAGACGAGCGATAAACCTTCGACTTTACCTACGGGATCATCAGCTTATAGAAAACCGCAGGGACGAAGATTTAAACACACAATTATACTTCGAGCGTATACACTCTTAAAACTAAAGAAAAGAAAGACACTACAGAAAATGGTCATATTATGTCAAGACAAAGTGATAGAGCCTTGGTGTCTGAATGAAAAGCAGACATTTGAAAAACGGTGCTCTTATCGTAACGATAAAATATCATATTGGTTAACAATTTATGCTAATATGCAACTGGAGAAAACAAGGAAAAGAAGAGAATCTACGCTAGTACGTTTTCCCGAGGCTTATATCGAGCGGATATTCGAAAAGTCAAGGGATATGTTATACGAAGAGACTAAGCAGTTTTAGATATGTTAATCATTTAATCGAAACAGAAACATTAGTGCTTATACAAACTTTTGAAAGAAAGTGTTTCAATATCTTTCGAACAGCTTACCGAACGGTTTTCTTCATTGAAGGCATCATTTACTCTATCCAGCTAAGGTTAGGGGGAAGCTAGAATCATTTACACACTCTTCGCTTGCCAAACTAACAACAGGACTGTCTCCAACAGGTTGATTAACTGTGTTTTCTTCAAATACGATAACACTTTCGACTATGCTTTGATTTTTTGGACCAAGAAATAAATATTTTAAACTGAATACTTTGAATTCTGCCTTATGAGACGACGCGACGCTGTACATTCTCCATGGTTACATCAACGCCCCGCCTAAACTTGCCCATGCATTAATACCCCTTATTATTCCCCAAAGCTCATGATCACCCCCCTAAAATGAATTAAATATTCTACTTATATGCAAATCCGGTTATGTTTTAGCCATTAGTAATTTTAATGACTTTTCCCTTTTGTGTTCTGCACGTGCGAGAACCTTATAACATACTAAATCATAGCGACGAATTATTTAACCAAGCTCTGTAATTTTTCAAAGTGCTTGGTCAACGATGCTGTCGAATAATGTTCTTCTAAGTGTACAATAACGATTCGCTACCATTCAAGGCGACTGTTTTTAACTTCATACGGTTCCTATACGTATAAACATCACAAAAGCGACACAAATATCTAATATAATATTCAAAAGCGAACCAAATATCTAATATAATATTCATATATAAGCTTTTCATTGCTATGTGCCAATATGTTTTTTCTGAGCTCACGGCTTTTCGGATTGATTCGTACGTATCCTAAGTTCAGCTTCTCGAAATGATTCCTCATTCTATCTTCCTTTACTTATAAACGAGGGTTTAGTTAGGTATGATTCTAAGATGATTTATTCTGTTAGGTTCTAACCCTAATATAATATTCATAGCTTATTCAGATAATATTCGAGTTAAGTTATCTCACCAGATAGGGTTAGGGGGTTCCGGAAGAGCGCTAGGTTATGACGTATGAATACCGGGGGGTTGCGTGACAGGTAGGTTTGGGGGGAAGTTAGGGTCAGAAGGGCCCAAAGGAGCATGAGAATGAATAAGTGTGACGTAGAAGAAAACCGGGTGGTTGATTGTCAGTTAGGGTTAGGGGGTCCTACAGGAGCATGAGACATAATGAGATTAGGGTTAGAACGTCCTAAAGGAGCCTGAGAGGGCGGCATCCTTTTGGCATCCATAGTGGGGGGTATTACTACTCATATGAAAACAATATTAATGGCGATGCAGTCGTTCGGCAGTGACATGGCGTTCGGTGACTCGCGTTCCGCGCTAATTATAACCCAATAATGGATTGTCAGATTTTTCGTCAAGTTATACAAATGTCGACTGGTTTGCGTCTGAACTCCGACTGAACTTTTTGTAATTTTTTTTCCGACTGAACTTTGACAACTTTATCGTAAAGTAAGAAAACACTTCAACGACAACGACAGGGAAAATTAATTAAAAACGACGAATGAATGAAGCATAATTGTTCTTCGAGGGGGGGGGGGGGGGGGGGTTGGGAGGGACGCCCTCGAACGTTCGTGGCCAGTCAGTTAGCTATATTCACAAACACAACCAAGGGTAACTATTTGCACAATACTAAATAGGTACAATACTGATCACCACGTTCTTTATCTTTATCTTTACATGATTATACTATACTAGCAACGTTTTTCACCAAGCATATGAAACTACTCTAATAATTGACATATATTGTCACTCCAAGTTTACAATGACATTGAAGTTCCAGCAGCTGGTTCTAATTTGAAGAAGCTATAAATTACTGGAAACGTAAAACGTTTTGACTGAATAGTTCTGCTTGTAAGTCGGAAAAGGTTTTGGTGACTTAAACTCGTAAGCCAACTATACTCAGTCATAGTCTACTAAGTCTTTCAAGCACAAAACGTCTTTTTTTCCAATTGCTAATATTAGAAAATGTCAGTGCGTGTCGGATAAGGATAATTAATTGGCGACAGACATGTGTTAAGTACCCTGAAGTAAGCAAGAAATATGATTCAACTCGGCCGTGAACCAAAATTTTGTTTTTTAAATATTTGGGGTTAGGGGCACTTTAAGTAAATAGAGAAAGTAAGTATATTGTTTGTTTGTTTGTTCGTTCGTTCATTCGTTCGTTCGTTTGTTCGAATGATCTGTTAAAAAATAAGTTAAAATCATAGTAGTGGGAGTATTTTCACTCTCACCAGGAGGTGTGATCACTTCTGCATGCGGAAGAGAGTGCTTTAAGCTGTGGCCTCTCATCACATGACCAGACACATGCCAATTATCCTTCACGTTTAAGAAGTCTTTCATTAATTCCTCCGCTCTCCCATCCGGTTTTAGAGAGAGGCTAATTTTGGTATAGCAGCCCAACTTCCACGTACACGAAAGAGAAAATTGGATCGCCATGCAGTCTATAATTTCTGTCAGTGGAAAGAACTAAACTCTGCAAATCTGACGTTGAAGGGTTTAATTCTATATTAAACAGGATACATTTCGCCATCGTATCAATCATACAAATGTTTGGTAGGTTACTATGCATATATGATGAAAACGGCGGGAAATGGAAATATAATTACTGAGTTATGTCTATGTTAGGTCAATGCTGAGGTGTTCCGGTGTGAACTACTGATTAATCGATCCCTGAAAATGATGCTTTGAAAGAAGCGAGTTGAAGAAAAATATTTTTTATAAACATATTTTATTGGAAAGCATTTACCCCAAGAGCAGATCTGCTCATCTAGGGGGTTCACGGGATTTACAATTTTTTTTTAACAAAAGAAAGCAAATAGAACATAAATATGAGCCGTTGGCATGGAGCCAATATGAGTAATACATTATAAATGACTTTTAGCAAAACGCATAGGTTCTTTAATATAGGTCTGAACCCTTTTCAATAAATATTTGTTTTCATCGAATGTCATGTCATTAGATCCAAAAAGAAATACATTACGTGAAGAAATTTGGAGCTCCAGAATAATAAGGAAAGAAAATTTCATGATTTTCTTAGAAAATTATAGTTTCACTATGCAGCTTTTGCAACGGCTGGAGTACTATACTGTTTCAAGTCCAACTCAAGGGTTTCTTTATTAATTACTTCCTTTCCTGCGTAATTTCTAGTATATATATATAGCTCAGTGCCATATACGTACTCGTAGGCGGCCATCTGTTCCGTAACGGTGAGTCACACAGAATAAGGAGGCGCATCTTTCAAACCACTGTTCCATTTGACCACTGATCTTTTGACTCGGCTGTGGAAGGTTTTTTAAGTTATCTGCAGAAGAATAAGAAGACTGAACATAATATACCAGCCTGAAGACTGCCTAATATACCAGCTCACCTTCAAGCACTGAACGAAATATATACGAACTACCAATAGAAGAAAGTCGTCGACTGATTTTCAAGGTTTGTTCCTTAACTTTGACTATAACGTAAATACTTCAGGAAGAAGAGTTGACTTTCAGAGCCGACTACGTTTGATATTAGTCATCTTTTTTTTTTCAACCATCGCTCTTCTCAAGCGATTATCTCTCATTTTTATCTCTCTTTGCAATTGCACCATGTTAATTTCTGTGCGATGATTAAATTATAAAATTTCAAAATAAATGGTAGTCGGGAAGTCTTGGTCTGTAAATTTACCACTCGTCACAGATAACGCGAATGAACGAAGATGAACGAAGAAGTGTTTGTACAGGGAAGCAGTGGCGTAGCCAGGGGGGCAGGGGGGGCGAGGGGGGCGGTCACCCCCCCAATGGTCTCCAAGACCGTTCTCATGAAAAGTTTAAATCCGTGGAGAAACTTGTAGGGGGGGGGGGGGTACAGCTGTTTTAAGTCCAAGTGAGTAGATAGTGATGTACGTGTTATATATATTGCAGGCATGCATATGCTATAAATTACAATACTAAGAGTCTATACAAAATGACTCCAACCTGTTTTTACATTTACGACTTGTTTATAAATAAATCTAAAGATATTCTGATGCGTATCATTCTATGTTCTGGTTTGATTTTAACAAAATTATGTGATTTAAGGCTTTCGGATTACTCTTAAATACTTGCCTCAAAATGCAGGAAATAGTGTTTCAAAGACCCTAGAAATCCAAAATTTTCCGGGGGGCATGCTCCCGGACCTCCTAGGAGATCGAGGTTCTCACCCCCCCAAACCCAAGACCCTGGCTACGCCACTGCAGGGAAGAGGTGACCCTCTACTTAAGACAGTATTTATGGTTGGTGTAAATATGGTTGTATATATCAGTTGCGCAAAGAAATATGAAATTAAATTTTATACATCTCATGCGGTTGTACAGGCCAGTTTAGAAAGGAAGAAAGGAAGTCACTGTCACATGCATGCAATCATGTGATAATTCAATAAAAATATAAATATTATGTTATATGCCGCCTGTATATCATGATACTGCATGGATACTAAAATCCTGGAATGGTTATAACTGGGTTGAACATTTTGAAATTTAAGGAGTGATTTTTGGATAAAATACAACACATGCACTTCCGACTGTTTCGCTTTGTGTCATGCAGAACTCATGCATCAGCATGGCTGCGGGTCAATGACTGGTTTAGACGAAAAACCATTATCATGCATGAATTCCAAACCGCTCTTGTGTGAGATAATTCATGATGCTCTCATAGATTTGAACCGAGTTTGACTTAGATTTGACATTGTCTCATGCATACGTTGGACTTGGTCTAAGAGCGACGTCTAAACTAAGCCTTATATAGTTCGGACCTGCTTATTAGACGTATTCTTGCTTTTCATCTGACGTCCGAAACAATGAAATGGCGGCTATATTGGTGCACCATGTTTATCCTATGGGAATTTAACTCTATTCTTATTCAAACGTTTCGTATCAATTATTAAGTAGCGCGGCTCTTCCCCAAAACGGAACACCTGCTACGTAAGCTTGTATAAACAAAGCGACCAGTTTAATTTTGGTTGTGGTTCAACCTTCGGACAAGTTGCTAGTTCTTGCATGAGGTTTTCAATTTTTACACAATCACTTTCTCATTCTTGCATCAGCTAACCCTCGTCAATTTATTTTGAAATCAGTCTCAACAATTTATGCGGTAAGAGTTTGGGCCTTTTTTTAACATACAAACTGGGAAGCTAAGGCCCCACTTAAGTCCTCCCTTTTATCCCATACCCGGAAGGTTGGCAGCTCCCTGAACCCATCTCATTCTCATTCCCTTTACGCTATATAGACATGCATTGACCACATTGACCCATCATATACCATGTGAGGAGTTCTATTGATTGGTACCATTTTGATTTAGTTCTGATGTACTTCATATATATAAGCTAAACCAAATCCATCACAGATCTGACGAATAAAGACTTGCCACACACGCTTTAGTCGAATCTTTTATAGTTGGATTTAACTCAACACAAGAGCGATATCTAAACAGAGCCTATTCTTGGTTTTCATCCCTATTCTTAATCAAACATTTCGTATTGTTTCACCACGCCAACGGGCTTATACTATCGCTTTATCATACATTACAACTTATAAAAAGAGCAAAAATATTTAAAAATCATTCCAAAACCTTGCTATAAGAAACTTGTAAATCTAGGACATAATCTTCAATCTAAACTTTAAAATCATTTTTTTTAAATATCTTAGAGAACCCGCAGAGCTCCAGAAATGTACGTTGAGTACCATCCAAACATTTTTACAAGATAGCTATTCCCAGCTGCCAGCTGGGTTGCTACTCTCTTTTTTATATATTACATCTAGTGATCTATGTTGGATTTACCAAAGATATTTTAAACAAATACATATTCTAAAAATAATCATCTTTTTCTCAATTTTCTATAGGAGTCTGAAGAATACTATTTGTTAACGGCCTGCTGAAGTTGTCGAAATGAATGAAAACAGTACTTCCCGCACTTTCTCAATGAATGCCATTATTACAATCACTGTCGTATTTTCAACAACATTACTATTGGTCTTCTGCATAAATATCTTGGTCATATACGCAATCTTGTCTTCTCCACAAATTCGTCAAAAAGGAATAAATTTGTTCCTTGTTGGACTAGCTGTTGCTGACATTTTCACATCATTAACCCTCATCCCTTTTCAACTGGTGCAAGTATGGTCCTCTCCTAACTGGCCGCTTGGTGATGTTGGTGTTAATGTGTACAACTCTATGTGGAATTTCTCTATGGTTGTACCATTCCTAACAGTCCTAGCAATCACAGTTGATCGCTACTTGCAAGTCATCACTGGATCAACCTATTCTGTCCAAGTGCTTACACCTGCTTATAAAAGCGTTATTCGGTGTCTGGTTGTAATTTGGACCTATACCACCGTTTGTGTGTTATTATTAAGCATAACCTTAACAGATCCACCGCATAATGAATATGCCTGGAATGTTCCTAACAAATATTATTACCCATATCTTTTTATTCATGTTTTGGTACCATTAATTATAATATTTTATTGTTATAAAATGATTTTGGTATCAGTGAGGAAATTCCTAATAAGAATGTCTGCACATTATATTTCAAACCATAGTCTTACTAATACTAGTGTTATACTCAATCCAGTAACTCCACTTGAACGTCGACAAGGTAAGAACGAAATAAGGCTTATACGAAGTATAGGTTGTGTTGTTGTATCTTTGGTTGTAATATGGATTCCTGTCGTATCTTTGGAAGTTGTTTATGCATTAGGCGGTAATGAAACGTGGAAGGAAGAAAGGTCTAAACAAGAACAAGTTGGTATAATTAGCCTCTGGTTGATCTGCAGTAATGGTATTTTAAACCCAATCGTTTATGCAATCAGATTTAAGGAAATTCGAAAAGTGCTTAAAAACTACTGCATGACAAGTACTCAAAGTTAGTAATAACCACGAGCAGTAAAGAAGCTCAAAACTTAACATGATCATGCAGTGGCGGCGGAAAATGTTTTACATAATTGGAGGGACTATAATTCATCAAATACAATGCTAATAAGTGTATAGTTCGACTCTCCTAGCAAATCCTACGCCATTTTAGCTCCATCTTCAGATATATTAGAGGGAGTCTGGGCTCAGTCCCCTTGTCGGAAATATTGGAGGGAGGTCGAAATTGTGTCGTAGATATTTGGGGCTCTATACTGTTCAGGGTACAGCAGCGTTATGAAATATCTTCGGTAATGAACCTTCAAATTGATCTGCATGTTTCTCAGTGCTACCTTTTACATTAATGAACTTATCATAATTGATTTGTAGTTTTACCTGGTTGAATTCGTACTTTTCCATGAACTAAAAACTCTGACTGACGCCATGACACTTGATGACGTCATAAACTTGTTAAGAGTCGCAAATTTTAGATAACGTGTAAATACAACTTTTAAAGTGCCGAGCACACGAGATGAAAGCTCAGCTATAAATGTAATTCATTCTGCATGGTGTATCCGTAAATATATTAATAAAACTTATTGTAACAAAATATTGTTCATTTGTCTCTTTGGTAATTTTAATAAATCGTGCTTGTCATCACATTACATCAACAATATACATGGAAAAAATTTCTCAATTTTGATTGGCTAAGAGCAGTGCAGTTTTACGGAAATACAGTGCAGAAAAAAATAAATATAGAACAGTGCAAATTTTTGAAGCGAATAAGCCAATCAAAAGCAATAAAAACTGAAAAGAGCCAATCACGTTCTACGTTCTAACAACGGATTTTGACAGATGGCAATTTCCAACTCGTGCCCAGGATCTTTTCTGCACATAATAAACAAATATGGTGACGGAGAAAAACAATTCGTTAAAATGTGAAGCTACTTATGCCTTATTGTTGTCAAGTAAACTACCAAGTAAACTTTCTCGAGTAGTGGTAGAAGAAGCAAAGCATTTTTAAACAACCAAATATAGGAGGAGTGGACACTGCCGAAAGGGAACCGCTGTAATGTATAAAGTATAGTTGACTTGGGCATTTTTCATAAGTAATAGCATGGTTTTTCGTGCAATTTGGAGAAACACGCACTCGTGAGTTTTTCAAAGACATCAAATAGCACTCATTCTTCGGCTCGTGCCATTCTGATAATTAGCTTTGAAAATCTCACTCGTGGATGGTTTTTTCCAAATTTCACTCCAAACCATGCTATTATATACCTATACAAATATGGACATAAGGAAAATAAATTACAAAAAAAAAGAAATTGACATTTCCCGCAGCTCGGCAAACCAAACTGCATTGTAAACATGAATAAACTAAATATTTTAATTAAAATGTCACAGAATTGTCAGATAGTTTCGAGAATAGTATTGCTGATGATCCGATCACAAACACTCCTTATTTAGACCTTTAAATTTTGTTAAATTCTCCTCTCCAAAACGCAGGAATTAAACGCCATTTCAGAGGTCTCAGAAATCCAAAATGTCATGGGGGAGAAGCCCCCCAGACCCCCCTTAAATAATGTTGTCACATTGATTTGAAAACGTCAAATTTTGCCCCCCCCCCCCACCCCAGGTGAAATTTTGTTACTAAGCTTGAGTTGTGCTATCCCGTACCCTAGGTAGCTATCCCGGGGACCTCGTGTCCAATTATAGTTGCACCTGCCTTTAGAAAAATTTTAAAAAGAAAGAAGGAAAGAAAATAAAAAGTTGTCAGTGGCTAGTTGAAAGTTACTGATCAGTTTGTGATCAGTTAGTGATGCTCTAAAATCCTGTTTACATTTATGCACCTATCAATGTTAAGCCCCAGGGGGGGAAACCCACGGGATATTCATGACTGATTGACATATCCCAAGACAGGGAAATTTTGACTTTCTTGACAAGCTCGAGGGACGGGATTTTTGACACGTAAAATGATCTTAATATTATGTTTTAGCACTTGATATTTCCCAGGGAGCTAGGGGTATTTTGACCAACAAGGCTATTCTACTGCAGGGGAATTTGACAATTTTTCCCCAAAAAACGTCACTGTTTCCCCGTGGGAAATTCTAGTTCAAATTTCACAAGGTTTTGTTTTTATCTGCAGTATACTTCCCTGGGCTTTATACAGATAAAGCCCGTGCAATTCAAAAAAAGCAATTCAATTCAGTTTGTATTGGAGATAAAGACTTATCAATAAATATGAATATAATTTTTCTAAAATACGTTACTGTTGTTATGAAACAACTGGAACCCTTTAATTTACTTGGTAATCAGCGGGTTGTCGATGCTAGAATGTCATTCTACGGTATGGTATTCAGTTGTATTTCTTTTGGATGTTTATGTACCAAACACACAAACAAACAAACAAACAAACAAACAAACAAACAAACAAACAAACAGACAGACAGACAGAAATATTTATTTAAATTCGGAATTTCTTCAGTTATGTAACTGCTTTACAAGAAAGCTGAGAATACTCTTAAAAATACATAAAAATTTAATTAATTTGAGGAAGCGAGTGATGAGAGAGATTTTAAAAAAATTTTAAGATTAGACAGACAGACAGACAAACAGACAGACAGACAGACAGACAGACAGACAGACAGACAGACAGACAGACAGATAGACAGAGAGAGAGAGAAATATTTACTTGAATTCGGAGATACATCAGTTAAAAAACTGCTTTACAAGAAAGCCGAATATATACAGTATGTATGTACAAGTCTATATTTACAATAAATTAGTCCAATTGAGGAAGCGATGATTGCAGATATCGTTTAAAACTATTTAGATTTTTATTACATCTAACATTCTCTGGCATATCATTCCAAACTTTCGCTCCTGTATACGCTAAACTCTTTTTTAGAAATCCAGTCCGTGGCTTAGGAAGAACGAGAGTCATTTCTCGCTCTCTTAGTAAATACGTATCATTTAGTTCAGAGATTTCAAAATGGTCTTGCAGATATGAAGGGGCCATATTATTTAATACTTTGTGCATCATTATTAACATATGCTCAGTTCGATATTCAGAAAGAGTTTTCCAGTTTAATTGTTGCCTTATTTCACTGGATCTGATTGCATAACCTTGTCTAGTAATGACTCTGGCAGCACGGTTTTGTAGCTTTTGCATTCTCGTCACACTACTGCAAGGCATGTTGTCCCAGACAATATCGCAATATTCAAACAAAGGTTTTATTAATGAATTATATATTGTAATAGATGTTTGTTTAGGAACAAACTACCTAGCTTGACGTAGACCTGCAATAGCAGAACTTATTTTTTTAGAAATAGAATCAATGTGTTCATACCAACAGAGTCTTTCGTCTATCAAAACCCCTAATGATTTTGTATTTTCATTTAAAAAGATTAATGGTATATCTCTTATTTTTTTAAGATTATGATCAGACCCAATGAACATGAACTCTGTTTTGGTAACATTCAGACTCAATTTACTTGCCTTTAACCATTCGTTAATGTTTTCAAGATCTTTATTGGCAAAATTTATCATTTCTTTTAATGATGAACCCGTTGTAGTACAGACAGACAGACAGACAGACAGACAGACAGACAGACAGACAGACAGACAGACAGACAGACAGACAGACAGACAGACAGACAGACAGAGAGACAGACAAACTAACTAACAAACTAACTAACTAACTAACTAACTAACTAACTAACTAACTAACTAACTAACTAACTACAAACAAACAAACAAACAATTTGTTTGTTTGTTTGTTTGTTTGTTTGTTTGTTTGTTTGTTTGTTTGTTTGTTTGTTTGTTTGTTTGTTTGTAGTTAGTTAGTTAGTTAGTTAGTTAGTTAGTTAGTTAGTTAGTTTAGTTAGTTAGTTAGTTAGTTAAACAAACAAACAAACAAAACAAAACAAACAAACAAACAAACAAACAAACAAACAAACAAACAAAACAAACAAACAAACAAACAAAACAGCCACGTGTTTTCTAGCTCAATTTCCATATTAAACATCCCGAATTCTAAATACGATTAAACTTCTAACTCTAATCCCAACCTTAACGCTTTGAGGCCTGGGCCTCTACCTGTGCTGAATAAAACCATCTGGTTAGCCAGAATAAAATACTAAAGACTCGTCTTCAGGCTTCAATGTGTTAACTCTAACCCTGTCACAATAATTATTTTTTTAAGTAAAACAGTTGATTTAAATGTGACGTCATTTCGGGAATTTATTGCGACCAGCGAGCGAGCACCAGCGAGCGAGCTGGGAGCATCCTAATCTCAGGGAAGAAAGAAAGTATTGGCTGCTGGATGCGTTTTCACACCCCCTTGCGGGCTCGTATAGCCATATATGGGCAATATTGCCGTATTTGGAAAACCGCATGGAAAGGTCAACCGTCAGCTTCAGCGTCTTGCGAGTGGAAGTAAGGAAGTTAGCTGCGAGTGGAAAATCGGTTTAGAGGTATGTGATCTCTCTTTTTTTGTCATGCGATTTTTCGAAGATTGTACTAACATGTTATTTAAGAGAAAAACACGGCTTATCTATAGAAACACATTCATTGAAACATAAAATAATGCATTTATACAAATATACCCATAAACATATACCCTGGTCGCACTTTTAACCTGTGGTTATCCTAATATATATACATATATATATATATATATATATATATATATATATATATATATATATATATTATATATATATATAGTAAAACAAAAGACAAACTTGAGTTACTTCATTCAAACTTTAATTCACTACAAATCTGTTTCGTATGGTAAGCGGAGCCTACCACACTCTTCAGGTGACTATTGCAACTCTTTTGTTTTACTATTCCGCTCTGCCTCGGTATTGAGCACTCTATCGTCTGTATGATTTCGAACTTGACACTTATCTTTTCATATATATATATATATATATATATTATGCGCACTTCACGCTATCTGAATGTATTTCACCGATGCTGTCCCACATGCGGTTGTCACCGACGATCGCATGTGTATAAGTAATTGATGAAATTCATTCAGATTGTTCCAAGCTACACTGATGAGCTGTTGTACAGCGAAACACCGTGTCTGTAGATTGAACTATATATATATATATATATTAATCCTTAATCCTTAGAACATGCTATGTAATCGAGTGAAATACCCAATATTACTTATAATATACCCAATTCTCTCCTGGCATTACCACCTTTTTATATACAGAACTCGCGATCAAGCTCTCGGCAACGCCCTCCGTGGCTCAGTCAGAGCATTGCACTAGAATCGCAAGGTCGTGGTATACGCTCATACACGCATGCTTTTCAAAACCTCGTTACTCACTTTTCTTTGTTCTGAAAACAGTGAAATCGCCGATAGGAAATGACAAAACGAGCGAAACGCGGTCGAGACATCTACTCACGAGAAGTATATCGGAAATACGAGGCAACACATATACAAAACATGTTGTAGTTAACTTATTATTGGGCCGGCTGGGGAAGCGCGAAAATATACTTGGATCACAAATTTTTTTTAACCCCACCATTTTTAAAACAAAAAAATGTTTTAACCCCCACCCCAACACATATTTTGTTACACAAGATCCCTTTTTTACAATATCCCAGGTTATTACTGCCAAAAGTAGAGGATGTTTTAAAGTGCCAATAAAGAGCATTAGCACATGCCTCCAATCAAGAACGTCAATGAAAAGTTTCTCAACAGAACAATGGACTTGTACGACTTAGAATTGAACACTTTTTGTAACACTTTATAGTTAAAAAAAGAATAATTACAAAAGAGAACGGTACCCCTGCGGTTATGTATTAACCGAAAGTTATATAATATAGGCGATAAAGTAAATACACGTATGTAGATAATTATAAGGTGCATAAATTTATAGATCAGCTGTGAATTAATAATTGTAAAAATCAGGATAAAGAAAATTGAAACCAAGACCAGGGTCAGAGATATAATCAAAGTAGCTGAATCAATAGTACTGGGTACGGCAGCATGTCATGCATTAACTAGAGAGATTTTAGGTTGATTATGCTGTACACCAATATATATATATATATATATATATATATATATATATATATATATATATATATATATATATGTTAATTTTTATGTTAATTTTTTTTTTACCCCACCTTTTCCTCTATTAAATTTTCTTTTACCCTACCTCAGATCATGCTCAGATGTGTTCATTCAGTTACCCCACAATTTTCTCTTCGGCTCCCACCTAGGTCATAAGTAATGACCGGTTCCTTAGCACTGATGTAGAGCGGGGCAGATGTATATATAAATATGACTTAATTATACACCATTAATTTAACAGGTATTATACATGTATCATACAGGTATTATACAGGTATTATAAATGATAAAGGCAACGACCCTTTTGTCTCATCTGCCGGAACGCATTAAAAACAAAGATAACTGATTGAGTTCAGTGGCGGAAATTCACTTTTTCAGGTGAGGGGGGAAGGTGGGGCAAAGCCTCATAAATATGCGACAAATCTCATAAATATCCGATAAGTTGGATTTGACTGGCTTTTTTCCTTTTTTGTTGAATATTTCCGACAAATTGACTATCCCCACCCCAACAGTTCGAAAAGATATACGGGAACTAAACAAAGAAAAAATGGAATCAAACATGACAGTAAAATGTCTGCCGCTATTTTCTTGTTGGTATTTGTTTTTCTTTTGTTGGGTTTTGTGCTTTTGCCATGCTCTATCTTCATACGAAGCGCAATACACAACTTCTATTAAGGAAATTTCAAAGGTCTGCAAAGAAGCTTATACGCAAATCAGTTGAAACTGGAAATGATCCGTGCTTGGCGATCTTGGCGCACACAGAAACACCCCTACCGAAGAAATGGAGTCAAGTCCTGCCCAGAGGCTACTTGGAAGGCGTTGCAAGACCCTTCTCGGCTTCTCCCAACTACCACCGAGTTGCTTAACGGAAAAAACCATTTGGTATTTCTTTTATAAAATAATCACAAGTGAATATGATATACTGTCCGACATTTTCAAAAAATCGTTTTGGCGGGAATTTTCCGTGTTTGGATACTCTGATCCAAACACGGCAATTGACCAATCAGGGCTCGCGTAGTATACATGTTATTTTATAAAGTACAATCATAGGTATTTTCGGTGTACAATTTATTTATAACATTGTTTTGGCTGTTTCTTAGAAGAGAAAGGATGTTACGTAATGAGTCACGTGACCGAGCAGATCACATGACCTAACAAGTGAGGACTTGGTTTATGTAGTACCTCTGATAGTAAGTCAGATTCTTGTAAGTAGCTCTGCATGCATGTACGAAATAAAGACAAGAAAACACTAGTCACAACTGACTTTATTTTGTATATTTCAATCATATATATGTACAAGGATTTTATATTAAGACTTCCATAAAAAGGACTATAATTACTACAGGATATAATGTTATGCTACTTATATCGGAATGCGTGTCATGCATTTCCGAGTGTTCTTAGTCATAACTAATACAATTTATTTTGGCTAAATATGCTACACATGTTTCATCAGGTGATAATCACCTTGTTGGAATATCAGAGCACATGCTGTAGCAATCTCGTACCCAGAGCCTGCGATCCTTTTGGTCATTACCAAGGAACGGAGGGTTATACGTCCATGTCCTGTTTACACGAATTGCCATCCTTAGGTTAGGTTGTGTGTTGGGGTAAGGCTTTCATGAAGTACTTGGGTTATGTAGGACATGGAATTATTACCGAACGGAGGCTCTGGGAAACTCCGATGAAAAAGACCCCAAAATTGGGTTTTTGTTCCCAGTCCTCTGGTTCCCAGTTCCCTATAATTTGTTACTGTCATCGACGATCTTTAGCTTGTTCGAAGACCAGGGAAAATATTTGTTTACCGATAAAGAATGGCCCAGTATGTTTTACAAAGCTCTTGACAAAGCGTTGTGATACAAATGGTCTTTCTTAGCTTTATTTCTGAATCGTCAACCGGACGATTTGACGAGAGTGTCGTATATGTCCGCGTCGCCGTCGGCACTCGGCAGTGATTCCGATGAAACTTGTCATCTGATTGGTTAGTTTTAAACAGTAGAATTTCAAATAATGTGCACGTTGCTAACTAAAACTATTATTATTCTCGCTTCGTCGCCAAACAAACATCCATCGTCTGACTCGTCTTGTATTTCTTCGCAATTTCGTCTCAGAACTTTAAAATTATACTAGAGAATACAAGGTCGATGTAGTTTAGCCACAATTCCTGACAGAAAGCTAGTACAATTCCTTACCTGGGAAATTAAGATAACCTGAAGTGTATGCATGGAATTTGTATGCATGGTAATGACTAAAAGGATCGCAGGCTCTGGGTAACGAGATTGGGTCGGGGTTGGGGGTTGGGAATTAGTTCTTTATTTAAAATTCACGATTATTGTTAATTCTAGGCTTCCAGGCCATTTCACAATTAACGATAATGTGGCTGTATAGGGCCAAATGTATGCAAATTCAAAATAAATTCAAAATGGCTTCGTCTAACCAATCACCACAGTCTGTGGTCATATGATCCTTGTTTTTGAGTCTAGAATACATACCTACCATCATCTGTGTAGGGTTGAGGCTAGTCGCTTCGATAAATTCGCATTCGATCGATGGAATTAATAACTATATATAGGTCCATTGGTAAAGCAGCAGTTCGCACTTCGAATTCCCAAAGGTGCACTCGTTCAAATCGTGTTTGGGCAGCTCTAGTTTCCGAGTTAACTCACTGGCTTCGCATGCAGTGTAGGATAGTTCATGCAGCCTTGTTGAAGTTGAAACTGTCAACACACAACCAGTGCAATGCAACCAGTGCTACCAGCGTAACTAGCCTTGATTTCATGTTGCCAAAACAGTCGAACCCAGTACTCTGGCGGGGTATTGCATAAGGCCTTTGGAAGCATACACTCTTCCGAGATACGGCGGCGACCAATTTTTTAATCTGCTAGCACCTGCTAGCGCCTGCTAGTGATGCAAAAGCGAAAGGTTAACCGAGGGTTAATGAGAAAAGAAGATAAGGCGCTTAACTTCCTACGTTCTCTTTTATTGCGTTGCATGGATGTGTTTTTTTAATATAGATCTTGCAAGCACAACATATCTATCTAACTAAGCTGAATTTTTCATCTATAAAATAGTTTAAGACCCCGTTTACACGGTACCGGACGAATTCGAAACCGGTCTCGAATTAGTATGGTTCCGCCTGTTTACACGGCGAAATAGGATGAATTCGAGACCGGTCTTGAATTAGTACGGTTCCTCCTGTTTACACGGCGAAATAGGATGAATTCGAAACCGGTCTCGAATTAGTATGGTTCCGCCTGTTTACACGGCGAAATAGGTTGAATTCGAGACCGGTCTTGAATTAGTACGGTTCCTCCTGTTTACACGGCGAAATAGGACGAATTCTAGACCGATCTCGAATTAGTATGGTTCCGCCTGTTTACACGGCGAAATAGGACGAATTCGGAACCGTTCTCAAATTCATCCGGTACCGTGTAAACGTAGCCTAATGCTAGTACTTTTTAGCATTGGTTTGTTAAAGCATAAAGCAATTAATATTTAAATTTGCATCAGAAAATATTTGTGAAGATCGTTGCTATAGTTAACACAGTGTCTTAAAGTTTTTTTTCATGCAGTAATTATCAGGAGTTAATTTAAAGATTAGTTTTTCTGGTTCAGTTTTTGTACCGTATATATAAGTTTCCAGCTTAATGTGTTTAATTGTTATGACTTATGAGGCAGCCCAGAATCGTATTCAGAATCAGCTTATATGGTTGAGTTTCTTTGCGGATTGCGTTTCTTTGTGGCACAGTGGTTAGCGCACGTGCCTTTCACCACTGCGAGCCGGGTTCGGTTTCTGCTAGCTCAGCAGTTATCTGATTGAAAATTTCTCCTTGGCCGCATGTGAGAAGAGTGCTTCCAGTTTGACTCACCAAACACCACAGGTTTCCCCTGGGGATAACAGTTTAGATATAACTGATAGAGTTATATCCAGTATAAATATAAGTTAGTTTAGTTTAGTTTAGTTTAGTTTAGTTTAGTTTAGTTTAGTTTAATTTAGTTTATTTAGTTCACGCTGGCGTATTTAAATTCTATTTTTAATACTTAAATAAAATAATAATAAAAATAATAGAGAAACAAATAAGAGATTTTAATGTATAACGTCAAAGAAATTTAGAACCTATAAAGCTAAGACCTTTAAGCCTCATTTCAGAGAAAAACAAAAAGTCTTGAAATGAGTTTTCTTTGAACGCTGCAAACAATTTTCTTGTGATAAAATTAATTAAATTTCATCAAGTGGCATTTAGGCCTATCATTATGTCGTTATTTAGTTTGGACCTTCATACCTTGAATAAATACAGGTGTCAGTGAATTCAATTTTCTCTGGTTAAAGGCAGTGTCACCATGACGCAAACTTGAAAAACGTCGTGGACAAATTCAAGATAACATGATTAAAATTTTGGTGAATATCACACACGTCAAAACTTGAACTAAATAGTCTGTAAGAAAATGTACTAATGACTTACTTTTTTAACGTTTTAAGAATATTTCTCCTTTTCTTTGCACACAAATATAATTTTTGTCTCGCGCAAAACTATTCATTAAGCGGTAATTTAATACCTGGCGCTGTGCCTTTAAAAATCTGCTTATCATATACGATCGTGAAACTTTAGAACAAAACTATATTTGAAATATCAATATTTATATAAGGACAAACTATATGCTAAGAATATTTTCGACATTTACTTTTTAACTGC
This sequence comes from Paragorgia papillata, assembly GCA_035771165.1. Lineage (NCBI taxonomy): Eukaryota > Metazoa > Cnidaria > Anthozoa > Scleralcyonacea > Coralliidae > Paragorgia > Paragorgia papillata. The sequence continues at coordinate 31,549 of JAWNZC010000470.1, read as the reverse complement.
AGGTTGTTGATTTTCTTTTAAAAAAAATGTTTAATAACGTTTTAGGATGGAGACTATTTTTCCCGAATAATCTTCTTTGCTTTTACTAGCTAAACGTTAATTGAAAAAACAGGAAAAGGAAGTTAACAATTTACTTCTTATACTTCAAGTGAAGCCCACGTACGATCTGCATGGTTCCGGCACCTGGTTCTCGCAGCCCACGCCGCCACGCGATCTCGCTCTTTGTAAAGGTAAAATAATTATTAGCACTCTGTGCTTAAATTTTCGCCAACAAAAAGTCATGTGGTTGCTAGTTAACGCATTCCGTTGTCTTTATGCTCAACGTCTTTATTCATTCATACATTGACTGATAAAAACACATTTTCTACATGGTATAGTCGGTGCAAATATCACTTTATAAATAATATGATAAAAGTTGACAGTTTTCACGTATTAAATGTTTTCATTTATAAGAATTAAAAAATTAGCTTGGGCTAAAGGACTAGAACTCATGCGATGCCATAGTTTCTTTCGGGCCTTGGTGCCAGTCAATATAATTATAAACATGATTTAAATAAGTTGTTACCAATGTTCAAAGTGTGATATGAGAGAATATATAATTAGCAATTAAAGAAAATAAGCAACTCAAAAACTCAAAATTTTTTTAGATAACGAAGACTTTTTCTCCAAGCTTTAGTGTCTTGTTTTAATGTAATGTTGTATAAGAAGTACGTATGGCACCCTAAATCTTTAACTTTTACATACAATTGTACGGAAATACAACCACACTGTTCTGTACTATATTATATATTTTATAATTCTGTATTTCATTATATATGAAATGGCGGCCATATTGGTGTACGGTATGGGAATTAGCTCTTTCTTATTCAAATATTTCGTATTGTTTCACCACCCCAATGGGGCCACCGATCACGTGAGTGAAAACGCTCTATATTTGGTTTGATCGGATAAAGAGCCATGTGCTATACAAAGCTCTTTGATTTCCTCAGTGTCCAAACAATAAATAGAACTATCATTAGTATTCTACTTATAGATGCAAGTTTGTGTTAGAACATAGCCTTAGGTTAAAACGTGCAGTGCTCTGTTACGTTTTTATACTCATCCTTTTCATTTTATGAAGGAGATGTTAAGTATTTTTATTTGTTTGCTATTCCTGGTAATCTATCCACCCGATGTATACTCATGTCAGTCTCTAATTAATTGAGCAAAATGTGATTATACGGCTCAAATATATATAAGCTGGATGTGTTTCACTATTTGTCAAGTATACTCAAGCACTATAATGCAAACTACATCAATACAATATAAACTAGTACCTAAAGTTAATTAGTTGCATGTACATTTCAGTTATAGCTTATTTTATGCCCTTAGTCGATATCAGTAATTTAGTAATTATATTCGCACGATAATCTAATTTCCAAAGAGTAGGTAATAAAGCCTGGTTTCCATATAGCCGTAAGAGCCGGCGGCATGGCTGCGGCAAGGGGCGATGGTCCAATCATATAGACAGTGTTTGAATTAGCCAGCAAAAGCTGTATGCGATTGGACCGTTGCCCCTTGCCGCAGCCATGCCGCCGACTCTTACGGCTATATGGAAACCAGGCTTAAAGTCAGAATATAGCTTGCAAACCCACAATTTAAATCTAAACCGTAAGTTAGTATATATATATATATTTATATATATAATGATATTATAGGCATGTTACTCCGAGTGACGAACCATACCGGTCAAGTAGAGGGAACTCTACTTGGCCCAGCTGGGATTCGAACCCGCGACCTTATAACCCAAGTACCATCATTCGACCACCAGCTCCCAACTTGACCTGTAGCTCAGTCGGTAGAGCGTCGGACTAGTAAACCGAAGGTCGCGGGTTCGAGTCCCAGCTGGGCCAAGTAGAATTTTCTCTATACTTGTCGAGTATGGTTCGTCACTCGGAGTATAACACCTAATATCATTATTCTTCACCCAAGTTCACTGTCCCATAATAATCGTTCTAAATATATATATAAATAACCCAAGTAAACAAACATTTATTGCATGCCCTGAGAAAACCTCGTGCATAAGAAAACAAAGGCAGTAAAAAAACACCATATGTAAAGAAATTATAAAAATTATATCCAAAAAACTTATTTTAACAACAAAAATTAAGAAAACTAAAGATCTTTCACAAGTTTGCGGTTTCCGTTACCTTGGACTCGAGCATAGGAAACAGTACTTGTGTTATTTTTAAAGGACATTGGCAATAAAAATTAAGTTTGTCTAATTTGAAAGAACTCTTAAAATTGTAATAGAAGATCTTTTACAACCTTCGTTTTTAAGATATTCCAGTTTGTGTGATATGTAAATTATATGGTCTCTGACGTCAGGAGCAGGGTGCAGTATTTTCCAACCTAGCAAAACCAGTTATATTCCAAGTTTGTTTAACGAAATAACTTTAAACTGCGCACATAAAACGGTTATCAATGTATAGTTGTTGTAAAACTATAATCTAGCTATCAAATTTTGCCAGGAGTTAATGGGTTCTATGATTTAGAGAATCAAGAATATTTAGGCCAGCTTGTCCGTTGTGATAATTTGTTCTATATACGAAGACAAAAAGTTCAAGGAAAAAGTTGGGGTTTTTTTAAATACTCTTTATATACCCTTAATGTTATAATTCCGTCATTGTGAGATACACGTTTTTAACTATATTGGCTTATTACCTAGTAACCAATTTAACCTTCTTTCATGGTACATCTATATTTAAAATCAGCTTGTCTTTCAGAATCTATAATTTATGGGTCGAATTAAAAGCATAAAAGAGCTTCCATATTTATAGTTTCACATTAGTGTCTTCAACGCTGCTTCTCCGCAAGATATTCAGAATGAATCATTTTGTGGCATTTTGCAATTTGTTTCTGGTTAGCATTCTACATCTAAGTGTGTCTACATACACAGGTAGGATTTTGAAATCAGTTCTATGGTTATATATGCATTTTTAGTTTCTTGTGCACTATAATGTGCACTTGTACACTGTGTGACTGTGGATTCTCGTAGTGAAGATTGTGCCGAAGTATATAGTTTACTGTGTAGTGAGTTAAGTAAAACATTGTATAGCGACGTTAATACGTTCAAGGCCGAGGTTCGATATTTTGCCATAAAGACCGAACGCGGTCGATGTTATTAATAAGCAGTTTATTATATGGCCGACTTTTTATTATAAAATCAATCTTGTATTTCTTGGTCTTTGCTTCCTTTAACTTCGTCAAAACATCGGACTAGCGTTATTTTCTGTTGTTTCTTTCTCGTCGGGATATTAAAATTTACTTTATAATGTTCATCGTCATTCATTTCATTTATTTTCGTCGTTTGCAGCAATAACTTTCTTATTAGGATTTTTTGTTTGTTTCCAATCGTAGGGCATTCACAATTTTCATAATGCCTACGGGCATTATGGAGAAATCTCGCCACGTCAGCAACCAATCACAGCGCGTGATTTTACCGGAAGTAATTCGTGCCATATAATAAAGAAATTATAGTACTTTCTTAACCTGTTCCGCTCTTTTAATATTTTAGACTATTTCTATCATTATAATTCCGTTACACGAATGTCTTTCGTGTCTTGCAATATATTTTAAAATATAAAATTTTTGATGGAAATAACTTTGTTTCTACCTCATCCACTTCCAAACGAATATGCAAAAACTGACAAGAAAATATTGGATTAATTAATTAAGAAATATATTTAAATTCTTACAATTTTCTTTTAATTTAATTTTCTTATTTTTGACTAAAATAAAGTTACATATTAATAATAACCAATGATGTTTGGTTGTACAAACTATTTATTTGGTTATTGAGATAAAACTATGGATAAAATGTCTCCTCCATGATCCAGTTGAGTAAAATCGTCTGGCGTTAGAGTTTTCTCACAACGACCGTGCCAATAAAAAGATTAAACGGGCAGTAAGATGGAAAATCTTCTATTCAATTTTGATTTTATCTAGACTGAGTACTTTCCTTTCCGTATGAGGAAGTATAGTGTTCTTATTAAATCAATATCTCATCATGTTTCATAGATATTCAGTTTTTTGTAACATGCAAATTGGATGCCTTATGATGTCATACTTCACACAGATCAAACAAACTTCCCCAAATGAGGAATATATCAAGCAATAACTGTGTAATAATGTACCATTCGTATTAGAACAGCTTCTAAGTTTCAGCATAGTAATCTACCTATTATTTCAGTAGATTTCCTCCTTTACATAATTAGTAGAGTAGACGTCATAAGGTATCCTATTTGCATTTTTTTAAAACCAAAATATCTTTGGAGCAAGAAGCTATTCTTCTTTATTTTAAGAACACTTCTAAATAAAATAAAATTAACAAATAGATTCCATTTTGCCGTTGTCTGTTCAGTTATAGATGCACAGATGACGTCACAACGTCGTAAGAACAAAAAAGTGGCCCACGAGACGCAGTCGAGTCACTGATGTTCTTACCACGTTGTGACGTCTTCTGTTCATCTATAACTGAACAAACAACAAAAAAATGGAATCTATTTGTTTTATACAATAAAAATTTAAAAGGTTTTTGTCGAAACTCTTGCCGGATTTTGGGGCATGAAGAAGGAAAAAAGCAAGTCAGCTGACGTGATCTGACCACTGGATCTGACGTGACCATGTGTCTGTCCTCTAATAGATCATGACCAACAACAAATGAAAACACGCATAGCAACCAGGGTATAGAGCGTTTTCATCTGACGTCACGGCGGCCATATTGGTGTACCAAAACAATGAAATGGCGGCCATATTGGTGTACGGTATGGGAATAAGCTCTTTCTTATTCAAATATTTCGTATTGTTTCACCACCCCACTGATCTCAAATAATATACTCATTATACTTATATATATAGATATATATATTATATCTGTGATGAACTCATGGCTGCCTAGGCTTGCTGGAGAGACTTGCCATTGCCAAGGGTTTTCTATTTGACAAAGTCAAATTGTCTCGTATTTGAAAGAGTAGAATCATCTGAGATTGAAGTAAAATTATAATAAAGGGGCATGGTTTGGCCAGCTCTTATTTACACACAGAAATAATTATTTATTAGTTATAATCTACTATATTCTTTTATATTTTATATACTTCAGTGTACTGACACTACTGTACTTTGTGTAGACTTATATTTGAAACAGATAATAAGTCATGAGCTTTTTCCTAAAATAAACAAAGAGAAGGATGATTCCAAACTATTATTTACTACAGAAGTGTTTTCATTTCAAGCTATTTTTGAAAAAGTTTCAATCTTTACTACATTTATCATACCTCAATATCTTGCATCATACAACTTTTTAGGTTTCATACCCATCTATATGTCTTTTCCTTATTAGATCCACACAACTTTTTTATGCAGAAATTATCACTAGCTGATCTTGGCAGAAGACAAGATCAGTCATTAATTTTTTTTTTTGAGATGAGTGATCATAACAATGCATATAGATGTTTATAAGATTTTAGTTTAAAGCTAGTGTAAGCTGCTCTGGATAGTACAAACAATTTTATTGAAATTAATTTAAGTTTTCTCTAATACAGTACAAAGGCAAAGCCGCAAAGGACTAAAATGTCAAAAAATTTTAAAATACTATCTAGCACCAGTGGTGGCTGGAGCACTGGCACAATCTTCACAGAGCTTGACAACCATATGGTAGATTCTCTTGTTGATGAAAATCATGTTTTTGCTCTTATCAAGTCCATTGCAAAAAGCTACAGCAAAAGTCGTTTTTACCATCTTGGAAAGGAAACCACAGATAACCTTTCTGGTACATAAATAAGAAAACAATTGAATAAGCTTGTCCTCTTCCAGCATCAGTAAGAATCAAAACAAAACTAATCTAAACAAAAAAGGAAAGTAAACTACAGGTAACTGTATTTACACTGGATATACCATAACTTTATCTAAGGACCAATGTTACTACAGGAGGAAACTGGAGTACCCGGAGGGAACCTGTGCTGTTTGGTAGAGTCAAACTGGAAGCACTCAAGTCACATGCATCCAAAGGAAACTGAACTAAACTACTGTAACAGTTAAACAGTCTTTACACTGGATAACCTTATCAGTCATATCTAAACTGTCCTTCCTAGAGATCTAGTAAGGGTCACCCCTCATTAGTCAATGTTACTACAAAAGAAAACTGAAGTAAACTAACTTTATTTATTCTGGATACTGATAACTCTATCAGTCATATCTAAACTGTTCTTCCTGGAGGTCCAGCAAGAGTCATCCCTCATTGGTCAGTGTTACTACAAGAGGAAACCGGAGTACCCAGAAGAAATCTCTGGTGTTTGGTAGAGTCAAACTAGAAGCACTCCTCTAATGTACATCCAAGGTGAAATTTTAATCTGATAAGTGCATCAAGTAGGAGTTAAACCCAGATTGCAGAGAGTAACATCCTTAGATCTACAGTAATCCTGGATGCATGTAACTGGAAAGACTTTTCTTGCTTTCAGCAACCTAGATAAAATTTTAATCTACTAAATGCACAGTAAAACTGCATTGATCGAGTAGGAATCAAACTTGGGTGTAACTTCTTAATGGCCAGTAAGATGCTCTCTAACCATAATAAACTACCACTAACTCAAAATGTTATACAGTATGTACATATTTTGTTTGAGATATAAATAAATAAATGAAATACTATCAAGGGACAAGGGCTTGGGCAAAATACATACTGTAGTGTAACCATAATAAAAACCATCTGAACTAAAATACATACTGTAGTGTAACCATAATAAAACCATCTGAACTGGTTGAACATTAGCCCAAATTCGACAAAACTATAAAGTTCGAATATTTCATGTGAACAGTATCAACAGCGGGTAAGTTTATTAGTTTAAACAGACACAGTTATGACTTCTTGGGGTTTAATCGGCATGAAATAAATCAAAAGTTAAACAAACACATCATCGTAGATCATCAAATAATACGCGTTACTCGAAAGAAACAAATACACAGGCAGTCACTTCCAGACATTTGTTTACCGACTTTGCTAGCTCTGAAGCAAATAAACAGGCAAGCGTATTTTGTAAAGAAAACCACTTTCTAAACAAAAAAATAGTTCAAAACACTAAACTATTACTTAAAATAAGATTACAAACCTCAATTCGGTGGTAACTCTTCGTAACATCCCAGAATTTGGCGAAAAACGCCGTTCAACTGCTTCCACTCCTATTTACGCCATATTGTATGGGACCCAAGTGGGTCCCACCGGAAATGGTCGCCGCTAATCTATTCCGACTTCACTGCGAACACCGGATGCTCTATCCAGTATAATGAGTATATTATTTGAGATCAGTGCTTGGGTCCCATACAATATGGCGTAAATAGGAGTGGAAGCAGTTGAACGGCGTTTTTCGCCAAATTCTGGGATGTTACGAAGAGTTACCACCGAATTGAGGTTTGTAATCTTATTTTAAGTAATAGTTTAGTGTTTTGAACTATTTTTTTGTTTAGAAAGTGCTTTTCTTTACACAATACGCTTGCCTGTTTATTTGCTTCAGAGCTAGCGAAGTCGGTAAACAAATGTCTGGAAGTGACTGCCTGATTTGTTTCTTTCTAGTAACGCGTATTATTTGATGATTTACGATGATGTGTTTGTTTAACTTTTGATTTATTTCATGCCGATTAAACCCCAAGAAGTCATAACTGTGTCTGTTTAAACTAATAAACTTACCCGCTGTTGATACTGTTCACATGAAATATTCGAACTTTATAGTTTTGTCGAATTTGGGCTAATGTTCAACCAGTTCAGATGGTTTTATTATGGTTACACTACAGTATGTATTTTGCCCAAGCCCTTGTCCCTTGATAGTATTTCATTTTGTCTACAGTATATATATCTCAAACAAAATATGTACATACTGTATAACATTTTGAGTTAGTGGTAGTTTATTATGGTTAGAGAGCATCTTACTGGCCATTAAGAAGTTACACCCAAGTTTGATTCCTACTCAATCAATGCAGTTTTACTGTGCATTTAGCAGATTAAAATTTTATCTAGTTTGCGGAAAGCAAGAAAAGTCTTTCCAGTTACATGCATCCAGGATTACTGTAGATCTAAGGATGTTACTCTCTGCAATCTGGGTTTAACTCCTACTTGATGCACTTATCAGATTAAAATTTCACCTTGGATGTACATTAGAGGACTGCTTCTAGTTTGACTCTACCAAACACCAGAGATTTTCTTCTGGGTACTCCGGTTTCCTCCTGTAGTAACACTGACCAATGAGGGATGACTCTTGCTGGACCTCTAGGAAGAAACAGTTTAGATATGACTGATAGAGTTATCAGTATTCAGAATAAATAAAGTTAGTTTACTTCAGTTTTCTTTTGTAGTAACATTGACCAATGAGGGGTGACCCTTACTAGATCTCTAGGAAGGACAGTTTAGATATGACTGATAAGGTTATCCAGTGTAAAGACTGTTTAACTGTTACAGTAGTTTAGTTCAGTTTCCTTTGGATGCATGTGACTTGAGTGCTTCCAGTTTGACTCTACCAAACAGCACAGGTTCCCTCCGGGTACTCCAGTTTCCTCCTGTAGTAACATTGGTCCTTAGATAAAGTTATGGTATATCCAGTGTAAATACAGTTACCTGTAGTTTACTTTCCTTTATCGTTTAGATTAGTTTTGTTTTGATTCTTACTGATGCTGGAAGAGGACAAGCTTATTCAATTTTTTTCTTATTTATGTACCAGAAAGGTTAGCTGTGGTTTCCTTTCCAAGATGGTAAAAACAAATTTTGCTGTAGCTTTTTGCAATGGACTTGATAAGAGTAAAAACATGATTTTCATCAACAAGAGAATCTACCATATGGTTGTCAAGCTCTGTGAAGATTGTGCCAGTGCTCCAGCCACCACTGGCACTAGATAGTATTTAAATTTTTTTTGACATTTTAGTCCTTTGCGGCTTTGCCTTTGTACTGTATTTGAGAAAACTTAAATTAATTTCAATAAAATTGTTTGTACTATCCAGAGCAGCTTACACTAGCTTCAATTAAACTAAAATCTTATAAACATCTATATGCATTGTTATGATCACTCATCTCAAAAAAAATAATTAATGACTGATCTTGTCTTCTGCCAAGATCAGCTAGTGATAATTTCTGCATAAAAAAGTTGTGTGGATCTAATAAGGAAAAGACATATAGATTGGGTATGAAACCTAAAAAGTTGTATGATGCAAGATATTGAGGTATGATAAATGTAGTAAAGATTGAAACTTTTTCAAAAATAGCTTGTAATGAAAACACTTCTGTAGTAAATAATAGTTTGGAATCATCCTTCTCTTTGTTTATTTTAGGAAAAAGCTCATGACTTATTATCTGTTTCAAATATAAGTCTACACAAAGTACAGTAGTGTCAGTACACTGAAGTATATAAAATATAAAAGAATATAGTAGATTATAACCAATAAATAATTATTTCTGTGTGTAAATCAGAGCTGGCCAAACCATGCCCCTTTATTATAATTTTACTTCAATCTCAGATGATTCTACTCTTTCAAATACCAGACAATTTTACTCTGTCAAATAGAAAACCCTTGGCAACAGCAAGTCTCTCCAGCAAGCCTAGGCAGCCATGAGTTCATCACAGATATAATATATATATATATAGACAGGGTAAAATAAAGCAAGAACACACAGGTAACATGTAAAAAATTAGCTAATAGGCAAAAATATATTTTTTTATACAAGAGGACAAATGGACAATTAATGTATTACAAATATTGAAAATGCACACCATCAATGCTAGGTGAACAGGAATTATCTTCGTCAATATTATAGTAACAGGACTTCATCCGACTTCATCAATAATAGTAAAACAGTGAGTTAAATGCTTTAAATTTGCCTGTTTAATAAATAAAGTATAACTACAAACTTCCAATAAACATCTTCAGTTGTATAAAACCCTCAGATCGTCTGATCCAATATACGTTGAAAAAGACGGATATAGAAACGGTAATATTGTTACTTTGTCATAAAGTCACTGTCAAACTGCTAAAGTGAATACAAGATGTTATTTGTTCCTTACTTTAGTCCTTTAATAATTCTTCAAACTGTAGCCTGGTGGGTGCTGATTTTCGTTCAGTAAAATCGTGAAATTTCGGCTGATTTTCCATGATCCCAGCCACTTTTAAGTTGTCCCATAGCGACAGGTACATTTTCTTGTTAAGAATGTAAAATTTAGCTGGTTTTCGTTAAAAATCCGATCATTTAAAGCGAAAACTATGATTCAGCAATAGTGATATAACTACGAAGTGGGTCCCACCGGATATGGCTGCCAGCGAGATTTTTAGCCTCACTTCCGACTTCAATTTTTGCAAGGCGCGAACCAATAGATGCTCTATCCAGTATAATGAGTATATTATTTGAGATCAGTGGACCCAAGTGGGTCCCACCGGAAATGGTCGCCGCTAATCTATTCCGACTTCACTGCGAACACCGGATGCTCTATCCAGTATAATGAGTATATTATTTGAGATCAGTGCACCACCCCCATGGGGCCACCGATCACGTGAGTGAAAACGCTCTATTGTATAAATTGAGATAGACAATTTTTACGTCTTACTGCTTCTTTAATTATAGTTAATAGATACATATAAATAATTAATTCAAATTGATTATGCAGGACGGAACTGGAGCTCCTGAAGTGACTACTCATGGGCGCACTGGGTAAAATTAATTATACAAAGAAAACTTTATGTAATAGTTAAAATATGAGCGGCCGATCTTTATGGGCATTTACAATGGCGAGCCGAAGGCGAGCCATTGTAGATGCCCATAAAGATCGGACGCGAATATTTTAACTTACTTATCAAATTGTAAGTGTAAATGATGAACACTTTGTTTAAGAGTCGTAGAAAAAGGTTAAATAAGATCATTTTAACTCATAAAACGCTGAATTTGAGCCACTAGTGCGTATTAACTTTGATAAAACATTGATGTTTTATTAATCAATGTTTTATCCGTGTTTAAAGATGCTGATTAAACATTCATTTCTTTTGAATTTTCGTCATGAATTATTAATGAATTTGATAAGTTTATTTCTTTATTTTTTATATTAGCCCCAGAAGCTTTGAAGTACACGTTTTGTATTCACAGAAGATGCAAAACCAGGTCCTTTTGGTAAGGTTAAAGGACCAAATGAATACGGAAAACAAACATTTCAACTTCTAAATTATCAACCTTTCGTTGCTGTTGACAAAATTTCCGGTCTTTTGATATTAAAAAGAACGTTTGTTCATCGACATAAAAGCAAATATGACGGTGGCATCCAAAGATTAAGCATAAAGATAGCTGTTAGACAATGGTTTTGGCCTAAATACTATCAACATTATAGATATCGACATGAATCAATAATTAGAGTCGATCTAATAATATTTCCATTAAATTTTGGAGACGCCATTCTAAGGAAAGCTGGTGAACAGTTGCGTGCTGGTGTTGTCAAGAAAAGTGATACATTTTCAAGAAACGGAAGTACAGCTAATTCCCTTCATAGATTCCTGAGAATAATAGCTCCAGGAGTTGACCCTCATGGATCCGAAGACGCCTTCTCGTCAATCAAAAGTGCGAAAGGATTAAAACTTGCGACCAACGAGATAATAAAACGTTATGTCTCCAAAGCGGGTAAGAGTTCAATTTGATCATAGTATTTACTTTAACATGAGTATAGTAAGACTGGGGCCACTCTATATAAACACCTTTTAAAAAGTAGTGTCGTAGAGACGAATGACCCCCCGGGGAATAACTTTTTAGAGTGGAATGACTCCCGATCACACGTACCAAATTACCATATCGAACACTCATTTCTAGAAATGAATCACCATCATCTAGATATAATTAATATAAAGTAACAAAATGTAATTTACTCACGAACCCGATAAATACCAAAATTTTCATTCTAATTTAAACTGGTCACTGATATAACTAGGGTTAAATGCATGCTGGGTTAATCATCTCCCAGAACAAAGGCACTCTAATGTGTAATTCGCCTTTTGTCTGCGCAAATCATTTCCTCCACTCCACTCCACTCCACTCCACTCCACTCAACTCCACTCCACTCCACTCCACTCCACTCCACTCCACTCCACTCTACTCTACTCTACTCTACTCTACTCTACTCTACTCTACTCTACTCTACACCGACTCCATTCTACTCCACCCCACGCGTTTGAAACACAAATGCTGCATAACTTCTTTTCTCTCTCAGCAGTTGGGAAAGATATTAGGAAAAAGGCATGAACAACATCAGAAACGATAGTTGATTTACAGTGGACTAATTTCCTTTCTTTTTACTTTTTTACCAGAATCCAAACTTGAGTTTCGTATTTGGTTTTTTAAACTCTTTATTTTCGAGATTGGCATTAAAACAACTGAGTAAAGATGCTAGATGCAAAGAAGATGACAGGATAAAATGTCCAAATAAAAGCCAAATTTCGCACTATTGATGGCACATGCAACAATATTCAAAATCCATTATTTGGTTCCGCTCCAAATGCTTTCAATCGATTAGTTCCAGCACGATATTTTGATGCCCAAGGTCTCAACGATCCCATCGGGTTCCCTGATCAACCACTTGCCCCTGATGTTCCCTCTCCTTTTGAAAGTGGCACGAGACTTTATAAAGGAACAAGATCAGCCAAGTAATAACAATATTTTCTCTCATGCCGTCATGCAGTGGGGACAATGGCTCGACCATGATCTTGATCTTACGCCTGAAAGCGAGAGCTCCGACAATTGTCAGGAAGTACCGTAAGTAGAGACGAAAGTATATACCAGCTCTTCCTCTGCAGAGGCATATTATGTACGCTAGGCAAAGCAGGCAAAAGCGCGCGGGTAAACACGATCGGAAATGGCGGCTGTCGAGGCTCGCGAAAATATGTGCTGACCCGTATTAGCTACGCATGCGTGTAAACGTCATCAATACACGGCCGACAACTCACTTGAGCCAGCACGCACGTGGACTGCGAACTACCCCATGAAAGTGGCCGATTTTCTATGCGATTTCCGATCGTGGGTGGACCAGCTCTCTCGCCCGCACGCCTTAATGTCTATACCCGATTTTTAGCTTCAGTTTGCTTGCCTGAAAACTGTTACTGTTAGTTGGAATACGGTTAGTTTGCATGTTTTTAGACGGCACAACCGAGTAACCATATCACCCCAAATCGTTCGATTGTTAATATGAAATAATTTACGTTTAAGGTGTTAATGTGTTAACAATTATAGTATACTGTAGTACCTATTTCGTTGTACGCCATAGTGATGGACGCATTTGGCTCAGTTGTGCTGTAGAATCAAGTGTATTCTTCTCGTATAAAGTCGAGAACGTGACCCAAAAGCAAACTATATTACAAAAAATCAACAAGACCGTATTTTACACGCACTTTTTATGACGACATGATGTAATTAGTGCACACAATATTACAGTGTATACTACAGTATATTATTTTTTACACTATATAGTATTACTATTAGTACTATAGTATTTATTCATGATTTACACAATTAATGTTTTTGCAGATGTGATGGATCCCGTGAAGATTTTGCTCCACCTTGCTTCACTATTTTACCAATCCCAAATTTCGAGTGCATTCGTTTTGCCAGATCAGCCGCGGAATGCCAAGTGAGAAATGGACGCGGTATCACGGTACGGCAACAGATTAATGTCAATACAGCATTTATTGATGGATCTCAAGTGTACGGATCAACAGATATATTGGCAAAAGAACTGAGAGATTTAACAAGTAAGTGTCAGTTTTAGTTTTTAAAAAAACTCTCAACTATAATATTTGCACGAGGTATGTATCACTACCAAAAATCTCGTAAATCTCGCTAAAAATTCTTAAAATATCCGAAAATCTCTGCAGATAGTAATTCCCCAAAATTTCTGAAAATAAGAAACAAATTTTAAAAATTTCTCGAAATTGTTGAAAATCTATAGAAATTCCTAAATTTTTTAGAAATTCTTTGAAATCCCCGGAAGATTCTTTAAAATCTTTAAAAAGTCCTCAATATAGATTTAAAATTAATTTAAATTTTTTTCAATTTTAATCGTATAGTGAGTTTGATTAAAGCTTCTATTATTATTATTATTATTATTATTATATTATTATTATTATTATTATTATTGTTATTATGATTATTAATAGTCCCAAAAATCTCATATGATACTTCGTCAGTTTGCATATACCAAGCAATAATTGTGCAACAATATATACATTTTGGAAGATACCATTTTAGAACATACTACAAATCTACACAAAAGTCAAAATCTCAATTTGGCATGATTATTTCGCTAAGAACCGTTATTAGTGTCAAAAACAGATCGAAGCATCTCCTTCAAAGCAAAATGGCTTTTATCAGACTGGGATCTATTTATCAGAAGATTTTTACACTAACTTCTCCGCTGTTGTTTTTCATTCTAGTTATCACTCAGCACATTAGACAGAGTTTGACGTTACTATATACTCTGTCCTAATGCATCACGTCCCCAACACTTTTTCTAACTCGTTCACAAAAAGTTTTAAGCCCGAGCACCACGAGATTATATTTGATTCATCACCTGGCTGCATGCGTTAGGAATTTATTTGTTGGTCAGGCATTCTTAAAGACTGATTATATTGACATAGCAACAGCTGATTATAGTAATAGTTATGATTAATATTGTCATTGTATTTTCTGGAAAAGAGTGGAAACACTTCCCGTTGACACAAATGACTTTCCGTTCATTTCACTTGCAAATTAACTATTTGAAGACTGATTTTTTCAGTGTTAATAAATAAAATTTGGCGTCGGACTCATGTTCCAATAAAAAATGACAAGCAAAGTCTAAGAATTATTTTTCTCTTTCTTGTCATAAAGTATAGCGAAGAAAAAGAAAGTAAATGTTATGTGATGTTATGTTTCAACTACCTACACATACTACACCACACAAATTCCTCCATCACAATCAGATAAGGGTGCCTCGTGTTTCTATATCTCTGTTTTATCTTTAAACCTAATTGTTCAGTTATGAATAAAGTGGATTTGGAGTATCTGCATGCATTCTAAGAACAATAACAATATTTGTCTTAATCGTGATTGGTTTTTTCTTAATAGATGATCAAGGATTACTAAGAGTACAACCAGACGTAAATGGTGTTCTCCTTCCACCAGATAATTCAGAACTAGTGGCTCCCAACAGCTTTTGTTTGAATCTTGGAGGTTGTTTCTTAGCTGGTGATTCTAGATCAAGTGAACAACAAGTCCTTGCCACTGTGCATACCTTGTTTGTCCGAGAACATAACAGATTGGCTCGAGCTTTGAGAAAAATTAACCCACAATGGAATGGCGAGAGGACTTACCAAGAATCAAGAAGAATTGTTGGGGCAGTTTTGCAAAAAATCACTTATGATGATTATCTTCCTATTATTATTGGAAACACTCTTCCCAAATACCGAGGGTATAACCCAACTGTCAATCCTGATATTGTGAACTCTTTTGCAACTGCTGCATATAGATTTGGACACAGTACCATCAGACCAACATTTGATCGCCTGGACGCCAATTTTGATCCGACTGGGGACCCTTTGCCATTGCGGTTTTTATTTTTCAACAATACTTTCATTAGGCAGTTTGGAATAGACCCTCTATTGCTTGGGTTGCTTGGTAATGCATCAGAAACTGTAGATCGCAAGCTTGCATCAGCATTGTTAAATAATTTGTTTGAACGTCCAAATTCTCCTGGTCTAAACTTAGCTGCATTGAACATTCAAAGAGGTAGAGACCATGGCTTTACCTGGTTATAACGCTTTCAGACGTTTCTGTGGATTTAAAAATGCCACAAGCTTCAAAGATACACGCAAAGAAATTCCAAGCAGACGTAATAGAGAAATTTTAGCCAAACTATATAATGACAATCCTGAAGTAACAGATTTATGGCCAGCAGGTTTAGCAGAAGCTCCAGCAAATGGTGGTATTGTTGGCGCAACATTTGGTTGTATCATTCGAGAACAACTGAGGAGAATCAGAGATGGTGATAGCTTTTTCTATCTAAGACCTGGAGTGTTTACACAAGCCCAAGTTTACGAAATTCAGAAAACAACTTTATCACGTATTCTGTGTGATAATTTGCAAACCATTGTTTCTGTGCAAAGAAATGCATTTTTGGCGGGGAGTATCAAGAATCGACGAGTAGAGTGTAGTGGAATTCCTGGAATTGATCTCTCCGCGTGGAAAGGTCAGTTATTTACAATTTTTGTTATGTTTATTCTAAATTTTCTTCAGTCTAATTTATTGTGAAGTAAAACGTGTTTTACTTTTAAAGACCTGGTAAATTACCAGGGATTCTCTGTGGTTTAATTACTGGTTCTTTAAAATGAAATAGAGAAATAAGAAAAAATTTATCAAGCCACTCAGGTCTATGCAGAAGACTATAAGAACCACACTTTATAAAATAGATTAAATTTTTTGTGTGTGTGTACTGTAATAGATCACAGATGACATCACGTGTTAAGAACAAAAAAGTACAACATGAGACGAACTCGAGCAGGGACGTAGCCAGGATTTTGAAAGGGGGGGGAGCCGAAATGAAAGTAAATTTTTAGGGGGGTCCGGGGGCATGCTCCCCCGGGAAATCTTGAAATCGAGAGTCGCTGAAATGCCATTTCCTGGCTTTTTGGAGGAAGATTTTACAGACTCTAAAGGTTAAAAAACGTCATATAAAATACTCAAAACACGAAAACGTCACATAGATACTCAAAATGCATACACTCATTGAATACACTGTTTACAGTTTATTTCCTGACACAATTCATATTGCATCAGTTTTGTAGTTACATGTCTGTTGTTTTATATCAAAGCCCCCCCCCTGGCTACGTCCCTGAACTCGAGTGACTATATCTTGTATGATCTATTATAATTCAGTTATACAATACCCTGGTTGCTATGCGTATTTTTCATTGGTTGTTGGCCATGATCTATTAGAGGACAGACACGTGGACACGTCAGATCACGTCAGCTGACTTGCTTTTTTCCTTCTTCATCCTTTACATTTTTGTACTCGACTACGTTGTGACGGCGTCATCTGTGCATCTTAACTGAACAGACAATGGCAAAATGGAAACTCAGTATTTGTTAAACACACACACACACACACACACACACACGAAAAATGTAATCTATTTGTTTTATACAATAAAAATTCAAGTGGTTTATTGAAAGATTTTTGGGGCATAGAAAAATAAAAATAAAACTGCTGACGTGATCTGACGAAGATTTGACGCCATCTGTGTATGTTCTTTAATAGATCCCAGTCAACAACAAATGAAAATGCACACAGAATTCATGATATTGTATAAATGCCCTTAATTTTTTATTCTTTTTTAGAGTATCGTGATCCGTGTTATCCAAATCCTTGCTTACATGGAGCAAAATGCTATCGTGGAAAGCCTTATACTTGTTTTTGTCGCTCTGGTTATAGTGGGAAGAGATGCGAAAGTAAGATGAAGTTAAAATAGCATTGTATACAATTTATGAATACCAACCTTACTGGTCGGCCTTACATCACTTTGTGTTGGTTTCTGCATGGAACCCTAAATGTTTTGAACAAACACTGACTTAATTGAGTAAATGAGCATTTGCATAAGCTAAATCTGTTCTTTGTTTTTCAACTATTTGGCTATGTAAAATTCAAATTTGAATAAAACGTACAACATAGATGTCAAACCATTTTTTTTTGTAGAATATCGTGATCCGTGTTATCCAAATCCTTGCTTACATGGAGCAAAATGCTATCGTGGAAAGCCTTATACTTGTTCTTGTCGCTATGGTTACAGTGGCAAGAGATGCGAAAGTAAGTGGTTTATAAATAGAAAGACACGTCTTCAGTCTATAAATGATTTAGTTCGTAACTAACTTTTTTACTGTAATTTAAAAGATTAAAAATTGATTTCTTTTAATTTGTTTTATAAATTATTTATAAGCTGGATAAGTTTAAGTGATCATATGATGGAGAGTGCCATTAAGGATTCACAATGCGAGTGATATCTAAAATTTGAGCTAAAATTTGGATTTTTTAAATCTCACGAGTATTGGAAATCCTTAATTGCACGATCAAAATTATATTACATTAGACTTTTTATAATATGCATGACAAATCACATTTTGAAATAAAGTCTTTTTTATTGTGACATTACCTAATTCACATGTGATTTTGATGTGAATTTCGGTAATACCACTAATAGTAAGCCTTTTATTTTTCAAAAGAACTGTTTTCTGGAGATATATTATATTCATTTATTACATAATAAATGCGGTAATTTCACTTATTTTTAGTTAATATAATAATAATGATGATGATGATGATAATAATAATAATAATGATAATGATGATGATGATGTGGCATTAGTATTACACAGGAATATTTTCTGCATCCATAACTCGATGGAGCACGCCAAACCATGAACCATTTCTTAATTATTTTTTATTCTGATGTGTGATTTTTTGTAGGATCTTCTCGACCTTTTCCTCAAGCAACTTGTAGAAGGAATACATGTTTAAATGGTGGGAAGTGTCAATCACTTTCTTACTATAGGCGATATAAATGGACAACTGTAAAAAGATGTTATTGCAGACCAGGATGGATTGGTCCTCGATGCTCAAGTAAGTATATGCTGTTAAGAAAATAAAAATTATTTTGAAACTTTAAAAATGATTTGCTTATGAATTATTGATAATAATCGATTGAAATTATCTAATCAAAAGCCTCAAAAATATCATATATAAATAATACGTCCTTATGATCATATGGCACAAGTTACTTCCGGTAAAATTTGCTTGCTCTGATTGGCTGATACGTGTCCAATATAATCGCGGGCTCAATTTGTAACTGCAGCCGTTTTACAGCTGCACACTTCAGCTGGCAGCTGGCAGCTAGCGGAATAATATTTTGGGCTCGCTTTTTAAAATTTGCTTATGTAACCACGCCTTATTCAAGATGGCTGCCTCTGTGATTATCTTATGATAATCTAATCTTAGTCAGAAACAGAGTCTACCACCTAGCTTATACGCTAACCTGACTTCCTGGCAAGTTTACTGTCTAGCTAGAAAACACCAGAAAAGATGGAGCCATTTAAATATTAATGCAGTCCAAACCTCCAATGCCTGTATTTAGCGCTAACTTGAGGCAATGAAGCCTGGTAAACTCACTAGTGGGTAGCCTGGTACCCTGGCCCAATCAAAGAATATGGGTCAGATAACCACTAAAGACTTCTGCTTTCCTATTGGTTAAATTTTCGCGCGTTTTTAGTGGCTATGAGTAAAACTGCAGTCGTCATAAGACATAAGTGGATTTAGCCCTGATGACGCGAGATTGACATTAGTGGTTACCTGGCCCATATTCTTTGACTGGGCCAGGGTACCAGGCTAACTAGTGGGTCGATAGCTAAGCGGTAAACTCATTTCTGACTAGGAATAGATTTTTTGTTCCTGTTAAGAGACATTAAAAGATAATCACAGAATAAGACCTCGTTACATAGGCATATTTTCAAAAAGCGATGCTGCACACGGCAGCGTATGTTTCGTACCCAGGCATCTTTTTAGGGGAGGAGGGTGTCGCGCGAAGGGGCTGATGGAAATTTGGCACTTGAAATGGGACTCCAATTTACACAGGGCAGCCCGTGTATACGATTCGTCTGAACAACACTACACCATGCAGCCGGGTATTTTATGTTTAATTGCAATTTGACTAATTTAATTCCTTTTGATGACATATCCAAGGCAATATATTCATTATTGTATATCAGACGAATCGTATACACGGGCTGCTTGTGATTCTTACTGCAATTTTTACGGTCGTCAGAAAGTCTGATTGAAAAGTTTGGTCGTTGAAACACATGCGTTAAAAACAGTTTTATTCCAGCAAACATTCTTAAAATTAATTCTCGATCATAGTTCATCGTTGAGTACTAGATATTTTAATAATGTAATTTATAACTTTCCCTCCTTCTATTTTATTAGTTCTTATAAATTTGTTAGCTAATTCATAAATATGTTACATTACGTAATTCAGCCTATGGCTGCAAAGTAATTGAAATAAACGATTATTATTATTATACCTACTTACCAGGGGGTAATGTTTTGAATTTAGAAGAGAAAGGTTTACAAGAAACTATATTTTTATATATACTAATTTGAACTAATTTACTGTTTTTAAGAAAATATATGTTGCCGTAAGACTAAAATTCTGTTTTGCTTTTTCTTAGGACGGCACAACTGGAGCGGCTAGGAGGCATGATTAGCAGAAGATGAAAAAAAAGAAAACAAAAAAAAACAACAATCGAAAAAAAACAACAATCAATAATCAAAATAATGAATAATCAATAATCGAAATATAGTAAGGTTTGATATACTACCGAAAAAGAGAACGTAGGAGTCTAACGTTTCGAGCGAAGGGCCCTTCGTTAAAAAGGAAAGTTAGACTCCTACATTCTCTGCTTCGGCAGTATATATCAAACCTTATATTTTGATTGTTGTTTTAATACTGCCTATATACGCAGCACACTTTTATTTCGAAGTTAGATAAATATCGATTTTGAGTTATATATGCATAACACTAAGCGTGAATGGTTGTTATAAGGTCAACTCACGCATTCGAATTGGTTTCAAGGGTGTAAAAAATGCATCTGAAAACTGTAAAGGCAGTGGTTTGGATCATGCCTGGCAAAGCAAAAAGTTGTTAACATCCTCGTTCACCTTTTTACTTACCCATCTGGAAGGAACACCGCTGCCAAAACGTTTTGCGCATGCGCAACGTCCGAGCTCGTCCTCAGAAAAAGAGCGGGAAAACACTGAAATATTTAGACTACTAGTCCGAGAGTCCAACACAAACGTTAAAAATATAAGCATGCATGGCTTCTTTGTCAATATTGTAACATATTCTGAATTTATCCCTTCGTAATTTTCTTTACCCTTTTTTAAAAACACAAATGAATAGTCGAGTCTTACTTAGTCTTCACTGTCTGGTTGCTGTCGCCACGGCTAGTTCCCACTTCTCTGCATGGAAGGTTGGTGCATGCCGTAGCCCGGTGGGGGCCTGGGGCGAATAGCGGTACTTGGATCCACATCCATGCAGGATCTTGAGCTGACCACAATAAGTGACATTCCAAGTACTGTATCTGGACCCACACCAGTCGGAATCATCCAAACGGACGCAATACTCACCTAGCAACACTCGTATAGAGCCATCAGTGAACTCTAAGTAGACTGGAACGATAACTCGCTTGCACGTTTTGAAGCAAAAAATGGCGGACATGGGGGCCGCATGTCCGTCATGCACGTCAACCCCAGTCCCTTTTACTTTATAGCCGAGAGAAAATCAAGCTAAATTTGGTGAAATGGGTTGCAAAGACAGCTTGAAATCAAAGAAAAACTAAACTTGTTAACCACTTTTAGGCATAGATCAAATTCCAATATACCGTAGAGTAGGTGAACACAGACATGACGAGTAAAAACAAGAAAAACAGTAAAAATATAACCTCTCAAATGAAAGTCAACAATACGCAACCAAAATTTGCCATGGTTTGGACAAATATAAAGAAAATACATAAGCATCCCAGGTTTAAAATGAAGAGTTTGTTTATAAAAACAGTTGGGTTTTAAATTTCTCAATTTTCAGTAGGAAAAAACAACAAAATGCACTTTACCGGGTGTTTTTACAGCTATGGAGTTACTCTTCGTATCGCAAAATTACTAATTATTACTAATTCTTGGCATGACAACATTCAAACGTTTGAGATAACAAAGAAAAATAAGAAAAACCTGCATTTTCCGTACGAGTTTCGGACTCCAATTTTCCTTTTGTTCGGCAGATATTTCGTCGTTCAATCCATTTTCGTGGATAGAAATTGTTCAAGTACAAGGCCGATAGCCCAATACGTACTAGCATTTCGCTATCATCTCTAAAAATCTTTAAGTCTAAAAAATTGTAAATTTTCTGGTTGTTTTTTGCAGCGAGTTTTCAGTTTTTCATTGTGCACTTCATAGGTTCTGTTGACGTGCATGGCTACCCCCAGCGGCCGGAAGTTTGACTTCACCCAATCATAGGGCCTGTCTTATGGAGTTAGCTTGAGTTCAATGTATAGAGCAGTGGGCAGCACCGTAGTACGTCATTCCTAGCAACACTCGTATAGAGCAGTGGGCAGCACCGTAGTACGCCATACCTAGCAACACTCGTATAGAGCAGTGGGCAGCACCGTAGTACGTCATTCCTAGCAACACTCGTATAGAGCAGTGGGCAGCACCGTAGTACATCATTCCTAGCAACACTCGTATAGAGCAGTGGGCAGCACCGTAGTACATCATTCCTAGCAACACTCGTATAGAGCAGTGGGCAGCACCGTAGTACGCCATACCTAGCAACACATAAAAACAACTTCTTTTTTTTTAATATAAACCCCAATATAATTTACAACCTTAAGGCTCCGTGCCGTGGTGTTCATTGTTTATTTTGTGCCGATGTGTTTATTGTGAGCATTGTGAATTACTGAGTACTCGTGATGTGTCAAACGGTTTGCCACGCCCTTCTTCAAATTTTCCCCCAGGACTTGTCCATAACTCATAAGCGCGCCAGGAGTCCCAAGGTTAATCCCTGCCTGTAACTTGAACTATCAGCCACGAGCTGATCCTGAGCGAGCGAGTGCAGTGACGACATAAGCGTTCTTCTTTTCCTTGCCCCCTGGTGAGATGTCACTATACTATATAGTGGTATCGACCTTGAAACCAGCTGTGATTAAAATCTTAAATATCTTAAAAGGTTCTAAAATCCTCGTACTTTTCGGACGACAGTTCCGCAGAGAACAGAAAACTGTTTACGTGATTAACGTAGGTAAAACAACCCCGAGTGGTGACAACACTTGGAGTTTGTCAATTGACTACGAAAACACGACATTTCTTGGGTATTCCCACTTGTTCCTCAAACAACTTGACAAAATTCGTGTCCATGGGGAAAGTAACCTTTGTGCTCAGTCTCTGGCGCTTTTCTACTTCTCTCCGCGCAATGTCTTTCAATGACTTTCCTGCGTTCTTTCTGTGGAGGTATCTCCGACACTGCTTTGTTAGTCCCTGGGTTTTTGTCTTACCTCTGTCCGGAAAGTAGCCAGAAGTATTTGCCACACGAAGAAAGATAGAGTATATTTAACATACCTTGATTGATGTGCCTTGGGCTTGGCGTCAATGCTTTACCTGATGTGGTAAACAGGAGAATGCTTCCTCAATCGCTCCAAAGATGCGACAAGAGTCGGATCGGTTGTTATGGTCTGCTTTCGTCCCAATCGCTTGAGCCACTGCTTGCGCTACCACTTGACTTAGGCCCACGCAGAATTCTTATGATTGAAATGCGTTAACCATTTGATACTGGTCGTTTCATGCTTTGTATGGTAGGGATCACTTCGTTCTGAGGAGTTGCCTTTCTTATCTCACTATCTGCAATTTTATATTTTCAAACTGGACTCGCTCTATTTGCTTGCATCTGGCAATATCTTAATTTCCTCCGACCCTAACACTGTGTCTGACTGCTAGCCAGTTAACACGACAATGACGCCCCCAAGCTGGTTTATTGCATAACCTCATATAAACATTTACTTCACATGTTATGCCATTAAATTGAGCGTGAATGCCAAATATTCTTTGTAATAGCATTTGTAATGTTGGCAATAATAACTCTATTTCCATAGGGAACCCTAGCGCCTCCATCCGGGAAATTTGGCGATTTGTCGGGGAATGATCTGGAGGAAAAATCGTATTTTTATCAATTGGCAAAGAACTCTTTAACTGATTAAGCCGGACAAGTCAGTAATTAATGCTTTAATAGTGAAAATGAAACTCCTATAGAAACACAGAATAAGGTATATGTACGTAAAAGCCAACTGATAATTACAACACACAAAATTTCATTTTCTAACTTCAAAAATTGGACAAAAATGGCAAAGTTAATCATCTACATCTAGGTATTCAACAGATTTTTCTTTATTGATGCCTGGAAAATAAATGCTGTAGTGTTGTCGGTTATTGCGATAATTCCAGGCTGAGAAAACGGGAAAAGGCACTCTAGATGTTCACTGAAATTTTTCGGAGAGAAAATACCCCCACCCCCTACTAGCCCCCTTGTAGGGGACCTTAGCCATGTGACGGGGAATTTCTGGCGTCATCCCTTGGGTACCATCCGTAATTTTCGACCACTAACAAGCATTAGCGTTTGATTCAAAACTTACTAAACTAATATCTGAATGGAAGGGAATATAAGCAACGAGTATTAAATTGTCCAAATATGTTGCTGGAACAAATGCACTTGTGATAACTAGATTGGTTGGTATCCTTCCCATGTGTATATATATATATATATATATATATATCCAGTCACGATATACGATAAGATAGATTTTGCTATCAGAACTAATATATAACACGATTTTTTTATTATTAAAATTTATGCAGCCAACAGTCTTGTTTTTTACTCCCGAAAACATTGTTTTCCGCGGTTGTTATAGTATAACAATTGAACTATATATTGCATGAAGTATAATCCGAGATAATTGGCCGACTTAAATTGCGGATGAGAACAAAGATATTGGTGCTCGATCAAAAAAAATAATTGTGTGAGGCATGCAATGCAATTTATTTTTAATTAATATGACTGATATACCTCCATTGTTGGTATTTATCTCTTTCTTTATAACGTTGTCTTCATCCTAAAGATCATGACGAATGATCTTATAGATATGTTGCATTGTAATATTACATGATTTTTGTCGATCTATATATATATACAAGAAGGCAGTGCCCATGCAGTGGGGTCTAAGAATGTGCTTAGCTTAATTTTTAACAAAATCTGTTTTAACATAAAGTACTATAACATTTAAAACTGCGTGATATGTTAACGTTAAACTACAAATAAAACCTTATTTTGAATTCTATTAAGGGCAGGCATAAACGTCAAACTTCATAATTATGCATGATGGGCCGAACTCAAGGAAAAGAGACGTTCTTTGTTTAATATAATTTACATGAAGTTTAGTTTGCCTCGGCAGATTTGAAGTTCAATGTTTAGAAAACTTTCAATGCTCTTAACTATGATTACTTAAATCACACATATTAACGAAGGGTTTTTTTATTATCCAAAAATTAAATTCATTTAACGTACTTTATTATGCATACATATAAGATACTGAAGTCGTACACGTTAGAACTCAAAAGAAATATTTTTCAAAATCCATGCATGCAAACTGAAAATGGCGTAAGGCGTTTAAGTTAATTATTAATTTAGGTCCAACATCCATAATTATATACTGATAATATAGTCAATGCTTTTATTCTTTATCTTAGATTTATATAAATATACATATACTGACAAATTGTATATTTGCAAACCTGCGTTAATTTATGATAATTTGTGTAGGTAATCGCGTGCATGCATGAAACTGATACATGTCAACGGTCTATTGCAAGTAATTTTTAAAAAAAAAATCCTAAACACGATGTCCGCCTAATTAAATTTTTTTGACGAATAGATTCAATTTTAGAAATTTTGGACGCCCTCTGGCTCTGCTAATTTTTGGCCCCAGTCTTCTGGCTATCTAGTGGCAGCGCTTCAAAGGCGTTCACACGAACAATGTAGTTAAATCTTTAATATCGGCCATAGATAATTCAAGGGCCTTTATACATGACAAAAATAATATAAAAAGTGTCACAGATGACAGACTGACTGCGTCCCCTTAAATAACTATCTCTCTAGCTCTTTCCTGTCCGAATCGGTCTTTGGTATTTTATTCTGGCTGACACCAGACGATTTTATCAGTCACCTCTGGGGAAGCACTCGGACAGGAATGAGTTATAAACTATCTCTCTAAACAGTGTTTTTGATCTGCAACTATTTTCTGCGTATTGTTTAGCTTCCTGCTTGAATACTAAAAACGAATGTGAAATTCTATCATTATAGTTCTTGCAATATCCGGCACTTCTATATAGTAACATTCTTAGCCACTCTTCAACTCATATCTTTTTATTAAAAATCTAGAATTCTTTTTAATAAGTTGCTAAGCAGTTGAATATTCAGTTCAAGTACAGTCACTTCAACGGTTATAACCCAAACACTTGCTTTCCACTGAACTTGATTCTCCTTCAATATACTACATTCTTCACGCATTAAACAACCCACAAACCCGAGATGTCCAGTCTTGGTTGGATTCTATTTTTTCCTGTTGGTTGCAGGTTCTACGTCTAATCAGAAAGATACTCCATCCGATTACGTCTACGATAAAGATTACCAGGAATTAAAAACTACTTCATATGAAAGAGCGCGGGTGTCTTACCCATCGCGTCATCATAGATGTTGTGCGGGTGAGTTTATATAAATCTATAACATGCAACACTTCCACAGTATATATTTCGTAGGTGTTTACGGTTTAGTTACATCACATCCTCCACTAAATAACACCATAATTTACGCATTATTACATCTTGTGTTTTTGTATATAATATGCTCGAAAACAATTTAACGCTGGTGGGGTCCCACTAGGTATATTGTTGCCATTTGGCAACTTATTAATTACTAAGATAAAATTCTTGCTTAAACAAAAATAAGAAGATAATTTAATAAAAATCAAACGTAAAATAACCATCATGGCGTCAAAATAATAAACGTAAGACGACAATTGGGGAAAAAAAAAGACTCTGTCCCTGCCTGTTTTATAGGGATTCTCGACGTGAAATATAATAAAATATGATAAAAAATTAACAAAAAATAATTATCAGTTCGCTTCAATAGATTTATGCAATCACAATTAATTTTTGTCAAAATTCTATTCGTGCTAAAAAAAATTATTAATGCTTTTTCTCCCTATTTTGACTCTTCGCCTACCAACACTAAGAGGGTTTTCTGATTGGTTTAGATAACCTAAACCAAACAAAAACCCTAACCCAATCAGTAACGAGCATGGGAACGAATTGACAATATGCTGTAACCAACCAAAAACTCGTATATATTAGGTAGGTCTTAAGCCGGTTTTCCACTAGGCGACTTTTTTCATGCGAAGCGACTTTTTCTTTTGTCTCAAGAGCTCTGAGCTGGAACTAATCAGAAATCTATTGAATTCGAACAAAAGAAAATCGCTTCGTCGCGAAGCAAATCGCCTAGTGGAAAACCGGCTTATATACCGGATACTTTCCATGAAACCAAAATATTTTTGTCAAATACGAGCGAAACGTTGGAAACTACATTCAATAATTTCTGCAGGGGCGGATTAAAGGGGGGGGGGCTGACTGGGCAGCAGCCAGGGGGCCCCAATCTTTAGGGGCTCCAAAAAAATAGTTTCATAAAATTTTTATAGAGCAAAACAAAATTTCTTATACTTTAGATATAATCTTGTATAGCTAGGTTACCTCAGTATATCTGTCAGCGTATAGACTATGCCTATGTAAAGTACCAGATTAAACATATGGGCAAAAACAGCAATATGCCGCCAGCCCCAGCGCTTTCTGATTGCAGAATTTTTTGTTCTGCACTTGCTTTCTAGAAAGCGTTGGGCCCCAGGGCTCGAGACTCATGGGTGGGTGTGAGGGTGGGGTTCAAGGGGCCCCATGCTGAAAATATGCTGGGGGGCCTACACAGCCCTAATCCGGCCCTGGAATTTCGGCAGTACTCAAACTTTACTATATTTTGATTTGTTTTTTAAAACACTGCCTACGCAGCACACTACTTTTATTTCACTATTTTTGTCAGTATACAGCTGCTGTGCTGGTGGACAGTTTCGCGACTTATATGACTATCCTCTAACTTCCATCTTCATTTGTAAAATGTAAAATATTTTGTATTATTATCATTATTATTATTATAGGAATCACCTTCCGACAACCTAGATATACATTTGTGGTGGTTTAATCGTTTCACAACTGGTATTATAGGAAGAGTTAAAGCTACATCAAGAACAGGCTTGCCAATAAAATACAAACTTGTCTCAAGACATCCTTATGTAAACTTGGACTCAAATTATGGCACAATCAAAATAACTTATAAAAATTCAGCTCTTAGTTTCTCTCGACCAAGAATAACTGCTTTCAGAGTTGCTGCAAGACCTCAGGAAGCTCGTTATAGTTATTACAAGAACCAAGCCATCAGTTGGGTTCGTATTATTGTGGTCCGTCGTTACTATGGAGACGGAATTCTGCGGACACACCAAAGAAAGTTTTCTTACTCACCAAAACTTAATCAACTTTCACGAAAGATAACAGCAGAGAATCTACATCGTTTGGTCCGAATGATTTCCCGAAAGGTTAATCCATACGCTATAAAAAATATCAACAGCACAAGCAACCCTCGACACTTCATTGTAGTAAAATTTCTTATGTTATCAAACAATTCTTTAAAAGTAAGTGGAACAAATTTAAACTACTGCATTCTGGGTTTCTGATGACGTCATAACGGCCATGTTTGGTTGCTTGGTCAACTATTAGTGTATTGAAGTTGAATTTGAATTTATTGAATATATTGTCAACCATTAAGTATAAATACAAAGCAGTGACAACGGGAGCAAGAAACAGGACAAAGTCCCAATTGATATCAAACCCCCGAGTACTGTATATTACTGTATTGTACCAACCAACATGGCTGGCCACGCTTTTTGTCTCAGTTTCGGCTCGCTCCTATTTTTTGGACAATAATTCCATCCCTTGTCAGGGGTGCTATGAGTAGCTTTCCAAAAAAATCGTGAATGAAAATTTCATAGATAATGGACGGGAACTGGATAGGAAACTTAAACGATGTTACGAAACCGGAAACGATGTTTGCACAACTTGCTATGGTAATTAGACACTAACGGATGGTCCCACATGGCCAGGACTAGCTATTGCTGAAAATTAAACAATAGTGTGATATCACTTAAGTTCAGTAGTGTCTGATTTTAGCCATGTGGGATCACCCGTTAAGTAGCAAGTTCTGCAAGCATCGTTTCTGGTTTCGTAAGTTTCCT
This sequence comes from Paragorgia papillata, assembly GCA_035771165.1. NCBI lineage: Eukaryota > Metazoa > Cnidaria > Anthozoa > Scleralcyonacea > Coralliidae > Paragorgia > Paragorgia papillata. Next base: position 2,502 of record JAWNZC010000470.1, on the reverse strand, counting down.
ATCCAATTCCCATCATTCTCTAAAGGTAATTTTTGATACTCTAGTTTCTGATCGAAAAGAACCATTCAATTTCTTCTGGACAATCTGACACAATGATAGCACATTTTCAAGAAATAAGTCATATGGACAGACAATTACTATGAGTCGAAAAAGAAAATAGTACAAGTGTAAAAGAATTCAATAATTATAGATAAGGTTTTGTGGAAACACCACGTAAAATATTTATTTGCTTTTACGTGGTGTGTCCACAAAACGTATCTAGCCATGTGGGACCACCCGTTAAGTAGCAAGTTCTGCAAGCATCGTTTCTGGTTTCGTAAGTTTCCTATATTACATTATCGATATGAAAACTTTCAAAGAATTAAAGATTCAATAATTGTTCGTTAGTTTATAAAAACTTTCAAAAATGACAAGGAATTGTAATCTCTCCAAGCCATATATATTTATTTATCATATATATATATTTATATATATTTAGTTATCTAACACGAGAACTTAAACGCATTGACATAACAGAACTCTCTATTTATTATCTTCATCGTACATTCCAATAAGATAGCATCAACGTTTTTGTAAGGAGTTGAATGCATGCATAGGAAAATTTTTAGACACATTTTTAATTTTAAAAATAAAGTAACTACAGTTGGCTAGAATGTCAAAGTGTATGTAAAATATAGTTACTATACGGCAAACAATTAGAGTCAAAATGGAAATACCCCTAGTCGCTATTGAAGCGTGAGGAAATTTTGTGTCGAAAAATGTGAATAAAAAATATAATTTATAGCTTTCATGGAATTTAATCATAATATAACGAATGTTTCTCCCAAAATCGATACCAACAAACAAACATAAATCAAGAATAAGCGACTTTTATCGCTAGATTTTTCTCACGTTTCTGTAGCGGCTACAGAAATACAGTAATACACAACAAACTACAGAAGCAGAGGTGCATGGAAGGTATTTCCATTTTGACTGTAAATCTATCTAATTTTACAACTATTGCAAATGATCTTCAGATGCAATGATAATTTCTTCCTTTCGTACTTTTCAGAGCGGTTTCCGTCAGTGATAATAAGTGCTCCATTAAAACACTTATTATCTCCTTCGACCATACGAAAATTACTTCTTGCATCAAAGTGTCCAGCACGAAAAATAGATGTTTCGTTTTGTAGAAGAAATGCCAAATATCGCTCCATTGATGGGACATGTAACAATTTAAGAAGTCGGTTATATGGCTCTTCCTCGAGTGCTTTTACAAGATTACTTCCAGCAAAATATTATGATCCTGATGGAATGAAAGATCCGTTAGGATTCCCAAACCTGCCTAATGCACCAGATGTTCCAAATCCATTATATATTACAAAGAAGTTTGTGATTCATTCATAACTACAACCATTTAACAGTGAAGACAAAAGAGTTTCCACTCACGTTTCATTACAGTCTGGGGTCTAATTTACTTGATCATGATTTTACTACTCTTTCTCTCAGAAAGTGAAGTTGTCAGAGATATTTGTGAACGTGCATGTGGTAAGTAAATTAAACCGTCTCTTTGAGCTCTTGAATAGATATAAAAGACCTTTACTTTTATTAAGAATGCTATCGGCCCAAAAGAAATTGTACCTTATCCATTCAAATTTCCGCAGCTATAAGTTGCCGGCTTTCTATTAAACATTTATACTGATTCAGAACTCAAATTAAGAATATGATCCAATCTAGTCTTGTTGAGCTTCAATAACAAAAATGAGGTTGGATTCTTGATCAATTCCAAGTTCAGGACAATTTTATCCGCTGCGACAACTTGACTCCAACTGACATAAAGATGTGTTTAACGCAACTTGCAAATGCGAATCAGTTAAGTTAAAGGATAAAAGGATTGAATTAAAGGACTGGGAGGCAATCCATCCTTACTTTGGCAAGTCCAGTGGTCTGAATTGCAGGAAGAGACGCAGATCAACGTGGGGCCGGTGTTTCGAGAGCATATCAAAGGCGCTCCAAGCAGCCCGCCAACTAGCGATCTCACAAGTTCAGTACCACGGGATCACAGCTAAAGATGTTAGGTGTTGATTCTTTATGGAGGGAGGGAAAAACCGGAGAACCCGGCGAAAAAAACCCTCGAAGCACAGCGAGAGATCAGAAACTACAACTCCTACTCACATGAGTCCAAGCCCTCACAACGGGGTCATTCCCAAGCGGTCGAACGCCATCCAAGTACTAACACCGTGTCTAACCGGGCTTAAACTTTTAATGGTGAGAGGCAGCGCGCCTAACAGCACACGCCACCAACGTGCAATTCTCCGACTGTTGTGACATTCGTGACGGAGCGTATATGACTATCAGCTTTCTAGCCGGTATCAATATTAGACCTGCGTGGCAGAGCCCCCAGTAGTATGGATATTGCCCTCCTCATCAGGGACGTAGCCAGGATTTTGAAAGGCGGGGGGGAAGCCGAAATTCAAAAAACTATTTTAGGGGGCCCCGGGGGCAAGATCCCCGGAAAATTTT